>CAWUFW010000945.1:1247500-2447500 GCA_963921515.1 Calotriton arnoldi
GGGCTGAGAGGCAGGTGCGTACCCGGGCACCTGGGGGCCCCGGCGGGTGGGCCCGGGTGCTGCCTTCCCCTGTCTCAGCATCGCCGGACCCCATAGAGATCTGACTGAGCAAACTCGGAGAAAAAGGACCACCGGGAAGGGGCTGAGAGGCAGGTTCGTATCCGGGCCCCTGGGGGCCCCGGCGGGCGGGCCCGGGTGCTGCCTTCCCCATCTCAGCATCGCCGGACCTCACGGAGTTCTGATTGAGCAAACTCTGAGAAAAAGGACCATCGGGAAGGGGCTGAGAGGCAGGTGCGTACCCGGGCCCCTGGGGGCCCCGGCGGGTGGGCCTGGGTGCTGCCTTCCCCTGTCTCAGCATCGCCGGACCTCACGGAGGTGTGACTGAGCAAACTCGGAGAAAAAGGACCATCGGGAAGGGGCTGAGAGGCAGGTGCGTACCGGGCCCCTGGGGGCCCCGGCGGGTGGGCCTGGGTGCTGCCTTCCCCTGTCTCAGCATCGCCGGACCTCACGGAGGTGTGACTGAGCAAACTTGGAGAAAAAGGACTATCGGGAAGGGACTGAGAGGCAGGTGCGTACCCGGGCCCCTGGGGGCCCCGGCGGGCAGGCCCTGGTGCTGCCTTCCCCTGTCTCAGCATCGCCGGACCTCACGGAGGTCTGATTGACCCTCTCCCTAGTAATCTGGAGGAAAATTACTAGGGGTGGGCGGAATTTGCGTAGTCGCGCTACGCAAAGCCCCTTGAAATGGTAAAAAATCTCCACGAGCACGCAAAAGTTCCGCGAACACGCGAAATTGCTTGTTCCGCCCGTTCGCGATGCATTTTTCCTGTTCGCGAACGCTGTTTGCGTGCTCGGGGAGAAATATCTTGCGAACACGCATTTTGAAAGCGCGAACAAGTGAAAAGTTCTGCGAAGCCGCGGATCGCGGAATTTTTGGCAATTCCACGTTCTCCGCAGAACGCGAAATTACGCAAATTCCGCGAGCGGAACGGAATTTACCGCCCAGGCCTAAAAATTACCCCCCATTCTTGTAATCCGTGCAGACGAGGTGACAGAGGGGTCCCAAGGCGCAAAAGTACCCGACCTCCTGGAGCCCTCGCTGGGATCGGGGAGGCAAATGAGCCCTCATCTGGACTTCCAGAGAAGCCCGGCCATCTGGTCACCCCATAGGAAAGCATTGCGTGCGACCAGATGGCCAAGGGGATAGGTGCGACCAGATGGCCGAGGGGAAAGGTGCGACCAGATGGCCGGGCACGAAAGGGAAGCCATCTGGTCGCTCTGTGCCCCAACGAAAGAGTGAGCGGGCGCCGGGGCATGGGGGACCGGAGGCCCAGGGCCCTAGCTGGGCCCCAGCCATGGGGGATGCGAGGGGGACCCGACGGGCCCTCCAACCCGGGGCCCGCGGACACCTTGACAAGCAGGGGAGGCCTGCACGGGACCGATGGACCCCTGTCCTGGGCCCTTGGTGGAGCAGCAGGCCGGGTGCTGCCTTCCTCCGTCTCAGCATCGCTGGACCTCACGGAGGTCTGACTGAGCAAACTCGGAGAAAAAGGACCATCTGGAAGGGCTGAGAGACAGGTGCGTACCCGGGCACCTGGGGGCCCCGGCGGGCGGGTCCGGGTGCTGCCTTTCCCCGTCTCAGCATCACCGGACCTCACGGAGGTCTGACTGAGCAAACTCGGAGAAAAAGGACCATCTGGAAGGGGCTGAGAGGCAGGTGCGTACCCGGGCCCCTGGGGGCCCCGGCGGGTGGGCCTGAGTGCTGCCTTTCCCTGTCTCAGCATCGCCGGACCTCACGGAGGTCTGACTGAGCAAACTCGGAGAAAAAGGACCATCGGGAAGGGGCTGAGAGGCAGGTGCATACCTGGGCCCCTGGGGGCCCCGGCGGGCAGGCCCGGGTGCTGCCTTCCTCCGTCTCAGAATCGCTGGACCTCACGGAGGTCTGACTGAGCAAACTCGGAGAAAAAGGACCATCGGGAAGGGGCTGAGAGGCAGGTGCGTACCCGGGCACCTGGGGGCCCCGGCGGGTGGGCCCGGGTGCTGCCTTCCCCTGTCTCAGCATCGCCGGACCTCATGGAGGTCTGACTGAGCAAACTCGGAGAAAAAGGACCACCGGGAAGGGGCTGAGAGGCAGGTTCATATCCGGGCCCCTGGGGGCCCCGGCGGGCGGGCCCGGGTGCTGCCTTCCCCATCTCAGCATCGCCGGACCTCACGGAGTTCTGATTGAGCAAACTCGGAGAAAAAGGACCATCGGGAAGGGGCTGAGAGGCAGGTGCATACCCGGGCCCCTGGGGGCCCCGGCGGGTGGGCCTGGGTGCTGCCTTCCCCTGTCTCAGCATCGCCGGACCTCACGGAGGTGTGACTGAGCAAACTCGGAGAAAAAGGACCATCGGGAAGGGGCTGAGAGGCAGGTGCGTACCGGGCCCCTGGGGGCCCCGGCGGGTGGGCCTGGGTGCTGCCTTCCCCTGTCTCAGCATCGCCGGACCTCACGGAGGTGTGACTGAGCAAACTTGGAGAAAAAGGACCATCGGGAAGGGACTGAGAGGCAGGTGCGTACCCGGGCCCCTGGGATCCCCGGCGGGCAGGCCCTTGTGCTGCCTTCCCCTGTCTCAGCATCGCCGGACCTCACGGAGGTCTGATTGACCCTCTCCCTAGTAATCTGGAGGAAAATTACTAGGGGTGGGTGGAATTTGCGTAGTCGCGCTACGCAAAGCCCCTTGAAATGGTAAAAAATCTCCACGAGCACGCAAAAGTTCCGCGAACACGCGAAATTGCTTGTTCCGCCCGTTCGCGATGCTTTTTTCCTGTTCGCGAACGCTGTTTGCGTGCTCGGGGAGAAATATCTTGCGAACACGCATTTTGAAAGCGTGAACAAGTGAAAAGTTCTGCAAAGCCGCGGATCGCAGAATTTTTGGCAATTCCACGTTCTCTGCGGAACGCGAAATTACGCAAATTCCGCGAGCGGAACGGAATTTACCGCCCAGGCCTAAAAATTACCCCCCATTCTTGTAATCCGTGCAGACGAGGTGACAGAGGGGTCCCAAGGCGCAAAAGTACCCGACCTCCTGGAGCCCTCGCTGGGATCGGGGAGGCAAATGAGCCCTCATCTGGACTTCCAGAGAAGCCCGGCCATCTGGTCACCCCATAGGAAAGCATTGCGTGCGACCAGATGGCCAAGGGGATAGGTGCGACCAGATGGCCGAGGGGAAAGGTGCGACCAGATGGCCGGGCACGAAAGGGAAGCCATCTGGTCGCTCTGTGCCCCAACGAAAGAGTGAGCGGGCGCCGGGGCATGGGGGACCGGAGGCCCAGGGCCCTAGCTGGGCCCCAGCCATGGGGGCTGCGAGGGGGACCCGACGGGCCCTCCAACCCGGGGCCCGCGGACACCTTGACAAGCAGGGGAGGCCTGCACGGGACCGATGGACCCCTGTCCTGGGCCCTTGGTGGAGCAGCAGGCCGGGGGATGGGGTCCAGGACCGGAGCACCCGACCCGGGGCCTGACAGGGCCCCTGGACCCAGCAGGGGCTCCCAGGCCCAGAGGCGTAGGGGATGCCTCCCCGGGCCCTCCGGACCCTGTCCCGGGCACCCTGCCATGTGGCAGGACCAAGGACGGAACTCGGGGTGGGGAGGCTGCCCTCCCCGGGGCCCTCAGGGGCCCCGGCCGGAGCTCCTGAACCCAGCCAAGCAAGGGGAGGCTCCCCGGGCACAACGGAACCCCACCCTGGGCCTTTGGCAGTGCGGCAGGCTGGGGGACAGGGCCCAGGGCCGGAGCACCCGACCCGGGGCCCGGCAGGGCCCCTAGACCCAGCTGGGGCTCCCAGAGGCACAAGGGAAGCCTCCCCGGGCCTGCCGGACCCCATCCTGGGCACCCTGCCACGCAGCAGGACCGAGGACGGAGCCCGGGGTGGGGAGGCCACCCTCCCCGGGGCCCTCAGGGCCCCCAACCGGAGCTCCTGAACCCAGCCAAGCAAGGGGAGGCTCTCAGGGCACAACGGAACCACGTCCCAGGCCTTTGGCAGAGCGGCAGGCCAGGGGACGTGGCCCTGGGCCGGAGCACCTGACCTGGGGCCCGGCGGGGCCCCTGGACCCAGCCGGGGCTCCCAGGCCCAGAGGCACAGGGGAAGCCTCCCCAGGCCCGCCGGACACCATCCCAGGCACCCTGCCACGCGGTGGGACTGAGGACAGAGCCCGGGGTGGGGAGGCCACCCTCCCCGGGTCCGCAGGGAGCCCCTGAACCTAGACGAGCAAGGGGAGGCTCCCCAGGCACGATGGAACCCCGACCCAGGCCTTTGGCAGGGCAGCAGGCCAGGGGACGGGTCCCAGGGCTGGAACACCCGAGCCGGGGACCGGCGGGGGCTCCCAGGCCCAGAGGCAATGGGGAAGCCTCCCCGGGCCTGCAGGACCTCGTTCGGGCACCCTGCCACGCAGCAGGACCAAGGACGGAGCCTGCGGTGGGGAGGCCGCCCTCCCCGGGGCCCCTGGGCCCAGCCCAGCAGGGAGAGGCTCCCCGGGCCCGCCGGACCCCATCTAGGGCAGCCTGCCATGCGGCAGGCCCAGGGACGGACCCAGAGCTGGGGCGGCATCCTGGCCCATCCAACTGCCGGCTGAGGACCGCTAGGCCGAGTGGGGTCCCAGAGTACCTTGTCCCTAGTAATCCGGAGGAAGGCTACCCCCCTTTCTGGTAACCTGTGCACACCGCAAGACTGAGGGGACCCTATGCATGGACTCGCCCGACCTCCTGGAGCCCTCGCTGGGATCGGGGAGGCAAATGAGCCCTCATCGGGACTTCCAGGGCGGCCCGGCCATCTGGTCGCCCCATTGGAAAGCATTGCTTGCGACCAGATGGCCGAGGGGAAAGGTGCGCCCAGATGGCCGGGACCGAAAGGACTCCCATTTGCCTGCCCGAGCCTTCGCGGTAGGGCTCTCGCCTGCCCACGCAGGGCTCGGGGGCTCCGCTTCCCAGGGCCTCTGAGACCCCGGCTGGGCCTCAGGCACGGGGAGGACCACCAGAGCTCTCGGGCCCAGACGCCCGGGGGAGGACTGCCCGGGACCCATGGAGCCCGTCCCGGGCACTTTGCCACGCCATGGGCCGGAGGAGGGAGCCCCGGACGCCTGGGAGGTGTTGCCCGGGCATAGCCCATCTGGTCCCCGGCAGAGAACTGCCAGCCCGGGAGGGGTGTTCCGGCATACCCTGCTCTTAGTAATCCGGAGGAAAGGCACCCCTCTTTCTGGGCACCCGTGCGCACCGAGTGACGGAGGGGACCCAGGGCGTGGAGGCGCCCGACCTCCTGGAGCCCTGGCTGGGATCAGGGAGGCGAATGGGCCCCCATCGGGACTTCCAGGACGGCCCGGCCATCTGGTCGCCCCATTGGAAAGCATGGCGTGCGACCAGATGGCTGAGGAAAGGTGCAACCAGATGGCCGGGACCGAAAGGACTCCCATCTGCCTGCCCCGAGCCGAGCCTTCCCGGTAGGGCTCCCGCCTGCCCTAGCAGGGCTCGGGGGCTCGGATACCCCGCCTGGGCCTCAGGCACGGGGAGGCCCGCAGGAGCTCTCGGGGCCCGCATGCCGGGGGAGGACTGCCCGGGACCCATGGAGCCCGTCCCGGGCACTTTGCCACGCCACGGGCCGCCGGAGGAGGGAGCCCCGGACGCCTGGGAGGTGTTGCCCAGGCATAGCCCATCTGTTCCCGGCAAAGAACCGCCAGCCCGGGAGGGGTGTCCTGGCATACCCTGCCCCTACTAATCCGGAGGAAAGCTACCCCTCTTTCTGGGAACCCGTGCGCACCGCGAGACTCAGGGGACCCTGGGTGCGAACGTGCCCGACCTCCTGGAGCCCCGGCTGGGATCAAGGAGGCAAATGAGCCCTCATCGGGACTTCCAGGGCAGCCCGGCCATCTGGTCGCCCCATTGGAAAGCATTGCGTGCGCCCAGTTGGCCGAGGGGAAAGGTGCAACCAGATGGCCAGGACTGAAAGGACTCCCATCTGCCCGCCCTGAGCCTTCGCGGTGGGGCTCCCACCTGCCCACGCAGGGCTCGGGGGCCTCCGCTTTCCGGGGGGCTCGGGGACCCCGGCTGGGCCTCAGGCACAAGGAGGACCACCGGAGCTCTCGGGCCCGGACGCCCTGGGGAGGACTGCCCGGGACCCATGGAGCCCGTCCCGGGCTCTTTGCCAAGCCGCGGGCCGGAGGAGGGAGCCACCCCGTATGGAGGGGATGTGTTGTCCGGGCATATGGGACCAAAAGGACTCCCATCTGCCCGCCCCGAGCCTTCGCGGAAGGGTTCCTGCCTGCCCATGCAGGGCTCTGGGGCTCCGCGTCCAGGGGGGCTCGGGGACACCCGGCTGGGCCTCAGGCACGGGGAGGACCACTGGAGCTCTCGGGCCCGGACGCCCGGGGTAGGACTGCCTGGGACCCATGGAGTCCGTCCGGGGCAACTTTGCCACGCCGTGGGCCGGAGGAGGGAGCCCTCCGGACGGAGGGGAGGTGTTGTCCGGGCATAGCCCATCTGGTCCCCGGCAAAGAACCGCCAGCCCAGGAGGGGTGTTCCGGCATACCCTGCCCCTAGTAATTCGGAGGAAGGCTACCCCTCTTTCTGGGAACCTGTGCGCACCGCCAGACTCAGGTGACCCTAGTTGCGGAGGCCCCCGACCTCCTGGAGCCCTGGCTGGGATCGGGGAGGCGAATGAGCCCTCATCGGGACTTCCAGGACGGCCCGGCCAAATGGTCGCCCCATTGGAAAGCATTGCGTGCGATCAGATGGCTGAGGGGATTGGTGCGACCAGATGGCCAGCACCGAAATAACGCCAATCTGCCTGCCCCGAGCCTTCGCGGGAGGGCTCCCGCCTGACCTTGCAGGGCTCGGGGGCTGCAGGGCTCGGGGGCTGCAGGGCTCGGGGGGGGCTCGGAGACCCCACGCTGGGCCTCAGGCATAGGGAGGCCCGCAGGTGCTCCTGGGGCCCAGCCGCCCGGGGGAGGACTGCCCGGGACCCATGGAGCCTGTACCGGGCACTTTGCCACACCGTGGGCCAGAGGAGGGGGCCCCCCGGATGGAGGGGAGGTGTTGTCCGGGCCCAGCCCATCTGGTCCCCGGCTGAGAACCACCAGCCCGGGAGGGGTGTCCCGGTATACCCTGCCCCTTGTAATCCAGAGGAAGGCTACCCCTCTTTCTGGGAACCCGTGTGGACTTCCAGGGCGGCCCGGCAATCTGGTCGGCCCATTGGAAAGCATTGCATGTGACCAGATGGCCGAGGGGATTGGTGCGACCAGAAGGCCGGGACCGAAAGGACTCCCATCTGCCTGCCCCGAGCCGAGCCATAGCTGTAGGGCTCCCGCCTGCCCTTGCAGGTCTCCGGGACTCTGCACCAGGGACCCTTGTCCAGGGCAGTGGGACACTTGGCAGGCCGCAGGACGGGGGCTCCCAAACCCCAGGCCCTGACTGAAACCCAGGCCCCGGGGCCGGTCCCTGCTTCTCAACCCAGCCAGGCTGGGGAGATCGGGGAGCCTGCCCGGGCACGAGGGACCCCTGTCCCGGGCACCCAGACCCTCGGGACGTGCGCTCGTTTTCCACACATTTTTTCCAAAATTCTGTGTAGTGGCGCTACGCCAATTCCACCCAGCCCTACTCACTACACCACTGGATTCAAGCTAGCCTGGCTGATGAAAGGTGATGCCCTGAAACCGGTCCCAGGATGCTTGTTTCCAGTCCAGGGAGGACCTGGCTTGGCAGTTCGGGTGGACTGTTCCCACAAGGAACAGGGTCAAGACTGATTTGCATATGGCTGGGTCCTAACTGGGGTGGTGTGGTGAGCAAAAGAATGATGGATTTAACCCAGATCCTTGTGACTGGGGATGAATGTTTGCATTGTCCAGCATTCAGTCCATCAATTGTTTCTTTTGCATTTGTCGCCCTAAGTCGGAAGGGTATGCCCAGATGTGGGTCCCGTGCGCACTACACCACTGGATTCAAGCTAGCCTGGCTGATGAAGGGTGATGCCCTGAAACTGGTCCCAGGATGCTTGTTTCCGGTCCAGGGAGGACCTGGCTTGGCAGTTCGGGCTGGGATGTTCCCACAAGGAACAGGGTCAAGACTGATTTGCATATGGCTGGGTCCTAACTGGGGTGGTGTGTTGAGCAAAAGAATGATAGATTTAACCCAGATCCTTGTGACTGGGGATGAATGTTTACATTGTCCAGCATTCCGTCCATCAATTGTTTCTTTTGCATTTGTCGCCCTAAGTGGGAAGGGTATGCCCAGACGTGTGTCCCGTGCTCACTACACCACTGGATTCAAGCTAGCCTGGCTTATGAAGGGTGATGCCCTGAAACCGGTCCCAGGATGCTTGTTTCCGGTCCAGGGAGGACCTGGCTTGGCAGTTCGGGCTGGACTGTTCCCACAAGGAACAGGGTCAAGACTGAATTGCATATGGCTGGGTCCTAACTGGGGTGGTGTGGTGAGCAAAAGAATGATGGATTTAACCCAGATCCTTGTGACTGGGGATGAATGTTTGCATTGTCCAGCATTCAGTCCATCAATTGTTTCTTTTGCATTTGTCGCCCTAAGTGGGAAGGGTATGCCCAGACGTGGGTCCCGTGCTCACTACACCACTGGATTCAAGCTAGCCTGGCTGATGAAGGGTGATGCCCTGAAACCGGTCCCAGGATGCTTGTTTCTGGTCCAGGGAGGACCTGGCTTGGCAGTTCGGGCTGGACTGTTCCCACAAGGAACAGGGTCAAGACTTATTTGCATATGGCTGGGTCCTAACTGGGGTGGTGTGGTGAGCAAAAGAATGATGGATTTAACCCAGATCCTTGTGACTGGGGATGAATGTTTGCATTGTCCAGCATTCAGTCCATCAATTGTTTCTTTTGCATTTGTCGCCCTAAGTGGGAAGGGTATGCCCAGACGTGGGTACCGTGCTCACTACACCACTGGATTCAAGCTAGCCTTGCTGATGAAGGGTGATGCCCTGAAACCGGTCCCAGGATGCTTGTTTCCGGTCCAGGGAGGACCTGGCTTGGCAGTTCTGGCTGGACTGTTCCCACAAGGAACAGGGTCAAGACTGATTTGCATATGGCTGGGTCCTAACTGGGGTGGTGTGGTGAGCAAAAGAATGATGGATTTAACCCAGATCCTTGTGACTGGGGATGAATGTTTGCATTGTCCAGCATTCCGTCCATCAATTGTTTCTTTTGCATTAAATCAATTCATAGCATGCAAAATGACTCCGCTGAAAGGCGGTGTGAGAAGTTGGCCTGGTATATGCTGTTCACTAATTAAAGTGGACACCTTGCACCAGGGCAAATCGACTCTTATGGTAGATAGGTTTAAGACAACCTTTTAAAGAAAGCTATCCTAGTGGTAGCTGTGGAGAGCAGCCTTCAGGCTAAGTCTCGGAGGAATGTAAAGCAGCTTGTTTTACCATATAATCTCTTGAATCACCAAATGAAAAGACACCACACAGGTATATATATCAAATATATATGTATTTATTTCTAAATAACTCTCTACTAATCTCTTTATGAGATTAGAAGACAAACATATGCACAAATCAACGTTTCACAATAAGTTAAGCACAAAATATGGCTGGGGCCCTAGGGGCGTACCAGACCATATACTAAGTAAGAGACTTAGACACAACGACTTGCAGGGAGACAAGGCCTAGGGCCTTCAGAAGTGCTGGGGCCTCACGAAACCACCCAAGGCAGGTAAGTAAAGGACCCACGGGGGACGCGTGCAGTGTGGATACACAGGCGCGAATCGCCGTTAACTTCAATGGGGCAAGTCGCGGTTGGAAATAAAGAGTTTTAGGATACTTCGGGAGAACCTACAAGCAAGTCACTTACAGGGTAAGTAGTTCTAGGGCCCACACCCACAGGAGCACCGTAGTGCTGGAGTTACCTCACCCAGGGAAGCCGGGTGCACAGGTGTCCTTTGGTGTCGGGTCGCGGCGTCGTTTTCAATGGCGAACAAAGAAGACTTGCTGCTTGCGGGAGCTGGAGAAGTGTCCGGTGGAATCCAAGCCTGGATTCTGAAGAAGGATGACCTGAAAGCAGAGGGGACAGTGTTCAAAGTCACTTGGCAGTGACCCGGGGCAAGGAAGATGGATGCCCACCGTCGTCGGTCGCTTCCAGGTCGGTTGCAGGTGCCTTGACTCTTCAGCCACGTGGTCCAGGAGGCGTCAACGACGACCAGGAGCTGGATTCGGTGTGTCCCTCGACGTCTGCAGCTGACTGCGGTGTCGGCAACTCGATCGGAGCCAACAAGCCTTGGCAGCCGCAAGTCTCGGGAGATGAAGAAAAGTCGATGGCGCAGACCAGCAAGGTCTGTGGAACTCACCCAGCGAGGGTAAGTCAGGGCAGGCCTGGAGCAACCAGGGAGCCCTTCGGTTTCTTTAAGAAGTCTTCTGGGGACCCACAAGCCAGCGGGCAAGGGATCGCGAAGACACCTCGGGCGGAATCACTCAACAGGGGCCCACGGTCACTCGGGACGGTGTAGGCCTCTGATCTTCGGAGGGATTCCTGCTGGAGGTCGGGACCACACGTGGTCCAAAGCACAAGTTCGTAGAACGTTGTGAAGGGGTTGCACTCGACAATAGTGCACGGTACCCAGGGGTCGCGGTTCCTCGTTACTCGTGGGGTCCACTTGCCTCAGCTTCGCTGGGGACTCACGATGGCCTGGGAGAGGTCAGGAAATCCACTTCTTGGGCTGCAGGGACCTCGGACTCCGGCGGGAGCGGCGTAGTTTGCAACCGTCGTTGTCGTTTTGGTGCCTGCCAAGCAGGGGAGTCACTCCTTGACTCCAAGGGAGATTCTTCTGTCTTCCAAAGGTAGTGGAACGTCGAAGGGCCAGGATTCTTCTGTAGAGCGTCGTCCAGGGGTTATCTGCTTTGCAATGGCAAGGTTCCCCCTCTTATACTAAAAAGAGGGGATGGACTAGCTCTATGACCCCACCTATGGGAGGGTCAAGGGAGGGGTGGCTACACCCACTTCCCTTTGTCCAGTTTCGCGCCAGAGCAGGGGCAGGTAGCCCCTGAGCTGGTTTGAACTGGCATATGCACAGAGGAGCCTTTTGCTCCCCCAGTGCAGGACTTCAAAGCACTCTAAGAGTGCACCCACCCAGCCCCAATACACTAAACCCTGTCTGGAAGGTGGTTACACCTCCCTGTGACAGGATGCCTATTGTTGGGCTTCCTCCACTGTGAGTTTCGGTCATCAGCAGGAGGGCAGCCCAGTGTCTGTGACTGGTGGCATCCATTTTGTGATGCCAGGGCTCTTTAGGATTCTACCGCGTTTCCACAGCAGGTACATGTCTTATCCCTCTAGAAGGGTGGAATGCTACCCCCGCCGCCAAGATTGGCGGGGGGTAGTATTCCAAGATGTTTGACACCAAACACGACATGTTTTGATGCAGCCATTCCAAAGTTAGCATTTACCGCGAGGATATAATGCACTTAAGAGTATATGGTTTAACCGCATCCACAAACAGCACCAGAGAATGGACTCTGAGAACTGCAGAGGGGCCCTGCTCATGCAGAGGCACCCCCTCACATAGAAGCCAAGCACCCTGCCCTCAGGATCGATAGGGCCTGCCTTAGGGGTGACTGATAGGTTTATATGTGTGTGCAGGAGAGATATAGGAAACCTATATCTCAGTGAGGAGTGCTAGCACCACCTCACCCAGGCTGCAGTAGCAGGCCTGTGGTGTCAGATTTAGACTGCTTCCCAGGGGTGGCATAATATATGCTGCAGCCCCTGGTAGGCCTGTGAAGTACCTATGCCCTTGGCACCTAAGGTACCATATACTAGGGACTCATAAGGCACCACAGTATCCAATCACTAGTGCACCTAGAGTGCACTCCATGTCGTTTAGAGAGAGCAGATAGACTGGGGCCCTGAATAGCAGGGTCGCAGTCCAACTAAGTCATAAACCAGCAAAACACCATAAAAAAAGTGGGGGCAACCATATAGTCAGATTCCACCTTCCTACATAACCCCCCAAACGAAAGGAGATAAGGCTAACCTTGGCCAGTTGAGCCTCTATTGACTAAGTGGCCATATAAGGAAGCACCTGCACTAGCATGGTTGCCCCCTGTCTTATGGTCCACTAAGCAATCCCTCACCCTAAGGGTATGAGAGGGTCTCCACCATGGGGAATCACTACCTGTGGTGTGCTTTGGTAAAGTACCAGGCTGGTGAGGTGTCTGAGTAGGGAAGTGTGGCCCTAGGAATGTTGGCCTCAGCTTTCTCAGCTCACTGGTCACCATGTATGCCTGTCTTTCCATGACTGAGTGGTACTCTGCTCTAAGGGTCAACCTTTGACTGCCTACAGCCGGGGGTTGGGTCCCTTTGGGTGGAACACTGGAGGGACATGGCATGTTTGGAACCTTTTGGTCCCAGGTTTGCCCTTGCCTAACAGAGTCCTTCTGGGGGAGATCCCTACATAAAGGTATGGGGGATCCCTCAGTGGGTTGAGGAATTTCTACCTGGCTAGGGCTACTAGCCTGGGTGCCCCTAATCTGCTGATGGGGGGTTCCTCTGGACAGGGGCCCTGGGGGTCCACTGACCTCCCTGACCTCTGCAGCCCTGGGCTGACTGAGGCAGGGTAGAGAGGGGCAGGTTACCTGCTCCAGACTGGGTACCACCTTGTAAGGGTCCTCTGCCATCAGGGGGTGGCCAGGCCAGGCCTGACTACCTCTGTGGCAGTTCCTTCACTAGGGGTAGGGTCAGTTCCCTGAGGAGGCTGACCCTTACCTACTGTCTGGAGGGAAGAAGACTTTTCTTCAACCCTTGTGCTCTCTTCTGGGGGAGAGTGGGCCATTCTTCCAGGCTCCATCTCTCCAAAATCTTGGGCTGGGGCTGTGGCCATCACAGCCCCACTAACCTTTACAGGGACACCCAACATCCTCAGATGGGTTTGGTGTTCAATTTCAGCCCAGGCTGAAATTTCCAGATCATTGCCCATCAGGCAATCTACAGGTAAGGTTGGGGACACTGCCACTCTTTTTGGGCCTGTGACCCCCTCCCAGGTGAGATTGACTATGGCCATGGGGTGATCTGTTCTGACACCATCAATGTTGGTCACCTGGTATTTAAACTCAGGTAAAAGCTGGTGAGGGGGACTAGTTTCCCTGCCACCATGGTGACACTAGCCCCTGTGTCCCTAAATGCCACAGCTTTCTGACCATTAATTATTGGCTCCAGTCTGTACCTGCCCAATGCTATGGGACCCATGGTAAAGGTGGCATATCCTACACCACCATCAGAATCTGAGGAGTCTGTTGAGGGGTCCTGTCTAAACTAGGGCCCACCTCTGTTCCTCTTGCAAACGCACCTAACTTTTTGGGTGCACTACTCCCAACTGGAGGATTACTACTGGTAGTACCAGGAGGGGTGGTAGTAGTTGTTGGAGGAACATTTTCTTTATTGCCATTCCTGGGACAACTGGGATCAGATTTCCAGTGCCCAGGCTTTTTACAGACATGGCAATAGGGTTTCTTTTCAGGAGAGGAAGGAGTTTGGGACCCACCCCCAGAAGAGGAATTTTGGGGCCCTGTAGTGGACTTATCCTTGGATTTATCCCCACCTTTCTCTTGGGACTTGGTAGAATCTTTCTTGTGGTCACCACCCTGATTCTTAGGCCTTACTCTGGTTCTGACCCATTTGTCTGCCTTCTTTCCCAATTCTTGGGGAGAGGTCAGATCAGAGTCCACCAGGTACTGGTGTAAAAGCTGGTTTTGACAATTATTAAGGATCTGTTCTCTCATCATTAGATTATAAAATCCTTTGAAATCAGTAACCCTACTGCCAACCAGCCAACCCTCCAGAGCCTTGGATGCACAATCTACAAAGTCTGTCCAGTCCTGAGTCTGTGCCTTCTGGGTATCTCTGAACTTCAACCTGTACTCTTCAGTGGTTAAGCCAAACCCATCTATCAGTGCACTCTTCAGGACCTCATAATTATCAGCATCCTCTTCTCTAACAGTGAGGAGCTTGTCTCTACCTTTATCTGAAAAGGAGAGCCACAAGATTGCTGCCCACTGCTTTTGGGGGACCTGCTGTACTCTACAGGCCCTCTCCATAGCAGTTATCCACTTGTGGATATCATCCCCACTCTGGTAGGGAGGAACAACCTTGCTCAGGTTCCTATGGTCAGGGACATATTCTCTGCTTCTAGGGACACTGTTGCTGCCACCAGGGGGTTCTAAACCCTCCCTTCTGGAAGCTCTCTGGATCTCCAGGGCTTCTCTATCCAGTGCCAACTGCTTGGTTCTGAGGGCCACTTTGGCTTCCTCATACTGGAGCAGTTTGCACCTTCTCTCAGAGGAGGTCTCTCTTAAGTTAAAGTATGAGCTCCTCTCTTGGACAAATTCTCTGCCAGAGTGATAAGAGTGCTCAGATTCCCTGGAAGGGGATCTGTGCCTCTCATCCACTCTGCCAGTTCTCTTAGGGAGAATTCCTCTGTCCTGTTCAGGCTCCTTGAAGCCTGGCCCTTCAACCACAGAGTCTTGGTCATTCTGATTTTCATCATCTGACCCAGATACTATGACTGACCCACCCACTGATTCAAACCCTTTAGCTCCTAGAGCCAATCTAAGGTCATCTGCTGTTAGCAGATCTATCAGGTGCAGGGTTGAGGGACTCTGTCCTAGTCTCAGGTGTCTGTCAACACACATGGCTCTCAAGTCAGAGAAAGCCATGTCCTTATACTGAGGCTGAGTGGATCCACTGGGTCCACCCTTCAAGGACATTCTAGTGTTGTGCAGTGTTGTACTACCTACACTAGTTTGTGGCCTACTGATCCTAGCTTGAGCTGTGGAAAGGGTGTGCTATCCCTTTGAACACAGCTCTAAGTTCAGTAGAACTTATTGATACTAAGCTTGACTTTATATGTACCTTGAGTACCTATAATGGTTTTCAGTTAGTAATTCAAATAGAGATTTTCTGGTAAAACAATGGCAAGCTGGAATCCCACACGCTGCCCACCAATGTGAGAAGTTGGCCTGGTATATGCTGTTCACTAATTAAAGTGGACACCTTGCACCAGGGCAAATCGACTCTTATGGTAGATAGGTTTAAGACAACCTTTTAAAGAAAGCTATCCTAGTGGTAGCTGTGGAGAGCAGCCTTCAGGCTAAGTCTCGGAGGAATGTAAAGCAGCTTGTTTTACCATATAATCTCTTGAATCACCAAATGAAAAGACACCACACAGGTATATATATCAAATATATATGTATTTATTTCTAAATAACTCTCTACTAATCTCTTTATGAGATTAGAAGACAAACATATGCACAAATCAACGTTTCACAATAAGTTAAGCACAAAATATGGCTGGGGCCCTAGGGGCGTACCAGACCATATACTAAGTAAGAGACTTAGACACAACGACTTGCAGGGAGACAAGGCCTAGGGCCTTCAGAAGTGCTGGGGCCTCACGAAACCACCCAAGGCAGGTAAGTAAAGGACCCACGGGGGACGCGTGCAGTGTGGATACACAGGCGCGAATCGCCGTTAACTTCAATGGGGCAAGTCGCGGTTGGAAATAAAGAGTTTTAGGATACTTCGGGAGAACCTACAAGCAAGTCACTTACAGGGTAAGTAGTTCTAGGGCCCACACCCACAGGAGCACCGTAGTGCTGGAGTTACCTCACCCAGGGAAGCCGGGTGCACAGGTGTCCTTTGGTGTCGGGTCGCGGCGTCGTTTTCAATGGCGAACAAAGAAGACTTGCTGCTTGCGGGAGCTGGAGAAGTGTCCGGTGGAATCCAAGCCTGGATTCTGAAGAAGGATGACCTGAAAGCAGAGGGGACAGTGTTCAAAGTCACTTGGCAGTGACCCGGGGCAAGGAAGATGGATGCCCACCGTCGTCGGTCGCTTCAGGTCGGTTGCAGGTGCCTTGACTCTTCAGCCACGTGGTCCAGGAGGCGTCGACGACGACCAGGAGCTGGATTCGGTGTGTCCCTCGACGTCTGCAGCTGACTGCGGTGTCGGCAACTCGATCGGAGCCAACAAGCCTTGGCAGCCGCAAGTCTCGGGAGATGAAGAAAAGTCGATGGCGCAGACCAGCAAGGTCTGTGGAACTCACCCAGCGAGGGTAAGTCAGGGCAGGCCTGGAGCAACCAGGGGAGCCCTTCGGTTTCTTTAAGAAGTCTTCTGGGGACCCACAAGCCAGCGGGCAAGGGATCGCGAAGACACCTCGGGCGGAATCACTCAACAGGGGCCCACGGTCACTCGGGACGGTGTAGGCCTCTGATCTTCGGAGGGATTCCTGCTGGAGGTCGGGACCACACGTGGTCCAAAGCACAAGTTCGTAGAACGTTGTGAAGGGGTTGCACTCGACAATAGTGCACGGTACCCAGGGGTCGCGGTTCCTCGTTACTCGTGGGGTCCACTTGCCTCAGCTTCGCTGGGGACTCACGATGGCCTGGGAGAGGTCAGGAAATCCACTTCTTGGGCTGCAGGGACCTCGGACTCCGGCGGGAGCGGCGTAGTTTGCGACCGTCGTTGTCGTTTTTGGTGCCTGCCAAGCAGGGGAGTCACTCCTTGACTCCAAGGGAGATTCTTCTGTCTTCCAAAGGTAGTGGAACGTCGAAGGGCCAGGATTCTTCTGTAGAGCGTCGTCCAGGGGTTATCTGCTTTGCAATGGCAAGGTTCCCCCTCTTATACTAAAAGAGGGGATGGACTAGCTCTATGACCCCACCTATGGGAGGGTCAAGGGAGGGGTGGCTACACCCACTTCCCTTTGTCCAGTTTCGCGCCAGAGCAGGGGCAGGTAGCCCCTGAGCTGGTTTGAACTGGCATATGCACAGAGGAGCCTTTTGCTCCCCCAGTGCAGGACTTCAAAGCACTCTAAGAGTGCACCCACCCAGCCCCAATACACTAAACCCTGTCTGGAAGGTGGTTACACCTCCCTGTGACAGGATGCCTATTGTTGGGCTTCCTCCACTGTGAGTTTCGGTCATCAGCAGGAGGGCAGCCCAGTGTCTGTGACTGGTGGCATCCATTTTGTGATGCCAGGGCTCTTTAGGATTCTACCGCGTTTCCACAGCAGGTACATGTCTTATCCCTCTAGAAGGGTGGAATGCTACCCCCGCCGCCAAGATTGGCGGGGGGTAGTATTCCAAGATGTTTGACACCAAACACGACATGTTTTGATGCAGCCATTCCAAAGTTAGCATTTACCGCGAGGATATAATGCACTTAAGAGTATATGGTTTAACCGCATCCACAAACAGCACCAGAGAATGGACTCTGAGAACTGCAGAGGGGCCCTGCTCATGCAGAGGCACCCCCTCACATAGAAGCCAAGCACCCTGCCCTCAGGATCGATAGGGCCTGCCTTAGGGGTGACTGATAGGTTTATATGTGTGTGCAGGAGAGATATAGGAAACCTATATCTCAGTGAGGGGTGCTAGCACCACCTCACCCAGGCTGCAGTAGCAGGCCTGTGGTGTCAGATTTAGACTGCTTCCCAGGGGTGGCATAATATATGCTGCAGCCCCTGGTAGGCCTGTGAAGTACCTATGCCCTTGGCACCTAAGGTACCATATACTACAGACTCATAAGGCACCACAGTATCCAATCACTAGTGCACCTAGAGTGCACTCCATGTCGTTTAGAGAGAGCAGATAGACTGGGGCCCTGAATAGCAGGGTCGCAGTCCAACTAAGTCATAAACCAGCAAAACACCATAAAAAAAGTGGGGGCAACCATATAGTCAGATTCCACCTTCCTACAGGCGGGTAGGGATGAGAGTGTCACATCACATACGAAAAACTGTGATTTTCTTGCTTTGCCAAACAATGCTTCCACTGCTGTGAATTTATTCCTCACTGCATGCCACAATAAGCTTGGCCAAGTGATCTGAAACAATCATCAAGTTGTAGTTATTTTTCACTGTTAAGCAGAAGGACGGGTCTAAGTTACCATAATGGCTTGGGCCATGACAGGGTGACTTCTGCCACATGGCCAAGCCTTAGCAGGTATTTTGTGAATGCTATGAGTGTAACATTACGATCATATCTCAACATATAACTGACCTTCTTTCTACATGCAACGTTCACTCAATGTGCCAGTGGTAACACCGGTAAGTCCCCCCAACTCAATTCCGCCGATAACCTGTTTACCTCACGCACTCAATGTGCGTCAGTTGTTTGGCCAATTTTATAATCCTAGTGGCTGTCTTTGCTGTGAAAAGTATTCATTTATTATCTTATTAGGACACCTCTGATGTGTCAAACTGTTATCAATTTGTTGTCTAACTAAAAAAAAAATGACTATTGCAAATGTATTGTCCAGTTCACGGATCTGCTCTGAGTAGGTGGGATTTACTCTAGACTTACTGCTGAATTCTATGCGTACTCTTGACATATTCCTGGCTTACATCTGAAATTCACGAGTAAACCAAGAGTGCTGCAAGAGTACACCCCAGAACATTCGTTGTGAATCAGGTCATGTATGTTGCCCCAATTTGCTATGGAAAACAACAAACGTGCATTACTACAGCATATAGGGTCATTCAAAATAACGGCTGCTTGCATATAGTCTGCCATTAATAATACCCTGTATTTAAAAGCCCTTTTGAAATCAAAAACCAAATCTCTGCGGATCCGCAGTTCACTGAAGAGTATATTACCTCAGCCTTGTTCCTGGAAGTACTTAATTCGTAAAGACTCTTCATTGTCTGTTGTTCACGCTACAAGAGGCAGTCAGACAGGACAGGCTAATGCGAGGCTTCCGAAAAGATAATTTTTGGCTCTATTAGTGAATCATTCTCTAAGACAATTCAGTCAGTTACGAATACAAGCCCTATGTTCCTGGAAGACATGCCCTGTTCTTTGTTATTTTATACCATTTCCCTCTTTTAGGTTGAACATGAATTCATTAAAAAGGTCTTTTTTTATTAGATACGTGCAATAAAACAATTGCAGGCACTCATTAATCCGAAGAAAGAAATTAAATCTGCATGGAAAACAACGATATTTACCACCTGCTGCTCCTCCGCTATGGCGGAGGGGCATCGCCCCACTGCTTTTTAGCAATGCAAAAATGGAAAAATAAAATGCTAATAACTCGCTGTTATTATCATTTTATTTTACCTTGCTGAAGCCAGTTTTGGGGCGGGGCTTGGCTGTCGTCACAACCAGCAGGGGGAGGAGTAGTATGTGCACTTAAGTGTGCATGACGGTTTGGCCGGCTGTCTTGGGCCGGGCAAACAGTCATGCGCAAGCTTGCAGTCCCCGTCTGAGCGCTGAACCACTGCGGACAGACCAATCATGACACTGCTGTCATGGTGACAGCAGTGTAGTGATTGGCTTAGCGGAACCTGTGTGCTTCCGGGAAGAAAAGCAAGGTCAGACAATGGAGGAAGACGGCAGCCGTGGAAAGGTAAGTGAATTTTTATTTTTTAACTCCCTCCCAATCTGCCACTGCCGTTCTGTATCAGCCGCCACTGATATCTACAGTGGTGAAAAAAATTAATGAGATTTTTCAAATGTATGGGTGTCAGAATTTTTATCCAGGAGATGAAAAGGTAAGGGTGCACGGAGACATTCGATCAAGTTAAGATGTCAGGACTCCTCATAGTCAATCACAGTGTCTCCCTCTGCAGTAAGCATAGAAATGTGTGCATAAGACAATGAAGGGACTGGAGACAATGGAAGACTTGGCAATTGCATTTGGGGAAGGTTAGACTGCTAACTTTCAAGTGGGTGTGAAATTCCCAGTCCAGGAATCAACTTCCTTGTCTATACGTCAGTATGGAAAGGGCCATACTTAATCCATCAATCCAGATTTGCATAGCATAGCTTATCACCCTGGGTGTATCCAGGCACTAAGGAGAGAGGAGCCTTAGTTGAAGAGCCAGGTCTTGAGTCCCTTCCTGAAGTTGGCGATTGAGAGGTATGTTTGGAGGTGGAGCGGGAGGTCATTCCAGGACTTGGCAGTGAGGTACGAGAAGGAGCAACCTCCGCCGGATGCGGGGGAGGTGTGCACGGGTGAGGGAGGCAGATCGGAGTTGTCTGGCGGCTTGTGGAAAGTCAGGCGGTGGTTGATGTAGGAGGGTCTGGCATTGTAGTGTGCCTTGTAGGCAAGACGCAGCAGCTTGAACTGGCATCTTTTCTGGATGGGGTGCCAGTGGAGGTTTCTGAGGTGGGGGATAATCTGGTCCATTTGGGGAGGTCAAGGACGAGTCTGGCTGCGGTGTTCTGTATAGTCTGTAGTTGTTTGAGGATATGGGAGTTTGTCCTGGCATATAGAGCATTTCCATAGTCCAGTCAGCTGATGACGAGGGATTGAGTTACTATTTTCCTGGTGTTGATGGGGATCCATCTGAAGATCTTATGAAGTATGCGGAGGGTTGGAAGCAGAAGGAGGCTACTGCATTGACATGGTGCTTCATGGAGAGATCGCTGTGCAGGATGATCCTGTGGTTGTGGGCGTGGCTGATAGGGGTAGGTGAGGGTCCGAGCACAGAGTGCCACCACGTGTCATCCCATGGGGATGTGTTTTTCCCGACGACGAGCACTTCCGTCTTGTCCGTGTTCAGCTTCAGGCAGTTGGATCTCATCCAGTCGGCGATGTTAGTCATGGTGTTCTGGAAGTTGATTCTGGTTGCGGAGGTGTCTTCCATGAGAGATAGGATTAAGTTGGGTGTCATCAGCGCATGAGATGATGTTGAGTCTGTGGGTGCGGACGATGTCAGCCAGTGGAGTCATGTAGGCATTGAAAAGGGTGGGGCTGAGGGAGGATCCTTGGTGGACTCTGCAGATCATGCTCTTGGGTTCGGAGGTGAAAGGCGATAGGCGGATATTCTGTGTGCATTCTGTGAGGAAGGAGATGATCCATTCGAGGGCTTTTTCTCTGATGCCAATGTGGAGGACACTGATGATGAGAGTGTAGTGGGAGACAGTCTCGCCATGGTCAACGATTGATCGGATGTCATTGTTTGCGGGTATTAAGGTGGTCTTGGTGCTGCGGCTGGAGCGAAAGCCAGACTGGGTGGCATCAAGAAGTTTGTGTTCTTCCAGGTGGTCTATGAGCTGGAGGTTGATAGCTTTCTCCAGGACCTTGGCCGGGAAGCGGAGCAGCAAGATGGGGCGGTAATTCATGAGCTCACCGGGGTTGGCAGAGGGTTTGTTTAGTGGGGGTTTCACCTCCGTGTGTTTCCAGGCATCCAAGAAGGTGGCTGTGGAGATGAATGAGATGAGGATGTCCGTGAGGGTGCTGCTGATTTTCTTCTGTCCCAGGTTGAAGGTGGGGTGGGGGCAGGGGTCTGTCGGTGCTCCGGAGTAGGTGGAGGCCATGATTGCTCTGGTGATTGGCATGGTGAGCAGAGTCTATTCGGTGAGGTGTCTGTCAGAGTTACCGGTGTGAATCAAGAGGTGGGCGAGGTTGGTAGGCTGCTGGTCGAAGTTGAAGTAGATGTCTGCTATCTTATCGTGGAAGAAGTCTGACAGAGTCGCAGAAGGTTTGGGAAGGGTGAATTGTGGTCTCGTGGCCAATGGGCAGGAGAATTCTCTGACAATGCTAAAGAGTTATTTTGAGTGATTGGTGCTGGCTTCGATGCGGCTGATTAGGGCATCCTTTCTGACTTTCTTGAGGTGGTGGTGGGAGTTGCTGAGGGCAGATTTGAAAATGGTGAGGTCAGGCAGGTTTCTGCTGGATCACCACCATCTCTCCTGTCGCTTACACTCACGTTTGAGGGTGCGAAGCTCAGGGTTGGACCAACTGGCATTCTTGGAGAGTTTCCTGGTGCTGGTTTTTTTCACAGGTGCAATGGTGTCTAAGTAGCTGGAGATCCAATCAGAGAAGTTTTAAATGGCTTTCTCCAGGTTGCTTGTGTTGAGGGGTCTGGTGGTGCTGAGGGCGGTATTTCATTGGTTCTCAGATGATTTAGCTCCAATTGCAGCGGGTGTGTGTGTGGGGGCCATGTGGATGGGTCATAGTGAGCCTGCGATGGAGAAATGGGTGATTCTATGGTCAGTCCAGGTGACATTGGTGGTGTGGCTGAATTTGATTCTGTTGCTGGCCATGAAGATTGGGTCCAACGTGTGTCCTGTGCAGTGTGTGGGGCTTGTGAACAATTGAATGAGTCTGAGGTTGCACATGCTATCCAAAAGATTGGCTCATTGGTGTCATTGGGGTCGTCGAGGTGGAAGTTGAAGTCAGCATGGAAGATATAATGATTGGAGTCGATTGCCAGGGGTGCGATGAGTTTGTAAATGGCGTTGCAGAACCTAGGCCGGGGGCCTGTTGGTCTGTAGGCTAGGGTTCTACTGATGGTAGTGTTTGTGACAATTCGAATATGGAAATTGAGGTGTTTCAAGATAGATGTGATGTAATTTTCGTGGTGATGCATTGGAAGCTCTCTCTATGGATGATGGCAAAGCCTCCTCCGTGTTCGTTGTCCGGATCTCTGAAACTCCGAAACTGATCCCATGATGCTTGTTTCTGGTCCAAGAAGGCCCTGGCTTGGCTTTTCAGGCTAGACTGTTCCCATGAGGAGCAGGGTCAAGACTGATGTGCATTTGGCTGGGTCTAAACTGGGGTGGCACGGTGAGCAAAGGAACAATGGATTTATCTCAGATCTCTTGATTGGGGGTGAATGTTTGATTTGTTCCGCATCCCATCCATCATTTGTGTGTCTTTTAATTGCTTGCAGAGGGAGCAGGCATTGAGCAGAATGCACTGGCACTGTTTCAGAGGGTTGGAGGTTGGCTGTGGAGGTGTGGCTGGGGTTTCGGTGTTGCAGGTGAACTGTCAGTGGTGGCAGGCGAAGGGTCCTTCCGTGTGAATTGGGGAGGTGATGTAGACAGTTTTTGTCACGACCCACAGTGTCTAGGGCTAGGAGCTTGGTGGTGGTGTAGCGGTGGATGCCTGTAGAGCCAGGGTTCCTGAACAGAACTGCACATGTTTTGCCTATCAATAACTCATAGCTGGCTCTTAGCTCTCGCTTGGTTTAATCTACTTGACATTGTGTTCCCCCACTCTTCTTTTCCATTTTTTTTCCCTTCAGGCTTGTCTTTGCTTCAGTATGTATATCTCTATCTTATTTGGTGTATGTTGTTTTGTCTTATCCTTGGCTTGCTGCTGTTTGAGAATCTCCAACTCCTTGCTGTCTTGGAAATCAACACTGATCTTATGGTCGATGTTTGGTCTCATCACTACTTCCTCCGCCCTGGATTAGCTAAGCAGCTTGTTCCCATTGGGTATAACACCTCACTTTAAATACTGTTTGTTTGTGTTTCAATTCCAGTAATGTCTCAAATGTTACTTCACTTCTCTAGAGCTCACTTTACATACTACCTGAGACACTTTCAGCACATCATTTCATTAAATGCTAGTCCAGACCATGTATTCCCAAAAACCATCGCATCAAGCACTCGCATGTTTTTTTTTCCTCATCACAGTTTCCCCTTATTTCTCTTGTGAGTATTTGAGTTCCCAATATCTCTGGTGGGATTCATGGTGGTTGGGATTACCAGTGGGTCTGTGTCCTAGACTGAAAGTTGAGATCTTGCCAGGTAATGGAGCCAGACATGGATCCAGATAAGAAACCATTCTGTGAAATGGCTCAATTTATTGAAAAGAGAGACCACTAGGTAGGAGAAGGTGTTTCTTTTAAATAACATCAATCAAATCACATTTCCTCTCCAAGACTCTGGGGGCCTGATTCACAGAACTAACTTACGTCAAAATCCTAAACTTACAACAATTTTGGTATTCACAGAATGAACTTACACATTTGGGTATTCACAGATTGAACTTACACATATGGGTATTCACAGAATGAACTTACACATATGGGTATTCACAGAATGAACTTACACATATGGGTATTCACAGAATGAACTTACACATATGGGTATTCACAGAATGAACTTACACATCCTAACTTTATGTCCGCACTCGGGCCGGAATTTCCGGCCCAGTGGCGGAGATTCCGGCACCATGGCGGAATTTCCGTCTCCGGCTCGGAATCTCCGCCTCCGGGCCGGAAACTCCGCCTCCGGGCCGGAAAGCCAGCCATTTCTCCCTTTTGAGCATTTCAAGTGCCTACCATCCCCCACCATGCTCCAGCTGAAGTCAATTAAGACCAACTGCAAAACCAGTACCACATAAAAGCAGCACACATTCAGGGCCCAGCTTTGGCCACAGAGAGTTCCTGTTTGCTTTGCTGTTCATCGCCACTGCAAAATGTACATTCAGAGGAGGAAGAAGAACTTCACAACTGAGGAGACCACCATGATTGTGGAGTTTGTTGTGAGGCACCACAAACGCCTATATGGTCTCCCACCTTACTGCACCAGTGGCACACAGAAAGCAGCTCTCTGGCAGCAGTTAGCCACCGCTGTCACAGCATTGGGGGAGGCTGTCACAGCATTGGGGGAGGATGTGCGCACAGTCCGTGACATAAAGAGGAAGTGGCAGGATGAAAAGATGAGTGCAAAGGAGAAGTTCTCCAGGATCCAGCTGAACAGAGTTCTCCCTGCCTCACACTCTCGATCCCGACTCCGTCTCACCCCACAAGAGGAGGATATCCTCACTACAATCCACCCCCACATGCTCCGTGGGCTGCCTGTGAGTGATGTCCGCAATGTGGCACCAGGTAAGTGGGATGACAAGAACAAGTATACAAAATGTATGTCTGTGTCGCACTGCCATTGTGAGTAAGGAAGTTGTCCAAATTCCATATACAAATATAGTCAGTCAGAGGCTCATGTGTTTCTCTCAGTATGTTGCAGCACAAGTCCCAGAATCCTTTGTATTATAAATGGCAAATACCTTTCACACTATGAAATACAAAGGCCCAGGCCTGAAGCCGTATATACCGAACAGTGCTAAGTAGCAATTGTCAAAGTGCCCCTTCCACTAATCCAGACACAGCTGGGTCAGTCAAGAACGTAAGGGGGTGGGGGTGCAGTGCAGAGGCAAATCAACACACAACGGAATGGAGAAAATAAGTCCAAATAAACATAAAAACAACTCACCCTGGCCCTTCCAAAATCACAAAACAGAAGGTGAGAGAATATTATTTAAAAATGTCAGTCCCAGAATCCATTGTTTAATTCCCACCCTGCCATGCCATTACATCACTAACACCCCACCGCTCCTACCTGCACCGGCCGTGGCAGTACTTCACAATACTGTTAGCATGCAGAAGATACGAGGAAATGTCTGACAAGTGCTACATGTACATTTACCATGTGTTGATGTGTATCTCTTCTCACCCATTTACACATTCAGCCAGAGTACAGACAGCCACAGTAGCAGAGGTCCCAGCATCTTCTGGGAGGAGACCTCATCCAGAGCAATGCAGACCACCCTCACTAACTGGTAAGTCAAACGTGGCAGGAGAGGGTCAAAATGCATATATAGGCAGCAGAGAACAGAGGGCGAAACATAGTGTCTGCATCTCAAAGGCAACTGGAGAGGAAAAACTAGCCTTTCTGGAGGAACAAGGAGGGAGTGAGATACATACCCCCTGCCCCAGTGCATTGCCCACCATGGTTTTGGCTGCATTGGCAGCAAAAGGGCCAGTGGAAGGCCCCAGTACAGGCCTGACATTATGGACAAAGGGCATTGGGCCCCCTAGAAAGGGCAGTTGGCCTGGGTTCAGCTTTATGGTGGTGATAGGACGCAAGGCCCTAAGGAGATGTATGCACCTGGGGAGTGTCACTAAGGTGCCCTCCTAATTGTGAGTTATTGCATAATATGTTTATGCTTATGATGCCTATTGCATAGTGTGTTTATGCCTACAGAGGTTGCGTAATGTGATTATGCATATGAGTTTGATGCCTAATGTGATGCAGACATAATGCGTTTATGTTGCTAGAGATATTGCCAAGTACAGTATTTTACCAGTAGTCACTGGTTGTGTTTGATGTGTGCTACTAGTGCTTTCTAAAGGTTCTGACAGTGGCCCGATTGGCCCTGTCCTGTATATAATCCCCTGTAAATATTGCCTAGTGCCAGTTGGCACAGTGTATATGTGTGACTATGACTCTAATGTGTTTTGGATAATACAAAGGCTATTTTCATATAACCTTGTGTGGAGTTTCTTTGGTGGTGTGCCTAGTGTGTTGCTGCTGTATGTGTGTGTTGCGCAAACGATTTACACATTGCCTCTGGGATAAGCCTGACTGCTCGTGCCAAGCTACTAAGGGGGTCAGCAGGGGTTATCTTCAGTGTGTAACTCCCTTGCCCAGACTAGAGGGGTGGTTTCTGCCTGGCTTAGGCGCAAGCTCTAGCCAACCAGAAATCTCATTTCTAACATTAGTTGTGAGCGGTGAGGATAGGACTTGCGTGTACGCAGTACCACAGCGACAACTGGTTGCACTACAAACTCTGCATTTAGAGAAATCACATGTTTAGGGATTATTTTTCCTGAGTTTTATTTCTTCTTAAAAGTGTCATTTTTGAATTGTGTATTCCTGCTTCAGCTCAGACGCCTAGGTCTCTTGTGTTGCACTGTGGTTGTGTATTCTGCCAAGATGGGAGTAATCTATAATGAGGATGACCTTTGGGAGTACACCTGGGAGGAGTTAGAGGAATTCTGCAGAGAGATGGGGATACCAATAGTGGGTAACATCCTCAGAAAGCTTTTCCTTTATGAAGCACTCCTTAGGGGAGAACCCTTAGCGTGTGGCGGGGACCTGTCTGATTATCCCTCTGCATACCAAATTGGTGGTTTTGAGATAGGGCCTGAAGAGTCTGAGGAGGATAGAAAATGACAGGGCAGGGACGCCAGTAGAGAGTGAGGACCCCATAGATAGGGAGTCCCTTGCTGGGTCCAGTGCCAGGGGGAGTGCCACATCCCTTCATCTGTCCCCAGAGGAGTGGGTGGATAGGAGGGAAGAAGGGGAGCATCAGCTGGCTTTAGAGAAGCTCCAGAAGGAGAGCCATGAGAACATGGAGGCTCAGAAATTGGAGTTGGAGAATAGGAAGTTAGCCTTAGAGGAGTGTGAGAAGTTGGCCTGGCATATGCTGTCCACTAATTATAGTGGGCACCTTGCACCAGTCCAAATCGACTCTTATGGTAGGTAGGTTAAAGACAACCTTATTGAAAGCTATCCTAGTGGTAGCTATGGAGAGCAGCCTTCAGGCTAAGTCTTGAAGGAATGTAAAGCAACTTGTTTTACAAGTCTATAATCTCTTGAGTGACCAAATGAAAGAGCACCACACCAGGTATATATTCAAAATATATGTATTTATTACTAAACACACCCCTCTAGTCTCTTTATGAGGCTAGAGTTCGAAGTACATAGGTTATAAGATCTTAAATCACAGTAATAGCACAAATACACGTTTGGGCCCTAGGGGCGTACCAAACCATATACCAATAAAGTGGTATGCGAACCACGACTGAACTAGACACTAGGCCTAGAGCCTCTAGAAGTGCTTGGACCACAAGGAACCACCCAAGGTAGTGACACAGGGGACCCACGGGAGACGCGTGCAGTGTAAATACACAACCGCGATACGCCGTTAACTTCTATGGAGAAAGTCGGGATCGGGAAAATAGAGGAAAGGGACACTTAGAAGAGGACTAGGACAAAACCCTTTGAGATCTAGGACTTTGAAGAGTCTCTACCCACGGGAGCACCGGAGTACTCGTGTTACCTCACCCAGGGAAGCCGGGTGCATAGGTGCCTTTCGGGGTCGGGTTTCGTCGTCGGTTCTTATGGCGATCTGCTGCAAAGTGCTGCTGGCGACCAGGAGAAAAGTGTCCGGGTGGATCCAAGAGTGGATCGGAGTTCTGAAGAACCTGAAAGCAGAGGGGACAGAGTCTGGGTCACTAGCCAGTGACCAGGGAGGCGATGGACAGATGCCCACCGATGTCGAGTGCTTCAGTTTCGATGACGGTTGTCTTGACTCTTCAGCCACGAGGTCCGGGAGGCGTTGTCGGCAACCAGGAGCAGGATTCGGGCTGATGCTCGATGTCTGTCGAGTGCAGGGGTGTCGGCGACCAGATTGGACCCAACAAGCCTTGGCAACGGCAAGTCTCAAGTAAGATGTAGATCGTCGATGATGCAGACCAGCAAGGTCTGGGGAACTCGCCCAGCGAGGGTAAGTGAGGGCAGGCCTGGAGCAACCAGACTGCCAAGTAAAGAAAAGATTGGCCTTCGTTAAGGGCTACTAGCCAACAGGCTAGCGACCGCGAAGGAGCCTCGTGACGCCGCACGTGGAGCTGGCTTACAGGACACTCGTGGAGTGGGGGCCAGTGATCTTCGGTGCAGGTGGTGCTGGAGGCTAGGGCTACTCGGAGCCCAAAGCACGACTTCTTGGGAGACCCAGAAGATGGTGCACTTGCAAATGTGCTCGGTGTCCAGGGGTCACGGTCTCAAGTCACCCACGATAGCCACGGGCCTCAGCTTTGCTGGGGACTCAGGGTAGCCTCGGGGAAGTCTGAGAATCCACCTCTGGTGATGCGATGACTTCGGCGTCCGACGGGAGCTTCAGTGATGCGAACCGGACAGATGCTTCTTTGGTGCCTGCCAAGCAGGGGAGTCACTCCTTGACCCCAAGGGAGATTCTTCAGTCCTCTAATCTTGTCGTAGAGCGTCGAAGGTCCAGGATTCCGTGTCAGAGTTTCGTCCAGGTATAATCTAAAGTCCTAAGGACTGGGTTCCTACCTTTATTCTAAAAATAGGGGATGGACTACTCTGTGGCCCCACCTATGGGTGGGTCAGGGCAGAGGGGTGGCTACACCCCTTTCCCTTTGTCCAGTTCGCGCCAAAGCAGGGGCTGCAAGCCCCTGATCCGGTTTGAACTGGGGTATGCACAGGGACACCAAATGTGCCCCCAGTGCAGGACTTCAAAGCACCCGAAAGTGCTCCCGCCCAGCCCCAATACACATTGTCCTGTCTGGGGAGGTGGTCACACCTCCCTGGGACAGGAAACCTATTGTCCAGGCCTCCCCTGCCGGAGTTTCGTCCAGCAGCAGGAGGCCAGACTCGTGTCTGTGGCAGCAGCATCCATTTTGTGATGCCAGGCTCTGGAAAGAAGTTACCGGACTCGTCAGAGTTAACATGCCTTTCCCTCTAGAAGGGTGGAATGCTACCCCCGCCGCCAGGATTGGCGGGGGGTAGTATTCCAAGATGTTTGACACCAAACATGACATGTTTAGGTGCAGCCATTCCATAGTTAGCATTTTACCGCGAGGATATAATGCGTTTAAGAGTATATGGTCAGGCTGCACTACAAACAGCATCAGAGATGGTCTCCGAACGCTGCAGAGGGGCCCTGCTCATGCAGGGGCACCCTCTCACATAGGAACCATGCACTCTGCCTTTAGGATTGATAAGGCCTGCCTTAGGAGTGACTTATAGGTTTATATGTGTGTATGCATTTAGTGATATAGGTAACCTATACCACAGCAAGGGGTGCATGCACCACCTTACCCAGGCTGCAGTAGCAGACCTGTGGTGCCAGTTTGGATGGCCTACCAGGGGGGGCATAATACATGCTGCAGCCCCTGGCAGGCCTCTGAGGTACCTATGCCCTTGGTACATAGTATACCATCTACTAGGGACTTACAAGGGCACTCCAGATCCCAATCAGTGATGTGCCTAAGGCACATGGAGACCCATTTAAAGAGGAAACAGCTAGGCTGGGGTTCTGAATAGCAGGGCCCCAGCCAGACGAATGTCGAAAACCAGTGAAGTATCAGCAAAAAGTGGGGGTACCCCTGTGAAGCAGATCCTACTCTCCTACACAACCCCCCCAAACGTAGGGACATTAAACTAACCTTGCCCAGTTAAGTCTTCATGTTCTAAGTGGAAATACCTAGAGAGTCCATCTGCATTCGCATGGTTACTCCCAGGCCTATGTTCCACTGTAAAGTCCATCCCCTGTAGGGAAATGGACCACCTAAGCAGTTTGGGGTTTTCACCCTTCATTTGTTTTAGCCATAAGAGGGGCTTATGGTCTGTCTGAACCAGGAAGTGTGTACCAAACAAGTATGGCCTCAACTTCTTCAGAGCCCAGACCACAGCAAAGGCCTCCCTCTCTATGGCTGACCAACGTTTCTCTCTAGGGGTCAGCCTTCTGCTAATAAAAGCTACTGGCTGATCCTGACCTTCTTCATTCAATTGTGACAGTACAGCCCCTACCCCCAATTCAGATGCATCAGTTTGAACAATGAACTTCTTGGAGTAATCAGGACTCTGCAGAATTGGAGCAGTGCACATGGCCTGCTTGAGGTCATCAAATGCCTTTTGACAGCTAACTGTCCACTGAACCTTTTTGGGCATTTTCTTAGAAGTTAAGTCATTCAAGGGTGTCACTATTGATCCATACCCCTTGACAAATCTCCTATAGTACCCAGTCAGGCCTAAGAAGGCTCTCACCTGAGTCTGGGTAGTGGGAGCAGTCCAGTCCATGATGGTCTGGATCTTGCTCTGCAAAGGTTGAACCTGGCCTCCACCCACAAGGTGGCCCAGGTACACAACCTGACTCTGCCCTATCTGGCACTTAGTGGCCTTGATAGTCAGGCCTGCCTTTTGCAGGGCCTGTAAAACATTCCTGAGGTGGACCAGGTGATCCTCCCAGGTGGAGCTAAAGACAGCAATATCATCTAGATAAGCTGCACTATAGGCTTCCAGTCCTGTGAGAACTGTGTTCACCAACCTCTGGAAAGTGGCAGGTGCATTTTTCAGACCAAAGGGCATCACCACAAATTGATAATGCCCACTAGGGGTTGAAAATGCTGTTTTGGGCTTTGCAGCATCAGCTAGTCTGATCTGCCAGTAGCCAGCTGTTAGGTCAAATGTGCTGAGATATTTGGCAGAGGCCAAAGTATCTATGAGCTCATCTGCCCTGGGTATTGGATGGGCATCAGTCCTAGTGACTGCATTGAGGCCTCTGTAGTCTACACAAAACCTCATCTCTCTTTTCCCACCACTGGTGTGAGGTTTAGGTACTAGGACTACTGGACTAGCCCAAGGGCTATCTGAGGGCTCAATCACTCCCAATTCCAACATCTTCTGGACTTCAGTCCTGATACAGTCCCTGACATGGTCAGGTTGCCTATAAATCTTGTTTTTAATAGGCAGACTGTCCCCAGTGTCCACTTCATGAGTGCACCAGGTGGTCTGACTGGGTGTCAGTGAAAACATATGCCTAAACTGATTGAGGACTTGCCTGCAATCAGTTTGTTGCTGGGTAGTGAGGCTGCCTGCCAAGGCTACACCATCAACTGACCCATCGTCAGGGTTCTGTGAGAGCAGGTCAGGGAGTGGGTCACTCTCTTCCTCCTGCCCTTCATCAGTAGCCATGAGCAAGCCCATGTCTGCCCTGTCCACATATGGCTTAAGTCTGTTGACATGGAGAACCCTTTGGGGACTCCTGGGTGTTCCTAGGTCCACTAAGTAAGTGACCTCACCCTTCTGTTCAACAATAGTGTGGGGTCCACTCCATTTGTCTTGGAGAGCTGCTGGGGCCACTGGCTCCAACACCCACACCTTCTGTCCTGGCTGGTAAACAGTCAGAACAGCCTTTTGGTCATGCCAGGCCTTCTGCAGTTCCTGGCTAGCCTCAAGGTTTTTGGTTGCCTTTTTCATGTACTCAGCCATCCTGGAGCGGAGACCAAGTACATAGTCCACTATATCTTGCTTTGGGGGCTTGAGAGGTAACTCCCATCCTTCCTTCACCAAGCACAGTGGACCCCTCACAGGGTGGCCAAACAGAAGTTCAAAAGGGCTGTAACCAACCCCTTCTGAGGCACCTCCCTATATGCGAATAAAAGGCAGGGCAAGAGTATGTCCCATCTACGCCTAAGCTTTTCTGGGAGCCCTTTAATCATGCCCTTCAAGGTTTTGTTGAATCTCTCAACTAAACCATTGCATTGTGGGTGATAGGGTGTGGTGAACTTATAAGTAACTCCACACTCCTTCCACATTGCTTTTAAGTAACCAGACATGAAGTTTGCACCCCTGTCTGATACTACCTCCTTAGGAAAGCCCACTCTTGAGAAGATTCCCAGGAGGGCCCTTGCCACCACAGGTGCTGTAGTGGTCCTGAGGGGAATAGCTTCTGGGTACCTGGTGGCATGATCCACTACCACCAGGATAAACCTGTGCCCAGAGGCTGTTTGGGGATCCATGGGACCAACAATGTCAATCCCTACCCTCTCAAAGGGCACCCCCACCACAGGTAGTGGTATCAGGGGGCCTTTGTAGTGCCACCTGCTTTGCCACTGGCTTGGCAGGTTACACAGGAGCGACAAAACTCCTTACTGTCTTCAGACATGTGGGGCCAGTGAAAGTGAGGGACAATTCTGTCCCAAGTCTTGTTCTGGCCCAGGTGTCCTGCTAAGGGAATATCATGGGCTAGGGTCAATAGGAAGCCCCTGAACTTCAAAGGTATTACCAACCTCCTGGTAGCACCAGGCTTGGGGTCTCTACTCTCTGAGTACAGGAGTCCATCATCCCAATACACTGTATGGGGACCACTAGCTTTCCCAGCAGCCTCAGCAGCAGCTTGCTGTCTGAGGGGTTCAAGGGAGGGGCAGCTCTGCTGCTCCTGGCTCAGATCTGCCCTAGAAGGTCCCCCTGTCCCCAAGAACTCAACCTGTTCAGGTTCAAGTTCCTCTGGGACAGTTCCTTCTTCAGGGCTGAGATCATCCCCTCAAGGGACTGATCTTCCTCCTGAGCCAAGGGGAAGGCACTGCCTTAACCCTACTACTCCTCCTCTTGGAAGGCACTTGGTCCATTCTTCCAGAATCCAAGGCCTGTTCAGTTTTAGACAGTTTAGCTTGTGACCTGGTCACAGCAAACACATCTGCAGGGATCCCCAGCATTTCTGCATGGGTCCTGAGCTCCACTTCTGCCCAAGCAGAAGTCTCTAAGTCATTGCCAAGCAAGCATTCGACTGGTAGGTTTGCACTTACCACAACCTTCTTAAGGCCAGTTACCCCTCCCCAGGAGAAGTTAACAACTGCCAGAGTATGGTCTGTTCTGACATTGCTAGCATTGGTCACTTGGTACATTTCACCAAGTATAACTTGCCCAGGTAGCACAAGGTCTTGTGTCACCATTGTGACACTTGCCCCTGTGTCCCTAAATGCCAAAGCCTCTCGTCCATTGATTAAAGGCTGTTGTCTGTACTTGCCCAGATTACTGGGACTCACAGTGGAGGTCACATCCATGCCTCCATCACAGACTAACACAGCCTGAGTCAGTTCCCTGACTAAGTCAGAGCCCAACTCAGTTCCCAGGGTGAACCCTACTAAACCCTTTGCTGGAGCACCTCCACCAACTGTACTAGGGGGAACAGGTGCCTTAGGGGCATTGGTGGGTGCTGGACTGGAGTCTTTGGACTTGGTGCAATCACTGGTCCAGTGGGTCTTTTGCTTACAGACCTTGCACCATGGTTTTCTTTGGCCTTTACCCTTGGTAGACTGGGAATCCCCACCAGAAGAAGATTTTTGGGGGCCTGATGAAGACTTTTGATCTTTACCCTTCTCCCCACCCTTGTCAGAGTTCTTAGCATCTTGCTTCTTGGTTTCCCCACCTTGGTTCTGTACCTTCTGCTTCACCCTGGTTCTGACCCATTTGTCTGCCTTCTTTCCCAATTCTTGGGGAGAGGTCAGATCAGAGTCAACCAGGTACTGATGCAACAGCTGGTTTTGACAGTTATTAAGAATCTGCTCCCTCATTATCAGATTATACAATCCTGAGAAGTCACACACCTTACTGCCCATCAACCAGCCTTCCAGAGCCTTGGCAGAACAATCCACATAGTCTACCCAGTCTTGAGTCTGTGCTTTTTGGGTGTCTCTGAACTTCAACCTGTACTGTTCAGTGGTTAGGCCAAACCCATCAATAAGAGCACTCTTCAAGACCTTGTAATTGTCAGCATCCTCCTCTCTAACAGTGAGGAGCTTGTCTCTACCTTTGTCAGCAAAGGAGAGCCACAAGATTGCTGCCCACTGCTCCTGAGGGACCTTCTGTACTTTACAGGCCCTCTCTAAAGCAGTTATCCATTTGTGGATATCATCCCCACTCTGGTAGGGAGGGACAATCTTGCTCAGGTTCCTATGGTCATAGGACCTTTCCCTATCTCTAGGGACATGGCTGCCACCATGGGACTCTAGTCCCAACTTTCTTCTCTCTTTAAGGAGATCTAGGGATTCTCTATCTAAAGCCAATTGCTTCTTCCTGATCTCCAGTTGAGTTTCCTCATACTGGACCAGTCTCTTTCTTCTCTCATGAGAGGATTCCCTCCTGTGAGAAGAAACAGAGCTCCCTATTGAGGTGCCAGAGTGGTTAGACTCCTGAGAAGGAGACCTAGACTTTCTGAGCACACTCATAATCCTTCCTGGGGGGACAAAGGTGTGGTTCTCTAGATCCTCATCTTCATCTTCCCCAGAAGGGATTGGGTTTTCCAGGTCAGGGTCATTGTCACCCTCCTGGTCAGTTTCAGAGGGGGGCTGGGGGTAGTAGTACCCCTGGCCCCTTCCTCATCTGCTGGCCCACCCTCTGCTCCTACCCCTTCAGTCTCTGAGGACTTACTAAGATCATAAGCCACCAACAACTCCTGGAGGTGTTGGGTGGTGGGACTTTGGCCTGTCCTTAATTTCCTCACGTTACACAAAGCTCTCAGTTCCAAGAATGGGAGTGTGTCATACTTGGAGGGGGAAGCTCAATGGCTTCCTGCAGGGCATCTTTGGATCCTGCTTTTAAAGACATTACTAGTGTGGTGTGGTGTATGCACTACCTACTCTAGTGTGGCCTACTAAACTCTCTTGAGTTGTAGAAAGGGTTGTGCTATCCCTTAACACACAACTCTAAGTTCAGTAGAACTTACTGATATTCTAAGCTTAAATTATATGTACCTTAGGTACCTTTAGTGGTTTTCAGTTGATCAATTCAATTGAGATTATCTGGTAAAACAATAGCAAGCTGGAATCCCACACGCTGCACACCAATGTGAGAAGTTGGCCTGGCATATGCTGTCCACTAATTATAGTGGGCACCTTGCACCAGTCCAAATCGACTCTTATGGTAGGTAGGTTAAAGACAACCTTATTGAAAGCTATCCTAGTGGTAGCTATGGAGAGCAGCCTTCAGGCTAAGTCTTGAAGGAATGTAAAGCAGCTTGTTTTACCAGTCTATAATCTCTTGAGTGACCAAATGAAAGAGCACCACACCAGGTATATATTCAAAATATATGTATTTATTACTAAACACACCCCTCTAGTCTCTTTATGAGGCTAGAGTTCGAAGTACATAGGTTATAAGATCTTAAATCACAGTAATAGCACAAATACACGTTTGGGCCCTAGGGGCGTACCAAACCATATACCAATAAAGTGGTATGCGAACCACGACTGAACTAGACACTAGGCCTAGAGCCTCTAGAAGTGCTTGGACCACAAGGAACCACCCAAGGTAGTGACACAGGGGACCCACGGGAGACGCGTGCAGTGTAAATACACAACCGCGATACGCCGTTAACTTCTATGGAGAAAGTCGGGATCGGGAAAATAGAGGAAAGGGACACTTAGAAGAGGACTAGGACAAAACCCTTTGAGATCTAGGACTTTGAAGAGTCTCTACCCACGGGAGCACCGGAGTACTCGTGTTACCTCACCCAGGGAAGCCGGGTGCATAGGTGCCTTTCGGGGTCGGGTTTCGTCGTCGGTTCTTATGGCGATCTGCTGCAAAGTGCTGCTGGCGACCAGGAGAAAAGTGTCCGGGTGGATCCAAGAGTGGATCGGAGTTCTGAAGAACCTGAAAGCAGAGGGGACAGAGTCTGGGTCACTAGCCAGTGACCAGGGAGGCGATGGACAGATGCCCACCGATGTCGAGTGCTTCAGGTTCGATGACGGTCGTCTTGACTCTTCAGCCACGAGGTCCGGGAGGTGTTGTCGGCAACCAGGAGCAGGATTCGGGCTGTTGCTCGATGTCTGTCGAGTGCAGGGGTGTCGGCGACCAGATTGGACCCAACAAGCCTTGGCAACGGCAAGTCTCGAGTAAGATGTAGATCGTCGATGATGCAGACCAGCAAGGTCTGGGGAACTCACCCAGCGAGGGTAAGTGAGGGCAGGCCTGGAGCAACCAGACTGCCAAGTAAAGAAAAGATTGGCCTTCGTTAAGGGCTACTAGCCAACGGGCTAGCGACCGCGAAGGAGCCTCGTGACGCCGCACATGGAGCTGGCTTACAGGACACTCGTGGAGTGGGGGCCAGTGATCTTCGGTACAGGTGGTGCTGGAGGCTAGGGCTACTCGGAGCCCAAAGCACGACTTCTTGGGAGACCCAGAAGATGGTGCACTTGCAAATGTGCTCGGTGTCCAGGGGTCACGGTCTCAAGTCACCCACGATAGCCACGGGCCTCAGCTTTGCTGGGGACTCAGGGTAGCCTCGGGAAGTCTGAGAATCCACCTCTGGTGATGCGATGACTTCGGCGTCCGACGGGAGCTTCAGTGATGCGAACCGGACAGATGCTTCTTTGGTGCCTGCCAAGCAGGGGAGTCACTCCTTGACCCCAAGGGAGATTCTTCAGTCCTCTAATCTTGTCGTAGAGCGTCGAAGGTCCAGGATTCCGTGTCAGAGTTTCGTCCAGGTATAATCTAAAGTCCTAAGGACTGGGTTCCTACCTTTATTCTAAAAATAGGGGATGGACTACTCTGTGGCCCCACCTATGGGTGGGTCAGGGCAGAGGGGTGGCTACACCCCTTTCCCTTTGTCCAGTTCGCGCCAAAGCAGGGGCTGCAAGCCCCTGATCCGGTTTGAACTGGGGTATGCACAGGGACACCAAATGTGCCCCCAGTGCAGGACTTCAAAGCACCCGAAAGTGCTCCCGCCCAGCCCCAATACACATTGTCCTGTCTGGGGAGGTGGTCACACCTCCCTGGGACAGGAAACCTATTGTCCAGGCCTCCCCTGCCGGAGTTTCGTCCAGCAGCAGGAGGCCAGACTCGTGTCTGTGGCAGCAGCATCCATTTTGTGATGCCAGGCTCTGGAAAGAAGTTACCGGACTCGTCAGAGTTAACATGCCTTTCCCTCTAGAAGGGTGGAATGCTACCCCCGCCGCCAGGATTGGCGGGGGGGTAGTATTCCAAGATGTTTGACACCAAACATGACATGTTTAGGTGCAGCCAGTCCATAGTTAGCATTTTACCGCGAGGATATAATGCGTTTAAGAGTATATGGTCAGGCTGCACTACAAACAGCATCAGAGATGGTCTCCGAACGCTGCAGAGGGGCCCTGCTCATGCAGGGGCACCCTCTCACATAGGAACCATGCACTCTGCCTTTAGGATTGATAAGGCCTGCCTTAGGAGTGACTTATAGGTTTATATGTGTGTATGCATTTAGTGATATAGGTAACCTATACCACAGCAAGGGGTGCATGCACCACCTTACCCAGGCTGCAGTAGCAGACCTGTGGTGCCAGTTTGGATGGCCTACCAGGGGTGGTATAATACATGCTGCAGCCCCTGGCAGGCCTCTGAGGTACCTATGCCCTTGGTACATAGTATACCATCTACTAGGGACTTACAAGGGCACTCCAGATCCCAATCAGTGATGTGCCTAAGGCACATGGAGACCCTTTTAAAGAGGAAACAGCTAGGCTGGGGTTCTGAATAGCAGGGCCCCAGCCAGACTAATGTCGAAAACCAGTGAAGAATCAGCAAAAAGTGGGGGTACCCCTGTGAAGCAGATCCTACTCTCCTACAAGGAGGAAAAGGCCTTGTTGGCCCAGGAGTTGAGTCTCAAGGCATTGGGCCTTGAAGAGAAAAAGCTAGACACTGAGAGGGTCTTAGCGCAGGAGAGGATGGCGGAGGCAGAGAGGGCCTTCGTCAGGGAGAAACTAGCTCTGGAGGGTAGATTATCCCCTGAGTACAATTTTAGTTGTCTGGATTCACCAGTGAGGGTGGGGTCCAGTTTTGGCAGCAATATGGAGTCCAGTGCAGGAAGTCTCACTCCCAGATCCCAGAGTATGGTGCCTAGTTCCCAGGAAGAGGGGTACAGGTTGAGGTTCAGGGGCAGTAGAAAACTGTCTCACCAGTCTTGGGGGGAGTTTGTGGATGTGTGTTGTGATGCACTGGAGGTTTGGGTGATGGGTAGCACGGCAAATGATTGTGAAGGGCTGTTCAATCTGGTTGTCAGAGAGCACATGTTCAGTAATTGTTTTCTGGGGTTGAGCCAACACCTGTTGGAGTGTGAGTTCTCTGATCCCAGGGAGCTTGCACAGGAGGCAGACCTCTGGGTGGTTACTAGAGGTTCTGAAGAGGCATTGGGGAGTGACCCTAAGAGGAGTGGCTCGGGTATCTTCCAGCCCAGAGTGGTGGAAGAGGTTCAGAGTAGCCCAGCTAGGTCCCGTTGTAGTGGGAGGGTTGTAGGGCCTCACGTCCTGTCTTCAAGGAGAGGGAGTGAGGCTGGGATGCGTCCCGATAGTGCCCAACCTCAGTCTCAGTGCCTGGATGGTTCCTTAGGGGGACACCAGGTAGGGAGCCTAAGCTGTACTAGTAGTCCATTTGAGGGGGATCTCCTAGTGTCAGGAGAACGTGGAGTGTCTGTAATCAGGCCTCCATCAGTTCTGGTGTCTGGCAGTGCCACTCCTAAGTGGAGGGTGCAGAAGTCCAGATTGAGGGGTGAGAGGGGGAGAGAGTCCCCAGTGGAAGAACCAGTGGGTCAGGGGCCAGCCAGGAGGGATGAGTCTCCTAGGAGTGACCATGGTGGTCTGCATCTCAAAGGCAACTGGAGAGGTAAAACTAGCCTTACAACTATAGGAATCCTCAAAGGACATTTACCTTCAGCGAAATAGATCTGGGAATAGCAAAATAAAAATTATAACATATCTAGGCTCTTTATGTCATTGTGTGTTATGAACATTACATGTATTCCACCAACTGCTCCAGGACTGGGAACTCGATTGTGGAATTGAGTGCCAGACCAACTCTGAATGTATCCACCTCTAAATTGCAAAAATATCAGTAGACCAAATTTCAACAAATCCAATGAGAACAAATATGACAATGATGAACAAGAAGTGAGATTCATAAACCAGTAATAGAGTATGCGTCCTCTGTCCAACTTACAAAGTTCCTTTTCCATACATGAATCTGTCAAGTCCAACCAGCTGGTCATAGATGTCATAATTGTAGGGTATGTCTTCTTGTCCATTAACAAAACATGATTGTGGACCTTACGCCAGGAACTGTTGTGTCAATTTGATAGACGTTGCTACTAGGCAGTGGGGCCATAATAAGTTGAATATGGGATCACTCATCATAATTTGTGGTAGACACGTCTGCAACGGTAGTGCCCACACTGCTTGTGCTCATCCTTTGTGCCTCAAATTGAGTGCTTCACATGTGGCAGCCGGTATGTAAAGTTGCAAACACACTTAGCATTGTAGGTCCAATGATGTCCTCCCAGAGTCCAAGACACACATTGACTTCTGCTACAAGGTTGCCTGTGACATCTGGTCGGGGACCACACACTAGGCAGGTGCGGGGCCATGGTAAGGAAACTCAGGAACAATGAACCTGAATGCCCATGCCCATGAATGTGCCTCTAATATCTGCTGTATGTTGTATGTGTATCACATAACTGTTTTCCTGCATCACAATATGCCTCCATATGGCATTGAAACATATACCAGGTCACACCATGGTGGTTAGTGAAAGGATGTCACAAAACATATGACAAGTGAGTGTAGAATGGACATAAAAATAGTATATAGTGTCACATGAAGTGTACTAGACACAACTGGATTGTAAATCAATGATATGATAACTCCGTAGCAGAATTCCAAAGGACAAAAACATTTTGAAATTGGTGTGGATGATGCTTGCAATAATGCCAGTCCTGTACATTTGTGATGGATGTATGGGCTGCCAAGGTGAATCATCAGGAAGTCACAGTCCAAGATCTCGTGGCTGAAAGGCCAAAACCAAATCCAGTGTAGGCGTCAACCATGAAAGATTCACAACTTAACCACAATGTGTTATCCTAATCAATTGTTGCACTCTGCTTGCCTCCTCTTCTACTGTGTCCACCTATATAATTGAGTGTATGCTATGTGAGGTAAGGATGTCTGCTGTACAAAACATCATCCGTTGTCAGCTTAGTTCAACCATGATGTAGGAAATGGATAATGGGAACAGATGACACTCAAATGCTGGACATAACAAATGTGTAATCTCTCAAGCCAAAATGAGCTTTGTGAATCCATTGGTAGGGAAGCACAAATGACACACAAAATGTACGTGATTATTGCACATCTCACATATGAACTCTGCTATGCAATGTTTGAACTGATCTGCAAATGTGAAACTGCTCAGCCTGTGGATGTACACTCCTTTCAACTTGTCAACACACAACATCATACTCATGAGACATATTAGTCTTAACGGTGAAGGTGTAAGCATTGCAATATGCTGGCGTCCCGATCATTTTTCCCCTCCCTTCCTATATCAGTAACCTTCTCATATACGTTTGTCTGTTGATGTGTCATCTCATTGATGTCAGTGCTGTGTGCATGTAACAGCTGGCAACTGCTGCATGTCAGCAGGGGCACACATGTAAAGTCCATGAGGTAAACATGCTGTACATTGTCCAGGAATATCCATCAGTGGTCATTGACAATGACATATACATGTTAGCTCATAGCTATTATCTGGTGTACTGAAATATGGATATGTATGTCTCAACACAGCTTTGGAGAGAATGACGCCAGTGCAGCGTACAACATCATCCCGGGAATGCATGACATCCTGGCTGCAGCAGTGAAACCCGCTCGCACATGTACATCAGGTAAATGTGGTGTGAAGTGTTACCCTATGTAAACCATGACAAAGATGAAAATCCCCTTCTGCAGATAACCTGCAGTTGTTGTTAACAAAGTTCCATCCATATCATAAGTGTCACATGTGCCTCTTTGTAAATTGGTAATGCAGATGATTGACATTGGTGTCACTTCCCACTACAGCTGCTGGATCGGGGACCACTTTGTCAACAAAATCTACAACAGGGGGAGCAGAAAAGGACACAAAGTTGTGGATGGAGCTGGTAAGTGTGCTTTTTGAGTGTACATCTACGTTTCACACCTCAGTGCCATTGTGTGAGCTGTCACTTGTAGGGGTACCAAAACCAGGTCACATGTGCATCATCTGTCGATGCAAAGTACAGTAGAACCAACCCTTGTGTTTCACGATATCTCATACTCGGTCAATTACTTATCCTGTTGCTACCTCTGTGTTCCAGGTGATGATGACGATGAGGAGGAAGGACCTTCCACCAGTGTTGGGCGACGGGCAATTAGAGGTGAGAATCCACTGCTCCTCCAGGCAGTGATGTCAGCTGCAAGTCATGTGCAAGAGGAGGAGGAGGAGGAGGAGGAGGAACTACCTGAGGAGGATGAAGTATCGGACGATAGTGAGTGTCTGCGCATCCACTCAGGGGATGGAGAATCTGATGCCATGGACAGAAATTTGCACGGATCGCCCACATTTAGCAAGGTCTCACACCCTCCCCCCAGCAAAGTGTGTCAGCCTCGTGCAATGAAAAAGGTTGCCTGTCCCCAGCATAGAGATAACCAGCCACAGTTCAGCCCCACCCCAACACAGACCTCACTCCCTCACAGCCCTCACATCCGGGACAGACATGGTGGTTACCCTACACACTCCTTCCCAGACAGTGTATCCCAGGCATTATCCTCACCATCTGAGGGAAGTACCAACCCTGCTGTGGTGCAGGCATCCCCTGGGCACCATTCACCTGTCCACAGGCTTCCACATGCCAACATCCCCCTGCTCTTGGACCTGGTGGACTCATCCATGGCCGGGCCCTGCATGGAGGGCCTGCACATGTCCGTGGTGGCTAGTGGCAGCAGGACTTCTTCCAACAGCAGGCAGATGTGAGGCAGGACATACGTGCCATAGGGGCCACCCTGTCAGACATGTCTGAGGCCCTGCGCCAATTCCCTCAGGTGGTGGACCGACAGACCCATGTTTTGGATAGGTTGGATAGAACCTTGCAAGACATGTCCAGGAATATCAGAGACATGATATCTTTCCAAAGGGAAGAGAGTGTAAGACACCATTCCTTGGCCATGAAGAAGATGTACGGCATGATGGCAGTGTTCCAAAGTCTACCTTCACGGGCAATGCAGGGAGGGGAGCCATCACATATGCCTACAGCATATCACACCCACACACCTGTTCCACAAACTGCACTGGACCACAGCATGGGTACACATCCACCATCGCCCCCCATCCAACCCCCCCCACATGCAAATCCACCACCACCTCCTGAACAGGCCCTACCACCACCTGCACAACAACACCCTGTCCATGCACATACACCAAGTGTACAGACACAATCCGCCCCTGCACATGGACTTAACCCTGTACAGGCACATGCCGGAGACCAACCTGCACCTCGGCGTCAACCCAGACTTAATCCCTCACAGCGATCATCACCCCGGAAATTGCGAAGTCAAAAGCACAATCCCCAGTGACCACATCCCAGGAACTTGTTGTCCAGTGTGAATATGTTTAAATAAAAAAATATCAGATCCCAACTAAAATGTCTGTTGTGTATCATGTCCTGATAGACTAATGTTCACCAAGTGAGTTGGCGTAGAGATGAGAGGATATATGTGTGTGTGTGTGACACATCTGCAAGTTGAACCCTATCATTGCAGCAAGCCCTCATGTGCAGAGCAGATGAGTACCCAAATACCTTGGCATTTTTTGTACAAGACATTCACGATGAAGCAAAACAAGATAGACAATGTATGAATAAAAATAAGTGTTTAAAGGACAAATATGTAAGGATAGAAATAAAACAACAGTCCGTCTGGAAGGGAGAAAGGAAAACAAATGATGTCCTTACTGCAGAAGGAGAAGGGAACTTGGATTGGGGTGGAGCAACATAAATATAACACGTCAGGGAGCGTCAGGGAAACCAGCCTATTTACAAGGGGAAAAGTAAATCATTGTCCAAAAACAGAGTGTCTGTCAAACTGTTCAATTGTCCTTCTGGTCATCCTCTAGGACCACAATGTCCAGATCCTGTGAATCACATGCCTGCTCCTGGCTGGCCGGTGCATGGACAGGCACCACACGGGGTCGGGATACATGAGGAGTTTGGGGGAAAGAGTGTGGGGCAACGGACAGGGGGAGACATTGACGGTGGTGTGGGAGGGGAGTTGGGACACAACAGAAGACATGACTGCACTCAGGGAAGTGAAACCGGCAGTGAGGGTGGCCAGAGCGCATACGATTTCCTCTCGCATCATGCGCACCTCTACACACAGTTGCAGCAAGATGCGAGAGGACATGTCTGGCTGACCCTCACATGCCCATATCAAGTCCTCTGGTACTGCCGCAGACGGAACAACAGAGGGAGGGTTTTGGGTCGCACGTGGGGGGTGTGGTGCCTCAGGTTCGGAGTCAATGTGGGTGTCGACCTGGCAGCTATGATGAGGGGGACATATTGCAGAGGATGCAGCTGGAGGCCCCCATCGAATGGGGGCCTCAGGAGTTAGGGAGGGGCTGAAGGCAGGACCAGGTTGCATAGTGGCCTGCCCTGTGGACACCTCGGAATAAATATGTTCGGCATGGTCCGTGGGTGAGTGGCTCTCCACCCCAGCCTGGCCAGAGGTGTCCAGTTCATCACCCCCCCTTCACTGTCCTCAGCCTCCGCCCGGTCTGTGGCACCAGAGTTGTCCTCATGGTCAGTCCGGGTGGGCGCAATCCCCATGCCTGCTGATGTTGAGGGTCCTGCCTCATCGTCCTCTTCCTCAGTACTGGAAAGAGGTCGTAGCCGCCGGCGCACCACAGATGTCCTGCTCCGAACCCGGTCCTCTTGGCCAGCTGAGTCCACTGAAATGTGAGACAAATCATTATGTAGTTGGTGTACACATCAGGTTAAGACACATATCAAGCGTAACGACCGCTGTGGCACTAAGAGACCTCAAGATTAATATCTCTGGTCCAAATCTTCTCCCCTTTAGCAAAGTGAATCAGGCAAAACTTATACCACCAATCAGTTATGTAAGCGAAGCTATGCGAGGGAGAGAAACTGAAAATCTGGATCGTACAATAACAAGAGCAATTCAAATGCAATTTTGGCCTACCAGGATACACGTCCCCCACACAATGTAGTCTGGAGCTCGGGATACAAAGGCTAGAGCTTGCCAGCAAAGGGCCGTTCATCAAAAGTTGGATCAAATTCAAAAGGGGTCCACCTGACACACTAAACATGCATCTGTGTGTAGACCTGAACAGTAAGGTGGCATGTCCAGCCCAACGCTACTTGGACAACTCACTTAATCAACTGGGACTGCAGGAACTTTGGTAGCTACCAGCAACCATCCTCAGCTTAAAAAAAAAGTAAATGATGTGATCACAAAAGAATCACTCATACAGGACAAAGCTGCCCTGACAGAGCGCGCTCATGGCTGGGTCACCTTGCAGACTAACAGCAAGGCAGCACCGCAAGCCTATCTTCTTACCAGCTTTTCCAGTGCAACAAATGAGAAATTCCTGGGATTCCGCCTAGTCATACTACCATCTGCATATCACATGCCGCCCTGGCTACGCCCACAGATCCCAGCAATCTGCAGACTCTGCGGGGAGGGGAAGGAGGATATAGTGCACCTGCTGACTATTTGCAAGGCCCTAAAAGGGGAATGACGGATCTTGCTAAGACCCCTCTTCAATACGACATCCATTAGAACTTGCAGACACGCAGTGTTAGTATCCTTTTCTGGCGAGGATGTTCAACTAACCTGTTGGCTGGTAAGATACGTATCCGATGCAGTAACGACCATAAAAAGGCAGGCCATCCAGTTAGCAGACTGCACTACAGCTGAACGGACTATGGTTCTTTGAAGGAATTCTTATTAGTCACTGCCTGTGCTGCTGCCCTATACGGGAATATTAGCATGTCAAGATTGGTACTTCACGCATCTTAAAGAACTGAGCAGGCGCAGCAAATGGGAACCTTGATTAATGTCAAAGACTGGCACACCATGCACTTTCAGGGTTTTGCACCAGGCAGAAATCCCTCTTCAACTCCCTTTTATGATGCTCAAATCACCCTCCTCCAACACCCAAAGTCCCATTATCCTACTGTAAGTCCTTGTATATATCATAGCATTTATTATCCAACAATCTCCAATTAACGCACTGTTTCCTACCCTACTGTGACATATCTGGAATACAGTATTCTCAGCACTGATCCAGCACTCAGCACTTTACTCTGCTGCTAGTTAGGCTGAAAACTGACGTCCCTCAACAACACATTGCAGATGCCTAGCACTTTCCACTTTCTATCTGCACGAAGCAACTTATCCATCTCCGCCCCTCCACTCTAACTCGCTGCCTGGCACTAGACCAACGTAGCCAGGCAACCTACGCTGCCTTTTAAAGCATAGGCACAGTCCCGGGCACACGTAGTAAGGGTATAACGATAGTGTGACCGTATTGTTCGAATAACAGTTGTGGGGTCGACACCTATTAGAGTTGAAAAGTTATTTAATGAAAACAACTGAATTAACAATAAACAACCAGCCGACACGTGCTTCGTCACTCAGAGTAATCCGGTGACTCTTCAGGGCTGTGTAGCAAGAGTGAGGATAGAAAAGCAGAAACCGTAAGACCGGTGATAATTCCAACCCGGCTCGGGGTGTGCGCAAGCACTACTAAAAGGAGGAGACGGTGCTCCACGTAGAGACGCCCGGTCTCTACGTGGAGCACCGTCTCCTCCTTTTAGTAGTGCTTGCGCACACCCCGAGCCGGGCTGGAATTATCACCGGTCTTACGGTTTCTGCTTTTTCTATCCTCACTCTTGCTACACAGCCCTGAAGAGTCACCGGATTACTCTGAGTGACGAAACACGTGTCGGCTGGTTGTTTATTGTTAATTCAGTTGTTTTTCATTAAATAACTTTTCAACTCTAATAGGTGTCGACCCCCACAACTGTTATTCGAACAATACGGTCACACTATCGTTATACCCTTACTACGTGTGCCCGGGACTGTGCCTATTTTCCCAGTGTGGGTCCTGTGACTCACACACCTCCGGGGGTTATTGGGTAAATCCCCCGACCTGGCAGCACCGTACCTACTCTAGTTCACATTTACACCACGCATACTAGTCTGAGCGCCACACTTCCTGACTACGCCAAAAACCCTAGCTCTAGTCTTCTGCCTTTTAAAGCATGCACTGCTCCCTTGTCTCTCTCCATAGCAAGTTCACAGCCATAGCCGCCCAGCTCTCAGCTCCCCCAAGCACCCCATGGCCCTACGTGTACATCGCTTTACTACACAGTAAAACCTCAGCAAGCAAGTGACCAGTATTCATTTTTTGCCATTAGACAAGTAGAACACTATTGACTTTAACAAGAATCAAGCAGAGGCAACAACTGCTGCCTTGCACTCTGCACTTCACTTTCTAATTTTCTTTTTCAGCTGTTTTACATCACTTGTGGGCCACATATTATTGACATTTTATGTTGTTTTAATACTGATCTGTTTTAAGTCATAGAAAATGCCAAATAATGTAATGCATGATTGTAAAGGTGTTAATTAACTGTACAATATAATCAACTTCAACTTCAAACACATATCAAGATGAGCCAAGGTCAGACTTTGTTCTCCTCTGATCACACTATCGAGTTGTGTGTGTTTACAAACTTAAATTACGTGCATGTTCACTGTCATCTCCTGATTTGAGTCTGACATGGACACCTCACAAGATCATTGGTGGTTAGCACGTCTGTACTGCCAACCCTCAGTTATGGCATTGTTGTGACCTGTGTGTCCTGTCACTGCGACATGTGCAGGTTCTACAACACTGTCCACTAAAGGAGCTCAGAGAGAGTCCAGATAAAATTGGAAAAAGCCTGTGATATGGAGTGTCTGCACTTTCACGTCTGGACATATGTTATCTGCTGTGTAGTATTGGATGGGACAACACTAAGGCCGATTGGGGGTAACACATCCATTTAGGGTCTGGGCAAATATGTTTGTTAAGTTGTGAGTCTGAGCTTATGATATCCTCTCTCACAAGCTGACAATCTACTGTCACATATTGCTTTTGGGGGTTGAGCAGGTAGTGCTGTGCACTGATGAACAGTAGTGGCTCGTTGTTACAGCGACCTGTACATGGGAAATGGCATTCAAGCTCCTGGGGGTACGACGTGTGTCTGTGGACACACTTGTCTAGATTTGCAACACTTATGAGTGTGGCAAGGCTCTCAAAGTCTGTCTTGACTCAATGGCACATGATGATCTGTCTCTATCAGAACACAAACTCAGCAAAAGCAATGTAAGTCACAGCATACAATTCCCATTGGCCTCACAAACACACACTGGACAGTGTCTGTAACATACATCATCCAATGCACACATCAGTCATGATTCCCTTGTTTCACAGTTAGTGGTGCTGGCAGTGGAACTTTCATCAGTAATCCAAATGTGTGTCTCAAATCCCCAATTGTCATGATGACACCACAAGTCCCAGGATGCACTCAGCCAAGTCCAGAAAATGGGCTACATTGAGCTTTTTGCTGCATGATGAGTGCTGCATACACACAGATTAGGAGACTGGAGGCATGGGACTCAGAATGGTACAGCTCTGTCTGCACTTGCATCATACTTCCAGACACATTTAGCCTATAATGCACTTACCATGTCTCTGCTGCTCTTGCTCCTCCAGCTGAGCATGGAGGGTCGGAAGAGCTGCACGCATCACCCTCCTGTACAGTGGCGAGAGGCGAGGACGATGCACATGGTGCTGGGAAGACTGGCCCAGTAGCTCTTCAGCCTTGATCCGGGCCCAGCGTTTCAGGTCCTCCCAGCGCTTGCGGCATACCCTCGCGTTCCTGGTGTGCACACCCACTGTACTGCAGCGCTCACCAATTCTGGCCCACAATCTGGTCCGCGCTGCATTGCTCAGCTGTTCCTCTGGCCCCCCATATTGCTGAGGATATTTCCCTATCACCCCCTCAGATAGCATGTCCAATTCCCTTTCACTGAAAGGGGGTGCTTTCTCTTCATAACCCTCATCCATTTTGGGGGAAATGAGGTTGATGAGAGCAGCAGGATGTCACAGGATCTTATCGGTGAGAGAGGATGACTCAGAATGAACACTAAATGTCTGTCATCAACTTCCTGTGATGTATTTCCTGTCCCCCACTTCCTGTATGTGATTTCCTATATGAAAATTAGGCTTCTGGTCAAATTTCGGAGTTTACGGCCCGAAAACGGACTTTCTGCATGCGCAGAGTACTCTGCGCATGCGCAGTGTACTCTGCGCATGCGCAGAGTACGCAACACTATCGCGAAGTACTCTGCGCATGCGCAGAGTACGCAACGCAATCGCAAAGTACTCTGCGCATGCGCAAAGTACGCTACGCTATCGCAGATTACGCTGCGCATGCGCAGCGTACGCTGCGCATGCGGAAATTGCGCTTTCGGGCCGTAAACTCCGAAAACTACCCAGAACCCAAATTTTAATTTAGGAAATCACATACAGGAAGTGGGAGACAGGAAATACATCACAGGAAGTAGTTGTCAGCCATTTTGTGTTCATTCTGAGGCATCCACAACCACAGAACAAATCCACTGCCATCCTATTATTCTGTCGCAGATAAAAATTTGATTACTGTGTAAGATTAATTCTTACACATGAAACAAAAGGGAGAACAGACCATGTAATGAGATTTGGGCTGGGACAAGGGGGGAGGGGTGCTGGCACAACATCACACCCCAGTTTACTTCTCAAATGCTTTGCATTATGGTACATGTAGTCCATATTTAGTGATCAACACAAGAGTTGTCTGTTGTGTTACAGTGTATTAGGGGTAGCAGTGCTGTACTACCCAGACACATAGTGGCATATTCAGCTACAATATCATCAATCACGTTGTGGGACAAACATAATTGGTGTATGCTAATCATTTGGGGGACAACTATCAGAAATCCTATAGTCATGCACTTTTACATACAGACTCCCATTGTCAAAAGGTACAGGAGGGTCTCTCAGAACATGTACATCTCATCCTCAGAGTCAATAGACTCCTTGGGAAATCCACTACACTGATTGCTGACATTGGCACATGACCTGAAGCACGGTCAATCTTTTGACTCATGTCAACAGTTGTGGCTGACATACAGTTAGTGTGGTTTGCAAAGTTGTCTCAGGATGGATTTTTGGACAGAGTGGTAAATATACATTTTTCATCATTGACAACAGACAGCAAACCACATTTTGTCCATGACACATCAGGTTGCTCATGTGAAAAACGTGGCAACCAGCTGATCACGGACTTGCATACCCTGACCTCGGTTATGTGCAATGGCCCGGTTGCCCGGATTCAGAGCTAGCCGAGGTTCAAGAGGTATCTGTAAGCCATGTGTTAAAGCAATATTGTGCAACACACAACAGGCCATAATGATCTTGCACACAACTTCAGGGGAGTACGTCAGCACACCCCCTGTACGGCTGAGACATCTGAAATGCGACTTCAACAGACCAAAAGTGCGCTCTATGATGGCTCGAGTTCGTATGTGTGCCCAATTGTACCTACGCTGAGGTACAGTGGTTGGATGTCTGTACGGTGTGAGGAGTTGAGGGGAGAGTGCAAAGCCAGCATCGCCTAAGGAGGGAAGATAGGGCAATAGGTTACATTTCCAAATGAAATTTGAACAGAACATGATCTTTACTTAGTACATGCAGTGTCTGTTGTGACCGTGTATGTGGCTTGGTGATTCTTATTGTAGAATGGTTGTTGAAATAAGGTGGCATTCATTCATTACTGGGCTTCTTGACAGGCCCCTTGTGCCACCAGTGCGTCACTTTTCATATGTGATACAGTGACGTACTGGCAGCGCAAGGGTATTGTAACTGAGCCCTTTCATAAGCACACATCACTCTTTTTTAGTACTTGGTACTTACCCAGTAACCACATGTTGCCATAATCTCCCGCAGCCAACCGCCGGGCAAGAGGTGACATACGGAATACGAAGCTGTCATGGGTACTGCCTGGAAACGCTGCATGCACATCTGAGAATCTCCCACTGGCATCACAGACAGCCTGCACATTGATGGAATACCATCGGTGTCTGTTGCAGTATATGTGTGCAATGTGGCGGGGTGGCTGAAGGGCCACATGGGTACAGTCAATTGCACCCAGCACACGTGGGAAGCCGGAGATGCCAAAGAATTCCCTAGCTGCCCTTTGTCTGCTGGCCAGTGTATGGGGCATTCGTATGTGAAGGTGGGCTCTAAAATTGATGCAGCGCAGTACCTGATGCAGGCACTGGGACTGGGTAGCCTGGGAGATGCCCACAACAACACTGGTGACCCTTTGGAATGACCCCGTAGCGAAAAAATGGAGGGCAGAAAGGACCTTCAGATAGGCTGGGATGGCATGGGAGCAGCATGTAGGCGAGTCAAGTTCCTCCTCCCAATCACATACCATCTCCAAGATGACTTCTGGAGGGAAGCGGTATCTGGCCCTTACTTCTTGAGTGGACATCCCAAATATGTTGATCTTCTGTCTGAAGATCCTCTCTCTCCTCCTCCTCCTCCTCAAGTCTTCTTGCTGCATGGCAAGGGGCAGAGCAACAAATACATTCAGCGACATGTTGAAAGTGTTTCTCTGTGTCTGCTGTGCTTTCATATGTGCAGCAGGGCTGGGATTGGCTGCAGTGTGTCAGATGATTCATCATGGGGGATGGTAGGCAGTTGGACAGGTGTATGGCATTGAGGTAATGCTCAAACGGCCGATATGCGGATATTCCAGCCCGGGAGCGGAAATTCCGGGCCGGAGGCGGAGATTCCGGGCCGGATGCGGAGATTCCGGGCCGGGGGCGGAGATTCCGCCATTGTGCCGGAATCTCCGCCACTGGGCCGGAAATTCCGGCCCGAGTGCGGACATAAAGTTAGGATGTGTAAGTTCATTCTGTGAATACCCATATGTGTAAGTTCATTCTGTGAATACCCATATGTGTAAGTTCATTCTGTGAATACCCATATGTGTAAGTTCATTCTGTGAATACCAAAATTGTTGTAAGTTTAGGATTTTGACGTAAGTTAGTTCTGTGAATCAGGCCCTGGGAGTTCAACTTTAGTAAAGAACTCCACTCCGGGTACGAGTTGCAATTTGGGGGGAATTAATACTGCAACAGGACCTTCATTATTAGCTGCTTTTGTACTGGTTCTTCCTCAGTAGGACAACCTGAAAATATTATGTGGATGCCTCAGCTTTTCAGTCATTTCTGGCCTAGTGTCACTATTATTTGTTGAGCTCTCAGAATTTTGTAAACAATATGTCTAATTTAACCTTCATTTTGTCTTATCAAACAAAAGAAGCCATGACTGTTGATTATTACTAAGAGACCAGGACTTTCATATTATGAGCATATTCTGGCTCAATTTAAAGCAATATTTCGGAAAGGGCAAACACTGTAGGAAGCCAAGGAAATCAAGACCTCAGTCTGTATATCAGTCAGTTCCAACAATTAATGGCTGAAGCAGTGTTCATTGGCAAGGTGGTGGGTGCTGGATTTTATCAGTGCCTCAGTGAGGAGTTGAAGGATACACTCCTTTGTTGGTTAATCACCCCACTTTGACCCCACCTCTCATACAATTATCCTTGCAGCTTGAGTCCTGAGAATAGAGAATGAACAAAGAGAAGAGTGGGTTTGTACATTGCACCTGGGGCTGTGCTACATACAGTGCCCTCAAAGAGCAACAGTCATGTGCAACTATTTTCTGGACCCCCAGGGCACTGTACAATTAAAGAAGGGACCTTATAGGCTTGTGCAACCTCTTATGTAATACAGATAGTGCCAGTGCTATCTTAAGGGGGCATTCCCTCATTAGCATGGGGTTGTGGCCCCCTGATAAGGAGGTAAACACTTTCTCTCTGCATCAAGGCCATATTATGAATGCTGGTGCAGAGACAAAAGACGTCTAGGAGGTGCACTGACTATATGCCAAAAAAGGTGGTACACAGTCCGTATGTCCCTTGAGGGTACACAGTCATTGCCTCCCCCAGACGGGGCCTTATTGACCCCCTCTCCTGTCACCCCCTACAGGCAGGTGCAATCACTCACTGTACCCACATGCAGGGGGATTTTTGTCCCCCTTCAAAGTGCAAATGGATTGCCACCTCCACTTCGAAGATCAGACAGGCTGCTACAATCAGCTAGTCATTTTTTCAATAATGAACTGCCACAAGGGAACATAGAGTTCACAGCTGCCCTGGAGGCAGAACATTATCAAGAATATCACGGGAATCTGAAACTACATCTTGTATAAAATTTTCCTTTTGCTCTGTTTTTTTGCTGACAGTATTTTCCGCATCTATGATTTTGGAATTGTAGAACTTGCTGTCTTAATATGTTGTCACTATTCTCCTCTGGGATGGAGCAAGTTACATACTGCTCAATAAAAGACAACACAGACTCATCAATGTCTGTTCCAAACTTTGGGGCATCTTTTACCCACAACAGCATGTGGAGGTTTTGTTTTGTTCAAGATGAAAGACATTTTTGCTTGAAATCTGTGATTAAAATATCTGCAAACATTTTGCAGGGTCTAGTGAGCAAAGTTCTCCTGGCATCTTCAGATAAATGTATTTTATATTTAGATTTGACTCCTGCAAGAATTCTAGCAGGTCATCCCATGCATTTTCAGCACAACTAAGCGTCAGAAACCAAGTAGGTGCTCCAAGGTTCCTCAACATGTACTTGAGTTCACCATGATGCCGATACCAAAATTCATTAGTCCCACATTGACATTCCATTAGGTTTATTAAATTGCATTCCAAGTGCTCATCATTTCCTTGAACTTTCTCCAAAGGTTCTCTTTCTGATATATTATGCAAATTAACTCCTGTTTTTAGAATATGATTCACAGCATATGAGAGGCCAGACAAGTCATTCTCAAATAATAGGTGAAATATATATGGAATACACTGACAAAATCTAGGGTCTTCTGAATAAAGTCTACTACATATATACTCAGCTGCAGGTATTTGCACAGGCCGCTCATCATACCTGCTACCTACTCCAGTAGGAAAAAGATGTGGGAAACACTGAGCTTCTAAACATTTTTCCCACACACTTAATGGAGCTCCTTTTGCCTCCTTCATTTGAAACAGCTCAATGGCATCACCAATAACCTCTTTAGAATGCAAAGGGTGGATGCTGTAATGTTCATACATTTCTTCTGTTCTGGACTGATCCACCTTCTCAATCTGACCTGTTGATGGAAATGTTTGATCCTCCATATGTGTGATATCTTGTAGGCTTTCCACGTTTCTATAGTAAACCTTGTTTTGTACCAGATATAAAGTTCCTTTTTAAAGTTTGGTAACATCTACTAACTCCTACCATAACTTCTTGTTCTTGGTAGGCACACCATTTACAAGAATTACAAGTCCTTCCTCTAAATCTCTATCTACCCCTACAGGTTCAATGTTTTTCTTGACATCAAGTGGTAAATACACAATTCTACCTTTTAGACCTTTCTGCAGCTCTTTTGGGGGTAACTTGCCAGTCTTTGGCTCCATACGTACTTTAGCCTGAAAAGGATGTATAGTTTGGATAAGAATGGACTCATAAATATTTAAACCTTGAAGTGCTTCTGGAAAGGGAACCAATTCTAACTTGCTATGCACAGCTCTAACAGGCATTTATTATCCTCTAATTTATTGTAGCAGTACTTACATATAACTTGACGTGTCGATAAGACAAAGCGTACTTTTACAAATAAGTACAGTGCAAACTTGTGCCAGTTATCATTATTCTCTTTTTCACTATTTAAATATAAGTCAACAGTCTGCGTTTGATTCTTGTAGTGAGTGCGTCAACAACATATTCAAAGATACTCTGGTTTTTCAGAACATACTGTCTTAAATTTTGGAATCTCTTCTTTAAAACTATCAACTGTAGTACCTGTGTCCTGTTTTGCAACTCCTCCTGTTATCAACTCTTCAAATTCCCTGCAGTCTTGTTCTGGACCAAAGAAACAAAACTGCCCATCATCACAAACCTTTTCTACCTCTGCCACAGTACCATGCAAAGTGCCCTATTAATTTCTCCTAAACATAAAGCAGGTGTTTTCATATAGTACAGCCTACTAAATAAAGTTTGCATTGTTGAGTGGTGTACAGCTAACTTCGTAAAATGATGAAAGGTGCTTAGGCACACTTTTTTTGATAAACAAGCTAGTAAGTGCCCTTGCAAATTTGTATGCTTTCTCAGCTTGCAAGGATCCAAACCTTGTAAAGTACTTATTTTGTGTTTTAAACGTTGTCTTGGAAATATATGTAGGAACTTTCTTAATGTAACAATTGATTGCTGTCTAATACTACAAACACTACTACAATTCTAATTTTATACAGGGGCCTGACTATGCCTTCCTTGTACCCCTTCTGCAATAACTTCTTCTACATTTCTAGGTGCCATCGCCTCTTTCGCTAAAGGACTGCCATTCTTCATTTCATAACATCGTCCTATTTCATCAATAGCATGAACTAATCTGTTATCCTGTAGATAGCTGTCTTCATTAAAGAAAAGCTCTATACTAAAAGTATGTATCCATTCTCCACTAAAAACTGTACAAAAGTTACTTCTATTCACTAATCTTTACTTCTGGTTTTGTCTCCTCATGCACAACACCATTTTGTCAAGAGTCTTCATTCTATTTAGAATCAAAACGAAAAGCTTCCTCTTCAAAGCAAAGGCCTTATCAACTACTCTCTCAACTCGTTCTTTCTCTTTCAGTGCATCACTCCTTCTTCTATACTTCTTCAAATTTCTCAGTAGATTTACAACCACTCTCCTACAAAACATCCTGACTCTGATTTCCTTAAACTGCTTCTGTCTCCTGGTTAAGGTGTGTCCATCTTTGTCACAATCTTTTCTGTTCCTGCAATGTACACTTTGTCCACTCTTATTGTTTCTCAGTCATAATTGTATTTTCTTTATTTTGTAATATTTGCAAATGTCCACATATTTTTAGGAAATTACTTTGTCCTCTTACCAGTAGCTCTTTTTTCTTTCACTGCTTTTTCTTCATTTTGCCCCTTTTGTAACTCATTTCTGCAGAGATACTGTAGTTGCTTCTGTTGCTTTCTTGTCCGAGCTTTTGTAGGCATTCTAACTGTGTGTTGTAATGTAGATATTTTGCAGTTTTAAATCTACAGATGAACCTAGATATATGACTACATGCACTTACTTCAACATAACAAACCAAAAGCAAAACACCAAACTTTATTTATTAGTTCCCTTTTATCATTTTAGCACCGTCATACAACGCAGCTGCACCATATCTCACTTCTCACTTATACATGGTGAAAGAACAGTTTATCCATTCTGTAGTAAATTTTAAAATGAACATCAAGCCAAGGGGGTGTATTTACAAGCCCCATGCGCCGCCGGTGTGTTACTTTTTTTGACACACCAGCGGCGTAATGTGGTACTCTATATTTATAAGGCCACGTAAGGCCACGCTGTGTGGCTTTTCATGGCCTAGTAAATACAGGCCATTTTCACGCACCACGTTACGTGAAAGGAGCATGCCATGGGTGTTGTTTACAACGATTCGTAAACCTGGGCATGCGTCAGAATCCTACGCCTCCCCAGGGAGGTGTAGGGAGGCACAATGAGGAAAAATACTTTTATTTCCCCTAATTTTTTCCTCTTTCTATGCGTGCTGCATTGTGCAGCATACATAGAAAAACTAAAATACCTCTCATAAATGTTTTTGTACGGGAAGATGTCCCTTCCTGCACAAAAACAATCATCCCCACAACACAGGCACCCTTGCACCATGGTGCAAGGTGCAAGGGTTCCTCCGTTGGCTCATGACAGCCAGTTGTGCCCCAGCACAGGGGAGAGCATAGGGATCCATCATATTGTTGTAAATATGATGCATCCTTGGGGGGCGTGGCTTAGCCGGCTGCAAGATGGCCGCACCTTGAGTGGGCTCTGCCGGCCAAGCTGTAAAATCCACCACGATCCTGCGGACACAGGTGGAGATGTCCCTTTGCTCCACACCATCCTGCTCCCTCTCAGGCCGGGGCACCGCCTGATCCCCCTAAGGGCGCCCGCCATCACTGCTATGCTGTGTTCAGCAGCTGTTCACGGACACGGCTGCCGGGCCTCCTGACGGCGCATGGCTGGTGACTGCGCCGGGCTGCTGCGGGGCTGAGGGATGACCTGCGCTGGCCCGCTGGGACCACGGTGCCTTGGAAAACCTTGCCTGCCTTCCTGCCGCCTCATACTACTGGTGAGCCGCGCCACTGCTGGGGCGCCTTGTGTCTGGGCTGGGGGCGCGTGCGCCGCGGGGCCTGGGCCTTCTCCCTCGCTGGCTGGCACCTCCCGGTGTCTTATAGACCCATCGCCTTTCGCCCTCTTTCTTGGGCCCCGCGACGGGGCGACGGGGGCGGCGTGCTCCCCGCGTATCCCCGCTGCACTCGCCCCCGCGGCGTGCGGTCCTACTGCAGCGCTCCCTCTCTTCAGCCGCTGCGGCCAGGACTCACACGGCGACCTCCTCCCTACCACGGATTGCAGGGCCCAACATCGCTGTCCTGGACTACAGGGCGCATCATCGCTGTCCTGCATGCCTGGATCCTCGCACTGGCGCCCCTGAAGCTTGGCAACCTTACTGCTTGGCGCAGCACGGGGCTTCGCTCCCAGGCCTTTGTTGTCTTCTCCCTCGGCGGAGGGCCTGCCTGCTGCTCTAATGCCTGGCCTGGTTTCGACATTCTTGGAGGCCTTCTCCCCTGTCGGCCTGTGACCGGAGTCTACATCCGCTTCCTCCTTGTTGTCTAGCCTCTGCTCCACTTGGCTCACCTCGTGTTGGTTGCTGGACCTTTGAATCCCATCCCCGCCTGTGCGGCCTTGCATACCATCTCTACTCACCTTGATCTGCGCAGCCACTGAGGGCATTGGGCTGACGCAGCCCTCCCACGCCGTCACCCGATCCAGCGGCCATGGGTTGCCAGCCGGCGCCCTGCCTGCAACGGCCTATCTCTTGGGTCCTGTGACTGCTGAACTGCTTTGTGCGCCATCCACGTCTGCGGCTCCTGTCGCTGCCGCCTACCCCTCCCGGAGGAGTCTTCCCGCCTTTTTGAACCCCGTCGGCTCCTGCGGGACGCTTGTGCGGGGGCGGCGGCCCGAACATGGGGAAGGCTGACCCCAAGCAACCCAAGCTGGCCTTCGATCAGCGCAGGCAGACACGACCGGATGGGGCGGCCATGGACACTGGTGACCCTACCGTCCAGACCGAAGCCAGTCCGACGAGGGAGGACGATTTAAAGGCCATCATGTTAGATGTGAAATCGACTGTAACTGGTATTGCTACCCAGCTTGACCAACTGTCCGCCCGGCTGGACGCTGTTAAAACCCGGGTCGACTCGCACGATGCGGGGCTGGCTCAGGTGGAGGCGAGAATCTCAGATGCTGAAGATGCTGCGACGCAAGACCATCACAAGCTACTTCAAATGGACAAGTTTCTCGAGCTGATCAAGAACAAGAATGAGGATTTGGAGGCGCGCTCTCGTAGGAGCAACCTCTGCATCACAAGTGTGCCCGAATCCTACAACATCTCCAAAATGGAGGACTTCATCGAGCAACTTCTTCGAGACCTGTTTGGCGACGTTCTTTCCCCTGTCTTTATTGTTGAGCGTGCTCACCGCTCCCTCGACTGGCCCCTGGCCTGCCAGCTCGCCCGATAATTGCCAAACTGTTAAACTTCAGGGACTGGGATGCGGTTCTCCGAGCGGCCAGGGAGAAGGGGGAAATTCGACTCCAGGGGAACTCTCTTGCCTTTTTTCCGGATTACACGATGGCGGTGCAGGCTGCCCGCCGTGAGTTCCTCCCGGCCAAGCGTCTGCTCCAGAAACACAACATTTCCTACTCATTGGCGTCCCCTTCTAAACTGCGAGTGAAGCAGGGCTCCCAAGTGCATGTCTTCACGGAGCCAAAAGATGCACTGGCCTACGCCAAGAAACTCGACAAGCCACAGCGCCTTTCTCCATCCAGTTCCCAGCCTGCTGCTGACGGCAATCTAAGTGACAATGACTGATTCTCGCCTCCCACATTGGTTTTGTGTTATTTGTATGTTTTGGTAAAATGCCACTTGTCCTTGCCTGCTTACCACTTGTGTTTATAGTCACGCCTGTTACCACTCCCTTTCGCTGCACTCATGCCCGCCTGCCTTGGGATCTAGGGGCCTCCTCTGGTTGTGAGATTACTCCCTATTCTTAAATCACTGGCTTCCCCTTTCCCTCTCTCCTCACACAACCAAATTTGGCTCTCACCCTTAACTACCTACTGCCACACCTGCCTTCAGGTGACGTGCCCCCACAGCGCGTGTGCCCCGCTGTTCTCCTAAGTTACAACTGTGGTCCGCAATGTCTTACGGCTTGGCCACCCTGTCCTTATGGCAGGGGTGTATGCCGGGCGGAACCATGCCTCCATGGGATAATTCCCCTCTTAGTCTCTGAACTCCCCCTTCCCAGTTGGGGTTCCCTTGGGTGGGTGGGGTTGGTTCCTCAACCTAATTGGGGGGTTGGTGTGGGAGGTGGGGGGGTGGTTTCAGGGGGGTCACTGCCTCCACTTCAAGGCCTGTTGTTTGTTCTGCTTTATGATGTTTTCTGTAATTTGTCACTTGCTTTCTTTAATTCTGCACTGCCCATCCATTCCTTAGTGTTTACAACTCTCATTGCGCATCTGTCCACATCCGTCATTTGCCTCCTTAGTACAGCAACATGATGGACACCACACTCTGGACCTGGAATGTCCGTGGTCTCAATGACCATCGCAAAGCTCGCCTAGTACATGCTCACCTTATCCGCCACAAGATTGACATCTGTTTCCTCCAGGAGACCCACCTGCAGCCCGCCACATCCTCCAGGCTTAATTCCAGACATTGGGGGGAAATTCACTCCTCTTTCTACTCCAACTACTCTTGCGGAGTATCCATCCTCATGCACAGAGGGCTTCCCTGGCATACCTCTCAGGTCATCACGGATCCTGGAGGATGCTTTGTTATCTTGCGTGGCACTCTCCTGGCCCAACCCCTGATCCTTGCAGCGATATGTGGTCCCAAATTTGACGACCCCGACTTTTTTGCGCTGGTGTGGCAACTCATCTCTTCCCCTGGGCCCCGCCGCGCTGTTTTGTGGGGGCGAATTTAACATTACTCCTTCCGCCATCCTCGACCGCTCTGGACCTCATACTTTGCACCCACGCGCCACCTCTCTTCTGCACTCCTTACTAACCGATAATTCACTGCTCAATGCATGGCGGCATACCCGCCCGGAGGCGCGTGAGGGTACATGTGTGACGATCTCTCGGGGCTGTTGGTCCCACTTGGATCTCTGGATCACCACTCAGGACGCCTTTGCATGGGTCACCTCTATGGAACATATGGCGCGTACCCTCTCTGACCACGCTCATGTGCGTCTCTGCATACAACCCCCGCACTCTCTGCGCCGTAGGTTTGCCTGGCGGCTGCCCCCCAATGTGCTCCAGGATTCTGTCTTTTGCGATGAGATTCAAACCGCCATCACAAACTACTTTGATCTTAACGCCGGCACCGTCGACTCCCCTTCCACGCTGTGGGAAGGGTTTAAAGTGGTTATCCATGGCGAATGCATTTCCAAGCAGTCCGGCGTACTGCGCTCTATTCGCGGAGCTCTTGAGCGGCTGGAGGGGGAGATCAAAGCTCTGGACTCCTTGCATTCTCTCGACCCCCACCCCGACACCCTTGCCCAGCTCAGGAGCAAACTTACCGATTTTAACGACGAAGCCACCAGAGAGCTTTCTTTTTTGGCCAGGGAGGCGAGGGCACGTCGCTTTGGTGAGGGCAATCGCCCTGGCAAGACTCTAGCAAATCTTCTGCGGCAGCCTCATGCTTCCTCTTATATCACTGCGCTTCAGGACGGAGGTCCCGAAAGAACAACCTCTCCCGAGGAGGTCGCGGCTAGGTTCACGGCCTTCTATTCTCAACTCTACACTGCGGGGACTGCGCCATCGCGCAACATCCTCGATCAATACTTTGACACTCTTGAACTCCTTTGGCTGGGCAACAGCCACCAGGAATATCTTGATGAACCCTTTTCTAAGGAGGAGATCCTGGCGGCTATTAACAGCTTACCGGGCGATAAGGCTCCTGGCTCCGACGGACTGCCTGCATCCTTTTATAAAGCCTTCGCACCTCTCCTGGTCCCGCACCTCGCCGCTATGTATAACAAATCTTTCCAGTGCGGCCATTTTCCTCCTTCGCTTCGCGAGGCCCTGCTAACGCTTCTCCTTAAGCCGGACAAGTCCCCCGAGCTCCTTGATTCTTACCGCCCTCTGTCTCTCATCAATACCAACAACAAGATCTTCGCCAAGCTACTAGATTCCCGCCTTCTCCCTCTCATGCCCCTGATAGCTCGTCCAGACCAATCCGGGTTCATCCCCGGCCGCGCCACATCACATAATCTCTGGACCATATTTGCTATTCTTCATCAGATCAACCCCACTCTCCCTGCCGTGGCCGCCCTTCTGGACGCTACCAAAGCTTTCGATACTCTCGAGTGGCCCTTCCTCTTTTACCTTCTCCCTCGCTTGGGCTTTAGCCCGGTTTTTCTGCGCAAAGTCCAGCTTCTCTACACTCTTCCCACATCCCGCCTTCGGATCAATGGTCAAATCACGGAGCCCATTCCCGTTGCCAGGGGCACAAGGCAGGGTTGTCCACTCTCACCCATGCTCTTCGCTATCGCCATGGAGCCCCTCGCTGCCAGGCTCAGGCAACATCATACCCAGAGGGGTCTTGGCTTCGCAGCGCGCGCCTTGGTCGTCTCCATGTATGCGGACGATGTCACACTCTATGTCCGCCATCCCCAGGAGAATCTCGGCCCCATGGTCCACGAGGTGGTGCGTTTCGGGGGCCTGTCCGGCATCCAGGTTAACTGGGGTAAGTCCATTCTTTTCCCCCTCACGGACGCCACTGTCCCCTTCACACCGGACTACCCATTTGTTTTGGCGTCGGGACCCACTAGATATCTGGGCATCTGGCTCAGCAGGGACGTAGACGAACTTTGGAAGGCGAATTTCGGCCGGGCAGTGGACTGGTTGGAGTCTAAGATTCACCTCTGGCGTCGACTGCCTCTATACCTTGCGGGACGCATCGCCATCACCAAGATGGTGGTGCTATCGAAGTTCTTGTACCTTTTCTTGAATATCCCCATCCCTCTTACGGTTCACTTTTTTCGCAGACTCCGCTCACTCATCATCACCCTTGTCTGGGCGTCAGCCCAGGATCGCATATGACACTCTCAGACTTCCCTTATCACGCGGCGGGCTAGGTGCTCCTGATTTCAAACTATACACCCTTAGCGCCCAAGCCAGCTTCCTCCACTTCTGGCTGCACCCGATGCCTTTCCAGCCCCACGTGGTGGTGGAGGCCGACCTTGCTGCCCCCTGGCCGCTTCTGACTGCTCTCTTTGTCCCTGCAAAACCCCTGTGTGGCGAAATTGACACGGTGGAGACCTTACGTTGGGCCTGGGACGGACTCCGGAGATACACCGGCTCTAGCATGCTCTCAGCAGACCCTAGGCCCATCGCGCAACATCCGTCGCCCCCCCCTTGCAGACTGCCGGAATGGTGAAACGCGCGACTCGGTTGGGTCTGGCCACAGTGTCAGACCTTTACCCTAAATACCTTTTTCTCCCTCGCTGCCGACTCCGGCCACATGGACACTCTGTTGTATTACCAACTTAAAGCCTCTTGTAGGGAGCTTCATCCTACGTTTCCGCAGCCTCCACCCTTGATGACTGTCCTTAATTTTGTATTCACATCAAGCTCTCCTCGTAAGTTGGTCACCAAGATTTACGCTCTTGCACTAGCCGCTTATCCGAAAGCTTTGCTTGCGTTGCTTGGGGGGAGGACCTGGGTTCCGATCTCTCTCAGGAGGTCTGGTTGTATTGCTGCAATCAGACTAAACGTCTGTCCCCTAACTACCACCTGAGCCTCATAAATTTTAAATATTTGCATAGATTATACCGCTCCCCTGCCCAGCTGCACAAAATGGGCCTCATCCCCAGCGACAGATGTTTACGGTGCTCTGCTCCTGCTGCGGACTTCTCTCACCTTGCCTGGCTGTGCCCGAGGGTCTCTGCATACTGGCGCGATATATGCGCCGCCATCACTGAAATCACCTCCACACCGGTCATGCCTGACCCTCTGCTCTGCCTCCTTGGCTTTGTGAAATACTGCCCAAACGCCTCTCTTTGTCTGATTGCTATGCTGCTTGTTCTCACGCGGCGCATTGGGGTCGGGGGTCTGCGCCCAAGGTTAGCACTTGGCTTGAAGACGCTGCGCATTGTCAGACACTTCTATCAGAATTCTGGGACTTGGTGCCGGCAACCAGCCGCCCGATTGACATCTGGGGCCCCCTTGTCTCCTACCTTCTGCGCCGGAGCGCCTCGCCCTTCTCGACCTCTCCCGCGCTCCCCGCCGGCTCTTCGCCTGTGGCGGCCGCCGGAGATGGCTCGTGAGGTGCAACCTCCCCATCCGTACATCCTACTGATACCCTGCACCCATCTTCACCAGCATTTTGCCTCTCTCATGTGCTCCTCGCTGCCCTTTCTGCTCCACTACCTGCTATTTCTTTCTATGTAATGTAAGGTGATGCTAGCGTACGGCTGTTCCTACAATGTATGTAACAGATGTGGTTCTCCCTTTCGGATGCAGACCTTCCGCCTGCATATATTGTAACTTGATGTGCAATTTTTTCAATAAAGGTTTTTTGAAAACTCATATGATGCATCCTTTTTCGGGGGGCGCGGCCAACCGCCGATCATGGCGGAAGTGTTTTAGTCAAGCTCCGCGCTGGGCCTAGTATCCTGGAAAATATACAGCAAGGCGAGGCCATCCCGAGCTAACCATCTACTACCCTAAAGGAAGGAGCCCCAGATGCAGATTTAGAGGGCCGCACTGCCCGAGACAAATGAGAGGAGTGCTGCTCTGGAGCTGGGGAACAATTTAGCGGAGTCTCTGCAGCTGCAAGAAGGAACGGAGGGGCTCCGAAACGTGTCCTGGCAACCTGCTCAGGCCCTGAGCCCCTGCCGCGGACTGGAGTGTGGTGGCCCCGGAAACCAGGCCGAAACGGAACACTGGGCCCTGTGACTCCGAGCGGACCCCAGATCCTGCTTTTCAGTAGGCCCTGCCAGGCGGTGAGTGTGGCGATCATACAGTGACCAGATCCTTCAATTGATCTTCAGCTTTCTGGCCTCCAGTGGCAACACAGGGGTGCAGTTGGGCCCTGGGGAGGGCCCCAGCGAGCTAGTCGGGCTCAAGACCCTCCTGACTGAGGCCGCGAAGCACTGGCTCAGAGGATTGGACACGAAAGGATACTCCAGGCCATAAACCACTAGACAGGCCCCAGTCCCTGCATTACGGCAAGCACTGACTAACGGTGCACGCGGCGAGCCAGCAAGGCCGCAAGCGGCAATTTGCATCTAAGTTTGGTTTCCATCGCCCTACCACAATGAATGGGAGTTCTGGTGCAGCTGCCGGGGAGACACCTGAAAACTGCGCTGTACACCCCTCAAAATTAAGCAGGCTCCAAAGTCAAACTCCCGCCTTCACCCCGGCTCCCTGATTCTCCCCTTTCTGGGCCTATACCACGTTCCACCATCTCTGAATCACTGGATGGGCTGCTGAGAAAACACTGATCTGTGATAGACACACAAATAGGTTTATCAACAGAAGACAGCAACCCAATTACGGAAAGACACTAGAATGTACCAGGTTTTGCCATAATAAGGGACCCCTCCCCAAGCAACAAACTGCGCCGGCTGCTCAAAATAAACAGAACTTGGGCCCAGGGGAGCGGAGCAGTGGCTGGGAAGACGTAAAGGCTCAGCAGGGGTTTGGAGTGAACCTCAAACTCTGTCTCCCTGGTGGCGGACCATAAAAAAAAGCAAGGTGGCATATCACGGTAACTCACCCCTTACTGCCTACAAAGACCAGGAACCCAGGGCAGTAGCTGGCAGTAGGATGAACAACACTTCTTCCAGCACGCCCATGTGTAGCCAGAAATGGGCCACACAAGAGGAAATCAACCAGATGCTTTTACACCGTGTGGTTCTGACCACAATGAGCAAGACAGTACAGCCTCAGTACCGGCCACAGACTTCTTTCCGCCAACTGTTAGGCAGCCCGATGCTCGATTGTGAGAACCTTCACTTCTCCATCGAATTTACACCTTCTCTTTCATTCTCAGGTATTCTAATCTATCGGCCGCCTGGGGCAACTGGAGATTTTTGTAAATCCTTGTTAGAAACAACGGTCAATCTCGCCAGTCTCGCGGCTAATTTTACTTTGCTAGGAGATTTTAATTTGCACTTTGACGACCCTTCGGCTTTGCCTGCAACAGAACTAACCCAAGATCTTTCGGCCTATCAACTAATCCAGAAGGTCTCCCAAGCAACTCATGTCAAAGGACACCTTCTTGACCCCATTTTCTCCAATTTAGGAAACCTGGAGGGGAAAGAACCCATTCCCCTTCCATGGTCGGACCATTTTATGATTCCTCTTCTTTGGTCGCCACCGAGCACTACGCCTCGGGCTCCTGCGATACGAACACTAATCTGACCCTGGTCCAAACTTCCTTTGGAGAAGTGGACATCAGAACTTAAAATGACCTTACCAATTCCCGCCTCTGATCCTACTATAGCCAACGCAAATTTTGGCACCTGGATCGAGGACTCACTTAATGTGGTACTCCCCAAAGTCTCTTTTCAGAAGAAAGTAGGATCTAAAAAGGCTGCTTGGTTTTCCCCCAAATTACGTTCTTTAAAACAGTACTGTAAAAAACTGGAAAGAGCATGGAGGAAAGGCTTTGCCCCTGAGAAGAAACAGGAATATAGGGTGGCCGTTGGGCGGTACAAGGCGGAAATAAAAGTGCGCAAACTGCCTTTTATCAAGAAAAATTTAGTCCGTCGCAGGCTGCCCTAGAGAAATTTTCCGAATCGCCCAAAAATTACTCAAAGCACCTTGCCCCTCGGTCCCATTGGATCCCTCCGGTCTCCGCTGCAACGAACTAGCCGAATACTTTTCGACTAAAGTTCAAAACATACTCAGCCATCTTCCGCAAAATGATTTCAATATTTCCACTAAGAATACGAATGCCGGCAGGCATTCAGGGGAAATAACCTGGAGTCTTTTCCCATGCTGACCCAGGCACTATTCTTAGCCACCCTATCAGCTATAAAAGTGGGTCCCCGCTAGACCCTGCACCCGCCAACATCTTAGAATTGGTGGGTCCAACAATCGCCCCCATAGCCACCAGTCTGATCAATGTTTCATTCAAGGAGGGCATGGTTCCCTTGGAATGGAAAAGGGCGATGGTAAAAGCCTTGTTGAAAAAGCCTACGCTAGACCCAGTTGCCCTGGGTAACTACCGTCCAATCTCGCTTCTACCGGGAATTAGTAAGATAGCGGAGAAAATTGCTAACCGTACCCTTTCCACGTTCCTAGAAACTAATCATGTCCTCCACCACTCTCAAACGGGGTTCCGCCCCGGGCAAGGGACGGAAACCGCTATACTATCTGTAGTGGAAGAAACAAGGAAAATTCTCGATTCAGGAGGGTCATCAGCAATAATCCTCCTCGACCTGAGTGCAGCCTTCGACACGGTGAATCACCGTGTCCTGGTCAGCCGCCTCAGGGAAGCAGGAGTGACGGGACTAGCCTTGCAATGGCTACAATCTTTCCTGGAGGGCAGGTCCTTCCAGGTTTGGGAAGGCGATACGCATTCAAAGCCCATTCCCCTGCAGTGCGGAGTCCCACAGGGCTCCTCCTTGAGACTTCTCTCTTTAATGTTTATATGGCCCCCCTGGCAGATGTTGTATCTCCCTTTGGGATCCACATGGTGACATATGCTGACGATACGCAGCTGATCGTTTCATTGAACCGTTCGAACCATCAGACCAACGACCTTCGGTCTTGTCTTGAGGCTGTGTCTAAGTGGATGAGAGCATCTTATTTGAAGCTTAACGGGGATAAAACCGAACTCATGATTCTTGGCAATCTGGGGAGCGCGTTATCTGGCACCTTGTGGCCTACCACTATGGGCCCGGTGCCAGTCCCCAAAACCGAGATCAAAAGTCTGGGAATATGGTTAGATCAGGAACTTACGTTCAAAGTTCAGGCGAGGAAGACCGCCGCTGCCTGTTACGGCCTACTCAGAATAACTCGGAAGATTCTCCCCCTCTTACCCTTCCCAGCAAAAAAGATACTGATCCAGGCACTAATTTTGTTGAGGATTGACTACGGAAATGCCCTTTACCTGGGAGCCCCAAAGTCAGTAACTGCAAAGCTTCAAGTTATTCAAAATTGCGCAGCTAGGCTTCTTACGGAGACTCCCATTAGGAGCTCAGCAAAGCCTGCGTTGCGCTCTCTCCACTGTCTTCCGGTGGTACAGAGAATTAATTTTAAGGCACTCTGCATAGCCCACAAGGCGCTTATGGGGAGCGGACCCCTTATCAACAACGGTATGATTCGCCCCTACAGGGCGAATAGGAAACTCCGCTCAGACAGACTCCACCTGGCAGTAGTTCCCAGGATTAAGAAGGCCAGAAGTGGCGGACGGCTTTTTTCGTTTAATGCCTCCAGACTATGGAATTCCATTCCGCTGGACCTCCGGAGCAAACCTAACCATCTGGCATTCCGAAAACAACTTAAGACGTGGCTCTTCCCTTAGTGCACTCGGTTCTCTGGTTACTGCTTCAGCGCTGGGATGCCTCCGGGTAGCCATGCGCTTTACAAGTGCCCATTCATTCATTCATTCATTCATTCATTCAACTGCCATAGCGAGCCCCCAGATAAGCTGGACATTATCCTGCAAGAGGTCCGGGAATCGCGGAAGGCGATTGAACATCAAAAAGGCACACACACAAAAGGGGTTCACGCTTTTAAAGGCGGACCATGAAAAAATGGCCACTATGGCGAAAAATAACAAAATGCTCCTCAACGAGATGTTGCCACAACACAAAGCCCACTCGGAACAAATTGAGCAGTTACGACGCCAAGTGGCTGGCCTTCGAGACAGGTACGAAGACGCTGAAGGCCGGTCGCGTAGGAACAATGTCCGAATAGTAGGCCTGCCAGAACGCTGCGAGGTAGCAAATCCGACGCAATTCGTGGAACAGTGGCTATGTAACAAGGTCGCCCCGGAGGGCCTGACTGATCTCTTCAGTGTAGAAAGGGCACACAGAATACCTACGAGACCACCGATCGCCGGAGCGCACCCAGGCCAATAATAGCGCGAATACTTAATTACATAGACCGCAACACCTTACTCAGAGCCGCCAGGTAAAAGGCCCCTATCCTGTTTGAGAACCAGTGGATTTCACTTTACCCAGACTTCACGTTGGCGTCCAAAGCCAAAGGGACTCCTTCCAGGAAATCAAAAAGAAACTTATAGCTCATAACCTTAAGTATGCCCTACTATTTCAAGCCCGACTAAAAGTCACACTTCTTTGAGGATCCGGAAGAGGCAGCTGAATGGATAGAAGTCACGCTCTCTCCTGTCATAGTGCAAGGGTCGACGCAAACTACCAAGCAAAAGTCGGAAAAGCTTCAAGAAGATGCGCCGAACGAAAACGAAGCGCACAGAGAAGAGAACAAGTCAATCTCCAGAACAAATTATGGAAAGCCACAAATCAGCATTACAGAAGTTTGCTCTACATCCTGTTACAAATAAGCGAGGCATATGATAAGAGTTGACGAGTACATAAAACATGGTATCTAAAGTGCCATTGTGCTACTCTCTTAACATTATATGATATTATGTTCAGTAATAGTTAATTTATTAGTTACATTTGCACAGATCTAACTTGGTGGACAGAAAAAGCTGGTCGTTTTGCCAGGCCACTAGCCTTGTTTCAATTCTTCCTCGTGATTGGTTAAAAATGTTATTAAAAGACAGTTGAGCTGTGGATCTTCCAGATCGAGACATTTTAATATTGCAGTTCTACACAAACGAATGCCTCTTGCGTTGAATGGTTCCTTTAGCAATTTCCGGCGATCCAGGCTCAGAGCTGGGCAGATGCCAACTAAGTGAATAAAATCCTGTATTGGTGATCCACAAAGACTACATGACTTTGGGCCCTGATATTTCCAACTTGGCTGGTCTGCATTTGACGGCAATTTACCAAAGCGTATTGCTAAAAACTTTAGATAGGAAGAAAAAGGCTGACCCAAATATGACGCTGGTTGCAATTTTATATAGGATTGCAGGACCATCCATGCGTGGGCTTGCTTGCTTAGCATGGTTTTATCCTCCAGTAATGAGTGTTGCTTTGCCTCCTTCTTCAGGATTTGCTGAAAGGTGGTAAATGGAAGATTCCGCTGCCAAAGGTCTACCATATTAGTGGACTGTAAAGATGATTGAAGATACTCGGTGTAGGCAGACTGTGGTTGCCTTGTAACGCGTTCCAGAGCGCATTGTTGATCTCATTTTCTCGGTTGCGCCAGACTTTGTACCAGGCTTTTATTGTGACATATCTTCTGTGCAGCTGTTGCTGTTGTAGCCCAAATTCTAACCGGACCTGCGCCGGTGAGGCATTATGTGGAAGCGAAAATACTTTTTTATATGCTCGTATTTGGAGGCTATCCAGCGTTGCAGCGTCTTTCCCATGCTGAACTTCACTTCCATATGCTAGAGTGGGTAGAAGTTTTGCTTTCATGATAGCTAGTAGTGGGGTGAAGGAAGGAGCTTTTAGACTTTTTTATATTGAGCAAAATGCGAATGTAAGGCCATTTCCCTTTTTTTGTGTTGCCTCATTCTGTTTTTGAAAAGTTAGTCTTTTGTCCAAATGTATCCCTAGGTATTTGTAGCTACTAACTACTTCTAGGTTCACGTTGCTAAGTTTAAATGATGATTGTTTATGGATGGCTCGACTTATAATCATAGCTTTAGTTTTTGTGGCGTTTATCTCCAGCAAGCTCTTCTTGGCGAAGTTCCCCAACTCGTCTATCGCTCTTTGCAGGCCAATTCTAGTGTAGCTTGCTAGGACTATATCATCGGCGTAAGATAAATGTGTAATCCGTAGAGTTCCCAAGCGAGGAGGATGCGAGTTGATTTCATCGAGCCTTGGTGACAAATCAGCCAAGAATAGATTAAATAGGTGTGGCGCTAGGACACATCCTTGCTTTAGGCCCTCCTTCGTGTAGATTTTTCTGGAGAGCCTCGTCCCGTCAGCTATTTTCACTTGCATCCATGTATCCGAGTATAATTCCATTATCGGTCTTAATATTCTTTCTGGCAGGCCCCAATGCTTTAGCTTCTGCCATAGAATGCCTCTATTGACTCGATCAAATGCAGCTTTAAAATCGATAAAGCATAGAAACAAGTTATTTCGTTGTCGTAAGCTTTTGTCTGCCATTAGACCCAGCGCGAGTACATTCGTGATGGTGCCAGTGCCAAGTCGGAAGCCGGACTGGTTGATGGGAATTACTTTATTACTTTCGGACCAGCTTATTAGATCTGCCAGGATTAATGAGGCATAATACTTTGCTTCCGCATCAATCAAGGCTATCAGACGGTAGTTGGCTGGGTCAGTTTGCTCCCCACCCTTAAATAATGGATTTTTTATTGAGCCTCTCCAGCTCTCTGGCAGGTGGTTTATGGTGCTCACCACATCAAACAGGCAAGATAAAGGTGCTGCCCAAAAATGTGGGACTTGTTTGAAAATTGCCTGCGGTATGCCGTTCGGGCCTGGGGCGCTGTCTAACCTGCCCTTGGCTATACCTTTTGCAATTTCATCTTGGGCGTAGTGTGTGAATGAATGATTTATGCTTCCTGAGTCCTTGGAGGTATTGATTGTGATATACGATTTGTCCTCCTGTATTTTTGTTCCTGCAACCTCTATTATTTGTGTGTGTGCTCCATGGGTAGCTGGGCTTAAATGCGTAAGTGTGGTTTGTTCCTTTGCTGGCTGGGAATATGGGGATACCTGCAATGCACTCGCTCTCTCAGATGTTATTGAGAATGTAGCAGTTAGATGATCTGCCAAGGATTGTTCTGTCACGCATGTCATATTTATCACTTTTGGCGTTCTTACCAGGGAGTTTACTTGATCCCAAAAGGCTTTGGGGTTTGATCTTCTAGCGTTATACAAAAGTTTTGACTAAAAATTGTCCTGCTGCATTTTGTTATCCTCCCAGATTTGTTTTTTGAACCGCTTTTTAAGTTGTTGTATTTACTCCTGTTTCATTTTTAATGCGTTATTACCCCTTGTGAATCCGATAGCAGCTCGTTGGTTTTTCCTTAAGTTTTTAGCTGTCAGACTCAAGAATCTACGTTCGTTGTGCGTCGTGCTTTGATGTAGATTTGTTGTTTTAGCATCCTTGGGGAGATTTATTAAAAAGGTAACCCAGGTTTCTTTCATCGAGCCATTTTGTGAGTCTTGAGATGCCCACAGTTCCTTTCACCACTTTGCAATTTGGGGAAGTGTACTACTAGTCCATCGTAATCTTTTAAGAGTTATCGCTGTTGTAGTACCGATCTCGGGTACTGCTTCCACGTGCCTTGGAACTGAGTTTAGCAGTTCGAGGTGTTGACTAGAATGATCGCTTTCTGTGGGGTATATAATTGAAAATGCCTTTAATTGTACTAGCAGTGGTAATGTAACAATTGTGTAATCTAAAATAGAGCTAACATTGGGGCCGTGATAAGTGTAGATTGGCAGTCTATCCTGAGCCACTCTGCCATTTAGTACTCACATCCCCAGATGCTCTAGGTCTGTCATTAGTTGTTGCCCAATCCGATCCGTCCGTAAGGAGATGGGGTGCACTTGATTTTGTACTGCCCATATTGCATTAGCTGCAATTAAATTGTCGTCTTTCTCTGGAGTGTATATCAAGTTTGAATTGAAATCTCCTGTTAGAATATTTCCCATGTGGGATGCTCAAACCGGAGTTCTGATATGGTGGCAATAAGGGTTTTGAATAATTCTTTATTAATATTATGCTTTGGATGCGCGTAAAGGTTGATAAGAATAATTGTCCTTGCATTTTTGTTGAATCCCAGATCCATTTTTATAATTTGCATGTCTGTTGTTGTGGTGGGCAATTGGGCAGATGTAATGTTTAGAATTCTTGAGATGTAGACTGCTAGGCCACCCTTTGGTCTCCCGTATCGCTGGGTCCTTGAAGCCTTTACTTGATGAAGAATGCGCCCTGGGATCTTTACTGGAGCTATTAGCCATGTTTTCTGGAGCACTACTATTTCATAGTTATCCCAGTACTCTGGGGGTCCATTGTCCCGCAGGTCGCGCTTTGCCCCTGCTATATTCCATGACAGGATGTTTATCCGCCAATGCTCATCTCTGCTGTTCATCCGTCTGGGTCATTCTCTTCATGCTAGCGGTAGAGGGTCCTTATTGTCCTCTTTACCTCTTGCGCCGCGTAATACCGAATGAACAGGCCTTATGCTGGAATCGTTGGGTGTGATTCTTTGCTGCTGTAGCAGGGGTAGGGGGTACCCTTTTTTCATCGGAATAGACAAAGATATACCCCAAGCCTCAAATTGAGGAGTGTTATTTAAAATGGCTAAAACCATTTCCTCAGACTTCCAAGTCGACAGGGTTTTTTCCATTCCTTTGTTGCCCTCCTGTTGGATGAACTCTATTGACAGCAGGTCATTTGAAGTCAGATGTTTTATTGTTGGAATTGCTTCCATTAGGTTCAGGACATTTCCTCTATTTAAGTAGTCTTGTGAGCCTTGTGAGGTATAATGTGGAGTTAATAATACCTGATTGTTTGAATGCTGTGTTCGATCATTGGCTCTTAATTGAAACATGAGGGCTGGGCTACTGCTTTGGTTACCGGGTTGCCCATTTGGGTCTTGGCCTTGCTCTTTAGCACGCTGAGTATTAATTCTTATCAAAACCCGGTCACTCGGTTCTCTACCAGGCTGGAACCCTTTCTGTAATATGATGGCAACAGAATATTTGCACTACAACGATGACCGTCCACAATGCCCGGCCTTCTCTTTGTGCTGCAACAATGACCATCCGTGACACTTCCCTGCTCCTCGCAGCCCCCTCCACCATCAACTGGACACTTTGCACCAGACTGAGAAGGTACATTTTCAGATGGACTTACCTGGTCCCTGTATCTCCATCGCGGTAGGCCTGAACGTGTGACTTTCTCCCGGTCTTGCACGACCAGATAACGGCAGGTGACACTTTGGGCTTTTTGGCACTTTTTTCACTTAAATCTTTAAAATGGTATATCTCCGGTTCTACTGACTGGGTTTTTGTCATTTGGGTCTTGATTTATTTATTAGAATTCGATCTATCTTTCTAAATTGGTGTAGGATTTTTCTTCTACTGTGCTGTAACTTTATTACTGTTTGAAGTGCTGCATAAAATGTTCACACATTGCCTTGAAGTTAAGTCTGACTGCTCTGTGACAAGATACCATAGTGCTGAGCACAGGTTAATTTGAGGTTTGCTTGAGCTTCATCCTGACGGGGATTGTGGTTGCTTCTTGAGGAGGGTTTCAACCCCCTCAACCACTAACCCAGTTAGTCACAGAAAGACTTGTCAAGCAAATCATGCCACATGTTGAAATAATTTGCATTGCAAAGTGGGTGGAATACATTTTTATGGTAACAAAATTTAAAGGATATTCAATGCAAACTGTTTTCAGTGTTTGAACTGGCATGCTACAATAGTATGCCTGCTGTTAGGTGGCTTGCCCATGATACTACGAGAATATTGCATAGGTTACAAACCTAAACATTATGGTGTATTCTGGGCTTGATACTATTCATACTGAATAGGAACATATTGGTAACTGATCATTTATTGCACATTCTTGTAGATGCAACATGCATATATTGAAAAACAATTTTGGCTCTTTTATATCACCACAGATCATCCGGATTACACCAAGACTGTTATTTTGACAAAAACAATATAAAAACTTGTTTCTGCATGATCCATCTAAATAATGGAAACACCAAGAAAAGTTCTGAAAATCAGAGGAAGACATTGATTCTTGGCCAGGTCAGCTAGTGTAGTGTGATATGTTTGAGATGGCTCCACACCAGGAGCATGCTTGACCTTCTCTGTATTGGTGTGGGCTGTCGTCATGGTCTGAAACATTCCCAATAAAAATGGCCACCTGGATCATGCCCAGGAGGTGATGCCAGAATGGAGATCCAAATACATATTTTGCGACTCTGCCTGTCCTACAGCGACCTAACGCAAAAGAAGCTCATAGAGATTCTGAACAAATATGGAATTCAGTGCAGAAAATGCAATGGTATTGAAGCTTCTATTGCCCATGGGTCTCTAAAGCCACACAAGCATATTTAATGTAAGTATGGAGGCAAAGGGAGCATTTACTTGGATCATAGTTTGCTCGTAATCTGAGCTAAGTGAAAAATGATACTCCCACCTCACAATGAACATATCTGAGAACCTATTGCTCACTCTCCTCTGAAAAACATTGCTTTTCTGCACTTTGCCCAGCATTTTGGTCTAGACATGTTTGCACAATGAATTTTATTTCACAGACGCATTAGGCACTTTTTTCTACTATCTACTGAACATGAGTTTTGTAGCTTAAAATAATTATACTGGCTCTGTGATAAGCGTTTTTGAAATATGGTAATTTGTTGATTAATTTCTTAATTGCTTGGTTGATTGATTCATTCATTCACTCATGCTTTCTTTGATTCATACGTCCAAGGTGAAGCCTCAGACCCTTTATTTTCTCAATGTACACCTCCTTCCTTTGGAATATTATCTCCTCATGAGTCTACTCCTACCACCACTATGCTGAGGATACCATACCTTCCTCTATTTCCTGTTTTACAGACTCCAGCTCAACACTGCTGATGTCTTTATTTCTTCCTCTCTTGCTTGACATGTTTGAGTACTATTCAACACAATTTGTCGACACCCATTCCTCACCATCACAGCTACAACAATAAAATAGAAACCACTGAACACTAAAGGATTGCTGTACGAAACCAGGACCTATTTGCAGTGTCCCCCTACTTTTTGCCTCCATTTTGACTACTAGATGCTGGTTTGGTATATGGTAATGAGGTATAATTACAATTGGTACTGACAACCTACCTGTAAGTTCCTAGTATAGGGTAGGGTATGTTGTTTTAGAGGCCCAATAGACTTAATGTACTTAAGTGTGCACTACTGTGGTGTCTGCTGTCATTTTAAAAGCCAATCATGCCTTTCAGGCTGCTTTTAAAGTATAATTATGTGCAAATTCGACTTTGGAATTAAAGGTACTTCCAAAGTAGTAAATGACCTTATTTTTACATATACGTCACCCCTAAGATCTCTCTTAGGTGCCCCAGGGGTAGAGTGCCTTGTAACTATAAGCAGGGACATTATAAAATATGTTGTATTTGCCCTGTAGAGGGAAAAACTGCCAATTTCATTTTTTCCTATTGCAATACATTGGCTCCATAGGCTAACATAGGAATATATTAATAAAGTATACCTATTGATAGAAAGGAGCAAACAAGATAATTCAAGGACTTAAAAGGACAGGTATGATAAATCCAACAACTTGCAGTTGTTAGATTTGTTTAAACCTTTACAGAAAAGAAGTTATAGAACTTGCATTTCTGTGAGCCAAAATCCAGACTTCCATCAGCCCTTCTCTGATTAGCCAACCTCCACCAGGCTGAGCCAAACTGTCTAAATGAGGTGTGAAGTGGCCTACTAGAGAAACAAAGGATTTCCTGTTGAAGGAGAACTGAAACTACAGAAGTGGGTGGAGGGGCCAAACTGGTCTTCAAAGTGGGAATGACAGTTTGGACAGGACACAGCCCACACCCACATCCTGCACCCCCAGCCTGGCAGGAACCTCAGTAATTAGATTAGTGAGGGGGCTGGAATGGGAGTGTTAAAGAATCTTAGCCACACCAGTGGGTTGGATTAGCCACATCTAACTCTTCAGAAGAGTCTTTCTCCATTTTGGATTTTGGAAGAACAGTGATTTCTGGGACAAGAATATGCCACACTTTTGAAGAAGTGGTAATACACCTGGGTGGCATCCTGCATTCCATTGCTCAGGGGTTCCCCTTGCTTGACGCCCAGGAACAATGAATAAATATGCCAAGCAACTCAGATCTACTACAAGAAACAACAAGGAGAAGTTGTTCTGCCCTTCTGAAACCCTGATCTGCACCCAAAGGACTGCACTCTGAAGGACTGCACCTGCTACACAAACTGGTGCTACAGCCCTTAAGACATTACCTGGCTTCACAAGGATTACAGAGTGGGCTTCCTGAAAGCTGCAGGTTAACAGAGGCCACCTGCATCATCTCCACCAAGAAGTCCCTATTCTGGAGTGCTTCTAGTGGACTTTAAAGGATTTGGCCAGGTGCATTGTGGGAAACATAGTCCCAACATCCCAAGGACCATCTCAGAGATTCTAAACCCTTATATTGGTGTTTTGGACACTTTGAACCCACAAGAGGAGCGTTAGGAAGAAGCTCCAGAAAATTAGAGCAACTTTTGCAAAATGTTCCATAAGTTCACCGGATGCATTGTGGAAGCTGTAGTCCCAGACCCCAAGAGGCAAACCAGAGCATCTGAACCCTTGGCTGGTGCTATGCACAACTTTCCTGCATCAAGAAACACTTCTGGAAGTAAGTATAAAAGTGTTGCATCGTAGGTGGCCTGAACTCTGGACTTTGTCCCGGTCCAGCATAAACTTCTTTAACTCTTTGAGCGCTATTTGCCTTTAAGCGCTAGTTTTACTTTTAATCTTTAAAAATTCATATCTCTGGTTCTCCACATTGGATTTTTGTTATTCTGGTGTCTATGTGCCCCTGAAAATATAACCTATTTTAATAAAGTGGTGTTGGATTTTCATTGGGTATTCTGTCTTACTTATTTAATGTATTGGTGTTTTTAAATGCTTTACAAACCTGTCTCCTAAGTTAAGCCTGCTTGCTTGTTGTCAGCTACCAAGGGTTAAACAAAGGAATAATTTATTGAGACCATGACTGAACTTTTTATTGTGTTTGTGGCCTTATTACTAGTGGTAGGTCCCTACTTATCACTACTAATAGACCACTTTCCAACAATTTCCATCACTCAATACTCTGAACCAGGATGCCCTCAAACTATCTTGTAGCTATACCACTGTTCTTTTTGATACCTACAAGAATGATATCATATTGTTTCCCTTTTCATTACTCAACATCTTAAGTCAAATAAAAGATCTGTGCAAATGTGGTACGAGCTGCAAATAATCGACCTGCCGGATTATGAGTTTAATCCAGGGATGGTGGGCGGTGCTGCAGCGGTTTCATGGCAGCAGCTGTTTTTGGCTCACAGGAGAGCGTTAACAGCAGAACGCCACTGTGACAGCACCTTCAGCACGTTCCTGCATGGCGTGCCATACACCATGTCATGCATGCCACACCATGCAGGAAGGGGGTGCAATTCCAGGGAGGCACAACATGTGCCCCCAGCATGCCTTCCCATGCCCAGAAGCAGCATGGGGCCATGTTAAGGCCCCCATAGTCGCATCTCCGCCACCCTTTTCATGGCGGGCTCACCGCCATGAATGGGTGGTAGAAAAGCAACTCAGAATATGCTTGGCGGTGCCACAGTGGCACCACCACCATATTCCGGCCCTTTACCACTGCGCCACCACCGCGTGATCCCAGCAGACGCGGTGGTCCTGTGGCGGTCTGACTGCCACACTCAAAATACTGAGGGTGATCCCGCAGTGGGGACAGTGGTTGTACTACTACTGCGAGTAATGTGGTCCTAGAACCACAGTACTCGTAATAAGGCCCTAAATGTGAAAATCGGGCATTACATACACAACTATTATTACCTATCATGAGTTTTGGTAAATAACGTGGATTATAGCTCTTACCACACCAAAATCTGCATGCCCAGAGAATTGATTATTTGGGGCCATTTTCACCAATAAATAATTGCCAGTTTGACCAGCTGATATTTAATCAGAAAATTCATAAAGAATTTATCGGCCCACTCGTAATGAGGGCCATAGAATAGATAATCTACTATTCTCCAAACCTTTGAGCTCAATCCCATACCTTTATAGATGTGCTATTAACCTCTTTTTCCATTGAAACATGCTTTTTTGTTCAAATTCCAGGTAAGCAACGGTTAAGATATTTATCTTTCCTGTCATGTAGATGAAACAAACAGTGTCCGTTGGATAGTGACAGGATCTAAATTTGCATCATCTCAGGGCAAACAGTGGGACATGCCTTAAAGCCTAATTAAAAAGACTTTGGAATATGAATAAGAGGTTCCTGTAAACATAATGTGCTCAGCGTTCACTGGATGTGACGCAGCGCCTCGTCTTAAATTAGTACCGCCGGTGCTCGCTTCATGGGATGCGGCCCTTTGACTGTTAAAGAGTTGGCTGCTTTTTATTGCTCCGGCATTCAAATGGGCTGCTGACAAGTCTTTTATTACTAATGAATAACATTTTCTGAATAATAGCTATCCAATTGTTCAACTGTCACAAATATATATGCAAATCTCGATGACAATATTTCAGTGTAGCCGTTTCTATTTGGCACCCTCGTCACGCAGAATTGTAATCCATGTTCACAATTTCAAAATAAGTCTTTCATACATACACGGGCACTTTGCTGATGGCGTAAGACTTGTAATGTACACACTGTTGTGTGAAATATATTCTAGATACGCTATTTTCTCTAACATAGGACTGTAAAATGTTGAGAATGTATTTTCTTCATAGAGATCTCCAAAAACTTCAATCTTCACGAAAGGAAATAGGTAGAGATCGTGTGACCATCAGGGGCGTACATCCCATTGGTGCAGCGGGAGCAGTGATACCAGGCTTCAAGTCCTGAGGGGCCCATTGAACCCCGATAATTGCTTTGTTACCCACACCTAAAGCAGGGAAACGGAGCATTTCCTTTGCTTGCGCCAGGGCCCATGGCTTTCTTGCTAAGCTACTTATGACAACAGTACAGATTCCCTCAAAGATCACAAACTCAGATAGGGAGTATTAAACACCAAAGTCTTTGTGAAACACTTTTGCTGTCAATAACTTAATCTGATTTCTATTTTCAGGCATTGCGCACTGGATCTTTCCCGTTTTTTGTTACATGATTAGCAATTCCTCAAAATATATCCGTGCCGAAATTCCGTATAATTAAATGAACATTTAATACCCTCGTTTAACAAGTTCCATTAACAATTTGGGTACTGCATAAAGTCTACAAAATGACATATACAAATTACATGTCCACATTTTTGGCACATTAGTAATGATCCCCATAATATTTTACCATAGCGGTGGCGGGAGAATTATTTGTCATAGGAAGTTATATGGTCTGATCTCTGTGAATCGAGGTGCACATACCTACAGAATTGCTCAATTCATTAGTGTTTTAAATCACTATTGTGTCTTAAATATGTGGCTCCTGAAACGTATATACCACACGTTTGTGTAACAGAGTCAGTCAGAAGAGGTTGGCATTGTAAGTATTGACTGTACAAAGCACGCACTGAAGAATATACCTGTAGGAAATTGGGTTACGGGTTGAGGGGGTGAAATCCTACTCAAGCAGTAACCATGGTTCTTGTCAGGGTGCAACACAAGCAAACCCCAAATTAACCTGTGCTTAACCCTCTGGTAGCTTGACACAAAGCAGTCAGGCTTAACTTAGAAGCAATGTGTAAAGTATTTATGCAGCACTTCAAACAGTGATACTGTAAAAACCTAACACAAAAATCCGACACCGATTTAGAAAAATAAAGTAAAATCTAATAAATTATTTGAGAACAAAATGACAAAAGTCCAATCAGTAGAACCAGAGATATATAATTTAAAGATTTAAGTGAAAACAGTGTTTAGAAGCACAAACCGGCAACTGTGGGTGTCTGTTGCTCCGGACCGAGACAAAGTAACGAGTTCCGTCTGACCCCAATGGAGTGCATACCGGATACAGGATCCAAGTTAGGCCTGCTGAACAAAGTATCTTAAATCCTGGTGCACATTGTCCAGTGTCAGCTCCAAAGAGCTGTGAGGTCCCCAGTGCGAGGTCTTGTATCGGGTTGCATCATGCTGCGTCGGTTCCTGTGAATCTTTGCGGTGAGAATTTGCGAGCACTTGTGTTGGGTCCCCTTGGCTCTGATGGGCTAGCAGCTGTGTGGCGAGGCTTGAGAGGGTATTGCGTTGCTCGGTGTTGATTCCATTGAGGCTGACAGCTGTGCGGCGAGGTTCTGCGAGGCTCTGCATCAATCAGTGTCAGTTCCAATGAAGCTTGTAAATGTGCAGTGAGGCTTTATGGGGCTTTGTGTCACTACGTGCTAGATTTGGTGAAGACCACAGCTGGGCTGGCAAGGGACAACTATAACCCTTCCAATGGTTCAGGACTGGAGAAGCACCACTTTGGGGGTTACGAGTCACAGCAGGCAGAGTCCAGGTGCAGGGTGCAAGAGAGTTGGATCCTTTCTGTCCCTGAGGCTCTGAACAGGAGGCCAGCCAACTAGCACTTAGAGCCACTCTGGGGGTCCTGGGTTCAAGATGCAGGTCCAGTCCTTCTCACTCAGGCAGCAGGACATCAGGAAAGAAGGGCAGCAGAGTAGCAGTCATTCTTGTAGCAGCCCAGCACAGTAGTCTTTCCAGTCGCGGCTAGCATGACTTGCGGGTGGGGAGCAGGTAGGAGGATCGAGTGGGGGTTCGCACACGGGGGATTAAATAAAATAAAGAAAGAAACTTACCTTCCTGGGTCCAGCGCCATCACAGCTCCTGGCCGGGTCCCGTTTTTCTGCTCTCCTGATGAACAGGAAGCAGGCAGCCTCCCTCCCCTCCCCTAAGCCAATCACAGTGCTGCAATGGTAGCATTGTGATTGGTGGGGACGGCGCCCAGTTGGGCGCCTATGGGGAGGCCATTTTCTCCATGTAGACTGCATACAGCCTACGTGGAGAAAAGGGAGAGTGCGCATGACTGGTTTGGTCGGCCTCAGAGGGCCGACCAAACAGTCAGGGCCCGCAACATTGTGCAAGCCACTCCTACCCGACCCGCCCACCCGCCCGCCCCTACCAAACACTTCTCCTTTCTCGCAGTGCGAGTAAGCAGAAACATAAAATGGTAGTTTTACCATTTTATGTTTCTGCTTCTCGCACTACAAGAAAGAGGTGGGGCGATGCTCCTCCGCCCTTATAGAGGAGCTGCCCCTGAGTCTTTCTTCTGAGTCTTCCAAAGGTCCAGATGTGTACTCAAGAGTTGGGTCTGAGGGTCCTATATTTATTCCTGGTTTCAACTTTGAAGGAGAAGTTGTTTCTAGAGGCGTCCATCCCCAGAGGTACTTGGAATTTCCTGGCTTGGCCCCAGCTTGTCTGGAGGCACAAAAGACTAGTGTCAAACCCTTTGTGAGTATATTGGGGTAGAGGCTTTTGATGTGTGAGTGTGGTAGGTGACAGCTCTACCCCCAATCAAGTCAGAGATGGCCCATCCTGCCAACACCTATTACCCCCTTGCCTCACTGCCCGGAAGCATTATACAAAGCCCAACTACCACCTACATCTAAGCATGTGACCCAGGACACAGGCTGCAGGCACCAAATGGTTGGAACAAGATAATGGCAAACTTCTAAAAGTGGAATTTTCCGAATTGTGACTTAAAATCCAACTTTACCATTAAAGAGGGTTTTAAATTACAGTTCATTAGACACCAAACTCGAAATTCCTATCCACTCCCAACTGGAAGGTACCACTTAATAAATGTAATGATGGAACTCAATGTTAACCTAATGTAAGAGGTAGGTTTTCCAGTAGTAAAAAGCAAATGTAGGACTTTTTCACCACCATAACAGTTAAAAGTATATGTTCAACTTTTAAAATACACTGCATCCTGCCCGACGGACTGTTTAGGGCATATGTTAAGGGTGCCTTATATGTATTAAAAAGGAAGGTTTACGCCTGGCAAAAGTTTTTTAAATTTTTTTTTTTTTAATGGAGCAGAATATGAAGAAGATATAAACAACATCAAAAGGAGAAATATAAAATATAGTATTTGAGTGTTTACACAAATGCAGTTATCATTCATAACAGGAAAACATAAATCCCCTCTTTCAAACAGTTGAAGTGCTACAAAATCGCAAAGTGTCAAAATGCCTTCCTGTTGACAGCCTCAGTAATATGCAAGATTTCAAAAAGCCTTCACCACATGCAACCAACTATTAACTTGACTCTAATGGGCTTTAATTCTACACCATAAAAAGGCTGTTTTCCTTTAAACAAAGTTGTCACAACTCATTCCTGTAAAGTTGAAAATGAAAAATAAATGCTGTAGTGTTTAGGATAAAACACAGTCATAGATTCAGCAGCTCCTTATTATAGTGTGTACATGCCAATTACAAGTCCTGTTGAATAGAATAATAAATAGTAAAGTGCAATAAAGTGTGTCAACAAATAAATTTAACAACATGGTAATAAAGTGCATAAGTATCTACTGTGAGCTATATTCAAGAAATTCAAATGGTTTCCAAGTAGCCAAAATCCTGGGAATACTCCCAACCTGGCGTGCTTATGCCTCCTCAAGCTCTTTTATCTTCATCATTTTAGCATACCAATATTGGAAGGTTGGAATATTTGTCGATCTCCAATATTGCATTGTCAAAGAACAAGCCACTGATAGATCCATGGAAATAAAGTATTGCACATGTTTATTAGCCTTCCCTACTAGCATATGATGAGCCGAATAATACTAACGTGGCTTCATGCATGATCGTAAATTGAACACATTTGCTTAGTGTTTGGAATAATCCATCCCAAAATTGATGAAGTACAGGACATGTAAGAATAATATGTAGCCAATTTCCCCTGGTACTAAGTTGACATTGAAAACATTGATGAGGGATTGGCTGAAACATCTTATGCAAAGTATGAGGAATGTAATATGCCAACCACCTCGACAGAAAAGACATCCTTTTAAAATTTGCTGCCCTAAGGGATGGATACTCCATCTCAGGAATATATTGCCATTCCCTCATTGCTATCTTGCATTTAGTTGTTCTATACATTTTATCGAGGAATTCAGGAATTAAAGCTCGATTAGAGTAATTACACAGTGCCCTATACCAATTACCGACTCCTGTTAGTATGTTGTTAGCTAGGAGATGAATTAGCACCTTTATCTCTTCGCGCATCACCAAATAATTAGCTGTTAAAAGGCCAGCCATCTGCATAAAGGTAAACACAAACTGATGGCTCTCTGTTCCCTGGCGTAGCATAATTTCCTCCCATGTTATCTAAGTTTGACCTATAAAAAAATCACCCATCTCAATGAACCCCTTAAACTTCCAGAATCCCAAAGCAGACTAGGACAACTTAAGTCCTAAGAAATTTCAGTCCTGTAATAGAATGAACCCATGGCAAGTTGGGATCTGCTAGGATTTAAAGAAATCCTTGATAAGAATGTTCATTGCATAAAACACCTGATATATGGTCATTTTGGGAAGCTTTTCTGTCTTTATGAATGCTGGTAAATCGATTGCAAATTCTTTCACCACATGATTTCATAAAAAGTATAAAAAATCCAGTCTCTAAAGTGAATCGTACCATATTATTCAGTAATGTAGCCTAATAATAAGTCTGGAAATGAGGTAACACAAGACCTCCGTGGGTTTTATCTAGCTGCAAAATCGAGAGCTTGACCCTTTAAGGTTTACTTTCCCATATGAATTTTCTAATAAGGGAGTACAAAATATGAATTATTGATCTTAATCAGTATATAAGAAAAAAGAAATAAAAATGATGACAAAATAGACATCTTAATTAATCAACCACCCATTGACAAGGTAAGTAAAGTCCATCTATCAAGTAAGGTTTTAACCTTGATAAGAATAGCATTATAATTCAATTGAAACAAGTGTGAATAGTTATTTGTGATGAACATCCCCTGTTATATTCCATATAGGTACCCTATATAGGCGCAGGTAACATTGCAACCTTTCACCTACATCCTTCCCTACATTACATACATAACGGTTCTTAGGCACTGACCTTTTACCTAGATATGACACTGCATTGAGAACAGAGGTTTTTCCCTGGTTCGATTCTCATTCTTTATGCATGAGGCTTCTTGGAAGCACAGCAGGACTAACAGTAGGATTACCATCTCCTGTATAATATCGCTGTATAAAGTTCAGGCCCAATGTCATCCTTTAGGCCGACACAGTAACACAGCAAGGTAGGACCCCTGGGGAGACCTATGGGTATATATACAACACATCTTGCTTAGGAAGATAGAGGAGACCATGACTTCCCGGCTGAAACACTGACCAGAGACGCTGAGGCTCCTGCATGCAGACGCTCTAGCTAGCAGTGGTCTAACATCCCTCGCGGGGTGTCCAACTCGAGACCAGGACGGGGTCCCAGATTCTCCAAACTCTCAGGTAATGGGGTGGACTAGATTCTAGAGGGATTCTTGGCATAACAGATGCTAGGCACATTTAGGTACATCTAGTTAGGGAGGCATCAAAAGAGCACACACTTTTTATCATGTGTTTTAGGTACATGTATATATTCATGATTTCTGCAAGATGGTAGAACTATACCATCCCTTTACTTTCGTAGTATTGCTAATCATATATCACTGCTACTGTCTAATGGTTGTTGCAGTTCATCTATTATACACTGGAATAACAACTGTTCAATAAATACTTATTGAAATGCCCAGCCTCTTTATTCTGTGTAACTCTCTGAGAGAAACTAAGCGAGCACGAGTGACTGAGCGAAAGGTAGTATATTGTTTCCACGATCCTGGGGGATCAGGGTTGTCATGTTCTGAGGTTGCCAAGAACTATTCTCTCCCCGATAAGAGGAGACTCTAGTGGCACTGTGAGCTAGCTAATATAGACAGGCTAACGTATCGGGTGGGGGTGCTCGGAATCCGTCCGCCACCAATCCCACAGTTTATGTTATCAAAACGCGCAGATCCTGTATAGGTAATATAGGAACTACACGACATGGCGCCACCAACGTTGGTTGAGTACTTACTTAACAGTAGAATCTGAGTAGTTCAGTTGTGCTATTCTCAGAGATCCCTACTCACAAAACACCAGAGACGTCTGGAGTGGGTGGGCACAAATTCCGCCACAGCTGAGTAGGCTAAAAAATCCTATTTATTGGCTGTTGGTTAATCAAGCTTGAAGGACACAGTGTTCCTAAATTGTGCAAAAACACCTTATCTTAGTTCCCTTGAAAAACTTCTTCTTTACAAAATAACTGAGGAAAGAAATAACGAAGAATTAGACCCAATGCAACAAAATCTGCCCCTCACAGACAAAGACGATGCAGACGCAACACAAATTAAACCAAACTTTAGAAATACAGTCACCCTGAAACTACTAGCGCATGGTTTATCAGCTAGGGGTGGCATAGTGGTTTTCGTGATTGAGGCACACAAATCAAAAAAAAAAGAGGTATTTTATTCGTCGGTTACATTCCCAGCAGCAAATGCAAGAACAAAAACATTTCACTCCTACACGGAAGGAGATGCACCAGCGGAATATTATCCGTTCGAGGATATAGAGGTTCCGCTCACATACCAGGAACACTTATACTGGTTTAAAGGCGCCCTACCCCATATAAGAAGAAGAGTGAGACTCAGCCCACTCGGAAGAGAAGGGGCAACATGGCCGATATTAGAGGCCTACACATCACATCCTGACATTGACACAATGCTACCAGGAGACTTACTCATACAACATAAAGATTTAATTAAAATCTATAGGAACTTGACGCAATTTGTCATGAGGACACTCACAGTCCAACCAGCAATAGTTGCAACAAATGGAACTCAATTTCAGGGTACAGCAACTAAAATTACACCACAAACATTACACGCAGTAATAGGTAAAATGCCCACAAAACGTGAACAAATACCATTCTGGGTAGCTCAGAAAATAATGCAGCTAGAGGCAGTATTCCCGAATACTACCTCGTATGAAAAACACAGAATGCTAACAATCTGCCTGCCCATGGGGATAACACCACAATTAGAGGATTGTACCACTTGGGGTACAGTCTTTGCTGCCATTTATACCAGAACACATGGTATCCCGTCATTAGCAGTAGTACCTGATGTATTGAGACAGATACAAAATGAGTACGGAGCAGAACCTGCCCTAAACTTAGGGATGAAGTTACTAGGTAGCTATGCCCAGGTATCAGCCATAATACTAGCTAACATTAAGGGGGAAGCAGCTTCGGTGCCCATCCGCCAACGCCTGAGGGAGTTCGATCCTTTAGAACAGGAACACGAACTACCCAAAATAATTGAAACTGCGTATGCAGAATTAGGCAGAGACAGTTTGGGTGGGAAAGCATTAAAACCACAATTGATGGGCAGTCCTGAAAAGGACACTTCCAAGCAGACACCTGCTTCAACTAAGAAGAAGTGGGACAATAAAAAACAAAACTTTAAAGGAAATAGATCTTAATCCCGAGCTAGATCTCCTCCACAGGAGCCCTCCGAAAAGAGGTATAACCTTAGGAATAGGGATAATATTAGGAAACCTGACAGGTATCAGTATACTGATACACGTCCCTCTCGTTCCTTTCAGGGTTCATCAAAAAACTCAGAGAGGGAAGGATGGTCAGACATACAAGACGAGCGTACAAAGTCCAGAGACAAGCAGCACACTCAAGATTACACTCCTAAAAAAGAAGAGAAACCGAAGCAAAAGCCACAGTTCAAAAAGGAGAAAGTTGCAGGTCTAAAGATCAGACATGCCCAGAATTCTGAGGACTTGACTACTGAACGGGAAATGGGCTCTGACAATGCTAGACAGTGGGCAGAAATAACAATAGCTCGCCAGAACCTGAAGGAATTTCAGGTGACAGCAGACTTGAATGATTATATCACGGTGGAAACACCCAATACTAGGGTAAGCGTCCCACATAAAGTAAATGAAATAAAGCTCCAAATGGAGGGGGACAAATGTAGAACAGTAAGATGTCTCTTCTGGGAGAACCTGACGTTTGGCTATGATATTTTATTAGCTGAACAAGATTGGCCGCCAGCATTCGTCATGGATTGCCCTAAAGGAGAAACTGTAATTCTTCCGGCCTTCTCAGACTATATCCCCAGGCACACATATGCGCAGGAGTGGGCGGTAGCCCAGGCTCCGGCATTATACAAAAACCATGTTGGATGGGATGAGGATTCAACCCACCACATAATTCCTATAAAAAATACTCCAACTGCACAAAGGCAGTATCCAATAAAGCAAGAAGCTAAAAAACAGGTCAGGGAGATCTTAGATCAACTTGAATACCAAGGGGTGATTGAAACTTGCACCTCACCAATGAACAATCCTTTGTTTCCCGTCATGAAACCTGACAATTCATATCATCTAGTTTTAGATTACAGATATTTAAACACTTGCACTAAGACATTTGCAGTCCAAAATGCACACAGTGCCGCATTAATGAATAACATTGTGCGGAAAAAATATAAAACAACACTTGATATCTCAAATGGATTTTTCTGCCAAAATATAGCGCCTGAAAGCAGGTATCTGACAGCCTTCTCAGCGCTAGGGACCCAGCGTCAATTTTGTCGACTCCCCCAGGGGTAAAAGCACAGTCCAGGGTTGTTTTCGGCCAGAGTAACTGAGTTACTTCAAAATTTGGATGAAGAGGCATTGTCCTATGTGGATGATATTTATCTAACGGACGATGACCTAGAGGAGCACTTGAGCGTATACCATCATTTAGGGATTTGCATCTGAGGGCTACAAATTCAACTTTAAAAAATCAAAAATTGCCCATCTCAGTGTCCTGTTTTTAGCATATGAGCTTTCAAGTGAAGGAAAAAGCCTGGCAGCCAATTTTTTAGAAAAATGCGCGCTGCTCCAACCTCCAAAGTCATTAAAAAATGTACAATCAATCCTGGGATTCCTAAATTTTGGTCGAACTGACATTCTATATTATGCAGAAAGAGTAAAACCTTTCTACGACTTAATAAAACCTGATTTTTCAGTAAAACAATGGACACAGGAACATACAGATACACTTTGTTCCTTACAAGCTGACATGATAGCTTCCAAACACTTACAGACACGCGTAAACGTATGCAACCTGGTGATCCGTATAGTTGTGAGTCAATCTGGGTTCACCTATCTAACATATAATGAAGGTGAAACAGTACCAATTGCATACAAATCACATTTGTACACAAATGCTGAGATATGCTTCGCATCTGCAGAAAAGATTCTGACAGCAGTACAGACTTCTGTAGTGAGAGAAAGAGCACTGGCTCAGGGGAACCGAATAATAGTAGTGACTCCGGTTCCAGCCTTAGAGGCTGCGACAAAGGCAAGCGTTCCTAATGCTAAAACGTTACATCCGAGATGGATACAATGGGCTAATTCTCTTACGGCAACAGATGTAGAATACAGGTACGACCCAAATTTAAAGACACAAGCATTCCTGCAATACCAACAAGAATATCCTCTACCAAATGAAATAATGCCTCTAGATCAGTATGAATATATTATTTACACTGACGGATCTGCTCAACTGGCCATAGGGAGTAAGCAACAATATAGCGCAGCATGTGCAATCGTTAAAGGTCGCATGCGGGATGGAAAGTTCCATCCAAGTTGCACAAAAACGCAATCTCTAGGAGACTGCACGCCATAGCTGGCAGAATTAAAAGCCCTAATACTGGCACTAGTGAATACGGATCGAGAATTCCCCACACTAATTGTGTGCGATACCTTTTACTGTGTGCAGTCTTACAATGAATATTTGCAGTACTGGGTTCAAAATGGGTTCAAAGATGCAAAAGGTGGCACAATTAAGCATAAAATGCTATGGGAACAGGTAGTGGAGTTGAAAACTGAACTACCGAGTGATCACGTGATACATACACTGAGTCATCAGCGTGATGGCGTTCACATTGCAGGGAATTCATTGGCTGATGAAGCCGCAAAGGAGCTGTACGCACGGCTTCCGTAGCTGCAATCACTCGTTCTAAAACGAGAATAGACGGTGAGATTATGGTAGCTATTAATGCAACCTGCAAAAACAGCGGAGCAGTACCAAAAAGGTTTCCACTCAAGTACTCCTACATTTTAGATGCCAATAACATTCCATTTGCTCAGATTCCTGGAGTGGGGGATAGAGTGATTCCAAACATGGATCGTAGGTTATGTTTAATTCTAGCAGCACACAAAGGGATAGGTTCTGCCCATGCAGGAGTTACGGCGACGGTTTCTTTGTTGAATCAACGCTATTGGTGGCCTGGATTAACAAAGCAGACTAAAGACTATGGGGCCGATTCCGATCTCGGTCGGAGGCGCACCCAATACCATTCGGTCGGGAAAAAAGCCATGCGAAAGCCTGTTTCCCGACCGATCCGTACAGTACACCGAACGAGCAAGTACGATGCGCACAACAGCAAAAAATCCGGCCGAGCCGTACTCACCCAAACCAGGTCCTGTACTCCGACCGAGGCGAATCCGGAAACGCCGAATCGAGTCGCACGGAAGGGAAAATGCAGCCCCGTCCGGCCGGACAAGTACGATGCGCTTTCCGTACGCTCCGAACCCGTCGCTACGCACGGCACGTCAAAGCATCCGGGAGAGGCGCACATAAGCTCCGATTCGCGCCACAACACGATCCACGGCTCCGAGACGAACACGGCACCGACGAGGACGACGCGAAGCGACGAGGACGAGGCGAAGCGACGAGGATGACGCCAAGCAACGAGAAGGACGAACGACACGAACCAACCATGAATCCCTTCGTCCCGATCATACCAATATTCTACATTTACTACCGGAACAGGCACGGACGCGTACGGCGCAGAAGGTAAGCCAGACACCAACCACAAAACACATACAACACGTACACGACACATCACACACACACACGGGGATGCTGAATATACTTACACCAGCAACAGCAGCACCATAGGGGCGGGATGCCCATCACCAATGCCACATATGCACACAGGGGCCTGGATGCGCACCACCACCCCTACCCAGGGGGGGCTGGATGCCTACCACTACTACCACCCTTACCCAGGGGGGGCTGGATGCCTACCACTACTACCACCCTTAGCCAGGGGGGACTGGATGCCTACCACTACTACCACCCTTAGCCAGGGGGGCTGGATGCCTACCACTACTACCACCCTCACCCAGGGGGGCAGGATGCCTACCACTACTACCACCCTTAGCCAGGGGGGCTGGATGCATACCACTACTACCACCCTTAGCCAGGGGGCTGGATGCCTACCACTACTACCACCCTCAGCCAGGGGGGCTGGATGCCTACCACTACTACCACCCTTAGCCAGGGGGGCTGGATGCCTACCACTACTACCACCCTCACCCAGGGGGGCAGGATGCCTACCACTACTACCACCCTTAGCCAGGGGGGCTGGATGCCTACCACTACTACCACCCTTAGCCAGGGGGGCTGGATGCCTACCACTACTACCACCCTTAGCCAGGGGGCTGGATGCCTACCACTACTACCACCCTTAGCCAGGGGGGCTGGATGCCTACCACTACTACCACCCTTAGCCAGGGGGGCTGGATGCCTACCACTACTACCACCCTCACCCAGGGGGGCTGGATGCCTACCACTACTACCACCCTTAGCCAGGGGGGCTGGATGCCTACCACTACTACCACCCACACCCAGGGGGGCTGGATGCCTACCACCACCCTTAGCCAGGGGGCCTGGATGCCTACCACTACTACCACCCTCACCCAGGGGGGCTGGATGCCTACCACCACTACCACCCTCACCCAGGGGGGCACGATGCCTACCACTACTACCACCCTTAGCCAGGGGGCTGGATGCCTACCACTACTACCACCCTCACCCAGGGGGGCAGGATGCCTACCACTACTACCACCCTTAGCCAGGGGGGCTGGATGCCTACCACTACTACCACCCTCACCCAGGGGGGCAGGATGCCTACCACTACTACCACCCTCAGCCAGGGGGGCTGGATGCCTACCACTACTACCACCCTTAGCCAGGGGGGCTGGATGCCTACCACTACTACCACCCTTAGCCAGGGGGGCTGGATGCCTACCACTACTACCACCCTTAGCCAGGGGGGCTGGATGCCTACCACTACTACCACCCTCACCCAGGGGGCAGGATGCCTACCACTACTACCACCCTTAGCCAGGGGGCTGGATGCCTACCACTACTACCACCCTTAGCCAGGGGGGGCTGGATGCCTACCACTACTACCACCCTCACCCAGGGGGGGCTGGATGCCTACCACTACTACCACCCTTAGCCAGGGGGGGCTGGATGCCTACCACTACTACCACCCCCACTCATAGGATGGACAATGCATGATACAACCAGCACACCACAACCTAGGGAATGCAAGATAAAGACATCCCCCACCACCATGACAAGCGTGTGTAGGCTGTGTCAAATGCCTACAACACCGAACATGACTTTGAACATACAATGTGACCCCCTAGCACATGTGCCACACATATATGTGTGTGGCACCCACAATGCAAGCAGCCCATGACCATTGTGGCAATGGGGCCTAAACCCCCATCATCACAGTGACCAAAAGGTAAGTGTGGGGTCCATAGCTGAAGCACATTTTGACCATTGTGGCAATGGGGTCTAAACCCCCATCATCACAGTGACCAAAAGGGAAGTGTGGGGTCCATAGCTGAAGCCCATTTTGACCATTGTGGCAATGGGGTCTAAACCCCCATCATCACAGTGACCAAAAGGGAAGTGTGGGGTCCATAGCTGAAGCACATTTTGACCATTGTGGCAATGGGGTCTAAACCCCCATCATCACAGTGACCAAAAGGGAAGTGTGGGGTCCATAGCTGAAGCACATTTTGACCATTGTGGCAATGGGGTCTAAACCCCCATCATCACAGTGACCAAAAGGGAAGTGTGGGGTCCATAGCTGAAGCACATTTTGACCATTGTGGCAATGGGGTCTACACCCCCATCATCACAGTGACCAAAAGGTAAGTGTTGACAAAGAAAGAGCTGCAACTGCCAAACTGCATGGATCATTCCTGGTCACAGAACCAAAAACTCATCTGTGGCAAAGTAGTGTATGTGTCCCATTGCAACATAAATTGGGTGAGCCAAATACTGCAGTGCAAATGAGACATTCCTTTGGCCATGTGCAGACAAACAACACCCATGGTGGCTGACACCGTCAACATTCATCAATGACACAAAGACAGAAGTGACCATCAGAATGCAGAACCACATATTTGCACCAATGGGCACACAAATGCAGATATCCTGTGGAGACAGCAGATGTGAGGTGAACAGATACCATACCATGGCAGCAATGGGACACACAAACCATGATCACTGTGCTGACCGATGACCTAGGAGTCCCAGGGACAGCAGGGGAAACACACCAAACAACATACAGCCAATGGCACACCCAAGATATGCCAATGCAGTGGTGCAGATGCACAAACACAAACAGGCTGACCAACACTGACATCATACACAGCAGGTGAGGGGGGTGCCAGTGTCCCCAGGTAACCACACAACACATGAGGAGAGCTGAATACCAATCATACAGATGTGCATACAGTGCCACACTAAGGTAACTCATGGATCCAAATCCCCTATGTGGGCAAGCAGGCATTGTCAGATGAGAGGGAGCACAAAACACACATGTCACACAGGAACGTAGGAACAACAACTGACACAGCAAGACACAGACACACCACAGCACCACCCCCAGGGCCCCCACAATGTGGTGACCCTTGGCTGCATAAAATTCCCACTCTGATGACAAAGCTGAATGTGGTTCACACTGTGAACCACAGTCATGTGTCCTGAGCAACAAACTACCATCACACCGACACAAGCACAAATCAATCAGCATGGCCAGTAAGCCAAGGCCAACATGGAGGCAGGGGTCCAGCTGGGCAACAACTCCCATCTGCACACACTCAAGACCACACCCCTCGACCTCCAACAATGTGCAGCAGTGAAGTACACATGCACTGGTGACATTGCACATGCACCCATGACTATTCCAGGGTGGTGGGTGGGAACCAAGGTGCAGAAACACATCACACATGGCCACTCAACAAGACTCCTGAATGTCTGACACACTGCACACTACGCTGTACATGGACATGACGGCGATACCACACCAACCAATGGGATCCCAGCCACAGTCACACACCAATGAAGAAGCCAAGGTCACCCACAAAGAACACACATAGACAACAACCAACATCGCTGCCCGGACCCTGAGGAGTGCCAGCAGTCACACACACAACGTGTCACAATAACTTAAAGATAACACGAACTGAAAATCACATGACAGGGGCAAACAACAAGTGCCAAGGGGAAACCTGACTGTGACCCATCTGCGTCTGCACCCAAACTCAGCCCTGACAGCAAACACACCTATGGGTGACACCCTGATGACCAGTAATGTGCCATGCACCCACATCACAGAGAACACAGGGAGAAGACTTTGGGGGAACATAGCTCAAGTCAGCAAGCATCACAAACAGGTACAACACTAGGGATCACAGCATGCGCAGATAAATGGAAGTGAACACACAGACATGCACATACAACACACACCTTGGGCGCAGGCAATGTCACACGTGTACACACTGCCATGAGGGGACTCCACTCCTGTGTGAGGAAAGCTGTGCCATATGTTGCCTCAGTAGGGCCCCATCATGTTAGCTGAGCACTTGGTCACACAATCAACAATTAGCACCAAATGAGGGCTCCCGTCACATCAGCCTGGTCATGGATGTGCCAACGGAATCATCAGCACAGATCCAACACACTTGTATAGCAATGTTGCACTGACTACACGGATGAGTCCTTCCCCATTGATGCCCAAACCTGCATGTCCAGTGGAGATGGCAAAACGGTCAGGGAAGTAGACAAATCCAACAATGGAAGGCACAACAGATGTGCAGGGGTGGAAGCCACAGATATGAAATTGCTAATGTAAGTAGGAAATCCCATTGCCAAATACTGAACACATGACACCCTCAGATGCTGCTATGGATGACATGGATACACCACATGATAGGACACATTCCCCCTGGACCACATGGGTTCCTGCACAGTAACACTTCATAATCATGAGACCAGATATCACCATCACTGCAGCAAGGGCATGGTTAGCAGCACCAACAACATGTACATCTGAAGCATGAGCACTAGAGAAAAGAAAGTTGCTTTATTCAGCATATGTGTTGAATGAAAACGACGTCCAGAAAAAAAGAGCAAAGGCCAATGGCCAGTCCATTGTCAAAGTTCAAACAGGGTGACACTGGCAGATGTCACCCTACGCATGCCTGCACAAAACCAGGGACAATCCACTAGGAGGGGCAACCGGGGGGCAGGCCAGGCACCGCAGGGACAGGATCAGGGCTCACCAGGGGAGTCAGGGAAGGGGTGGTGGGTGCTGGAGAGCCACTGACAACTGCAGTGGAGGTGTCTGACATGGTGTGTGCCGGCACAACTGGGGGGCATGACTCAGATGTCGTGGGTGCCGGCACAACTGCAGTGGACCCTGCAGATGGAGTGGACAGGTCCGCCACTGCAGTGCCCAAGTCAGACAGGGCGGTAGTGGACTCCACTGCAGTGCCTACCTCCAGGGGAGGAGAATGGGGAACAGGCAAGGTGGGTTGGACAGAGGGGAGGACACCCTCACCACATCAGTGGCACAGACAAGCGCAGCGGGGGTGTGGTGCTGGGAGAGCAAGTGGCAGGGGGAGAAGGCCGGAGCCTCTTGGGGATGGTATATCTGTGGGTGGGGGAACCTGGGGCAGGGTGTGGTGGGGGCACCTGTGGAGTGGGGGCCTGAGGGATGGAGGAAGGAGACTTGGTGCTTGAGCTGCAGGGCGGTGGCGGGGTCTTGCTCTTAGGACTCCGTGGGGACTTGCGGGTGGGGGCCTCAGTCCGTCTGCGCCTGGGGGAGGGTGTCCGGGGGCGAGGGGCACTCTGCTCCGTGTGGGTGGGCTTCCTCTTCCCCCGGGATGCTGGAGCAGCTTCATCGGTGGGGAAGAGGCCGAGGTCACAGAGGAAGAGCTGCTGTGACTTTGGGGTTGCAGGTGAGGCAAGGGAGGGTGCTTTGGAGGGAGAGGGAACTGAGGACTGCACAGTGCATGTGGATGCATGTGTGTGTTCCAGGGCCCCATCCCCTGTGAGTCTGGCTTCAGTCCCCTGAATGTGCGTGCATGTGCGTTTTGTCATTGGCGTGTGTGTAAGTTTGCTGGATGTGTGTGTGCTGGTGTGTGCCTGTGCCGGTGTGTGTGTGCTTGGGATGGGTAAGGTGCTGGGGAGTGTGGATGGAGCAGAGGCAGGAGGGGTGAGGGACCGTTTGAGGAGGGACACTGCTGCTGTCAGGGAGGAGTCCATGGACCTATTGTCCCTCTGTAGGTCAGACATGCCCGATGAGATGCCCTCCATGAACGACACCAGCTGAGTCAACAGCGCGGTGTGCGCATGGAGGACACTCAGCATGGCTGTCTGGCCTACATGGAGCTGGTGAAGGAGGTACACAGACTCCTCACTCAGGGCAGCAGGGGACACAGGGGCAGGGGCTGCGGTGCCTGGCCCAAAGGAGACACGCTCCCGGACATGGGAGCCTCCACGGACCTGGGGAATGGGAGCCGATGGGAGGGCGGTGGTGGTGCTGGTGGTGGCGGGGACAGCAACACTAGCTGGGGTGTGGTGGCTGCTGACACCCGCCTCCACAAGGGAGTCATCCTCCGAGTTGCTCTGGTCCTCAGCTGAGGTGGATGCTGCTGAGGACTCCTCGGTGTGGCTCCCCTCGCCCTCCGTGCCACTGGGTCCCTCCGACCACTCCTCGGCTGCTGACCCAGTCTGGCTCTCTGGCTCCTCCTGGTCCGTGGAGCTGTCCCCTTCCGTGGCCGTGGATGTATCTGCAAACAATGGGGAAACAGACAGACATCAGTCACCTGCACAAAACGCACACACCACTGTGAGCACAGCACATCACAGAGCAAGCCCTGGCATCATTAGTTGTACATTGCTAAAAGTGCCCTAACTGAACAGGAGAAGCCAATTGTCAGTCTGATGCCAAGCATGGCACTCACATCCCACATGGCCTTGCACCCATCTGTCTGGTGTCTGTTGGATTGCAACACCCCAGTGTGGACACATGCACCAAGTACACAGTAGTTGGACAGTGCAGAGGACACGGTGTGGCATGTGGACATGCACACATCACAGCTCTTGCCACTGAGTCAGTACAGGTTTCCGGATGAAAGGGATGCCCAGAGTCAAATAGGAAATGCATGTGATGCATACCAGCGACAGACACCATGATGCACCCATGTCCTGATAGCCAGCGCCACTATGGTGTGCATGTAGCACATGTCACTCCCCTGCAGGCTCACCAATCAGTAGACACATGCCATGGCGGAGGCATGACTGCAAAGTCATACATCACTGTCTCAGTGATGTATGACTTTGCAGCCAGACAACAACACTCTGCACTGTGTCACAATAGTAGGTCATGGGGAATGCAAGTCCTGGAGCTGCACAAGTGCACATGTACATCCCCCCACAACACATCCTCTCAACCCTCATCTGTCCAGGTCATACCTATTGGACATATGGGAGACCTGTGACACTACCCTCTGAACCTGAGCCCCTCACACTCTGCTGTGAATGGGGAACAGCTGCCTGAACTTCACATTCACATGCCCCAGTCTGCATGGGCAGCTGATCAGACACCTATGTGACACACAAGTATCGTCTCCTATGGTCACATCTCCAGTGGCATGCTGAGCCCCTACCAAGAAACTCCACAGCAGTCCTGGCGACTAATCCACAGCACACTGACACAGAGGCAGACACCTGAGGGGTCAAATCACTGCGCACAATGTGTCAGCTGATACACGGGAGTGGGAGTACAGAGTGTATTGTATGGCCTGGAGTAGGCATGACTGTCCAGCCCCACATGAATGAGGGATGAGCCCTGGACTGTAGGCAGCTGGCTAAGTATGTGTGACACACGTCATATACATACTCCTGGGGCCCAAACATTGTTCCCACCCGCAGCATGGGTGTGTGCCAGATACCCCAGCCACATGTGGTGGATCAGCTCAGCAATTGGACCACAGATCAAAGTAACACGCTGAATACATGTCAGAATACAGGCATTGTGTAAGCAATGGACCCACCCATGATGCCCACCACAGAGTCAGGGAAACAGATGCTGTCTCCCACCTTGAGACAAGCAAACTGCAAGGACACAGTCCTAAGTGACAGTATTCCCTGCATGTAAGGGCCACACCTGGGTATCAGATGAGGAGTGGGCAGTGCACAATAGAGGGACATGGCTCCTGGACAACATGACTGCTGTACTGTGGCAGTTTAACCAGGCCCGAGGAGGGCACATAGCATGTTAGACAGAGTTCACAGTGCAGTCTTTGACTCACCCCCTCCTTGCTGCTCTCTGGCCTTCAGCTGCCCATCCGGGTCTGGAAAGACCACCGCCAGGATCCTGAGCATGTGGGGGGTCAGGGTCCGTGTTCCGCCCCTCCTGCGAGGAGGCGACAGCTTCAGCTGGACCCGTGCAATCCTCCGGGTCCAGCCCCGAAGGTCCTGCCACCTCTTATGGCAGTTGCGGATCCGGCGCTTGTAGACCCCCACGGACCGGACAGCCCGGACGATGTCCTTCCAGATCTCCTGCTTCCGATGGGCAGAAGCCTGTCAGGATGACAAAGTGATAAGGCCATTACTACACATGCAACATATCCGTGCATGACACAGTTGCATATACATGTCGCAATCACAGGGGCACATGGTGTACACAGGCAGTGCACGGCTGCCCATGGACAGTTTTCCAGAAGTCACTACATGGTATCATTGCATGGGGAGTAAAACCCTGTTCAGAAGCACTGTCACTGCACCATACCTGTCCAGTGCAAGTCACTACACACTATGGGGGTTGACAACTACTCAGTGAGCCTGCTAGCCAGTGGCGTGCAGACTCTCAGCCTTGCTAGTCAGACAAAATGCACCTTCAGAAAGGCAGTGCACAGGACACTCACCTGCTCCCCTGGTGTCCCATACAGCTTGCTGTACTGTGGAAGTAGGCTGTCCAGCAGGGCCTGGTTCTCTTCAAGGCTGAAGGCTGGGGCTCTCTCCACAGTACGTGCCATTGCAGGGTCCAGAGGGGCAGAGACAGCAGCAGTGCAGTGGCAGATGTCGTCTTGGAGCATGTAGTGCAGGCAAGTGGGCTCTCAGGGGACCAGCCAGCAATATATATGTGCTGGAGAGGCAGATACTGTCCCTTGTGTCCAAAGTGATAGGTCCAAGTCGTTTGCATCTTCTGAATCTGGCCAATCCATGGAATAGCAGCACCAAAACACGCCCACAGCATCCTTCAAATCTTCAACTTCATGACATACATGATTTTGCAACATTGTTGTGGGTGACCAACTGATTTTCCAGCAACCGACTCGTTCGGAATTCGAAAACGCGTCCGTTGCCAGGCAAGCCCATTGTCAATGGGTGCGCACCGATCGGTCCATTGCAGTACAACGCGCACAGGGGTACAACGCGTACCCGCACACATTGAAAGCAATGGGCCGGCCGGAGGCACCGATCGGTCCATTGCAGTTCAACGCGCACAGGGGTACAACGCGTACCCGCACACATTGAAAGCAATGGGCCGGCCGGAGGCACCGATCGGTCCATTGCAGTTCAACGCGCACAGGGGTACAACGCGTACCCGCACACATTGAATGCAATGGGCCGGCCGGAGGCACCGATCGGTCCATTGCAGTACAACGCATCACTGTACATGTGACTGGCATATGTCAGCATGCCTGTCTCAGATGGACATATGCCAGCCACAGATAGCTCCCAGGGAGTGAGGGGCACACCTACATCACGACAGCCTGTCCAAACCTTATCATAAGGCATGTAAGGCTGCATTTCCTATTGTGTGTATGTTGGTGTACATGTTGTCCTGTGGGTGTCACCTGTGGGCAGCCACCCCCAGGCTGTGCACGTGTTCATGGGGACAGGATCCTGGGTGTTACGTGTACGTGACCACTGTGATGTGCAACTGTTCATATCTGTGCATGTGCCATGGTCACATTTCACAGTGGTGTTTGTGTATGTCATGTCACATACCCCGTGAGTCCCATGTGGGACGGTATGTTTGAGCCAGGGTGTCCCAGTGGCACAATAGTGATGGACCTCCACAGTCTTTGTGCATGTAGTGTTTACAATGTCTCTGATTTCATGTGCACAATGGGAGACAGTCTCCACATCCACGTTGTGTGTGCATGGACTCTGATGTTGTGCGTGTGTGTCACAGACATCCATGTCTGTCCTGCCGTGGCAAGTGGGGCCACTACCTGTGGGGGTCATGTTTGTTTTGCTGTGGTGTACACATGATACTCCATGTGATGCCAGTGTCCATGTGGCATTACAGGGTCCCTGGGAATGTACCTGTCGTTGAGCTGTGGTGCCTGGGGCACATCTGTCCTCACATGTCACTGTGGGGGTGATTGTGACACGGCAGCAGGAGATGGGAACTGTGACACGGCATCATGATATCCAATGGGCCAACCTGGGACAAATTGATGCCACCTGTAGGACCGTGTTGACAGATGTTGGCCATGTACGTACCATACATGTCCTGCTGGTACTGCACACTTCATGTAGTTGTGCCTCATAATGATGTATGTTGGGATCTTGAGTGTGTTCAATGCCGCATATGTGGGGTGACTGACAATCTTGCTTACTTCTCCTCTGCACTGCAAGGCTCCTGCTGTCCATCGGCCATTCCCAGACCTGGCAACGATGGTGGAACGGGACAGCATCCGACGGTACCGCTTCACCAGGCAGCTGATTGAGGATTTGGCAGTGCAGTTGTCCCCACATTTGCAGCCTGGCCGGCCGTATCCTACAGCGCTGACCCCCAAGGTGAAGGTGATGGCAGCCCTACACTTCTTTGCCACCGGTACCTTCCAACATACTGTGGCGACTGCTGGTGGGATGTCACAGACCATGTTCAGCCGTGTGCTCCGCGATGTTTTGGCGGCAATGTTGCTCTTCCTGAACCGGTACATCTATTTCCCTAGACTGCGACGACTCACTGACGTGAAGAGTGACTTTTATGCCCTGGGGAGGATGCCGCATGTAATTGGCTCCATTGATGGGACACATGTGGCTTTGGTACCACCACAGGCCCAGGAGCAGGCCTACAGGAACCGCAAGCACTACCACTCGGTCAATGCACTGGTGGTGTGTCTTGCAGACATGACCATCACACACGTGTGTGCCCGTTTCCCTGGTTCAGCACACGATGCCTTTGTGATGAGGAGTAGTCGCATCCCCAGGATGATGGCACAGATGCAGAACCAGCGTGCCTGGCTTGTCGGTGTGTACTGACTTTGTGCCATTGTGTGTGATCTGATCTGTAGTATTCCGCCCACTTTTCCAAGTCAGCTAATGTGCACTTGTCTGTCCGTAGGTGACTCGGGATACCCCAACATGCCGTGGTTGCTGACACCCCTCAGGAACCCTGTGACACCTGCCCAGATGCGCTACAATGAGGCACATGGTCGGACCAGGAGAGTGATTGAGCGGACCTTTGGTCTCCTGAAGAGCCGCTTCCGCTGCCTGGACAAGACCGGAGGGTCCCTCCCATATGCCCCTGCGAAAGTGTGCAAGATTATCATCGTCTGCTGCATGCTCCACAACCTGGCAGTGCGGATGGAGTTGCCTCTCATCCAGGATGACAATGACCAACATCCGCCACCTGTGGAGGATCCTGGCCTGGACCACGATGCCAGTGACGATGATGATGATGATGATGGTGATGGTGATGTCCGCACACAGCTCATCACCAACTTCTTTAGATGAATGTGAGTATCCTGAGGTGTCATGTCAATGATGTGAGTTGGCATGATGTGTGGGTGGTGCTCTGGTGCTGTTGGAGTGTGTCCATGGGCTACTTGACTGGATGTGTGTTGCGATGTGTGGTGACAGGTGGGCTGTACTCCCCAACAGTGTTGACATGCTAACTTGGTTCTGGGTGGGTATCTTGTAACATGTATTGTGCATGAGTTTTGCTGTTCTGTCCTGTACTCCATTGCTTTTGACTGTGTGTCATTTCTATCCTTCACAGGGTACTTTCAGATTCGTTTGGTCAACTGTGTCCACCGACGACGTGATTGCACATCCAGGCTGGTAGCTGTTGTGTCCCTACAGGTGATGTGCGCCACACCCATGGACTTCCTTCCGTCTACAGTTGTTGACTGTGTGCCCGCTACCAGGTGGGGTTACCTTGCATCTGTAGTGGTTACGGCATGTTGCAACTGTGTAATAAACCTGTGCTTCACTTTGTGATGTGCGTTGTCTGTGGTCACACATTTGACTGCCATTTGCTTACTGCACCAGTGGGCTACTTGACTACAACTGGGAATGGGTGTGGCGTCTGTGCATTGCACCATCTTCCCTGGCAACATCAGTGTAGGCAATGAGTCAGATGGCCTAGGTGTGTATGTGTCGTGTAGCCCTGGTGGTGTGTCTCCCTCATGTGTGTCACGTTGCCTGTACTCACATGCCTGTGTTGTCCTTGCTGTTGCAGTTCGCATACACAGTGTAATTTTGCAGTTCATCATCCCCATAACAGCACCCACGTTGGAATCACGACAGAGGCAAGTATGGTGTATTTGTGTGTTTATTGTGATACATTTGTGTTAATAGTGCATAGGATGGGTTGTGCTGTACATGAATCTTGCAATCCCAAGTTCCTAGGTGAATTGAAAGTCCGGGTAGACAGGATCCCCAGTATCGGGGCCACAGTTGTCTGACACATTGGTCCAACTTGTACTCCCCATGCAATGTGTGGGAGTAGTGTTGCCGTCAACAGGGTGAACAGTCTGTGCACAAAGGCGAACATCCAGAACAGGTTCAGGCTTCCTGGGAGTTGCGCTTGGCCATCGGCCTCTCACTTTTCCCTCCTCGGACGACCCCTCTTCTTGGGGGGGCCCCTCAAGTGCAGGTTGCTGCGGTGCAGGGGACTCTCCGCCAGAGTCCTCCTCCCTCCCTGTGGCAGTTGCAGTTTGTTCGGCACCAGATGTTGTTGGCACACAGGGAGGTGTGGACTGGTTGCTGTTCATCTGGCGGAGGCATTGTAAAATGTCCCTGTGCACCGCCGTCATCTCATGCAGTGCATCCCACTTGGACTCCACGCGGGACATGTGTGAGTCCACACGGGACATGTGTGACTCCACGTGGGACATGTGGGAGTCCAAGCGGGCATGATGGGCAGCCTGCTGCTGTTTAATGTCTCTGAGGAGCCCCACTACCTGGCTGAGCTCTCCGGTGCTGGACTGGTACGCATCAGCTATGCGTACCAGTTGTGGGTCGTCATGCACACCAGCAACGTCTGCAAGCAGCGACCTCTGTCTCCCACCCCTCCCACCACCCCTGCTGACATGTGCAGTGTGTGCAGTGGCACGCACAGATAACCCTGGTCCACCTTGGCGGTTGGTGGTGGTGGTGGTGTCCATGGCCCCAGGTTGGTCCAGGGTCACTGTGCTGGTGTTGCTCCTTATTCTGTCCATGTCGGCAGGGATGGTATTTGTGGTGACAGTCGTTGTAGGGGTGGGTGCAGGGGTGCAGCTGGTGGTCCTGCTGGTGCTGCAGCTGGTGGTCCTGCTGGTGCTGCATGTTGACTTGCACCGGATGTGCCAGGTTGTTCTTCATCGTCCGAGGAGGACAGAGGCTGTACGACGCCAGTGAGCTCGGCATCCTCTTGAGCCTGGGACTGGGACTCCTCAGCATCTGCTGCTGTGTCCCCATCATCACCTGTTTTTGGGAGACACAAACAATGTATGTCATGTTTCTGCAGGCATCAATGGTTGACACACATGACAGTTGTGACTGTGCCTCTGGGTGCGGGCCTGTACATCGCATTGTCCTAAGTCGTCACAGTCAGGGGTTGATATTGGTGTGGCACATTGTCCTGCATTATTTGGGCATTTCTATGTATTTTCTGGGGTGTGAACATGGTCTGCATTGCTTGTGTTTGGTTGACAGCTGGACCTCCTTCCCACCCACACAGCCAGTCAGTTATTCCACCATGGAACGTGCTTGCATTGCAGGGAGTGGAAGTTGTCTCTCAGGATGTCAGTCAGTGGTGTCCTGCTGTTTGTTGGTGCACAGTTGCCAGCAGGGCCTTGTGCTCCCCACAGCAGTAGCCAGTGTCAGCCATCTTGTGAGTCCTTCTCCACTGCCTGTGATGTGAGCATGGTTCAGGGTGGTGTTGATGGGCCAGTTGTGAGGCTGAGCAATGTCTGTGACTACGACTCCCATCATGCTATTGCCTCCACCCCCTTCCCAGCATGCCCATGCTTCCCTCCTTTTGACTCTGCTTCCCTGTGGGGTGGGCTGGCTGTTCTGACAGGATGGCTGGGAGTGTTGTCCTGGCAGTTGTTTGGCTAAGAGTCCCAAGAGTGTCCCTGTTCTTCACACAACATAACCCAGGGTGGTGGTGCTTTGTGGGATCTTGTGTTAGGATGGAGGGCATTGCATTCTACCAGGTGGGTACTGTGGAGTTTGTGTTGGGGGGTGTGAGGGGAAGTGCTGGTGAGTATAGTCAGTGCTGCAAGTCCCCCTTCCCACCCAGCCAGCCAGATATCCCACCATGGAACGTGCTTGCATTGCAGGGAGTGGAAGTTGTCTCTCAGGATGTCAGTCAGTGGTGTCCTGCTGTTTGTTGGTGCACATTTGCCAGCAGGGCCTTGTGCTCCCCACAGCAGTAGCCAGTGTCAGCCATCTTGTGAGTCCTTCTCCACTCCCTGTGATGTGCGCATGGTTCATGGTGGTGTTGATGGGACAGTTGTGGGGGGGGGCAATATGTGTGACTGCGACTCCCATGATGCTATTGGCTACACAGACTTGGCCAGCATACACAGAATTCCTTCCTTTGAGTGGTCTTCACTGTGTGTTGGTGTTGTTGTGGTGGCTACATGTCTGGATGTGTTTGTTAGTTCTATTTGTGCCACTGCCTAGCTTTAGTTGTAGATGTGTTTGTACATGTGATGGCACGGTTGGATGTAACTTTTTTGATGGCATGTGTTGTGTTTATCTGACTGACATACACATTTTGGGATAATTCTGTTCTGGTTGCTGTGTAATTGCTATGAGTACATGGTTTTACTCTCCCCTTGACAGTGATGTGTGTGTGTTTTGTGTCAGAAAATTGTGTACATTTGTTCTGTACTCACCAGGCTCTGGGATGTTCTCTAGTCCATATACGCTCACTGGCGGAAGGATGGCCCGCACCTTCTCCTCCCAGGGCCTGAGGTATACTGGCTTGGCAGGAGGGCCACTGCGGGTGTATTGGCTGATGAGGTAGTCTTTCTTGAGCAGCTCCCGGACCCTCCTGCGCACGTCATACCACCTGTTCTGGATGTCGGTCTTTGTGCGCAGACATGGTGATTGTGCGTTCACCCTGTTGATGATCCTCTCCCACATCTTGGTTTTCTGCGACATGGGGGTCTGTTGGACCAATGTGCCAAACAGCTGTGGCTCTACCCTGAGGATCTCGTCTACCAGGACTTCCAATTCACAATCTAGGAACTTGTGATTCTTCTTGGGGGCATGGTGATGGGTGGTGATGGTGAGTGATGTGTGTGTTGGTGTGCAGGTGAGGGTGTGTGAGTGTGTGTTTTGCTGGGTGTATGTGAGGTAGGTATTTGTTGGTGTGCTGATGGTGTGTGGCTTGTGTGAGGGATGAGCTGTGGGTGTGTGGTTGCTTTCTCTTGGGTGCTGGCAGTGGAATGGCATTTGCAAAGGCTCATGGTAGTGATTTGTGTCCTTTATATAGGTGGAGTTGTGGGTGTGTCTTTGTTCTCTGTCCCCACCCCCCCAGTATTTATTGGCTTGGTAATTGCTTGTTTGGCCTTTTTTGGGTGATTTTTCCTTTGTGCTGTTTGTGTGTGTTGAAACGTTCTTGTGACCGAGTCGGACCCTGCATTGGTCTCGTACGGTGTTCTCCGTTTCGTTCACGCTGTGTTTGTGCAGTTTTCTATGCTGCGTACGCGTCGGTCGCGGTGTATTGTGTTGCTTCGGCTCGGTTTTGTATGCGTGTCGGTCGTCCGGCTTGTCCTCCGTCCGACTCGCTCGTGGTTTTCGCGCCTTGCATCGTACTTAGCGGTTTGGAGTTAGCGTGTACGTTTCGGTCGGATTTGTTCCGGGTGCGTGTCGGTCGGTTGGATTCGCGTGTTTTTCCGGCCGGATTGCTGTTTTCCGTGCGGCTCGGTCGGTCGACTTGGTTTAGTTACTTGTCGGTCGGAGTTTTCGCGCCTTGCATCGTACTTGGCGTGTCGGGCGCCACGGGTACGTGTCGGTCGGTATTTTTTCCGGATCCGAGTCGGTCGGTGCTTTTTCCGGCCCGAATCGGAATCGACCCCTATGTCTTGAAATGCGACATCTGTCAGCAGATGAAAGGTTCCACCGTAACACGTCCAGCGCAGACACTGCTGTTAATATCTGACAAACCACTAGCGTGTGTTTATTTGGACCACTGCGGCCCCTTACAAAGAGATGGGGCTTACAAGTATATCATGGTTGCAGTGGATTCCTGCTCGAGATTCCTATGGGTTTGGCCCCAGCGCTCGGCTGACGCTCGATCTGTTATAAAAGATTTGCGAGTCTTTATAGGGACATATGCAATTGGCACATTACATTCTGACCAGGGCCCTGTGTTTAGCTCTTGGGCTTACAAGGAGGCCATGCGAGGATTGGGTGTAGCATTGCGGTACTCATCTCCATACAATCCCGAGGGAAATTTGGTAGTGGAGAGAAAAAACAGAGACTTAAAGCAATCTTTAACAGCTAGAGTATTAGGCACGGGTGAAAGCTGGGTAAAACATCTGTATGGAGTACAGCGTGCTCTTAACAACATGCCAAGAAGTTCTCTAGGGGGGGTCACTCCATATGAGGTCCTGTTTGGGACACGAATGTGGGTACCTGATCTTCATTGTGAAGGCACAGTGGCGGATGAAAAGCCTTTTGACATCCATGATCTTTGGCTGTTTTACAGGATCTAAATGAATCCAGGACACAACAAAGTAATGTCCACCTGAAGCAGACAGCCACTGGGGAGGTCAAATCAGTCACGGCAAGACCTGTCTGGATCCCAAAAGTCGGGGATCTGGTCAGAGAAAAAATAGCAACAAGAAAGAATTTGGGCCATCATACAGAAAACCTGTACCAGTCCTTGCAGTTGAAGGAACAAGAACTGTACTTCTATCGCCTCTTGCTGGAAAAAAGGAGAAAAGATTTGTCTCAATTGACCTAATCAAACCACACTATGTGGCCGATACTAAGCAGTAGGCCACGTGGACTCCAAAGTAGCAGACGCCCTCCTCTCGCTACAATCCAAGAAGTTCAAACTGAAAGACTCATCATGTTCGAAGAGTCTCCAACAAGGAATTAAGGACTATGCAGCAATGCTATGGATCTCGTTCCTCTTGAACCTGAAGTTCAAATTCAAAATCAAACTCAAAATGAAAATCAAATTGCAATTAGACCAAATACAGATGTCTATGTCAACATGCCTCGGCAAGAGCAAACCACGATTTCTACAAATCCTGATGCAATTCCAACAATTGATGGAACTGCTTCTGGCTACTTCATAAACTTTGGTACGTTTTATTTGGATCCAAGCGAACCAGAAATGATGCCAGCCAAAAAATCACGCAAACAGCAAATAAAAGACTTTCTGAACTTTCTTAAAAAGACTTACCTGGTGTCACCCTGGGTAGAACTATGGATAATCACCGGGATACTTTTCTTTCTTTCCTGGGTATGCTTGGTAATAGTTTTTAGTATGCTTATTAATGGGAAATACATTTGACAAAGCTCTTCAGCCCAAAAGGTTAACTTACTTTTAAAACCACACCAATCATCTCATCGAGAACAAAGAGACTTGTCATCAGTTAACATTACAGTAGTTCCTATACCTGATGGTATAGTGTGGGACAAGGTTGATTTCTATATATTTGGTCTGACCGAAATTTTAAGAATTCCACATTTATTTAAAATATCATTAAGTGTTATCATTACCTCAAGTACATTTTCCGATGATTGGGATTTTGAAACTGTCAATAACATGTTATCTGATTTGGAAAAATCTACTGCATTTTCTAATAGTGAAACATTGGAAAGCACATCAGATTTTGAAAGTATGTATTGTTATCAACATTATGGTCATCATTTTTCTGCATAAATCTGCAAATCCTAGTAATGTGTTCACATACCACCAGTGGGAACTTTGTCCAACACCACCGAAAGGTAGTTCAAAAACATTTACACAGAAGTTTGCCTATTTTTCAGGGTTTAATATGTCTGACCCAGCCTCATACTATTATAAGGTTGCACCAACATCAGCACAGAAAAATATGTTGACAAACACCAAACAGATTTACTCTGGGGTACTAGGGAATGGCAGGTACAGGGGACAGAAGCTTTGTTTAGAGCATGCCTCATCCCTCAACAAATCATGTTTTTGAACGAGACAGTACAACAGACGTCTTGTCTTGGACTAGCTAAGAGCAAAGACTTGAACACACCTCGGGTGCCAACTCCATCACACACCAGGGACAATATAACATCACAAAAAGAGATTACAGTAGATGACATCATTCAATACTACAGATCAGAACGCGGGTGGAAAAAATGGTTGATTTGGCCCACAGACGCTAATAGTTGTCAAGCAAGATTCATGGGTAAAACCGAAGGGTTTAGTATCCATAGGCCAGATCCACGTTATGTACAGAGACAACATCCGGGGGTAGTGACATCCTACAGTGTTGGGAAGTTGTGCCTTGATTGGCTAAAAACCTCAACGCTCACACAGGTGAAACAACACTTATCCTTACTATCACAGGATGTGGATCTTAGGGATTTTCTAATGAGTCCCAGGAACCCACGTCAAAAACTTTTCTATTATGCTGTCTACAATGAAATATGGAAAATATCACAAGAGGCCGCAGAGAGGTTACGGGAAATAGACAGTATAAATCTAGAAAAATCTCTAGCAGTGGTAGACAATGGGCTAACCACATTGACCTCCAGGATATATTCCTTAGGCAACATTGTATCTTCTGCGAGAGACATACTGGAACAAGATTTGGCCATATTACAACACGGGCAATCACAGTTACGTTCTATTATGTTGTTAAGCTGGGCGCTGCAATCTTTGCGTGCAGGCTACATGCCTTGGCGTTTTATCAATAGCACGTCTCTGTTTTCTGAATACAATCTAACAGGTAAACAGATAGAAATGGCACAAAGGGGAGCAAAATATACAATGCTGCGTATCGAAAAACTGGCTAGATTACCATTCACAGTGGCAGAATCGCCGCCTACAGAATGGCTAATCCATGGCTACATAACTCTACCGGTCACTACTTTTCAGTTTCAATATTGCCTTGAACAAAAGCAGGCAGGCAGATATGAAGAAATGGGTAAGGAATACATTAAGGTATCTTTAACATGTCTGATACGACAGGCATTGTCCACCTATTTAAGACCATAGGTTCTGGACTTCTGAGCACCTTTCAGATGGTACTTGGAGTTATACCAAACTTCATACACTCCTTATTCAGAAGCATCTTTGGAGGACTTCCGCTGATCCTGTTTCTTATAGCAGGTATCCTGATTGTTTTCTATTTGCTATGTAATGGACATCCCAGTCGCCAAGGCAATGGAAAGAACACTCCTGGAGCGTAAATACCGTGACCGCATGGTACAACTTCTAGGCATGCTTCGACTAAGAGAACTAAGTGAATCTTGGTTCTTGTCATTTCGACCGGTCTGGATAGACTGCATCTTACCTGTCCTCCGATGCCTGTTTTGCGGAGAAGAATGCGTGCTAGACCTTTGTTTGACACTACCATCATGTGCGCCACCGGACGTGAATGCTTTACTGGACCCGATAACGGCCCATGTTCTGCAGTGTCCTCAGCATATTCCAATGTTGATGGCGGCATTCCTTTAGCCCCCACGGGTAGTAACGTCACCTGTTGGTATGAACACCGGCTCCTCCTCTGACACCCAGGCTTTGGACGGCGCACAGGCTGCCCCAGCACCGGCTGTGGACAGTGTGGAACATCTATGCTCAATTGACGTGCTCTGCAAGGTGCTACAGGGGCCGTCTACTGCGGAAGCAAGCAACAAAAATGTTGCGTCTACCAGCCAGGACACATAAACATTTGCACTCATTTGGCTCATCGTGTGCTGGGAAAAATTCGCCCTTTTTCTAAACAAGCTCAAATTTGGAACTTTGAAACTAAATTGACTTTCCTTTCATTTTTTTGGCATACATGGCTTTTTTAATGCTTGTAGTAGTCCGAACTATAATCGCTGACACTTTTAGAGCTAGAAGCATTTTCTTTTTACATTTTTACAGTTTTTAGAATTTGTTAGAATTTTTTAAACATGTTTAGCTAAAGAAATGTTTTTATAAACATTGTGGGTACCGCTATCTAGTCATGTTAGTAGTACAGTAATAGGTTACATATGGCGTCCATTCGGAAGAGTGGGTGTTATATTCCATATAGGTACCCTATATAAGCGCAGGTAACATTGCAACCTTTCACCTACATCCTTCCCTACATTACATACATAACGGTTGTTAGGCACTGACCTTTTACCTAGATATGTCACTGCATTCAGAACACTGGTTTTTCCCTGGTTCGATTCTCATACATTATGCATGAGGCTTCTTGGAAGCACAGCAGGACTAACAGTAGGATTACCATCTCCTGTATAATATCTCTGTATAAAGTTCAGGCCCAACGTCTTCCTTTAGGCCGACACAGTAACACAGCAAGGTAGGACCCCTGGGGAGACCTATGGGTATATATACAACACATCTTGCTTAGGAAGATAGAGGAGACCATGACTTCCCGGCTGACACACTGGCCAGAGACGCTGGGGTTCCTGCATGCAGACGCTCCAGCTAGCAGTGGTCTAACATCCCTCGCGGGGTGTCCAACTCGAGACCAGGACGGGGTCCCACATTCTCTAAACTCTCAGGTAATGGGGTGGACTAGATCCTAGAGGGATTCTTGGCATAACACCTACACAGATGCTAGGTACATTTAGGTACATCTAGTTAGGGAGGCATCGTAAGAGCAAACACTTTTTATCATGTGTTTTATGTACATGTATATATTCATGATTTCTGCAAGATGGTAGAACTATACCATCCCTTTACTTTCGTAGTATTGCTAATCATATATCTCTGCTACTGTCTATTGGCTGTTGCAACTCATCTATTATACACTGGAATAACAACTGTTCAATAAATACTTATTGAAACGCCCAGCCTGTTTATTCTGTGTAACTCTCTGAGAGAAGCTAAGTGAGCACGAGTGACTGAGCGAAAGGTAGTATATTGTTTCCACGATCCTAGGGGATCAGGGTTGTCATGTTCTGAGGTTGCCAAGAACTGTTCTCTCCCCGATAAGAGGAGACTCTAGTGGCACTGTGAGCTAGCTAATACAGACAGGCTGACGTATCCGGTGGGGGTGCTCGGAATCCGTCCGCCACCAATCCCACAGTTTGTTATCCAAACGCACAGATCCTGTATAGGTAATATAGGAACTATACAACACCCCAAATAGCAAATTGGATGCTGAGAATTAAACTGTTACTGAAGGCTTTGAGGGAGGTTCGTAGAGGGAGATTGGTGGGCATTGCATTAAACAAAACAGGCTCAGTTTTAGCTGCTTTATTGTTTAACCAGCTGTATGGGTGAAATCTAAGATTTCATCCACTACCCCCTGAATATTTGACTTATCGGCTGTTAGGTTGAGTATAATATCATCTGCAAAAGGTTATTTTATAGCATCCCTTCTAACAGAGGAACAACAGAATTGGTATTACGTTTCAATACAAGGGTTCACTAAAAAAAGTAAAAAGAATGGGGGACATAGGGCAACCATGTCGGGAACCTCTATTGATTTTCACTGGGCCTCCTGCCTTTGAGTTGATGATAATTCTAGCTCCCATATTTTTATATAAATTCTTGAGCATTTTTATAAATTAGGAAAACCAAATTTGCCCAAAATAAAAAATAGGACATCCCAGTTCACCAAATCAAAAGCCTTTTCGGAACCCATCATCAATATAGCTGCTCTCACTTGATTGCTGGAAAAATAATCAATAGCTTAAATCAGAAAATTCATATTTGTGGCTATAAACCTATTTGGCAAAAAACATTCTGTCCTTGTGTATCATAGTTTGAGCAATGGGAATGACTTTCGATATCCATATTTTAGTAAACAATGTATAATCAGCAATTAAAAGACTTATTGGTCAATACAAATTGACATTTATGGGTGATTTGCCTTTTTAAAGAAAACTAAGTGTAATAGACACTTTACAAGACTGGGGAATCTCCATGCCTACCCTAATTAGATTAAATAAATCGGTAAGAAAGGGGAGCAAGTCTTTTCCAAATATCTTATATACCTCTGTTGTTATGCAATTGTTACCACAGGATTTTGCCACTTTGTAAACTGGGAGTGTTTTAAACAAAATTTCTTTTTTTTACCCTTGACATTTGGCATGGGTGGAGCAAAAAAAATATTGTTCTAGCTTAGATATAGGGACTGGATATGCTCTATCATACAAATTCATATAATGTTGCAGAAAAAGCTCAGTAATCTCATCATTCTCTGTTACTACTGTATGGGTGTCAGGGTTCTCGATTACATTGTTCATTCTGCTTAATCCTAGTTGACAAGGTTAGGAATTTGCCTATTTGCTGACGTTCTTCATACATTTTCGGCTGATATGTTCTGTGATTACTAGTCTCCTCCAGATAAAATCTCTAAGATTCTGCTTTGTCCTAGCGAGCTGCACTTTTAGACAGGGCCTGTCTTCTACATCCACGTATGCACCTGCGGCAAGATTAACTGCTGATTGCGACTCTTGTATTCTGCAAGTTCTTATCTTATTTAAATTAGACATATATGCTCTCATCCATCCTCAAAAAGTAGCTTTGAAGGCTTCCCATACTGCAAAGTCAGAGGCAGAATTGCAATTCATCTCAAAAACTTCTATATGAAAGCTCTTCTTTCATCCAACCAGATCTGATCTTTTTATAGAGACTTATCAAAGTGCCTCCTCGGTCTCTCTCTTAACAGGATTGATAATCCAATTTGAACCAACACTATCGAGTGGTCAGAGAAAGCATCTGCCCAAATCTCTGTTGCCCTTCAACTAATTGAGATGGTTATTGAAAAAAAGTCTAAACATGAAGCAGTATTAAATTAGTGTAAAAAGCAAGTGAACTATAAAAAATCTGGATGGTCTTTACGCCAAGGTTCATCTAATAAAAAATCCTACTTAATATTTGCGAGAACCCTTGCCGTTTTTGGCTTTAACTGATTTTTGGTCCTTTGAGAGGTGTCTAATTTTAGATCCAGATTAACATTTTAAATACACCCAATAATCAAGAGTCCTTCTGCACCCATGGCAAGATTATGAAGATTTTTCAATGGCTCCACATCATTAGATTTTGGACCATAATAGTTCACGAGATCTAAACGGAGCCCTTAACTAAGACCTTTTCCCAGCCGGCATCCTTTTTTCATCCTGTATTATATCCCTCATGTACCAATCAACAGAACTAGCCATGTAGATCGCCAATCCCATCATTGCAACCCCTACAGAAGCAAAATATGCATTGGAATATCTCTTAGGAATAATGAGTTTAGAACTATTAATATTGAAATGCGTCTCCTGAAGAAAAATCACTTCAGAGTTAAACAAGGACAACCAGCTCATCATGGCACCATATTTGCATTTGTTTAACACACCATTAGCATTACATGAAAATTATTTTAACAATTTGAAACATTAGACAACCCTCAGATACTTCCAGCACTAACTTTCTAGCTCAACCTCTCCCCATGGATAATTGATCTAACAATTTTGTGCTATTCCCTCACTGCCACCTTCACCATACCACCCATAACCCCTGTGACCTACTACCCTCAATCACCTTGGGAAGAGGAAATAGCCTTCCTTACCCTCTATCCCCCACACTATTTAATTGGTGCCATGTAACTGTATCAGGCATCGCTCAAACCCTCCACACATGAGAGGGACCCCCCTAGGCTAAGAAGTTATCCAGATATCTATGGTCCATCTCGGGAACTAATTCTGTATTTTAGACAGCAATTCTTGAGCCTCCTCAACATTAAAAAAAAGATTAAACTAGCCCTTCACTTGAACCTTCAATTTTGATTGTTGTACCACTGATGCCTGTATCCCCAGGGATTTGAATAAACCCAAAATTATTTTTAAATCTCTGTGGCACCGAGCTGCTGGGACACACATATCCAAGAAAATATGAAATTGAAAGTTTGCATAGATAAAAAAGGTTTCTTTTGAATTGTAGATAATATTTGTTCCTTAATACAATAGAATGCAAAATTAACAAGAATAGTGCGTGGATATTTAAAAGTGGGTGGATGATGTGCGAGGAAATGATGGGCATCCCTCAAAAAAAGATTTAATCAGTGATTCGACTCATTGGAGCATATTTGAATCTCCCTCCCCTCTCGGATACCCGCAAATTGAAGATTGGAACGTCTCTTATAATTCTCCAGTTCCTCAATTGTATTCTTAAAATGACCTGCTTTTTTCTTTACGCACAACATTCCTTTACAAAAAAATGCAATTTTGTCCTCAAGATCCGATATTCTGTATTCTGCCACTTATAGTCTAGCTGCCAACTGCAACACATTCTTCTCAATTTTGGCCAATCTCTCATGAAGCTTTGCTACCTTTCACACTTATGATTGTTTTAAATCCCGGATTTCAGTCAGTATTGTGTTTAAAAGAAAATTAACAGACTCAGATTGTCCATTCCCCTGTGAGGTATTCGATCCTTGACCTAACCCAGATTCCTGGAGATTGCCATGTTGGCACATATTCACCTCAGGGCCTCCAGTTAGATCAACGACCTCTGGATTTTTGAAAACTCCAGAGACTGAGCCAGAACCTAGCATGAGAAGTCTGTTGTTTTGGTGAAGAGGCCGTATTTTCTAGTAATACAAGCAGTGGGCTAAAGCCTCCCATAGCATTGCCTTCCGCCGAAGACACTGGCTGTGGTGTAGCTTTATCTAAACATCTTTTTGATTGCTTCATTCAAAGGAGATAACCCTTAAGTTTTGTCCCATTAATTTAGCCCTCCAGCACCTGGGCTGCATGCATCTCCATACTCCTATTATCTTGTTCCTGTCCCATAGAGTGTTGCCCTGGGGTTTGGAATTCAAGATCCTTGAGCGAGACAATACTCTCTGGTACAACTTCATTTCCATACTCTATCTGGGTAGTTGTAGGCTTTACATTCGATAGTCCTGAAGATCCAGACTGCTTCATTCTCTATAAGCCGCTGCCAGCTGGCACTGTGCATTGAGTTTTTTACTTCTTTGGGAGTAGGGTATTAAACAGCTACTAGCACCTGGCCCTCTTATGTGTTGCTGGTGCATTAACTAATTGGCTTGTTAGCTTTCTTGATTACGTGAATTCATCACACCCATTCATGTACCACTGTGAATCCTTAGTGAGGCACCTTCCTTTTTAATGATACATCAGCAAAAGGCAAAACAAGGCAAAAAACAGCCACCCAGAAGCATTGAGTGGCAACCTGCCTGACTCCTTGTGGCTGGTACTCACTCACCTCGGGGTCTTGCGCCTCAGTGTGGGCCTCTCCCACAGTGCACACCAGCATGAAACAGTTAATAACCCCCTCGGGCGGGGCCAGACTGCGATTTCTCCTACTTGAATCAGGCAGCCTTGTCTGATGTCACTGCCACAAGCCGCCCTGCTCATGTTCACTTTGTCGATAATCTGCCATCTCTGCGGCCTTCGTAATAGCTTGTGCATCATTATAAGTGTCTCCCCTTTCAACTCCACCACGAGCAGGGCTTACTCTTGTGAATCCTACCACTATGACACTGGCTCAGATCCTTCCTGCTGATGCATGCTGCTGCTGTGTGCTAATGCATGCTGCAGCGCCTGTGAGTAAGGGAGGGTTACGAGCATCCTAGCAGAAGATCATGTAGGCTCTGCCTGCTGATGCCTGACAAAAGGTTTATCTTACCAGGTCGAAATGGCAGGTTAAAACTGCACACACAAACTGCAATGGCAGGCCTGAGACGTGTTTAAAAAGCTACTTAAGTGGTGGGTGGCGCTATCAGTGCCGCAGGGCCACTAGTAGCTTTTAATTTACAGGCCTTAGGAACATGTAATACCACTTTCCTAGTGACTTACAAGTAAATTAAATGTGCCAATTGAGTGTAAGCCAATTTCAACATGTTTAAAGGCGAGAGCACAAGTTCTTTAGCACTGGTTAGCAGTGGTAAAGAGTGCAGAGTTCTAAAAGCCAACAAAAAGGATTCAGAAAACAGGAGTGTTAAGGTAAGATAGTTTGGGGATGAACCTGCAGAGAGGTCCAAGGCAAACAATACCACATTAGAAGGAAAATTGTATTTTGAATTGTTGATTAAATATTAGATGGGGAAAATCAGTGAATGAAATTCTGTGGTAATTAAATGCTATGAGCAAGATGCTTGAGATTAGAGCAACCCTGAGTCTGCACTTCACTCTGCATTTGGCACTAATACTAGTGCAGACACATTGACATTATTGGCAAGTCAGAGTGTCCCAAGTACTTAGAGGACAAGGAATGAGGCGATACAAGACACACCACAAACACATTTTTCTACAAAAATAGCATGAAAAGAAATGTATTTTGATTGCAGACTTCTAATACAAATGTTGATATATAAGAGAGCATCAGAAACACATTTAAAATTGTAGTGTACTATATATCACAAAAAATCAATGAAAATGAAGAAACTAAAGGGTTTGGTATCAATTTATAGTCTACTTAGTAATTGTTAATATGCTATGGTGACAGTAAAGTAAACATTTATTTTTTTAACGTTAGCATGTAATTTGTCTATAAACGGTTTTGCATTGCTTCATGAGCACAAGACATTAAAAAAAACAGAGCTGTGTGTAGTTAATGTCTGTGCCATGTTCGTGAACATTTGTCACGATGGTATGGTAGAGTTGAACACAGTGGTGATCTTAAAGAGCTGGAAAGCTTTCAATGATAATCCATTGAAAGAAGCCTTCTGTAGAACCTCGTTTCTCGAACACATTCCTGGGGGTCACACAAACTTCTTTTCAATGCCCATTGGCCGTGCTAGCAATAGTGATGTGCATACTCGGCCCAGGTTTTCTGTGACTTGCACATCCTTTTCAGAGTCCACTCGTGTATGTTCAGTACAACGAGGCGCACATCCAACCAGACGGTCTATGAAGCTGATGTTTTAATTTGCCGACATTCCCTGTGACGTTGGCATGTTCAGCCAGCGCCGAATTCATGGTATTGCTTGGTTTTAAGTGGGATCATTGTAGTTGTAATGTTCAGACCTTATTATGAAAACTTGGTGCCGCCTGTTTTTTATTCTTGACGGAAGAGTTTATGTAACATCAACCTCCTCTTCTATTATTTTAAATCATGTAAGAATGGACAAAGAATCCTATTTATAACAGTCCTGTCAAACTCTTAAGTTATTGTCTCCCTCTGGCACATTAACACTTGCAATGCCTTCATTACTGTTCTCTCTAAGTTATGCCAATTCTTTGTTACCTTGTTTAAATACAACATGCAGAATATTACCACTAATTTATTTTTTTTATCCATGAAGAACCTTATTTAAATCGGTCAAATTGGAAAAGGTTTTGGGAACTGTGCCAGAATATGCTTCTCCAATCTAACAACAGAACAAAAGACAATGGGGCATATAATCAAGGGCTCGATCGCCGCTTTAGCGTGACTTTTTCCCGCTAAAGCGGCGATAATACAGACGCCCTATTAGCAAGCTGTCGCTAACTGCTGTTAGCGACAGCTTCTAGGCGATAGCGACCGGGTTGGGTGCCGCTTTGCATGCCAGCGATATTTATCGCTAATGGCATGCAAAGTAGGCGTTCCCAACCTAAAAGCGACTGGAAACAGTCGCTAAGGTCGCTATCGCCTATTAGCGAGGCAGGGGAGGTGATTACGAACCAGCGCTAAACACGTTTAGCGCTGGTTTGTTAACGCCTGGTCCAGACCTGACTTAGCCATGTAATCCAATGGGAGGTGGATTACATGGCTAAATCCCCTCGCCCTATCACCTAGCTAACACTGGTCACAGTGTGAATATCGCTTGTTTTCAAGCGATATTCACACTGTTCTCCAGGGTTTCTATCGCTTTGGAGATAAGCGTTGCTGATAGCACGCTATCTCCGCAATAGAAACCTGCGATAGCCGGCGATAATTATCCTAGCGCTAACTGCGCTTAGCGATAATTATCGCCGGTTATTGCTAATAGGCCCCAATGTTACTCATGCACTGCTTTTAAATGGAATGCCAGAACATGCTTTTATAATCTTGGTGAACTTGATGAGAATGATGCAGAAGGTTTACCTCAAATGTGAAATCTGTATTAAAAAAATGTAATCTTAATTTAAAAGGTACCATTTTGGTATGAGAGTATAACGCGATGGAGAGAGTGCAGAGACGTATGTTACTGCTGCTAGGAAATAAGGGTCATCTTCTAAATTCGGCTCAACAGTTGAAGAACACATCAGAGACCAATTTATGTTAAGGTGTAATTCAGACAGAGCCTGATTTAGAGACTGGCAGATGGGATACTCCATCGCAAACATGAAAGATATCCTGTCTGCTGTACTCCAACTGCCGTAGGCTATAAAGTACTTGTAGTACGACAGACAGAATAACCATCACATTCTAAATCAGACCCAAAGGTCATAAAGAACCGTGGTTACAGGATGAATGTCCATTGAGTGAAGTGATTCAAACAGCTAAACTCATTGTGTATTCTTTAGCATAGGTTAAAGGGTTATAGAATGATGCATGAATCTAAATGTCCAGCATATTAATAGGAAGAAAAAAATGCCATGAAAGGAAACAAGGTGCCGAAGATTATAGGGGTGTGTCTTAGGTGCAATGTGATTACTCATTTTGCAAATTCAAGGAAGTATCCTGAAACTAATAGTTGAAGTAAAATATTAAATGTAAGGGACATTACAGCAAATGCTGCAAGTCTTAGAAGAAAGGATGAAACGTTAACAAGATTTATGAAGTTGGAAATGAGCCTCTATTTCAATTTTGTGCAGGAAGTAGCAATAATCTTTCCAAAGACTCGGTATGAATATATGGCGAGTGTAGTGTCTTGTGAGTTAGAAATGATGGCACCCTTTTGGCTCCTGATCGACTCCGTACAACTGTGACGTAAGCATTAGAGTGGAATGCAATGAAGGCTGGTTTAGAATGTTGAGTTTGCAGTTACACACAGAAGAATAAAGAAGTGTAATACTAAGCTCCGTATGTGACATAGTCATCGGCGGGTACCCGGGCTGGGAATGGCGCTACAACTGGTGACGAGATAGGGGAAAAGTAACCCAAAGATTGACATTACTCTCCCAGAGAGTTTGCCAAGTTCCACGCAAACTGCTTTTGTGTCCCCACATGTGTCGCAGTCGAAGTACGGAACTGATGCTTGATGCATGTGGAGTCAAAGCACAACTCCAGCCGCTGTGAAGCAGTTGACAACAATGAAGCACTGCATAGGATCTACACGTCATTGGCCGAGAATCTGCGGGCCAGGCTATACATAAAGGTACAGAGCTGCAACACAAGACAAAGTCATGCATAATACGTAGCTTTAGTGCGGAAGGCAGATACAACTAGGTGTTCAAAGAGCAGCTACTGATAATCACAAATTGCAAGATAAAGTTACAGTTAGAAAGTGGAAAGGTAAAGAGAGAGCACAAAGAGATGCCAAAGGATAAAACAGTTAGTTACTCACCAGAACCTGAGTAAAGTGAGCCGAGACAGCATCAGCGCCAGGTGCCGCAACCCAGGCAGAGCACCGGAGTTGTACTTATGACTCTAGTGAGTCTTGCCAAGCCAACTGAAAGGCCCTGAAGGTGTTCAAAACAGGAACATAGCAGTGGTTGGCAATCAGAACCGTTGTAGATATTTTGAAGAGTGAAATGCTGCTTTTCCAATGGAGGGAAAGATAGAGGCCATCTTTCCAAAAGTCATCAAGGATGATACAGAGCCAGCACATCTCAAGGCCTTAGAAATGCCTCACAGGAATAGGTTCAAGAAGAACAACCGAGGGAGCCAGAGAGAGCTCTACCCTCAATGTCAGCCACTCCCAAAAATGGCTATAATGATGCCACTTTCCTGAAACCACCACCACCGTTTGATACCACCAAAAATCAAAATATTGGCGATAGTTGGACTGCTTGGATAGAGAAATTTGGTGATTTTTTTATTGATGTACTTGAAAATACTGATAACAAAAAGATTATCAAGTATCTCAAAAATGTTGCTGGAGATGCTGTAAAAGAATTCATAAAGAAAATGCTGCAAACTGACAAAGAAGTCCCATATCATCAAATTAAAGAAGTGGTGTATCTCAAGTTTAATCCAATACCAAATGTTGCTTATGGATGATACATCTTCAAACAAGAACGCCAGAAAGTTGGTGAAACCATTGATGAATTTGTGGAAAGCCTCAACACACTCATCACACATTGTACGTTCAATTAATTCAATGATGAAGAAGCTATGCATCTGAGAATTATTGACAGATGCTTGTCAGATTTATTCAGAAGACAAATGCTGAGAGAAACTCTTAGTCTGAAGCAAGTGTTAATGGCTGATAGACAAGCTGCTGACATGGAGACCAGAGGGGCCCAGAATGAATACGTCATGAGTGTGAAAAGTAAGCCAAAACAAAAGATTGAAGGACATAAAGTGATGTCTACATGTAAAAAGAAGTTGGGTTTTAGATGTGAATTGTTGTTTCCACACAAAAGTATATGTCCCGCCATTGGACAGATATGTAAAGGCTGTGGGAAGGAGAACCATTTGTGACTGTTAGCAAAGCAAAGGAAAGAGTAAGTGCATCACGCCACAAATACAAAATGGCCACTACATTGTTCTAGAATCAACATTCAGTGCACACCCACAAGGCCAAGCTGCGACATCAGTTAAACACAAATTAACACTAAATGAAGTTGATTGTCATCTAATTCATCATCAAACTTTTCTTCTGCATCAGTATCAAGTGAAAGTGAAGAAATGATTGTGCCATGTCGATGTTTGCCTCAGAAACGTTGGTGCATGTTATTTTGGCAACTTGTAAAGAAAAATGTCAGTCAAAAAAAGATAGACATACCAAAGCACCAAATTCATTCAAACATTGTCCGAAGATTACACTGAAAGTAAATGGTTGTTCAATACCTTTCATTATCGACAGTGATGCATCAATAAACAATATGCCTGAGGAGAAATACAAATAATTATTTCCATTGCCGCAACTTACACCATTGAAAACCAAAGTGTATATACGTGGGCGGCATCTACGCCTTTAAAAAGTCAAGGTTCATTTGTGCCGCCAATGAAACTCAAGAAAATGAAGGTGCAAGTAGTCATCCATGGGCTTCATGGCGCAGCATCAATTGCCTGTCTACTAAGTTTCAGCACAGCTGCTGATATGAAACTGATTTCCATGAATTAATACATGAATGCTCACCACGAAATAGTTAGTCAGTTCCCTTTGTTATTTCATGGCTTGGGAAAGATTAAGACTATGAAGTTACATATTAATGAGGACGTCCTTCCTTTTGATCAGAAAAATAGATGAGCGTTCCACTGGTTGAACGCCATGGTTTTCTCCCATAGGAGTTGTGCCTAAAAAGGACAGGGAAGTAGCTGTATGCATATGCGTTGGCATGCGTTAGACAAACAAGGCAATTGAACGAGAACAACAACCAGAGGCCGTATTACACATGGCTGCACCGGCGCTAGTTGTCGCTGTGCGCCAGAGTATGCTTGTGTTTATTTGCGCTTGCGTCTGTGCGCTAATACAATATGCACACAGACGCAAACGCACATAAACACAGAGCTCAAAGTCTGCGCCAACATCACAGCGCTTTACAAACCGATCCTCTGTTATGCGATCGGGGGCATACTCTGGCGCACAGCAACAACTAGCGCCAGTGCAGCCATGTGTAATATGGCCCCAGGTCTACTCTTGCTGACATGATAATGCAATTAAATGGTGCAAAGGTCTTCTCTCGCCTTGATTTAAATAAAGGACATCATCAGTTGGAACTCGAAGAAGATTGCAGGTACATTACAATCTATTCTACACATGTTGTTCTGTTTCAATACAAAAGACTAAAGGGCTTATTTACAAGACCCTTGCGCCGCTGGTGCATCCCTTTTAATATGGGAAAAAGTGATATATTTGCAGTGCAAGTGACTTGTAAATAGGCCCCTAAGTTTTGATGTTTCATCTGCTGCAGAACTGTTTCAAGACGTCATTGGATGTATCATACAGCCTGTCATGAATTGGTTCAATTACAGAAATGACATATTGGTTTTAGGAGCTACACAAAAAGAGCACAATAAAAGCTCTTACACAAGTATGTCATTGGCAATAATCCTACCTAGGTACAGTTGGAGAAGGCGTTTTTCTTTTTCGGGGGCAACCTCTTGGGACAAGTATAGCCTGTCTGCGCCTATTGCATGTGGTATCGGCGAACATACGCAACATGACCTGGCTGATGCTTGGGTGTCCACTACAGTCATGTGCTGATACCATGTGTTGTATAAAAGTGTGCTGTGTAGTGCGTGTGGAATACTAGTGTTCTGTTCAGTGTACTTATAGGTGACATGGGAGAGGTCCCTATGCAAGCGCTGTGCAAATGTCAGGGTGGACTCCAATTGACTAGGATGATCCTTGGCAACATATGGATGTGGCCACACCCACAGTAAACAGATGTTATACAGTTGTACAACAATATGTAACTTATGGAACATTAGAGATCTTCGGAATGGATCCAGTAAAGTTGTCTGTTGTCCTCTGCTGATTGGGAGATTCCTTAACTTAGGAAAGGTTTGAAAGGAGTTTGGTATAAAAGTTTGATAAAAGTTTGAGTACTTGGACTTGCACACTTGAGTCTTGGTTAGGATTATGGAAGTGGTTGCTAGAGAGATGGTGGGCCACTGTAAGGGCCCTGCACTTTCGTAGCTCAATTGCAGACCTGTTGGAAAAGAGCTGTTGTTTGTTGGTTACGTTTTAGAAAAAAATTGCATCCTTAACTTAAGTATTATCATCAACCTTTCTTGGGGATTCCTGTGCCTTTTTTTTAATGGATGTGTTTTTACATTCATACGTCGTATTTTTGGTGGGGCACTGAAAGGTGGCCCCGAATCAAGGTGTCTGTTCTTATGGAGACAATGGGTGTTTATTCATGGATTGCTTTAATTCTTGCTTATGGGTCATCGGTTCTCCCCCTTCACCATAACCGGAAAGGATATTGTTAGAAATGGGAGTCTCTAGTTGGCAATGGTTTGCACCGTTGTCCAAGTAGGGACCCTTCTTCCAAGTCAGGGTAAGGGGGATACACTTCTAAAGTACACCCTGCTCACCCCCTTGGTAGCTTGGCACGAGCAGACAGGCTTATCTCAGAGGCAGTGTGTAAAGCATTTGTGCATGCATATAGTAACACAGTGAAAACTCTACAAATGGACACCACACCAGTTTAGAAAAATAAACAAAACTTTATCTAAACCAACAAGACCAAATAGGACAAAAACTCCAACATACAATACTGTAAAAATAGTTACTTTGCAAGATAACCTTCAATTTTCAAGAATAGCTGAAAAGCACAGTTATTCTGCATCGGTAGCTCCATTCAGGGCGCCCGCGATGCTGAAAACAACAGAGTCTAACAGTTCCAGCCGACCACGTCAGTATGGGCCAGCTAAAGCGTCAACAGACTCGTAGACAGTATCTTTCTCATTGCAGCCGATCCCGCTGGTACGAGTCGGTCGGGGCAACCGTCGCGGTTGATATGTGAAGTGGAAGCGGTGCTTTGTGCGGTGCCCTCATAGTGCGGTGCAGGCAGCAACTCGGTGATGGTCGTCCAACGGCGTTGGTGAGACCAAGGCTTACGAAGCGGAGTGAGGCAGTGCTCAATGCGGTGCTGGCAGGTCACGGTGCTGGCGACGGAGCCGGTCGATGTCCGGGTCGGGCAGCGACGATGTCAGTGGCATCCATGTAGAGTGATGCGAGGCGGTGCGTAGTGCGGTGCCCACAGGACGTGGTGCAAGCAACGGCTCGGTGGCGGTTGCCCAGTGTTGTCAGTGAGACAAAAGATGCGGTGCGAAGTGCGACGGTGCCTTCTGCTGTGCCTTGAGTACACGGAACCAGCGACAGACTAGGTGACAGAGTTGGCTGCTCTTTTCTTCTGTGGTAACTGAAACCAGCGGTTCCAGAGACGGTGCCCAGAAGGATGGTGAGGTCTTTGATTTTCCTGAGACTTCTTGAATAGGCGGCAAGCTCTACCTCAAGCCCTTGGAGATACTCTGTCAAGCAGGATACACACACAGTTCCTCTCCTTGGCAGAAACAGCTACTGCAGGCCAACCCCAGACAGCACACAGTAAAGGGGCAGTATTTCTCCTCCAGCTTCTTCCAGCTCTTCTCCTTGACAGAGGTTCCTCTTGAAGTCCAAAGGTGATCTAAAATTCAGGGGTCTGGGCCCCACTTTTGATAGTACAAAATCATTTGTGCTCTGGAGGCAGAGAGTGTCTGTGCTCAGCAAAGCCAGTTCTGTCCTCTTTGGCCAAGCTTCCTGGCAGGAGGTGGAGACAGCATTGTCCAAGGCAGACTAGGCCCATTCAGGTGTGAAAGAAATCTCCTCCCCCTACTCTGAATGCAGCCCAGGTCTATTCATCCCAGCCCAGACTCGTTCAGGAAAGGCAAGACACACATCAACCCCCGAGTGTCTGAGAGAATGCACATCCCCAGTCCCTGTCACTCCAAAGCCAGGCAGTCAATACACAAATCTAGCAGAGGCACACTGGATGGCTAAGCAAGAAAATACCCACTTTCTAAAAGTGGTATTTTCAAACCCAGAATATAAAAATCATCCTTACTAAAAGATGCATCTTTATATCCTGAGTTCAGGCATACTAAACTCCATATTTCTACCTTGTCCCAATGGGAACTTATATGTATAAGATGTTATAAATAAACTCCCATTCAATCGTATGGGACAAATAGCCTTTCAGTAGTGAAAAACGAAATACACAGTAGTTCACTTTCAGGACATATCACACACCTCAGTACATGCCCTACCTTTCACATACACTGCGCCCTGCCCATGGGGCTACATTGGGCCTATTTTAGGGGTGACTTACGTGTAGGAAAAGGGAAGGTTAGGGCCTGGAAAGTGGGTGCATTTGCCTGGTCAGCATGGTGGTTAAAACTGCGAGCAGACCCTGCGGTGGCAGGTCTGAGAATCCTTTGAAAGGCTGCTTGTGTGGGTGGCGCAATCAGTGCTGCAGGCCCACTAGTAGCATTTGACTTACAGGCCCTGGGCACACTCAGCGCACGGTACTAGGGACTTAGTAGGAAGTCAAACAAGCCAATTATGGAAACACCAATTCACATTCGCAATTTAGACAGAGAGCATATGCACTTTAGCACTGATTAGCATTGGTAAAGTGCTCAGAGTCCTAAAACCAACAAAAACAGGAGGCCAAAAAGCAAAAAGTCTGGGGATAAACCCGCTGGAAAAGCCAGGTCTAACAGATATATTTTGTTAAGGGGTGGTTTTCGTGAGCATGTGGATGGTCTGGGTCATTTAACTAACATTTCATGGGTGTTGCTAGACTTCTAAAATACTGCCTTCCCTAGTAAGGGAGTGCCGGCGTGCCTTTTAACCTACACGAGCATGGGATAATGTGAAAAGAGGGTGCATGGCGTTTGACCTACACATGCCTGGGGTGATGTGAACAGAGAGGGCATGCCATTTGACCTACACATGTGTGGGGCTATGTGAAAAGAGGGGGTGTGCCTTAATTGGCTGTTGTGGGTGATCACAGCTCACTCTGGGGTCACGCGTATACCCCTCTAGTCCCAGCACACAGCGTGCAGTGGGACCCTCCTTAATGGCGCCAGGTGTCTTGACTATGCACTTTTTCAAGAGGGTTCTTTTTGTTCTAGCTTTGCGCTTCTTTTTGCTGGTATCTTGGGTGTTTCCCTAGATTCTCATGTGATTTGGTTATTGCATTGTCGTGTACCAGGAGGAGGTCAGTGAGCAGTCGTGCAGCTTCCATGTGTCTCTGATGTGGTGGCGTCCGAGATTGAGCTTATTTTCTTCCCTAGGCGGTGTGTGTAAGGTCTTGCGTGTTGTAAGCTTGATCACTACGCTGGATATGATGGTAAGCCTATTTCTGAGCACCTAGCATGGTGCAAGCTCTACCTCAAGCCCTTGGAGATACTCTGTCAAGCAGGATACACACACAGTTCCTCTCCTTGGCAGAAATAGCTACTGCAGGCCAACCCCAGACAGCACAGAGTAAAGGGGCAGTATTTCTCCTCCAGCTTCTTCCAGCTCTTCTCCTTGACAGAGGTTCCTCTTGAACCCCAAAGGTGATCTAAAATTCAGGGGTCGGGGCCCCACTTTTGATAGTACAAAATCCTTTGTTCTCTGGAGGCAGAGAGTGTCTGTGCTCAGCGAAGCCAGTTCTGTCCTCTTTGGCCAAGCTTCCTGGCAGGAGGTGGAGACAGCATTGTCCAAGGCAGACTAGGCCCATTCAGGTGTGAAAGAAATCTCCTCCCCCTACTCTGAATGCAGCCCAGGTCTATTCAGCCCAGCCCAGACTCGTTCAGGAAAGGCAAGACACACATCAACCCCCCAGTGTCTGAGAGAATGCACATCCCCAGCCCCTGTCACTCCAAAGCCAGGCAGTCAATACACAAACCTAGCAGAGGCACACTGGATGGCTAAGCAAGAAAATACTCACTTTCTAAAAGTGGTATTTTCAAACCCAGAATATAAAAATCATCCTTACTAAAAGATGCATCTTTATATCCTGAGTTCAGGCATACTAAACTCCATATTTCTACCTTGTCCCAATGGGAACTTATATTTATAAGATGTTATAAATAAACTCCCATTCAATCCTATGGGACAAATAGCCTTTCAATAGTGAAAAACAAAATACACAGTAGTTCACTTTCAGGACATATCACACACCTCAGTACATGCCCTACCTTTCACATACACTGCGCCCTGCCCATGGGGCTACATTGGGCCTATTTTAGGGGTGACTACACATGTGTGGGGCTATGTAAAAATAGGGGGTGTGCCATAATTGGCTGTTGTGGGTGATCACAGCTCACTCTGAGGTCACGTGTATACCCCTCTAGTCCCAGCACGCAGCGTGCAGTGGGACCCTCCTTAATGGCGCCAGGTGTCTTGACTATGCACTATGCACTTTTTCAAGAGGGTTCTTTTTCTGCTAGCTTTGCGCCTCTTTTTGCTGGTATCTTGGGTGTTTCCCTAGATTCTCATGTGATTTGGTTATTGCATTGTCGTGTACCAGGAGGAGGTCAGAGAGCTGTCGTGCAGCTTCCATGTGTCTCTGATGTGGTGGCATCCGAGATTGAGCTTATTTGCTTCCCTAGGCGGTGTGTGTAAGGTCTTGTGTGTTGTAAGCTTGATCACTAGGCTGGATATGATGGTAAGCCTATTTCTGAGCACCTCGCATGGAGCGGTAATAGATTTTTGCGTACACTTTCCTTCCCGGCACCCCCTTTTCCCTTCAACTACGTCCTATCCTGGAATTATGGCCAGGGACTTCCAACCAGTGACACACTACCTTTGTTGTTTTGCAGTGACAGGACCTGACGAGCAGGCTTTGGGTGCTTGGAGACGTTTGAGGGACAGAAGGCAGAATGTTGCTCAATAGAGAGTCTGGTGCGAGGCCAGAACTCATCGAGTTTCGCCCAATATGAGTAATGGACTGGGATGAATTATTGATCTGGTGAGCTCCCTACTGACTCGGTGCCACATGGTGGTTTGTGAATGGTCAGAGTTGTATGCATGCTGTGGATGTTATGTGGTCTTCATCACCCCAAGTGTGTGGAAAACCTGGCTCTCGACACTGGAAAATTGCCTTGTTTTGGAAAAGGGGCCTCCATTGACATAGAGGCTGTTGGCTTTTGGGGCACTGTTGCTTCAACCTCATGCCATGAAGGAACTGTGGCACTGGGCTGGAGGCCCAAGAGTGGGTTCTGTTTGATCTGGTTATTATATCCCGTCCCAATTGGACTTGGGGGAGGTGACCAGGGTGACTGATTTATGGGTAGCCGCCTAGCTCCCTCATCAGACAGCCCTCCCCCGGGATATAGCCAGCCAGCCCATTTCTGGGGGACCAGCAGCAGAGTAGGGTCTAGTCTCCTGCGGGCAACCAAATGGCGGACTGTGGTGCGGATTCCCGATCGACACAAGGTACAGCAGCCCTGAGCTTCCCATAAGCAAGTAAAGATTTTGGAAATCCTAATGTTGTCTTACCAGTCTTTATTTTTAAATGTGTTTTAAGGTGTGTGTGAAGTGTATGTTCAGCATTGGGGGTTTGAACTTACTGCGTACATGGGTTTTGCTATTGTGTAAAGGCCATGCCTCCCCAGGAGGTTACCCCTCCCTGCTGCTGTCCTTGTTGGGCTGGGGTCCCTGTCTGTTGTGGTTGTTGTCACGTATTTGACCAATCACCTGCACCTTGCTGCGGTGGTGCAGTGGCTGGCTGCCCATCCTGCGTCTAAGTGTATGATGCATGTTGGTTACCTTGGGCTTTTTTTGAGGATGGGGATTTTCGGGGGACTGGCCCAGATTTATCGATCTATGCCCTTTAGATGCTTTCAAGCGACATTGGTGGGCCGTGTGTCTCGTTTGTTGGCAGTAATACCATTCTCTGAGGTCTGGCTGCTGCCAAGCTCCCTGACCATTGACGTTATGACTGCGTTGAAACCCTCTGAGGTTTTGCGGCGGAGCCCCCTTCAAGACAGGTGCCATTTGTACATTACTGGCTAATGCGGTCCCCTCAAGGGCTGTCTTTTTTAATTGTGTTGGACTAACTTGGCTGTGTCTCTCTGGGCTTACTCCTGTCCCTTCCCAATGGGCTGCTGTGTGTGGGGTCCATGAGGCTGCCTGAGCATACCCTGCAGCTCCACCCTCATTGTCTGACTGGAGTCCCTTTCTGCACCCACACTAGTTGTATCGCTGTCCAGTACTGCTATGAATCTCCCGGTCACCCGAATCCATTCCCCCAGATGAGTGGGAGTGTACATTCTCTGTTTTGCTGGGGTTCGATGGGTCGAGCATGACGGACGAGTGTGTTGAACTTCGTGGAGCTCTAGCACTGGATTGGGGTGATGCTGGGATTGCCTGGACCTGGTGACCTGTTGGCCTCCTTCATCTGAATCTAGTAGTTTGTTGCTGGGTGAGAGGCCCTCAGGCTCCCTCAACCAGTGGATTGTTGTAACCTAATGAGGGAATGGCAGGCATCAGAGAGAGCACCTCCGATCCAACATATGGTGGGGGATGTGCAGAAACCTTCCTTGGGGATTCTAGGATAGGATTGTTGGCTTGGGCCTCCTCAAGGATGGCCCATAGTTCTAGCAGTGCTATTCTTGTGTCCCTTGTATTTGGTTCGAATGTGTGTTCTTGTGTGTTTGATTATGTTTGTTTTGAAGGCTCCCCCCCAGTGTGTGCATGCCATTCGTAGCAATACTTGTTAAGTTTTTTAATTTGTGCAGGGGACCTTTTTTGCATGTGCTTTAGCGGCAACTCCATGATAGCAGGGAACCCTCTAACTTCTCAGGATCAAATAATATTAGATTTTACTCTTCGTTGGGGAAATAAATACACAGGGATTATTGGTTACAACTACTTCTGCAAGCTCAATACTATTTATATAGTTATATTGATGCTGCAGAATAGACATTTCACAAATACAAAAAATGCATATGAAGGATCACAACCTAAAAGAAAATGCAATTGTTAGTTCAAACAGTGTGAATTCAACAAAAAACAGCAGATATGAAAAAAATAATTGTAAGAATTAGCTGAGCCTTCATAAGCACATCGGGGCCGATTCACAGAACTAATCTGAGATAAAATACTAAACTTACTACTTTTGGTATTCACAGAAGGCATTTAGTAGTAGTAAAGTTAGGACTCCTAACTTTACTACTACTAAATGCCTTTTGTGAATACCGAAAGTTGTAAAGTTAGGATTTTGTCTCAGTTTAGTAGTAGTAAAGTTAGGAGTCCTAACTTTACTACTACTAAATGCCTTCTGTGAATACCAAAAGTAGTAAGTTTAGGATTTTATCTCAGATTAGTTCTGTGAATCGGCCCGTAGAGTCATTAAGAAAATACAACACTCAAGACAAGACGCGCAATTGTAACAATTTACCACACCACAATATCAAGAATGCATCAATTAATAACCACAATGAAGAAAGAGAGATAAAAAAACTGACAGCGAAAAAATGATGACTTTGTCCTAGTGCATGCTACCCGATGACAAGGGGAGGCTTTGTGTGGTACAAGTGACTAAGTGAGCCTGATAGTCTGTCAATATCGGCTCCGGGACAAAGATAATTAAAATTTATGAGGAAAGCAGAAACAACTTGACAATCACGGGCCCTGCTTGGCCAAGCACAAGGTAGATAAAGATCAAAAACGGAAGCAAGCAGCAAGGTCGCTCAGCTAGCATAAATGTAGCAAATCTTATTCAAAAGAGAGTGACCTTAGTGTATATTCTGGTACCTTATGTATACCCGTTGTCAACCCGAAACCCTCAACCAATATTTACCACTGGTGGTGTTAAGTGATCACCACTATGGTGTTGTATCGGGCGCATCATCTGCGATGTTGGTTGTTCTACCTCCTCCCTACAACAGGCATCCAGAGCTGGCATATTATATAGTTGCGAGTAAATCTTTCTCTTCAGGATTCTAAGAATGCAAGGCCTGAAAGAACCTCCTAAACTCTTCCCTTTTATCTGGCTCCTTGGCTGCAAAGTTCCCATCAGTCCTCTATATTTTCCTTTTTGTAGCAGACTAGGTATGTCGTTGGAATGATAACAGAATCCCTACCTTGTTCCCCGTTTCATAGAATGTTTTTCACAGCTGCAGCAGCGACCCCTCAGCCCCCTTGAAGCATGAACTTTCAGCAAACTTGATTTAAGAGCTCCTTGAGTTTTACACATTTAACTTTTTAAACATAGTGTAATGCCAATTTGTTTATGCAATACTCTTGCCAATTTTCTACCCTTTATGGAATGAATATTCTTGAATATGATTAATCTGTTTTGGATGAGGTTTGTATGATATTTCCATGTTTTTATAGACTCACAAAGAACATAAACAATGTGTGAATTTGGTTTTATCAAGACTTAAATATCATCATTTGTGTGGCAAACCAGAGAAGTGTAAACTTGAGAAGGAAGAAGTAAGTACCGTGGGTTTATACTGAATACCTCTAGTCTCTCTATGAATCCTAAGTATAAGATACCTAGAGTCTCATTTGGATGACAGTGGTACCGCCACCGACAGGCTGTTGGTGGCGGTCCCACCAACATCCGGGCCATCGGTCTGACCATTGCATTACGATGTAGATGGTCAGCCTGCATTGGTCTGGGGGACAGACCGCTGCCTCCAACCGGATCAAGGATCCCATCAGGGCAGTGGTCGGACTCCAATCCCTACCATGAGGGTGGTGGCTCCGCAGGCACTGCAATAGGGATTAGGATGTCCCTTTTCAACTGCCTTCTCATGGTGGTCTGACTGCCATGGAAAGGCAGCCGGAAAGGGACTTTGGGGGCCCCAAGCAGGGCCCCTGGGGACTACTGCTAACTGACCTGTGGTCACTAATGCCTTTTACTACTGTGACTTGTGCCTTTTCCTTGGCCACAGCACAAGCCAAAGAAGAAAAAGGCACTGACTGACCCCCTGTATGGCGATCCTATCATAAAAGGGCAGGTGGGACCGGCGACTCTGCCAAGCAGCTATGGCAGTTGGACGCTCGTCCAACCACCATCGGAATAAGGCTCTAAGTGTCAGTTGTTTTGAACTGGCCTTTAGCTACAAATGTAAAGCAGACATAAAGTTTCCTTGAATTTACTAATAACAAATTACATTATCCTTGTTTTGAAAAAAGGAATATGAGGAAAATGATTTGCTGGGACCATTAACTCTGAAAATGATTTTATTATCCATAAAATTATCTTTACTCAAGTACTAATATTGCCCCATCCTTGAAATTCAAAGAAGTTTAATGTGTAAACAGATGCTTCTGAAAGAGCAGTAGTGAGTGTCTTGTTACAAGGACAAGACGTTTATGGACAAGAACATCTGTATTTTATTTATTCTGTGTTTTAGCAGAATCAGAAAGGATTTAGTCAGTTTTTGAAAGAGAATTCTTTCCACTTACTATGGCTTGTACTGAGTAGAGATATGTTTGGTGGCGTACGAAATTCGCATACTTTCCTTTTGTGTTATTCCACAAATATTTGCCAAAATTACGTTTAATTTCGAGAAATGCAACTTTTCAATTTTTTGCTATATTGTACCACAAAATGCTTCCTTGTGTGAATTTTTGGCACAAGGACACATTTAAATATGAGCACCATCAACAACAGCAGCTTGCATTCTGTGTGCTGTAATTTTTTACTGTGAATGGTGCATTCCATCGTAAATCATTACAGCGAATGGTGCGTAATATAAAAAGTGGCATAATGGAGTAATTTCAGGAATTTCATATAACAAGAGTAATGCAAAAGTCTCAAATTAACAGTAATTATATTGGGTCTAATTTAAATTACACCTAGTCCTAGACACTATTTCACAGGAACTAAAGAGCCATTAGAAATCCAAACTGAACTTCGGTTTTAGTAATGTTCATGAAATCTTCAATGTGGAAATATAGGGTCTGACTCACATAGGTAAACTTACACTTTTGGTTATTCACAAACTACTAGTTTACTGATAGTAACGTGACTGTGGAGACTCCGTGGTCAGGGTGTAGCACTCTACAGTCCACACATAAATAGATAGGATGGGCCTAAATTTGTATGTATGATGTCTCTGCCATGAGTGCGGATTCTCCACAAACAAACAATTCCACAGTGCATCTTATTCCCAGAATTCAAGAGCTTATGTGCCTTCCAAGAGGTGTGACCATGGTAATAAGCAGTCCCCTTATTTGTGGTTACTCAAAATTGGTTCGACGGGTAGCTTTCCTCCCATTGAGTTTGGTGCTCGTTGACTAAGGGGACGAAGGCTGAGCCCTTCCATGGGTCACTTGACATTTACCTGTTACCGAGCAGTCCCCTGTGAAATTATTGAAGTTCCTGGGCCCATCCCAACTGGTCTTTTTGATAGCCTTGGGAGCAGTTCACTTTTCACACCTCATTAACGTCAAGTTCTTAATTAACTTGGTGGCATGAGGCCTATTACTGTGGCCTAGACCCCACAAGACATCCTGTGATTGCAGAGCCCGGCACAGGGTGAACCGCTGCACCCTGTGAGGGATGTGAGACACTGAGGTGGGTGTATAGACACGGCTGCTGGGTCTGCCTGGGTCACCAGGGTGAGGAGGCACTTGTCCTTTTTCTTTGGCTACTGCCACGGGTCCACTTGGTGATGTGGACCTCTCCGATGGTGCCTGTGGGGGAAAAGTGAGGATCCCTGAATCCTCCTGCGGGCAACCAGGCCCATTTATAAAAAGACATTTGGTGCCTTTGGATTCTGACTGACTCTGACTGGGGCAACTTGGCCAAGACACCGGGCACACAGAAGGAAGCTGGGACACAGGAGTAAGCATCATGAAGGGGTGTTGGGGCCTTGAGAGATCACTGGGGGTGAGCTACCAGGTAAACATCCCATAGGCACAATGGTCCCCCTTATCAGTGGACAGCGACCTATGTGGTGAATGAGGCGATGGAACTAGTGTGGGAAGAGGCACCAGCTTCACGTCAGTGGCATAAAAGAACTTGAGGGCCCCTCCGCTGCAAAGTATATGGAGGGGCCCCCCTCCTCCCAGACAGGAGCTCTGAGGCCAAGGGCTCCTACCCGTGCACAGTGCTTTACATGCTACAACTGTGATGATGGTAAACACTGATCGGGGATCCTTGATCTTCCTTCCACAAATCTTCAGATGCCTGGCAAATGCCACCCATAACTGCTGTAAAAAGACATTTCACAACAGTACTCTACTGGCCCACCACCTCCACTAGACCTGCACTCCAGGGGTCTGGGGACCACAGCAAAGTGCAATAGTGGGACAGGGACTACTTTGTGGTGCTTGATGTTTGGACCACAGACTGCACTTGTGATCTACTGGCAGAGCACCTCACACTGCATGAATGGCATGATGGTAAAGCCTAAAACGATAAAGCCTGCAGTGCCCAAGGGACTGTTAGCTGCAAAGGCTGGACCCACTGGCCCCACAGATCGCTGGTAAAAGTGATCTCCACTCTGGAGGAATATACCAGGAAATTTGATCACATACTACATGCAATCCAGGATTGCTCAAGGATAGGATTGATGAAGTGCCACTGGATGTTGGCCTTCTGTGGGCAGATCCTAGAAAATCAGTGGACAGAATGGATCTGAACGAATCTACACCGTTCTCCGCCTGAGAACTCCAGTTCTTGTGGTTGCTTTAGAAGACGAGGTCCAACACATAAAATCCCGAGCTGAAGATGCAGTGGGGCGCATCTTGTACAACAATGTCAGGATCATTGGGCTTCTTGAATCGCAGAGCACCCCTGCATGGAATTCATCCCAGAGTCATTGCTTCTGAACATATCTAGCAGGTAAAGCCCTCCATCTCTTCTCCGTTGAATGGGTGCATTGTGCTCTGGGATATTCAGCACCACTGGCAGCCTCCCCCACAGACTGGTGTGCCTCGTCTCTTTAATTACAGAGAGAGAGATTTGATACTCTATTGTAAAGTCCCTGGCAATGGTAATCCTGTCAGTATCTTTCCAAATTACACAATGGAAGTGGAGCGCCCATGAAGCACATACATTGGGGTTAGGAGGAAGTTGCGGCAAATGGGGCTGAAATATGTACTCATGTATCCCAACATATGGAAAGTGATTGCTGGTGGGGAGACCGTACTCTTCACAAAGTAACATGATGCATAGCAATGGCTTTGGTCCAAAGGAGTGGAGGTTCTAAGAGAGTGACCCCGATGCCGTATACCCAGAGGATGAAAGGAAGACCCATTTAGAAACAGGCAGCACAAAAGTGGGTGCAGGCGGTGTCTGAGGCACAGGCCTATGGTCAACACGGTGTACAGGTGGGCACACCAGAGCATGACAGCATGAATGATGAAGAGAACATTGGAAAATTGGACTCTGAAGTGGGAGACAGGCCTGCCTTGACCTCCAGATCAGTGCACACATTGATCTGAGATCATGACCTTCAAACTTGGAGCTGTCCCTCCTGAACTTGAGTCATGTCTCAGAAAATAGGTACCAGGCCAATCCGTCTGTGCTGTCCATTGCAGGGCTCGGAGAGGGACTACATGGTGCTCTTAGTATGATGGACTTGGCATTATGTCTACTACCCCTTGTGCCCTAGAATAGACACAGAGAACATCCATTTCTACATGTCCCATTTTTAAATATCATGCTGCTACACTACAAAGCCTAAATAGGGGTGAATTATTAATATTTAAAAGGCGGTCAATAGCTGTCAAAAAGGGTTATTTTGATAGGTCGCACTGCAGGTTTTACAGTGCAGCAGTCAGGCTACAATAGTGGTCCTGAATCAATTTTTGCATGCCCAATATGTGGATGCTACAATATGTGCCTGAAGTGTACAGCTAGCGTTTAACTTCCGGTCCATGGGTGCCTTCCCTACACCATATAATGGGAAATTATATGAAATTAAGTAGGTCAATCATGGGTAAGCCCATTTAACCACATTTGAAGGGGGGAGCACAGGCACTTTAGTTCTATGTAACAGAGGTAAAATGCACAGAGTTATAAAGCCAGCAAAGCAGATAGAGCAAAAAATCGGAAGGACATTACAGAAAAGACAGTCATTTCTCAGAAGCTCAATAACCTTCTCATTGTTGGAGAACTTTGTGTGACACATTTGGACTCGGAAAAAAGCTTTGTCTTCTTGGCACTATCCCTAGCCAAATGGGCAGACTGAGCAAAGCAATTAAGGTTTGGAGCAATATGCACAGTGTTACTGTAATGCATTTCAAATCTGCTGCTTCTTCCTTTTACACATCATGGGATTTTCATATAATCTTAAAACTCATAGTGCCATCCTGGTTTCACCTTTCATCCTTATTCAAGGATTTTATCCAAGAGATTTTCCATCTTCTCCTCGTATTGATCTTTTGATTCCTATAATAACTGATTATTTAATTCAATTACAGAAGCATTAACAACTTGTTTCTGAAAGATTATGTTATTGTAAGAACAGAATGGAGGAAAATGCAGACTGATCATATTAATCCTGTAGCCTTTTGGTTAAAGTTGCTCTGTACTTGGAACATCCATTCAATGTTTCATTCATCTTACTATAAGCTGGATGTTTCTTATCATAGTTAACAGTTTCCCTGTGAACCTCTGCCAGCTATGGTATAAGGGCACTCTATGATTCTATTACGTTTTTAGGTAATCTTCAGTTTCCGATTCACTGAAATACTATGCTGTGAGTAAACATTAGTGAGAAGATGCTTCTTCAGTTCAGGCTCCTTTTGTAATTTGTTAAATGGCGACTCATTGAATGATGAGCGTATGTGCTGTGCATACTACTTTGACATTTCTGTCCACACAGTTACCTGGAGCGATGGTCTGTGAGTGGCATGGAGGACCAGTATGAAAGGCGACGGGAGCCCTCAAATTCTGTGTAGAGAGAAGGATGTCAAACATGGGCTTTTTTAAGCTCCCCTTTTTTTAAAAGGATTATGAATAAGTATTATAATCAGCCCTTTGCAACATAGTGGCCTGACAACTAAATATTTGATATTGCCAAACTGAGGTTTAGCTCAATCATATTTATAGGCGACAGCCAAAATAGGAAGATGCATTGCAATGTATTCTCTTTCTTATAGTTTTACTTGGATTCTTTGCTCTCTTGCTACTATGTTTGCTTTCAGCAGATTGATCTCCTCCTGGACTTCTTTACCCGGGTTCTTGCTTGTCTTTTTTCTCCTTCCTGATGTCAGGAACAGTTTGATGCCTTGTTGATTTCTTCAATCAATCAATCAATCAGTCAGTAGTTTGTAGAGCGCGGATACTCACCCGTGAGGGTCTCAAGGCGCTGAGGGTGGAGGGCTGCTCATCAGTCTGGGCGTGGAGGTTCAGTCGAAGAGCCAGGTCTTAAGGTCCTTCCTGATTTGGGTCAGCAACGGGATTGCCTGTGGTGAAGGGGCAGGGTGTTCCAGGTCTTGGCGGATAAGTAGGAGAAGGATCTTCCTCTCGTTCTGGTCTTGTGAATCCGCTGGAGGAACCTTATCTTCAACAGCTGCCTTGGGCGATGTAGGAAGGTAGGATTGCATGGTTACCCCCACTTTTTGCCTGGTGTTTTGCTGGTTTTTGACTAGTCTGACTAGTTTGACTGGGATCCTGCTAATCAGGACCCCAGTCTATCTGCTTTCTTCCTAAAATGTTATGCATGTACTTAGGTACACTCCAGATTGGATACTAGGGTACCCTTGCCAGTCCCTAGTATATGGTACACATGTACCCAGGGCACAGGTACCCCAGAGGCCTCCCATGGGCTGAAGAATGTATTATGCCACCCATGAGAGGCAAAATGGACCCTAGATTCGATGTGGACAAGATTCTGATCAAGAAACCATTGACCTTCGACCGGCTGGACACTCTGGACTTCGCTGGACTTCGACTGGGCCCGACTTCATCTCCCTCTCAGTTCAAAGCATAGTCTGTGCCCATGCACATTACAGGCTCCATGCAGGACCTGTGGAGCATCAAGGACAACTGAAGTATCTACCTTGGGGTGAAGGAGTCACTCCCCTGCATTCATAGGCACCGTAACGCACCTGACTGGTCGGCTGATCCTGAGCTCCTACAGACTCTGAAGGCTCTAGTAACACAGGAGGTGGGTTCCTATGTTCCTTGAGGTTGAGATACCCTCTCACCAAGTTTGAGGCCAGTATCCCATGTGGGGAGTGCATAACCCGAACCCCTATGCACTGTGTACTTTTGCAAGTGCATGTGCTTGTTGGCATTCCCCAACTAAGTGCATTGGGCTATCAATAGCGCCTAATTCTGTGCACATTTCATACAAAGGACTTTGGCTTCCTTTCACTCAGTGCTCTGCAAGCTGTTACTTTGTGAAACTGCTAGAGGTCCCCTCGTGACTCCTGTGCCTTCAGCCTGTGGGTCCATGTGAGGGACAACACTGCTTTTCTTGGGCTCCTCTGGTTGTTCCAGGCCTGCCCTGACTCCCCTTGCTGTGGTGAGTCCCCTGGTCCTTGCTGGGCCAGACCGTAACCTTCTTTGACCTTCTTCATAGATTGCCGCTGCCAAGGCTTGTTGGTTCTCCCGCCAGACACCGACCCCTCAGCACTCGACATCCTTTGTGGGACAGCTCGTATCTGGCTCCTGGTCATCTTCGATGTCTCCTGGTCCCTGCAGCTGTAGAGTCAAGGTCTCCATCTTCACACCTGAAGCACCCGACATCGGTGGGCATTCGTCTACAGAGCCCCTGGTCACTCCTGGGTGACCCAGACTCTGTCACCTCTGCTTTCAGGTTCCTGCCATCAAGAATCCACCTGCGGGTTCCACCGGACACTTTTCTTCTTTCCAGCAGTGGCATTTCTTTGAAGACTCCCATTGAGAATGACAGGGGTTTCCGATGCCACTTCAGCCCTATGCACCCGGCTTCCCTGGGATAGGTGACTCTGGTACTTCGGTATCCATGGGTGGGGTGGCTCTCCAACCTTTTATGTTCCAAAGGGTTTCCTTGTAATCCACTGGGAAGGGTCCTTAAACTTTAAAATTGCAACCGCGACTCTCCCATTGAATTGTACGTAGCACGCGGCAGTGTTTCCACACTGCACCCGTCCTCCGTGGGGTCCCTAGTTACTCACCTTGGGTAGTTCCTTAGGGTCCCAGCGATTCTAAATCTTCTAGACACGGTCTTGACTCGAGTCGTGGTTCTTATACCGGTTGCATGATGGAACAACTACCACTTGAACAACTACAGTCTAAACAACTACTCCTTAACCACAACTTAGTCTAAACCACTAAAGTTTTAACAACATCTATTTTTTACAACTACTATGCCTTTAGCACGATTGCCTTTACCCCATTAATGTATCTATTTTACAGGTAAGTATAAACCTATATACTTACTGGGTTTGCATGTAGCTGTAAAACACTTACATTTCTGTAAAACACTTAAATTTCGTGGTAAAGGTATGCATGCTAAAGACATATGCATTGTAAAATTAATGTTGGTAAGTATTAACACTATATACATATAGATATACCCCTATACACACACACCGACCTATACTCACTATTAATGTTATAAAATCCCTTTCCATTCCAAAAACCTACACACACCCCAAACCTTAAAAATTCCCTTTCCACCCAAAAACCTATACCCACTCTAAACCCTATGAATTCCCTTTCCACCCAAAACCCCCACACCCACCCTAAACCCTAAAATTACCCATGCAATCCCAAAAACCCATACCCACCCTAAATCCTAAAATTACCCTTGCCCTCAAAAACCCATCCCCACCCTAAACCCTAAAATTACCCTTGCCACCCAAAAACCCATCCCCACCCTAAACCCTAAAAAATACCCTTGCCACCAAAAAACCCATACCCACCCTAAACCCTAAAATTACCCTTGCCACCCAAAAACCCATACCCACCCAAAACCCTAAAATTACCCTTGCCACTCAAAAACCCACACCCACCCTAATCCCTAAAAATACCCTTGCCACCCAAAAATCCATATTCACCCTAAACCCTTAAAAATACACTTGCAACCATATATATATATATATATATATATATATTACACGTAACACTTACCTTTAATACTTACCAAAATACTTACATTTTAAAGTAATTTTTTTTACTGCTAGTATGCCATTACCTTTAATGCATTTACAATGAAATTCAAACACGTTTTCACATAATAAACACTATTTTCCTAAACTTATTTTGTTAAAAAAAAAAATCCACTCTACATAACAATATAAAATATGGCCAACCACCATTTTATCACTAGTAATGCATCTGTCATATACAATCCAAGCGTGCCATCTACTGGCCAGATGTAGTTGTAAATGCATTAGTGGTTAAAAGACTCGTGATTCAGGTTCAGGTGGTTGTTAAGGAGTCGTGGTTCAGGTCCTTCGTTGTCAATGAGTCGTTGTAAAGGCTGTTTCCCTCTTATACCACTATTTTAGTATATGGTTTGGTCTCCCCCTGGAGCCCACTGTGTATTAGTGCTGCTTACAATTGTTTCTGTGCTACAGTATTGTGTGCTTTGTGTTTATCTGCATGGAGCAGATACTGTGAGGTATTTAAGGTGTGTTATAATAATAAATACATATTTTTATAACTACTGAGTGGTTCTCCTTTCATTTGACCAATACAATAAGGTTGCATTCTGATAAAACAAGCTGCTTAACATTCCTTCAAGACTAAGCCTGAAGGCTGCTCTCCATAGCTACCACTTGGATAGCTTTCAAAGGTTATCTCTGACCTCTTAAATCACCATAAGGGTTGTTTGGACTGGTGCAAGGTGCCCACTTTAATTAGTGTACAGCATATACCAGGCCAACTTCTCAAAGGCGATTTTTATTAGCAATGTTTATTGCGTTTTGAAGGTCTTTCAAATTTCTGTGTGTTTTTTTCTGCTCTATTTAGTAGAATGTGAAGGGTTCTCATTTCTGATTTTCTCCGTATTTACTACTCTGTGGGGCATATTCTCAAGAACGTGTGATAACCACCGCAAGTTTAGCTTAACGCAACTTTGCATATCGCAGTCTATCGCGGGAAAACAACGCCGTGTTAACGTAGTATTCCCAACCTGGCGGCACCATGCGATAGTCCCACGATAACGCGTCAAATGACGTGTTAAAATTAACGCGACGCCGCAAAAATGCGAAACACGAACGCGAATAAAGTTGCGATGAGGCCAACCGCGATACAAAAATCTGTGATAACCAGCGACAGGCCTGCAATTCCCACGCATCATGCGGGAAAATGCACTATAAAAGCTGAACAAGAAAAACACACCATAAACAAAATAAACTGCGTAGCAACATGGATGCACCCGGAACGAGTGCCCAGGTCAACGCGAACCCCACAAGCCCCACAGACCACCAGCAAGGAACCTCGGGGTCGGGGAAGGTGAAGGAGAAGAGGAAGAGGAAGACGGGGTACAGTCCGCATGACAACCAGATCGTCGTCACGGAGGTGACAGAGCACTAACAACAACTGTCCGTCACCTCCACCGTGTCTTTGGCAACACAGACGGAAAAATTGCACTCCATCGTGAATGCTGCCGGAGTGTCAAGGAGGCCAAGATGCGCTGGCACGATGTGAAAAGCCAAACCAAGCAGAAACCAGCTGCCAACAGGAAGGCAGCAACGGCAAATGGAGGTGGGAATCCTGTGCCACAGGAGGAGCTGGAGCAAATGGTGGACACAGTCATCAGTATGGAGACGGTGCAAGGAGTCGGGAGTTCGGACACTGCTCGACATGACCTGACACAACATCAACAGGGTGAGTAATGAACAGGGACTGTGTGGACGGGGGGGACGGGCACAATGGCACACATGCACAACGACGTGTAGCACACCGCACACCCACAATGACCCTGGGTCATGTCCCTGATCCCCGTGGCATATTGCAGCACACATACAAACATCAAATAGGCCCCCGTCCACCATGTGCCCAAAGGGGTCCCACCCCACACATCACCAATTCCACAACACACATATGCACCCGTGCGGAACACAGCAAAGATGCGTATATGAGAGCCACACTGACAATGCAAGTGACACCACATGACGAGCAGCATGGCTGGAGTACAATCACCATGACATTGTGCACACCACGAGACTGAGGTGGCTGAGTGTGGACCACATCCGGAAAGGAGCAGGTCACACTCTGACACATCCACGTGCACAAACAACCACTGACATCAACAATACATCTGCAGACAAACAATGCACAAGAGTACAAAAACCGTCCAAGAGCACAAATGACCCAAGTCGCCAACATCACAGCACCCTAAAAGCACAAAAGCCAAAGGCACACCGCCTCCAAGGGATAAGGGCAAGAACAACAGTTGATGGACAGAATGCAGAACAATGTCATACATTCACCCCAGTACAGAGATCTGGGCCTAAATCCATCGTTTTTTTGCTCACCATGCCATTCCAGTTTGAACCCAGCCATATGCAAATCAGTCTTGACCCTGTGCCTCATGGGAACAGTCCAGCCCAAACTGCCAAGCCAGGTCCTCCCTGGACCGGAAACAAGCATCCTAGGACCAGTTTCGGGGTTTCACCCCTCTTCAGCCAGGATAGCTTGATTCCAGTGGCATGGAGAGCACGGGACCCACGTCTGGGCATACCCGTCCCACTCGGGGTGACAAATGCAAAAACAACAGTTGATGGACAGAATGCAGAACAATGTCATACATTCACCCCAGTACAGAGATCTGGGCCTAAATCCATCGTTTTCTTGCTCACCATGCCATTCCAGTTTGAACCCAGCCATATGCAAATCAGTCTTGACCCTGTGCCTCATGGGAACAGTCCAGCCTGAACTGCCAAGCCAGGTCCTCCCTGGACTGGAAACAAGCATCCTAGGACCGGTTTCGGGGTTTCACCCCTCTTCAGCCAGGATAGCTTGATTCCAGTGGCATGGAGAGCACGGGACCCACGTCTGGGCATTCCCCCGTCCCACTCGGGGTGACAAATGTAAAAACAACAGTTTATGGACAGAATGCAGAACAATGTCATACATTTACCCCAGTACAGAGATCTGGGCCTAAATCCATCGTTTTTTTGCTCACCATGCCATTCCAGTTTGAACCCAGCCATATGCAAATCAGTCTTGACCCTTTGCCTCATGGGAACAGTCCAGCCCGAACTGCCAAGCCAGGTCCTCCCTGGACTGGAAACAAGCATCCTAGGACTGGTTTCGGGGTTTCACCCCTCTTCAGCCAGGATAGCTTGATTCCAGTGGCATGGAGAGCACGGGACCCACGTCTGGACATACCCGTCCCACTCGGGGTGACAAATGCAAAAACAACAGTTGATGGACAGAATGCAGAACAATGTCATACGTTCACCCCAGTACAGAGATCTGGGCCTAAATCCATCATTTTTTTGCTCACCATGCCATTCCATTTTGAACCCAGCCGTATGCAAATCAGTCTTGACCCTGTGCCTCATGGGAACAGTCCAGCCCGAACTGCCAAGCCAGGTCCTCCCTGGACTGGAAACAAGCATCCTAGGACCGGTTTCGGGGTTTCACCCCTCTTCAGCCAGGATAGCTTGATTCCAGTGGCATGGAGAGCACGGGACCCACGTCTGGGCATACCCGTCCCACTCGGGGTGACAAATGCAAAAACAACAGTTGATGGACAGAATGCAGAACAATGTCATACATTCACCCCAGTACAGAGATCTGGGCCTAAATCCATCGTTTTTTTGCTCACCATGCCATTCCAGTTTGAACCCAGCCATATGCAAATCAGTCTTGACCCTGTGCTTCATGGGAACAGTCCAGCCTGAACTGCCAAGCCAGGGGCAGCAAAATCACAGCTGCAGTTGCGACTCTCACACAATGCAGCACACACACATAGCAATGACAGCACATCCACATGGACGACAATGTGGTACACAGTGCAACACTTACACTGCAGAACAGAGGACACAACTGGGTCCGCCTGTGCGTAGAAAATGGCCAATCACATCTGACATAGCAGGAAACTGTGAGATGCAAATGTATGTGTACAATCTCACCTACGTCATGTAGTCCAAATGTCCATTGTCCCACATCAAATAGTCCGCCCCTCCCAAACAGTCACAATGTACATTGTCATGCAGTCTGTATGTAAACTTGAACAATGCGTCAACATACATGCCAACACAATGTCAACAAGCATCTCCCCTTCACATTGCAGAGGGACAAACAACACCTCCAGCAGAGCAGACCAGACAACTCTACAGTGATGCTGAAGAGGACCTCCACACTTCCGACACCGACGCCCTACAACAGTCCATGGTCATCCTAGGCAATCGATTTCCAGGAGCAGGGCAGCACCGCTGCATTGAGGATACCCCACCCCCTGCACAGACAACACAGCTGGATGCACCCACCACCCCGGCTGGCTCCCAGCAGCCCACCGAAGCACACATCGCATTCCAATGCCAGGTGTCAGACTGCCAGAAGGGGGTGGCCGAACATGTGCGGGTGGGTGTACTACCTCATGGAAGCCGAACTAGATCACATACGTGGGTGTCTAAGTCCCATCAGGGACCACCTACACTCCCCAACGGAGACCCACACTGCGACAGAGACTCATGCCTTTGCACATTTCCAGTACTGAACCACACCCAGAGCCACGGGATAATCATCCACACCCCCACGCTGGACTGGCATACGCTGGCCCAGTTCACTCCTCTTACGTATTAAGTGGGGGACAACAAAGCTACATGTGCAATGTCTCACCCTCTGCCTGCGGTGACATGGTTGCGTCCACTGTCCACTACACTCCAAACACCAGCAGTGCATATAGACATGGATATGTCTGTGGTCTGCATACTGCAGTCTGTCCAGCACATCTCTGCCACACTTGGCATTGTGTACATTCTCATTCATGGGTCACTTGCCTCCTTCGCACATGCCTGGTTCCCACCTCTCCCCACATTCCGCTATTGTGTGGCTGAGGTGCCATGCCGTTGATGGCTCATGTACATGGCTAACTAAGGTTGCCACAGTAAGTTGTGCTGTCGTGTCTGGTGGGTGGGCTTGTTGTTTGGCATGTTGTATGTGATTTTGTGACGTGTGCAGTGCCAGAGTTGTGAGTTGCATGATTGTGGAGTTGAGGTGTGTGGTGTGTTCATTTGGTACTTGCCAACGAGCAGTGCATTCCCATAGGTGCCATCCTGGAAGCGCTTGTTGATGTTGGACTGTCGGAAGATGAAGGGATCATGCACACTGCCTGGGTAGTTGGCTACGACATTGGTGAAGAGTCCCCTGTGGTCCACTATTGCCTGCACGTTGATGGAATGCGTGTGCTTTCTGTTGCGGTAATTGTGTGCAGTGTCGGCAGGGGGCACAAGTAGGACATGTGTGCAGACGATTTCCCCCAAGACGTGCAGGAATCCAGCTATAGCGTATAGTCCTTGCTTGGTCTCCAGCTGTTCCTGCGCATTGTGGGGGACGTATAGGTACTGGGGTACCTAGCTGATGTTGGCATCCAGGACAGGTGTGAGGAACTTGGATGGGGCTGGCTGTGAGACTCCTCCGACTCTGGCGGTTGTTGGTTGGGAGGTACCAGAGGCCAACAGGTGCAGCACAGCCAGCAGCTTTGTCTGCGGAGGGATGTTGGTTGTCCGCTGTGTTGGTACCGTCAGCCTGTGGGCAATGATGTTCAGGATGCGGAGGATGGTTGTCCTTTTGAGCCTGTAGTGGGCATTGACATTGTCTGGTGTTAGGTCTGTGAGGCTGGTGCATTTCCTGAAGGTCCGCTGTCTTTGTCTGCGCTGCCTCTGTGGTGGTCCGGGGTGGAGAGCAGGGGGTCCGGGGGGGGGGTGGCAGTCCTGGGGGTGGTAGCAGTGGGTGTTGTTGCCCTCTCGGGTCTCCGGGATGCATGGTGAGTGGCTCCATGGCATCTGTTGTTCTTCATGTGTGGATCTGGGCTGGGCTCCCTTTGATGGTGCAGGTTGTCGTCCGACTTTACACCAGGTCAGAGCAGGTGTTAATTTCCTGCTGCTAACGCGCCTTATCGCCTGTTTTGTGGTCTTATCGCCGATGTGGCTGGTCGTTGAGAATGTTGAGGTGTGGTGTTGCCGCTGATTTTTGCTGGGGAACGCCTACTCTGCATCTCATTAGCGATAGTTGCCGGGGTCATCTGTGGCGATGTTTTTTGCGGATGCTTTCGCAAGTAAACTGGTGGTATCGGCTGTTAGCACCAGCTTGTGAATGGGGCGATAAATTTATCGCGACTTTGGCTGCGATAAAGTGCCGATAACTCGGCGATAGCTCCTTGAGAATATGCCCCTGTGTTGTTTATCCTACGATCGAACCATCATGAATGAGGACATTTCTCAATCTTTTTTTCCGGAGAAAAATGCGGCTCAATACTCTGCATTAAAAAGTATTTCCTATGTAGGCAGATGGGTGAAAAGGATCGGAACAAGGGCAATCAGTTAAATAGAGAACTCAGTCAGCATTAGGTGTGGCTGTGAGGTGGCATAACCCCCTCAAACTTGTCAGATATTCTAAAATTACATGCACTGCCTTCACACGCCTGCCTGGGTACAGTATGGTAACACTTAAGTGCAGGAGCAAATGCAGCATATTGGACACATCCCCAAGATCTGGAACGTGTAACAGTGAATAAGTTGCGCCAGGCCGTGCCTGCATACCCCACAGGTTCTTATTTTTGGGGACTGGGACACTTTCTGTCCACCCTGCTGGCAGTGTTCGAGCTAGTCTGCAAGTTGCTCCTACTGGCAAAAAATACCTTTCAAATACACCACTTTGAAAATGTACCCACACTTTTGGCTGTGGTGGCCTGCTTGTCGTAACAGCCGCCAAAGCTCAAAGCACTGTGGTGACACTCAATGACATCATCTAGACATGGGAGGACATGGCAGGAATGTCATCCATGCTGTGCCATTAGCCCTTGTCTGCACTGCACAGTTTTGCTGTGTGCACAACCCAGTACATCATGGCTCGTGAACAGAGAACCAGCCCCATTGCAGTAATATTTGAAATCACAACACCCATGATTTTATCTATAACTAAACTGGGAGCAGTGTGAAAATATGAAGGAGATTCTTCACAATTAAAATAAATATATTTCTATTACATAAGAAAATGTTTCACTTTTCTACATCAGAGCGGATCGCTGTATTGAGTGGCTTTTATTATACCGTTTCTAAACATACATTTAGAAACATCCATGCCCACCACTGCCTTGACAAAGGTGACATTAATGAACCAAGAATCAAGTCAGTTTTCCTGTTTAACATATATGTGGCCCAGGATGCTGTTACAGCTGGAACGACTTTATAGTCTATTACAACTTATACAAGAGAGGTTTATACAGCCCCCATCCTAAACTGATGTATTTCAAGGTGCTCTCAAATCTGATGATAAAGGAACAGGAGGCACAATGAAGTAATGCAGTTACCTACAATGTGGTCAAGTGGTGAAGCCAGGATTGATCCCAGGTTTCTTGGATTGAGATTGCGCAATTCAGACACTAAGGGCCAGATGCATAAGTGTAAGTTTACTACTTTTTGGTATTCACAAAGCTAAGTCACTATTAGTACCTGTACTACTAGTAAACTTACCAGTAGTAACTTTACTACTAGTAATTTTGCTACAGTAACTTTACTAGTGGTAAAGTTACTAGTAGTAATTTACCTTTGCAAACACCAAAAAGTAGTAAACTTGGGGGCATATTACCAAGGAAGTGGCGGAGAGAGGCGTTAGCCGTCTTGGCTTAACGCCTCTCTCCGCCACTTCGGAAACGCCAGGCTGCACCATATTAACAAGGATATGGTGCAGCCTGGCATTTCCCCCTGCGATGGCGCTAAGTTACACAACTTAGCGCCAGCGCAGGCATCCTTGCACCAGAGTGCAAGGGTGTCTGCGAGCGGGGAGGTTTGTTTATGTGTAGGAAGGAGTTCCTTCCTGCACATAAACAAACCCAAAATGCCATTTTGTAACTTTCATGTGTGCTGCTTCGTGCAGCACACATGGAAGTTACAAAATTGCATTTTGAAAAACGGTTTGTTCATATACAGGAAGGGACACCTTCCTGTACATGAACAAACCATGGCATTTTGCTTTTTCCATGTGTGCTGCACAAGGCAGCACACATGGAAAAAGCAAAAACGAGGAGAAATAAAGCATTTCTCCTCGTTTTGCCACCTTAAGACCAGGATTTTTCTCATCTTAAGTTCGGCGCTGCCACCTATTATCGCCAAACTTGACAATAGGTGGCAGCGTCAACTTCAATGGGTGTTGTGTTGGAACTCCGACCGCAACACCCACTGCACGCCCCCTTTCACGCTAAGTTTAGCATGAAAGGGGCCCTATTATCAAGGCAGCGTTAAGCCACTTAACGTGGCTTTAAGCCACGTTAAGTGGCTTAACGCTGCCTTGATAATAGGGTGCTGACCCTATCGCCACCACAACGTCACAAAAAGTGACGTTGTGGTGGCGATAGGGGCTTGGTAATATGCCCCTCAGACTTTAGTCTAAGTTTACCTTTATGAATCGGGCCCACAATTTCCATCCCTTTCTCTCTCCTAGTTTACATCAGAGGTTATTACATTAAAATTTTGGAGGAGATACCTAAGAACACTGTTTTAAATAAACGTATTACGTGTTAAATCAAGTTGAAACAAAATATTTTTCTACAAACAAAATTCCAAAAGTAAGTGAAGGCATGCTTCTATATTTTAATGTTAATCTCACCTACTTTGCCAGACTTTTAATATCATGAGAGACTAAACTCCTTGCTGAATGCAAATACAAATGTTAACAAAACAATGGTCAGGAAATATCCCAAAGAATTCACATCACCCAAGTGTAGTGCAGGGCTCGTCAGCTATTAGTCTTTTAGAAAGAGCTGACAGTGTGTGGTCTTTCTCCATTCAGTTTTAATCTATGGGGTGGGGGCTGCATTTCAGATGGGCTGACCATCAAGACACTGCAGACGTCTGTAAAAGTGCTCAGAGAAAAAACTAAGCATAACATACCACTCTCTTCACTTTCACATCTTCCCTGCAGAGTTTTAACTATCGACCTGTGTTAGAAATGGGGGTCTCTGGTTGGCAAGCATTTGCACCTTTGTCCAAGTAGGGACCCTTCTTCCTAGTCATGGTAAGGGAGTTACACTCCTAAAATAACTCCTGCTCACACCCTTGGTAGCTTGTCACGAGCAGTCAGGCTTATCTCAGAAGCAGTGTGTAAAGCATTTGCACATAACCAACAGTAATACAGTGAAAACACTACAAAAGGACACCACACCAGTATAGAAAAACACCCAAATATTTTTATATATCCAAAACAAGACCAAAACAATAAAAATCCAACATACAGTACTTTAAAAATATATACTTTGCAAGATAGCCTTAAAATTGCAGCAATACCTCAAAAACTCAGTTTGTATGAGTCGGTAGCTTCATCCGGGGCTACAGCAATGCTGAAAACAACAGAGTCTAACAGTTGCAGCTGACTAAAATGGAATTGGAGCAAGGTGCGGTGCCCTCTCGATGCGGTGCAGGCAGCGGCTCAGTGGCGATCATCCAGACGGCGTCGGTGAGACCATGGCTTACCGTGCAGGGTGAGGCAGTGCTCGATGCAGTGTTGGCAGGTTGCGGTGCAAGCGACACAGCCGGTTAGCGGGAGCTGGCGTCGGTCAGCCCAGACTGCTGTGGGGGATGAGGCTGTGCGTCGTGAAACTTGGGAACGGTGCTCCCAGCCACGATGTGGTCACGGGTGTCGAAGTCATCAGCAGCGACGGCGCTGGTGAGACCAGGATGGCGAAGTGAAGTGAGGCGATGGGGAGTGCGGTGCCCACAGGTCACGGTGCAAGCAGTGGCTCGGTGGCAGAGGCATCGATTGTCGTCGTCGGTGAAACCAGGGTTGCGGTGCGAGATGCAGACGGTGCCTTTTGCGGTGCCATCGGGACACAGAGGCAGCGAAGGAGTCAGTGACGGAGTAGGTTGCTTTTCCCTTCTCTGTGGCAACTGAAACAGCGGTTCCATAAGTGGTACCCAGAGGTTGGTGAAGTCTTTGCAGTCCCTGAGACTTCAGAACAGGAGGCAAGCTCTATTTCAAGCCCTTGGAGATACTCAGTACAAGTAAAGAAAGTTCAGTCCAGTCCTTTCACTGCCCAAGGCAGAAGCAGCAACTGCAGGCCAACCCAATAAAGCAACAACACAGCAAAGGGGCAGTACACCTCCTGGCAGCTCTTCTTCTTGACAGGTTCTTTGATTCAAGCAAGTTCTCTTGAAGTTTTTGATTTCCCTGAGATTTCCAACAGGAGGCAAGCTCTACTTAAAGCCCTTGGAGAAAACTCTAACAGCAGGATGATGAAAGCACACTCCAGTCTTTTCCCTGCCCAAGACAGAAGCAGCAAGCAGGAGGCCAACACGAAAAGCGCACAGCAAAGTGGCAGTTCCTCCTGACAGCTTTTCAAGGCCTTCTTCCTGGCAGGTTCCTTAGTTCAGCAGTAATCTAAAGTTCTGGGGTCTGGTCCTAATACTTATACTCAAAATTCTGTTGTTCTCTCAGGCAGAGAGTGTCTGTGCTTAGTCCAAACCAGTTTGGTCCTCTCTGGCCCAAACTGGCCCAAACCTAGGAGGTGGAGATAGCATTGTCCAAGGCAGACAGGGCCTATTCAGGTGCAAGGGAAGTCTCCTCCCACTCTAAATGCAGACCAGTCCTATTCAGGTGCTAGAGAAAACTCCTCCCACTACTCTGAATGCAGCCCAGGTCTATTCAGCCCAGCCCTGACTCATCCAGACTCTCTGGAGCCACTGCACATCCCCAGCCCCTGTCACTTCAAAGCCCAGCAGTCAATATTCATCATAACAGAGGCACACTGGATGGCTAAGCAAAAAAATACCTATTTTCTAAAAGTTGTATTTTCATACAGAGAATGTAAAAATCACCCTCACTAAAAGATGTATTTTAACATTCTGAGTTCAGGCATACTAAACTTTATCTTCCTATCTGGTCCCAATGGGAAGTCATATTTATAAGATGTTATAAATAACTCTCATTCTATTCTATGGGACAGATAGCCTTTTAGTAGTGAAAAACGAAATGCACTGTAATTCACTACCAGGACATGCCACACACTTCAGGGCATGTCCTACCTTTCACAAACACTGCACCCTGCCCACAAGGGTAACTTGGGCCTACCTTAGGGGTGACTCACATGTAAGAAAAGGGAAGGTTAGAGCCTGGCAAGGGGGTGCACTTGCCAAGTCGACATGGCAGTTTCAAACTGCGCGCAGACCCTGCAGTGGCAGGTCTGAGTTACCTTTTCAGGGGTACTCAAGTGGGTGGCACAATCAGTGCTACAGGCTCACTAGTAGCATTTGATTTACAGGCCCTGACACACTCAGTGCACTTTACTAGGGGCTTACCAGTAAATCAAATATGGCAATCATGGAAACACCAATCCATAACCAATTTACACAGAGAGAATATGCACTTTAGCACTGATCAGCAGTGGTAAAGTGCCCAGAGTCCTAAAACCAACAAAGACAGGTCAGGAAAAAATAGGAGGAAGAAGTAAAAGGTTTGGGGATAACCCTGCAAAACGGGCCATTTCCAACAACATGTCTGCAAGATGAACATGTGCTGGGCGGTGTCTCCTCTGCTGCAGGAGTGGTTGGGGAGGCGTAAAGGGGTTTTGTATTTTATTTTGCAACAGGGTGCACTGCCAAAGCCACATGAAGAATTGGCTCATTTTTGGTTAAGGAGCCTGAGATTAGTACCTCTAGCTGAGCCAGAGATCTAGCTCGAGACTTAAGTGGCTATCCCACCATCAAATTTGCAAGTGTGGGGCTGGCTGGTGAATGCATGTCTCAGCTGCAAATAACAGCAGTAGGAGGGTGATGTGGCCAACTGTCTCAAACTGAATAGGCCTTTTTGTACTTTCAATTTCAGTACCACAGTCTATCAAGGTTTAGATCAGTTTTGGGATGGAGCTCAGGTTCAGGGAATAAAACTGGGGCAGCTACATCTCTCTAGAATGAGATTTTGCCACTTAATGTCTGCAGTTTTCGCTCATTCCCCTCGTACTCTCTCGGAGAACTGCTACCAAGGGCAGTCTCAATAACAATAAGCACTGGGGAAACTGTAGAACTCATTTCAGACTTTGTTGCCCTGTGCACATTGTGTGCACAGCGGCAGAATGCTCAAACACATATTACCTGTCCTCTGAGACATCTGGCTCCAGGTGGAGGTGTGCCAGAGTAAGGAAGCAAATGTTGGCACAGTGCAACTCCACACATCTCCAGTGACACCTGTGCTTCTTGTTTTCTGACAGCAAAGGAAATAAGGCAGAGCAGTAATTGCCAAAGAAAGGGCACAATCAAGTTACAGATACTTCTCATCTTCACTATATTTGATGACATTGGGCCCGATTCACAAAGGTACAGTGAGGCGAAAGTCTAACTTTATGACTTTTCGTATTCACAAAGGACATTTAGTCCTCGTAAGTGCCCTTTGTGAATACTGAAAGTCGTAAAGTTCGACTTTCGGTATTCACCAAGGGCATTACCTTTGTGAATCGGGCCCATCATGTTTATCCTTGTAAATGCAGTCTCCAGGTAGCACTCTAAAGAAAATTCAATGGAGGAGCTGCATTTTATATCATGAGCACAAGCAAAACATGTTTCTCTGTTTCAACATCAGAATACCAATAGCTCCTGTAGAATGAATATAAAATGATCATTAGTATCTGTTCTTTCATTTAATTTCACTGAAAACGTACCATTATTTTGTTTTGATAAAAATTGTCATTTATATTATGCCTTTATGCATTGCTGTTTAACTGGAATATTTTATTTCAATGGACACCAAATCTAAACTAGACGTTTTTTTGTTGTTTTTTTTTTGCTGAACGTGGATAGAGAAGAATCTTGGGGGCATATTTACAAGCCCCTTACGCCACCCGTATGTCACTTTTCCCATGTTAAAAATTACGCAAACGTGGCGCAAGGGGCTTGTAAATAAGCCCCTTAGTTCACTATTTCAAAATCAAAAAGTATGTGCAGACAGGAACAGCAAATGAAATATGGTATGCCTAAAGATGGGTTAGCGGTTGCTGGTCTTTGTGACAGAAGTTCAGATTTCTGATGATTGGGGATAAATACAGATTGATTGTTGAAAGTTAAAGCTAGCATTGGGGGGGATTATACGTGCATTTTCATTAAAAAAAGAAACCTGAGATTTTCGGACCCAATAAGGTAATTTACTAGATATTTCAAATATTTTAATGATATTTCTTTCCGATTTCACAGACACCACATTATTTGTGCTGTTTTGGTTCTCATAAGTCATGCATATATCACAAATCAATAGTTCACTAAGTACTCGTTTTAAAGCACAGAATCATGTAAAATTTGGTAACATAGTTGTCGAGCAATCAATATCTTAATAAGAGCTAGCCAGTAAACAATATTCTAATCAACAGTAGTGCTCAGTGTCCCCATGTTATTCCCATTTAGAGGGGTGACAGAAAGGCATATGTGGTCAGATGCACCACTTTTTTGCGATGAGACTTTCATTTTGTGATGCAATCTATGTTCTAAAATGTTGCACCAAACAATTTCCACTGACAGACGAGCACAGAACAACCTGCTTAATGAATAATAATTAGGCAAGTCATTGTTTGTGACTCTCTGTGATTGGCGGCAAATAAAGGGACGGTGGCCTGCCAGAAATAGCAGACCACCATCCCTGTGTTTGTGTTCACAAATATGAACGTTCTGTTTTTAAACCAGACCATGTTCCTTGTGGGAACTGGTATTATTTAAAAATGGAATCAAGTGCCGAGGGCAGCATGCAAGGTCCTTTCGAGGCTGCTACCACCATATACAACAAGCATTGTAAATGCAATAGCTCTCACATTTGTTCGAGTTGGAGCTATTGGCATTGTAAATGGCAATGTTTTTTACTTATGTGTTATGGAGTATAATTATGTGGTGTGTTGTAGAATTATGTAGTTTGGATTAAATTAGTTTGTTGTGTAATTGTGTGGCGTGGAATTGTGTGGTTTGCAGAGGATTTGTGTATTGGAATTATGTGGAATTGTGTGCTGTGGAGTTATGTGGATAGTAATTATGTGGTATTGAGTGTACTGGAATTATGTGAAATGGGATTGTGTGTTTTGGAGTGTAATTATGTGGAATGGTATTTTGTGTTATGGAGTGCAATGTAGTAGAGTTTAATGATGTAGTGTGCTGTTGAGGGTTGACTTCCATGGCAAACAAACGCCTATAAATAATACTTTTCATTGGGGCCTGATGCCGCAAATATATGCACTGGTATAGCACTGTGATGTGATCCCATCACTTGGTGGAAGGTGAGGTGCTATGGCAGAGGCTTGTGGACCTATTAGGTGGCCTATCAGCCACTAAACTCATAACCTGCCAAAGACAAGGACAGCAACATCCTGGGCTGCAAATAGTGCTTGGCAGCGGGAGCACATTATGTGGGTGCCGAGGATGACACGCATGTAATCCTGGACATCACCCTGATGAGGCGAGACTCATATACCACCTCATGTCCTCATTGCACCCAGCACAGAGTGGGATTAGACACATCTCTGTAGTAGTGTGGTCTCAAGCGTGAGACACCTCCCTTAGCTCTGCTGGCACAGTTCACATCAGTGAGTTCTTAGCTGCCCTGCGTCCTCAGGCAAGAAGATGTATGGACTGGCACATCTGCCCACATTCACAGATTCCACCTGAAGTAGGCACAGGAATGTGTGCAAAGTGTAGAGCTTCAGATAGGAACTCTGTCAAAGAAAGAGTACCACTGGCCTAATGAAAGGCAGGGAAACAAGTCTGTACTTCCACCCTCCTGGAGGTTAGTAAAGAAAGGAGAGCAATGTGCCCCATGCCCATGGCTCCCAGTGTCACTGCACCCACTGCTACACTAACGACGCCTAGGCTCCTGCTCTCTGTCTACCAAGCAGACTATCCAGCCGGGTATGCGTGGCACAAATGTGCAAAAGTATCTTTTTATCTTTAATTCTTTTCCTCCACTTTGCCACACAGGGAGCCCTTTTCTCCCGAACCAGTTTTTAACAAGGGAGGCACACAGTGCTTAAACTGGTTCTTCGGCACTTAATCATCAACACGGGCACTTGAGCACCAGTTAAGGACACATTCATCTTTGGTAGGCACAGAGAGATTAAGTGGTTTGCTCACGTCTACACGTTATGTGCGTTGTTGTTAAGAAGCTGAATTTTCATATCTGCTTTCAACATGATGTCTGAAAGTACCCAAATTGATATTATCAATGTGTTCGTGAAAAATAAAAACAATAATATAAGATGTGGTGGTATATTTGGCATTAATAACTCAGCTTTGCGAATATAAACTGTGATGCAACACTCTATGAACACTGTGTTTATCACTGGTGTTGTGTAAACACATTGCTTTGGACACCCAATAGGAGCACAGGGAGGAGGGGCCATCACACGATGTAACAAAAGGTAGCAAGAATGCACTGAACACTGTGCGATGTGTGATGGCCAACAAAAATGTTTACTGAGTAAAATCGCCTGGGAGGGACCTAAGAGAGTAAGGGAGAGATATTTACTAAAATGCACCAATAAAAAGGAAGCATTTAAGACGAGCACAAAAAAGAGCAAATGTCAATAGATGGGCATGTCAAAAGCCCACAGAAGAGATTACAACGTGTCTTGCAGACAGAGCAAGCACTGTCTTAGGCTTGACCTAAAAATTAAGTTGTTCCAATGGAACACCTTCTACTTTGCAAATCAGTTGCCACCTCATTTGAGATGTGTGTAACTGATCAATGGTTTGTGACCCCAATTGCATTAATAATACAGTACCAAATCACAATTAAAAGGAAAGCCATTGCACACCCTTTCCTAACTGTGATTCAGCATAGGTTCCGTAAACCCAATTTGAGAGCCGGAAATGCATTTCTGACTTGCAAAAATGGGGTTTCAAATAGGCCTGGATGAAATTTGTGTTACACTGGCGTAATTTTTATATTCTTGCAGTACTATTTTTGTGTGAAATTCATGAAATTACATTATTGCGACACATCATGTAATTTTGTGCCTTTCGTGGTAAAAAGCTACCACGAGCACAGGGGAACAATGTAAACAACAGAGTGCAAGCAGCTGTTGTTTGTTGTGTTTCAATTTTTTTGCACTTTGTTTTAGCACAGATTGAGCCCTTGTGTCCAAAATAGACACAAGGTTGCATTTTGCACTAAAATACAGCATCAAATGCAAATTTTTACATTTTGCTCAATTACCTGCAATTACACATCATTTTGCGAAATTTTTGCGGCAAATGTAAAAGAAAATTATGCGGTTTTCACATGCCTCTAGTTTGAAACATGCCAATAAGCCATTTTGCGATTGGAAACCCCATGATTAAGCAAATCTCTGGATTTCCGATCCAAAAATGGCTTTGTAAATTGGTCACTTAGTGTTACACCACAATGAGTAAGGATTACAGGTTACAAGAAAGCCTGAGCTCTGCTGATAATCCTTCTGAACTGTCCTGCCAAAAAGGATTCCACTAGCAACTGCTAAGTGACAATCAAACAGCATGGGACAGAGCTGTTGCATATTTTGTGAAGCACTAAAGGATGAAGAAGAAGAATTGGATGAATATGAAATTGCAATGAGTCAGTTCCATAACAAGTTTTGTAAGAAAAAGAAAATGTGCAGCTCATTTTTCGGAGTGTGCTAGCTTCCGGAGGGACCAGTAACATCCTTCAGAATATTTCTCTCTTCGTATAATTACAGATTTGTCATAATTGAGTGCTAAGGAGCCAGCTTTTAGAAAAAGTGAACAGCAACAAAGTTCAGGAAATGTTATTGCTGACATGAGATTTACCTCTAAGTAAAGTCATGGAGGTAACATGGCATGGAGGTAGATTGCATGGCACTAAACTCTCAAGGTATAAAATAATTGTGGGTGAGCCAAATATTAGTGATATACATATATAAATGAAGTAAAGACAAACGATTAAGGTTTCAGCACATTGAACACCCACACAATAGGCAGCAGAAATGTCAATAGGAACTGTAATGTAGCTTAGAAAAATAATGGATAGTATACAATATGAATTTATTTCACTCCATAACAATTAGGGTGAAGGAGGTCCACTCCATAGCACATTTGGATGCCAGGTATATCCTAACTAAGAATATCTTTCTTGTAATGTTTGGAGAAATTGTGATAAGTTATAGGACAGATTTGGAGGAATTAGAAATGTAAAACTAAGAGACACTTAGGGGCCGATTCCGATCTCGGTCGGTAGGGCTCCGAATCGGATTCGGCTTAACCGGATCCGATTCGGAGCCCTATTTCCCGACCGATTCGTACGCGCGTCCGGGCGAGCGAGTACGATGCGAATTCGCCGACCGACTCGTCCGGGCGTCCCGACCGCTCCGACCGACTCGTTCCCGGGTCGAACCGCACCGACCGACTCGCTCGGACTCGACTCGCACCGCGCAATGGAGACGTTCCCCGGCCGGGTGAGTACGATGCGCGCCGCGAGCAGTCCGACCGAGCCGCGCACTCCGGCTCCAAAGAGCAGTCGGAGACGTACTTTGGGGGTCCGTGTCGGACCCCCCTGTACGCGTAGCTAAGCGAGTCGCACACAGGGGGGACCCATGGGTCCCCCCTACCTGTGCGTGTACGGCGCGAGTCGCTTCGACGCGTACCCGCTGTAGGGGGCGCCCTTGACCGCCTCGCACCCATTGAGTCAATGGGAGCCCGCGTACGCGTTGTACGACCGGCTCCCATTGACTTCACATGGGAGTCCGACCGACTCGAAGTCCGATGGCATACGTGCGCATCGTACTCGTTCGGTCGGGCTGCTAGAGTCCGAGTCGGTCGGAAATCTCTCCGAGTCCGGCTCAGTCGGAGAGATTTCCGGCCCGAATCGGAATCGGCCCCTATGTCTGGATGTATAATGGTAGAGACAAGCACGGAAAAGGAAGGGGTCATAAATAGAGTGGAGAATGAAGGGCAAACAAGAGAACTAAGAATCATTTATATTACAAATTTGTGCTATGAATTGCGCAAAATGATGGATTGGTTTTCACCGTAAACTTTGGGGGTGGTGTTGTTCCAGCTGCTACCATATTTGGATGGCAGCAGTAGCCTCTTTAAGGATAATACATTTTAATCTTTGGTTGAATTGTGATAGAACGTCTTGAGATTAACCTTAACGCTTATGGTGATGAGCCTATTTGAGTGATAGGTTACTTTCATTTGAAGGAAAAAAGGATTAATGTGAAAATATTTGTATTCAGATAAATGTCATGCCCCAACAAAGGCATAGGATTATAAGTTTGAATCCTAATCATCCAGCTGCAACGCTGGGTGCCAGTGTGCGTGAGGAAGGCAATACTGGGAGGATCAGCATCCTAAGGTGTAAAGTGTACAGTGGTCATTCTCAAGGATTTACTCATTCATACAAAATCTGTTGGAAAGTGAATTATTAGTACTGATAAGTTGTGAGATCACTAGTAATAAGGCCACAAACACAATAAGAGGGCCAGTCAAGGTCTCAATAAATTATTCCCCTGCTCAAACCTTGGTAGGTGGCAACGAGCAGGCAGGTATTACTTAGGAGACAGGTGAGTAAAGCATTTAAAAACACCACAACATTGAATAAGTAAGACAAAACACACAATAAAAACGCAACTCTAATTTATAAAAATAGGTTATACTTTTATGAACAAATAGACAGCAAAATGATAAACATCCAATATAGGGAACTGGAGATATGATTTTTTAAGAATAAATACTTTCTAGTGCTTAAAAACCTACAGCACCACTTTGGGACATCTGGTCGCACTTGACCAGGACAAAGTCAAAGTCTGAGACTGATTGCAATGGACCTCTGGTCCGATGCACTAAGCGGGAGGCCTCGGTCAAGATTTTGCCTTCCTGGAGGATTTTTCTCTCAACATTGAATGGTCCACTCCAGCAGGCTGATTTTGATGCAACATCATCGGATTGCTTCTCCGCGAAGTCTCGTTCAAATCCTGAAAGTCTGGACCTTTCATTGGGATGAACCTTAAATCCAGACTAGGTTGCGGTGGAAGGTAGCCGGCTTAACTCTCGATGTCTAGTGGGTCACCTTATATAGCTTTTTACAAAAAGTTCTCTAACTTCACAAAACTTCTGGATCTTCTTCCAGAAGGTCTCCTTGAGGGTTCAATGAGTCCAAAACACTAATCCAAAGGTCTGGAATCTCCTAGATGGTTCTTAGGATGTCTGGACTACAATGCGCACAATGCACCTGTTCAAATCCTTAAATGTCCACTGGACGCACTCAAGGGTAACAACTCTTTTTTTTGTGTCATAATTTTTTATTGCGACAACTTTATATAACAATTGCACGGTGTGGTAGAAAGGTTTAAGAGGATCAAGTAATATAATGCAAATCAATCAGGCAGGAGGGGGGAGAGGGGGTACGGATGGGAGGAATGTCGCCCATGGAACAAAGCAAACCAACCTTTCCATTGTTGTGCGTCCCTCTAGGTGGCAAAGGTTGATGTCTTGTTGGCCTGGCCCTGCTCGGAAGGGGGGGACGATGGTAGCTGGATTCCCAGTCCGTGTAGGGGTAGGGAGTAGAGGGGCGTACTCACAATGGTTAAATGATGTAGTCCAGAAGAGTCGAGGGGGGTAAGGGAGGGGGTCCCATTTTGTCAGATCGGAAATATCCCCAACTCACTGGTGGGAGAAATAGGATAGACTCTACTTCACACGGTAGCACAGAGGGTGACAAGGGTTATGGTGGCTGTTCTCCCATAGCAGGGGATTTGTGTATCTGCGTGTCTGGTGTAAGGCGTGGGTAGGGGTAATGGGAGCAGGGGAGTTGACGGGAAGAAGAGAAACGGGGGAGAAAGGGAAGGGATGTAAAAAGGGGGGTAGGGCGTCAGGGAGGAGCTAAGGAGGACAAGGGGGATTACGGTGAGTCCTCTTGGTGGAGATGATGCAGGTGGGCTCTGTTACTCTGTAACTTGCAGGAGTCCACTCCTTAATACTTCTTGAAGCAAGGCAAAGTCCTTAAGGCTGTAAAACCAGATTGTGCAGCAGGTGCAGTCCTTTTGGTGTAGATCCAGATTCCAGCAGGACAGTCCTTCTTCTGCTTGTAGTTTCAGACAGAACATCTGAGGAGCTATGCAGCTCTCCCATATGTATTCACAGTTTCTGGACATCAAGCAGGGGGCACACCTGTCCAATGGGATGCAGGGTGCCACCGAGGTGTATGACTACTTCCTCTAAAGTGTGGCATGTTCTTGTCCAAGAAAGCACTATTCTTTCAAAATCCAACATGGAGAAAGTCTCTCCTTTGGAGTTAGATCTGGCTAAGCCAAAACACTGGCGTGGCTAAGTTTCACTAACACACGCTTCCAACCCCCTGACTAATCAAATTACTGAGGCTCCTGTGTGGCTGAGGGAGCAGGAATGGGGGTCAAACTGTGCTGGTCTCCAAACTGTAATTCTCTCTTTGAAGACTAGTTTGGCTCCCCCACCCTCTCTCCTGACTTTTGGCTTCTGCAGCTAAAGTTCTCCACCCACTGAAATCCATTGTCTAATTTGAGAGGACACTTCACACCTCATCGAACAGCTCTGGCTTAGCCTAGTAAAGGCTGGCCAATCAGGAAAGGGCAGCTGAAAGCTGAACTTTGGCTCACAGAAAATACAAATTGCTAACTTATTTTCTGCAATAGTTATTGTAACTCTAACAGAGGCAAGTTGTTGGATTTATCTTAACTGTTAATTAAATACCTTGAAGTATATTTTTAGGTGGCTCCTCTCAATATTTATATTTAAGTACAATATCTCATTCTTAGCCTATGGAGCCATTCACTACAATGGGGAAAAACGGAATTGACAGTATTTCCCTCACCAGGGCTTATAAAACATATTGTAGAATGCCCCTGCTTATAGTTACAAGGTAACCCACCCCTGGGGCACCTAGGGAAGACATTAGGGGTGACCTATATGTAACAATAAGATAGTTTGAGACTTTGGAAGTACCTTTAAATCCAAAGTTGAATTTGGATATACATTTAAGGTAAAGGCAGCCTGAAAGGTAGTGCTGCCTTTAAAATGACAGCAGGCACCACAGTAGTGTAAACTTAAGCGCATTAAGTCTACTGGGCCTCTAAACCTGCATGCTCTATTATATACTAGGGACTTACAGCTAAGCTGTTAGCACCAATTATAATTACACCACATTTGCATATTCTTACAATCAGAGCTCAGTCCCTGGGCCTGGTAAGCAGAGCCCAGGGCACAGTCAGAGTCAGTTATCACCAATACCAAACAAAAAATGGGGGTGATGAGGGCAAAAAGAAGGACTTTCGCACAAAAAATGTTTGGGATTTTAGTTAAAATCATAAAAATACAGTTGCAAAAGAAATACATCATGCATAAAAAATGCAGAAGGGCATGGGCCATAAAAACAACCTGCTGAACAAATCATAAAGTGCAGGAGAGTAGCAGTTAAGTATAGTAAGGCAACATGTCCCACTAGTTGCAAAACACATCCGAAAACAAAAACTTCAGCAGGTTCTCTAAGTTACAAGATATAGTAAGGAGCCTGTTATGGACAAGTGGGCATAAATCCCTGTGCCTTTGTATAAGGAGCCAACATTTTATATGTAAAAAAGCATGTCTAATGTGCAAGATTGAAAGGTGCTATTGTAGGTTTAATCTTGCTTAAAATTTCCACATTGTTCATTGTCAAATAAACCAACAGCTATAAAAACAAAGTGCAATAAAACACACAAAAGTGTGCAAAATCGATCATTAAAATCTATTATCATATAAAATCAGAGAACTTCAGAATGAGAATGTGGCACATGGACAGACAAAACATAGTTTAATGGGGTGAATACAGAGCATAAACATGAAAATGCAATCAAATAACATGACCTCACAGTTGGTAGCTTTTGCAAAAACTCCATGGCTACCCTGCACTGCCTTAAGTTTGCCTGCTTCAGGAGTGATAGAACTAACACAGACATCAGAGAAGAATAATGTTTGCAAAAGAGAATAAAGTGCAGGGTGCTCTGTGCAGAAGGTGCATCGCAAGGATTAGCAACTACCATACCTTGCTTGGGGGGTGCAAGAAGAAAACGGACAGTATTTAGGCATAGTCTTACTAGCATGAACCTGTGATGTAAAATATTAACCCACAAGTGGTATGCCTCAATGCCAGGGCAGTTATTGATTTGTGCATGGGCGGTGACTGTTGACATTACAGAGTTTTTTAACATCCTTGCCTCAGCACATCTGGCTAGAAAGAGTTTGGTCAGAGGTATGTGGAAGCTGGTCCTAAAAGCACTAGATTCAGCCAATTGCAGGCCTTGGATATGTGTGCAAACCAGGGTATTTTGGAACTTGTTTCCAGATTCAGACAGTCAGCCAAGATTGTGCAATTCAGTTTGTTTTTCCCCTTCGTCCATATTTTCAGCCAGGACAAAAGAGGCTGGGGTCTCACAAAATCGCTGATATACCCTAGCCCAATTTACGTATATATGTAGTTGCTAGTGGACTTTGGTAAAGTGAGCAGTCTTTTTATAAACCAATTTTCTACCTTCTCCAGCCCTGGTTGATCGCAGAGGCCCCAGTTGCCGGCCCCATATGTTGTGCCTGGGCGGCACTTGGCCTTGTAGATTTCTAGTAGCTCTTTACTTAGATTGCTGCTTAATCTGGTCATAAAGCCTAAGACTGCTTCAATGTTCCTGGTTAGGGCAGCTGCCCTGCCACCTTTCACAGTGCTCCAAGTCAGCCTATCATCAAATAGTATTCCCAGATAGGGGTAGGAGGGAACTTTGCTAATCTTTGTTCTATTGACAAGGAAGGCCCTGCTTTCCTTGTCATGGCAGCCAAAACCCATAATGTGGGTATTTGACTGGTTTACTAGCAGTTCCAGACTGGTCATAATGGCACAAAATTGATTTAGTAATCGCTGCAACCCGATTGCAGTCCTGGCCAGCAGAACAGTATCGTCGGCATAGATCAGGGCTGGTACACTGCGTTTACCTACCATGGGGCAGTCAGTTCTAGAGTTCAATAAATGCCGCTCTAAACCGTTGACATATAGGAAAAAGAGAAAGGGGGCAAACACACACCCCTGAAGCATGCCATGTTTGAGTCTAAATCATTCTGTAGTTTCTCCGGCTGCGCCCTATCTCACACTTGTAATTACCTTTAAGTTAAGCCCCCCCAAGACTTCTATGATCCTGGACTTAACCCCTAACTCTCTAACTCTACCATGATTGCACAGAGCTTTGACCTACTGACTGATTCAAAGGCCGAGCTCAGATCTATAAAGACTGCATACATTTTGCCTTCCTATCCACCGTTTATTAGCAGGTATAGAGTGAGGCATTGCTCTATGGTCCCTAGGCCAACCTGGAACTCAAACTGGAGACTGGAGAGGAAGTTATTGTTAGTTGCCCAGGTTTGCAGCCTTTCCAAAAGGATCCTGCTCATTATCTTGACAGTTGAATGTATTAATGATAAGGGATGATAGCACTTTGGATCTACCTTGGGGCCTTTTTTAAAAATTGGAACTATTGTTGCATGCAAACATGCCTAGGGGGGGCCATGAGCAGGACAAAATTGAGAACATTGGTGAAGAAGGGTGCCCAAAGGTGTATATTTGCCCCAAAAATATCTGCGGGAATCCTGTCAAGGCCTGAGACTTTGGAAGCAGGGCATCTCTCAATAGCCTCTATCACATCAATCTCTAAATTACACAGCGGTTGATTAGAGGCTATCTGGGTAAATGTTGTTGCCCGAGTCATGCTCGGAGCATGCCCTTCTAAGGTGACAGGGTAAGGGTATAACTGAGAACAATTCCTAACCCAGACCTCCAGAACAATCACTATACCAAGCCTAGCTTCCTAGCCTTTCTCTAGGTAGTTTCAATTCACTTTTTGCCAAAAAAGCTTACCATCTTAGAGGTCTCTGGCCTTTTCTAGATCATGATAGACTTCCTCTCTTAGTGTCTTTTCTGATCCTGTTTGGCAGCCTTGTACCCCTTCTACAGGTATGGGCCCTTTCCAGACCTCTTGGCACCATATTGAGTGACAACACTAGCAGATTGTGGGCTTTAGTGCAAGTGGTATCGAACCACCTCACCCATTTGTTGTGATAGGTCTTCAGCCTAACAGCAAGAGTTTCTTGTGTGGTTCCACAGATTTTATCAAGGCTACTGATAAGCTTGATCCCCCTTTCTGGGTTCTCCTCCAAGCATATCATAAAATAATTATAAGATGGAGAAATAAAATTTGAGAGGAAAGATTGCTTGTCCACTTCCACCCAAATTATAGTGACCCCCATATTAGAAGAGAAGGAGAAGGGTTATGGTAATGAATGGGCCGCCTCCTGCTGTTTCCAAAGAAGGCATCACTTATTGCGACTGCTGTCAGCCTGTAATCATTCAGAGGAAAATCCAGAACCTCATAAATTCTCAACATGCTCTCAAATTATGCGAGAGTTGATGTGGCTAAAATGATCATGCCCCACAAAAGTGGGTGTAGAGACTAGGTCACTATTGGAGGAATCAAAAGCAAACATCAGGTTATATCAGATTAACAGCAGGTTGAGGTCATTCCAGAAAGGAGTGTGGCAAAAACAGGTAGTGGGCTCTCCATCAGTACTCAACAGGCCACATGACATTTGGGGGGCTAGATAGTGTTTGGCATTAAAATCCCCCATACGCATAATCAAATGGCTGCCATGAAAGTCACTCAAGCCATGCTCTATATCCTCCTGCAATAGCTTTACTATGGCAGAGTTACTGACATCAATGCTCTATCACAGTTCATAAATATGATCTGATAATGAGGCGAGGCCAGTTTAGTCCACATGATCCAGCCTGGAAAGGTGAGGACCACCAATGTGACTAGGTCTCCTTTAGCCCTGCCCATAACTCCTGGCATCACAGGAGTAAAGTAAGTCACAAACCCATCAATGAAACAGGTTCAAACAGCCATGTTTCTTCAAGGCAGAGAACTGAGTAGAGTTTGATGGAATTTCTCCAGTCCAGATTCTACAATTTTTCACCCAGCCCTGCCACGTTCCATGATGCAAATCTTGTACCTCCTCCTCAAATATTGCTAGGGTACAGGCTCTCTGGGTTTCCCTCCATCTTTGGGGGTGAATCTGTTGCTCTCACTAGGGAAGCTGGCACAGCCCTACCCACATGAATGCCCATAGGATACTCTGGGGGAGCTGATTCACATTCAAGTCAATCCAGTTGATCTAACCCTGATAGAAATGTTTTCCTAGGAATAACCGGTTTGGCATGGGCAGCTGGGAGTGTCATCTGGTCTGTAAAAGTAGCCCTGAGGGAGGACTTCGATAGCTGAATAGCAATGCTTTGAGAACTTGAGTCTGCCCAAGATATACTTTTTTAAAATTTTTATTGAATTATCCAAATGAACAAGATAAGAAAACATAATGTTCATAGCATTACAGTGTAGCAATACAGTGAAAAGCATGTGACAACATCCTGCATAACAGTATATCATATACAGACATGGCTAAAAGACCCGTACAGTACCATATATTAATTTACACGTTGTAATTCCTTACAGAAGGACCAGTTGTTAAATGCATTAATCCTGAGACAAGGGGGGAAAACATAAAGCACTTATAACTTTACATAATTGCAGGACCAGGGGGGTCAGTCGGTTTCTGAGTGGGAGGGCCACTACTATCTTGTGCTGCCAATAGGTACATTTGAAGCGGTTGCCAGATGTCCACGGGCCGAGAAGCCGGTGGTTGCAGCTGCGCATATGTGTCGCTGGTGGTGTTGCAAAATGTCATGCTAATGAGCCATGCAGCGAGTGTAGGGGCCCGTATGCAGGCCCATTTGATAGCTATTTCACGCTTGGCAAGAAGGAGCGCTATGGCAACAAAGCGACGTTTGGATTTGGGAAGACCATGAACATATCCTAATAATGCTAGTAAAGGCGATGGCGCAATTTCAACCTCCACAATGCGAGACAGTTCCCTAAAAATCGACCTCCAATAATCCTCTATTCTAGGGCAGGTCCACATCACATGCGCAAAATCGGCCTCCGGGGAGTGACACCTCGGGCACGCGAGTGGGCGAGAGGGGTCCATACGGTGCAATTTACTAGGGGTCATGTATGCCCTCCATAAAAATTTAGGATGTAGCAGTTTGTGCCTGTGGTTGGGAGACACGCAGCGTATTTGAACACACCACCGACTCCACTGCACATCCGTCAGGGGGTACCCAAGATCACGCTCCCACGCTGCCCGCACACTCGCATGATGGCATGGGAGCAATGCCACCGCCGCCTTGTACATCCGGGCCACTAAGTGGCTCCCATCTCCACCCAGAATAACAGCAGTTAAAATAGTGAAGTCAGGGGGCTCCAAAGGATAACTATCCACGCACGCGCGCAATGCCCTCTGCACTCTCATCAGTGCAAAGTGGTCCATCGTAGAGGCAGTGCGGAGACGGGGATCTTCAGTGCGGGAGAAGATGTGCCCTCCTGGAAACAAGTCGCCAAAAATGGTCATCTGAAACTTGGTCAACGTACGCTTTACCAGGGTCTCCTGTAGGATGGAAATCCAACTATTTCCTGCCAGTGGTAACGCGGGGTAATATAATACACAAGCCCCAGTCACACGCTGCAGCTTATGCCAAGCCCAGCTGGTTGTGGACACCGTCTGGATATCTTGTGGATCCCGAGGAAACCCCCGCGGCAACAGGGAGTTAAGCGCAGATGGGAAGACCAAATCGGGCTCAGGCCTATAGTACGAAATCCGAAGATCCGTACAGTACCAGTGTCGTGCAAAGCTCGCCTGCGCCACCAGACAATAAATCTGCAGGTTCGGCACGCCAAACCCACCTCTCTCGTATGGGAATGTTAAAGTGTCCCAGCCAATACGGGCCCGTATACCACCCCATACCAGTTGTATTAACAGCGTACGTAAGTTAGGGAAAAAGCTATTATATAGCGGAATGGGGATGTTTAAGAAGAGATACACAAATTGTGGCAATACCACCATCTTAATTATAGCTATCCTTCCAGCGATTGAAAGGGGCAGTTGCAACCAACGTTCAATGTTGCGCTCCAGCTTCTCAACAGCTGGACCATAGTTTAGCTGCAGGATACGATCCTTGTCCTTATGGATGTGAACTCCAAAGTATTTCACAGTCATCACACCAGGTCAGGGGATAATCCACCGTTCTAGCGCAGGCTGCCTCCGTCAATTGGAGCACCTCCGATTTTTCCCAGTTGATATGAAGGCCTGACTTGGTGCCATATCTCGTCACTTCTCGGTGTTAGATTGTCATCCGGGTGCCGTACATAGAGAATAATATTGTCCGCGTAGAGTGTAAGGAGCAAGGGCCCGGTGTTAAACTGCAACCCCCTATGACTATGCCTTTCTAACAACTGGCGCACCAGTGGGTCTAACGCTAAGACAAACAGTTGGGGGGATAGAGGGCATCCCTGTCGCATTCCCGGTGTAAGTGGAAACACCTTGGTCAACGTAACATTCAATCGGATACGTGCTGTAGGCAGTGTATACAATAGCCTACTACCGCCAAGAACCGCTCCGGCATCCCCAGCCTTTCCATGGTAGCAAACAAGAAAGGCCACTGAAGTGAATCGAACGCTTTCTCATCGTCAAGGAGGACGGCGGCACCAGGGACCGACGGCGAGATCCTATTTAGTGTGGCAAACAGAGTACGAGTGTTAAGGACAGTGGACTTCTGGGGAATAAATCCCGACTGCGCTGGAGAAATCAATTTCTCTACAATCAAAGCGAGCCTGGTCGCCAAAATTTTGGCTAAGATTTTATTGTCAAAATTCAGGAGCGATAGGGGCCGATATGAGCTACATCTCAATACATACTTACCAGGCTTAGGCAGCAGGATTATAACAGCTTCTCTCAAAGTGGGTGGAAGCACTCCAAGTTCGATGGACTCCTGATACATATCAATAAGATGGGGCACAAGTAGGCTCCTATATTTTTTATAAAAACAACCCGTAAAGCCGTCTAGCCCAGGTGCCTTAGAGCCATCCAGTGCATTGATAGCGTCTATTACCTGGGTTCGTTGGATTCTAGGAATCCAACGAACCCAGGCCACACCTACTTTTCCTGTCCCCATAAAATATATGTGAGGTTGGACTACTTCTTTGTTTCCACCTCCCTCCTTGAGGGTGGGAACATAAGGAAGTGGCCCAAAATACTGTCAGATCACCACCCCTCTTGTGCTGGACATCTTGAAACAAGGGCACCAAAAGTACCAATCCAAATGGACTTTTGATAGGAAACTCCTGGTCAACGAAGCTTTTATAGAACACATTAGGGGTTGGACTCATCAATTCTTTGAGATGAACAGATATAGCACTTCCAGGGAAGTAGTCTGGGGCGCATTTAAGGCAGGACTAAGGGAGGAGGTCGCAAGCTTTGTTGGGTCCTATAGAAAGAGGCAACAAGAGCAAATGTACAGATTAACCGAGCAGCTAGCAAAATGTGAGGAGAAACATACCCTGGCCATTATCAGCAATCAGGTAGAGCAACAAGACCAGCTCCAAATCGAGTTTATAAGGTTGAAAGCAGAGATTAATAATGTCTATAATAAAAAAGTGGCAGAGACTTACCATGCCTTTAACAAGGAAAATTATGAGTATGGAGAGGCGACTGGTAAGCATTTAGCTCTACGTATGAGACAAAAATCAAGCAAAAATCATTTCACTAAGATTAAGAGAAAAGATGGGACCCACGCTACGGACCCCAAAGACGTTCTCAAGGTGTTCGCTGAGTTTTATAGGGAACTCTATCAGGCAGAAAAGGATGTTCCAGGCCCAGCCTCAGGGGTGATTGGGCCTAGTACTCATTGGTGGAAGGCCGGGACAGATGTCCCTATAGTGCAAGAGTTAGAGGATGACATCACACTCAACGACGTTACAGAAGCATTAAATATGATGGCCTCAGGCAAAGCCGCAGGCCCTGACAGAATTCCTATGGAAATCTACAGGGTTCTACAGGAAGAGCTAGCCCCTATACTTCTCGATCTATTTCTGGCAGTCCCGTACAAAGGGCAGCCCCCCCAGTCTTGGCAAGGCACTGACATAGTTGTTTTTTTAAAGAAAGGGAAACCGTCAGAAGACCCAGCATCATATCGACCAATCTCTCTTATCAACTCTGACGCAAAACTATATTCCAAGATTATCTAATCTAAGGGGTAATGGTTTTGGGCCACAAATTCTTATGGCCATCAAAGCAATGTATTCGCATCCATATACCACAATTCAAATGATGGGTAATGAATCCGAAAGGATTGAAGTAGCTAGAGGGACAAGGCAGGGCTGTCCCTGTTCACCAATTCTCTTTGCCTTTTACATCGACCCACTTATCAGAACAATGTTGCTGGACCAGAAGATCAAGCCAGTAACGGTCAGGGGATACAACACTAAGGTAGTAGCATATGCCGACGACATAGCTATTGTTACTACTGATCCGCAGGTAGCAATCATACAGGTAGAAGTATTGGCCAAAGAGTTTGGCTGACTCTCGGGATACCTCTTAAATACTGATAAAACTAAGATCATCTGCACTAAGAATATTATGCTTCAGGATCCTCGTAGAACTGAGTCAGCCCCATATCTTGGAATTGATATAACATCAAATGTGGGTTCTATTTGGGCAAGAAACATCGCTCCTCTGATAGATACAATCTATAGTGATTTAAAAAGAATCGACAAATTACACCTCTCAATAATTGGCAGGTGCAATGTCCTCAAAATGACAATGTTCCCCAAAATACTCTATTTATTCCAGTGTATTCCGCTTGAACCAGAACCTGTCTTCTTTAAAAAACTTGAGGGACTTTTTTCAAATTTCATTTGGCACTACCAGAAAGTGAGACGCTCATTTAAATTCCTAAACCACCCCCAAGAGCAAGGGAGGTGGGCGGTTCCAAATCTACTTTATTATTACTGGGCCACAATGTTAAAACACATGGGCATTCTGTTTATGGCAGATAAAGGCGACGAGCGACATATTGGAACACATGAAGCTGAAGTCCCCCCAACTATATACGAATTGGCCATCGGGAGAGCAGCACACGGGATATTGCTACGTCAGCTGGAAGCTAACTACTACAAGAAAACTCGCTTTAAGCCCCTTAAAGCTGCGTGGAGTGTATGGCATAAGGCTAGTAGGCTGTTGAAGATACCTAGGCTTCATAAATATATACCCCTTTGGCGCTCACCTATCTTCTCAGCTCCTCTCTATGATGGGATAGGGAGTTTTGGGAGCAAGCACGTATTAGTAGTATAGGGGATATTGTGGGTATGCACGGCATGATGTCCTTTGCCGAGCTACAGGAGCACTATGATATCGACCCACGGTCCCACTTTAAAGGGCATATTCTCAAGAACGTGTGATAACTACTGCAAATCCAGCTTAACGCAACACTTCACATCGCAGTCCATCGCGGGAAAATAACGCCGTGTTAACGTGGCATTCCCAACACGGCGGTACCATGCGATAGTCACACGATAACGCGTCAAATGAATGCGTTAAAATCAACGTGATGCCGCAAAAACACGAAACCCCAACGCGAAAATAGTAATGATGACGCCAATCGTGATACAAAAATCTGCGAAAACCAGCCACAGGCCTGCAATTCCCACGCGTCATGCGGGAAAATGCACTATAAAAGTAGAAAAAAAACATACAAACAAAAGCCAAACAACAGCGAAGCACAATGGAGGCATCCGGAGCAAGTACAGAGGACAACCAGAACCCCACAAGCCCCCCTGAGGACCAGCCTGGGACCTCGGGGTCAGGGATGGGCAAGGACAAGAAGAGTAGGAAGAAGCGATTCAGTCCGCAGGAAAGCAGGTTCCTGATAACGGAGGTGATAGAACACCATCAAACACTGTTCGTCATCTCCACTGTGTCACTGGCAACTAAAAATGGAATATGGCAGACTATCGTGGACAAGCTGAATGCAGTGGGAGTGCTGAGGAGGACAATGGACGAGGTCAAGAGGCGCTGGAATGATGTGAAGCACAAAACCAAGCTGAAACTCGCAAACAGCCGGAAGGCAGCAATGCAGACTGGAGGTGGGAGTCCAGTGCCACAGGAGGAGCTGGACGAGATGGAGGAAATGGTGTCCACAGTCATCATTGGGAGACGGTGACAGGAGTTGAGGGACCGGACCCTGCTCAACATGACCGGACACAACAGCAACAGGGTGAGTAACCACCAGGGACTGGGGGGACGGGGGAGATGGGCACAATGGCACACATGCACAATTAAGCATAGCAAATCTGCGGACAAACCATGCCCCAGACCCCCAACTTCCACCAAGAGACCAATGCACACAGGTATGCAACATCTCAGCAACGCATAAGCACAGAAGCCCGAGGCACACCGCATGTAAGGGATAAGGGGCAGCTACATCAGAGCTGCAGGGGCGACTCCCCCAAAATGCGGCACACACACATTACATGTAGAGCACATCAACATTGACAACGATGTGGTACAAACCGCAACACGTTCACAACAGAACAGAGGACACAACTGGTGCCGCATGTGCGTAGAAACTGACCAATCACATTTGGCATTGCAGGGAAATGTTAGTTGACAATGTACAAGTACAAACACACATCCGTGATGTAGTCGGAATGTCCACTGTCCCGCATCAAATAGGCAGCTCCCCCCAAACAGTCACAATGTACATTGTCATGCAGTCTGAATGTAAACATGTACAATGCGTCAACATACATGTGAACACAATGTGAAACTGCATCTCCCCTTCACATTGCAGGGGGAAATCCAACACCTCCTGCGGAGCAGTCAGAACCTCTCTACTCTTATGACGAAGAGGACCACCACACCTTCGACTCCAATGCCATCCAACAGCTCGTGGACAGCCTTCGCAGCCCACTTCCAGGAGCAGGGCAGCCCAGCTGCCACGAGGAGAACCCACCCCCTGCACAGAACACACAGCAGGCAGCACCCACCACCACGGCTGCCTCCCAGGACCCCCACGACGAACACATGGCCTTCCAACGCTGTGTGTTGGGGTGCCAGGAGAAGCTGGCTGAACAGGTGCAGGTGGGGTTCGACCGAATGGCAGCCAAACTAGACGCCATACGTGGGTGTCTGAGTCCCATCAGGGACCACTCACAGTCCCTAACGGACACCCACAGTCCGCTCCATGCTCTACAACGGGCATGGCTGACATCGCTAGAGTCCTGACTCTGCGACAAGAACGACTGTCTAGCCAGAGTGCCTCCAGCGATCTCACCTGGGAGTTGGGACACATGCGGAGGATCATGGAGAACATGGAGCGGATGCAGGCGGAAAGAGCGGCAGCCATGGCTGCACACCAGCGAGAGGTAGCTGGGTCCCTCATTGCCCTAAAGACCCTCCTCATGGCATTGCTGCCACAAGGCCTGGTGCTGATGCATGCTGCTGCTACCACCCCATCCACATCTCCGGCCCCTGATGTGTCACTGCCACACAGTGCTGGAGACAGAACACCACCACCCACATGTGAGGCACATGCAACAGCAGAGGACGAAGATGCGGATGAATCTGCCTTCGTGGTCAGAAGGACGCAGAAGCATTCATCTCTGCTATGTGGCCTGTTTCTGCTTGATTCTGCCCTCTGCATCATCACCTTCCACTGTCCCCCGATGCACTCTGCGACACTCACCTTGGACCTCGACATGGACTGCCAAATTCTGTTTGGTCACCAATGACACAGCTATCAGACTGCGGACTGAACTCCTCCTCTCCTGATGTACCTGTAATTCCCTGAAGGACTCTGGCTGGCCCTCCACGGGCCAACAATGTAAAGTGGGGTTGGCATGGCCCTGTACTTCTCCAGCTGCAACACTCCACTGAATGTGCAATAAACATTTATATTCACACAGATGTGTCATGTCTATGATCTTTGAAGTGTGGAAGAATGGATGAATGTAGGGTCAGTGATTCCCCCTTATGTCCATGTTGCTCATGTTGTGGGACTTTTGTCACAGGGTGACAGATTGCCGATTGCGGTCCGGGTGGCGCTGACACTACAACAGAGACACATCCATTAGTCACTTCCTTGTCCAGCCCAGGACGGAACCACGCCCAGAGCTCCGGGGACATTGTTCACCCCCTTACGCTGGACTGGCATACGCCAGGACAGCCCACTCCACTTACGCACACAGGGGGGACGACAACGCCACATGTCCCAGGTCTTCACTGTAGGGATCTGCAGCTCACAGGTCTAGTTGTCAGCATGCCACAGCCACTCCCTCATGGCTGGTGTACACCCACACCACACCCATGCAGCACAGGCATCACAGGACATGTGACCCTGCCAATAAAAAGGGCCTGGCGCACGTGCTGGATGCCATTTCCACTCTCTAACTGGGTGTCTCCGTGTAGTTCTCATGTATGCATGAGGGCCTAGGGCCCTGCCACCTCACATTGCCCAGTTCCGGGGGTGTCATGATGGCGTCTGCACCACGGAACTCAATCATTAAGGGTCCATGGCTAGCGGTGCACAGACTTGGTGGCACCGGATACACTGCGGCAGGCACAGGCACACCGCCACGGGACGGTGTCTTGCGGTGCAGTGAGATAGGGGCACCTAAAGTGCTGAGCGGGTGTGCAGCCTGTGATGATGTACCGGACTGGCAAGGATCAGTGGGAGCCCTGCTGGACCGCAGTGGAGGCCTGAGCCAGCGGGCAGTGCGGGCCTCCCGCCACGTGGCGTTGCCTCGCGGTTCACAGAGTTAGTGTCACCTCAAGCGCTGAGCGGGTGTGCAACCTGCAATGATGCCGTCTGAACTGATGTGGTCTCTGCCATTGCTAAATCAAGACCCAGAGTCAGGTGTGTGACCTGGTGGCCCGCGGGGAGGGGCTGCATGATGTGGAGGGTGCCATGGTCGCGGGCCCCGGGCTTGGAGATCCCACCGGAACATGGGGGGCCCTCTTGGAGACACGCCGGTGGTGGAAGGTGAGCAGTGAGGCCTGGTTGGGCAATCACCGCTGGGCGGTGGGAGGGGCTGGGGGGCAGTAGCCTGTGTGCGCAGGGGCAGGCAAGCGATGATGGCGTGTGTGACTGTATGGACTCTGCCATTCATGTCTCTGGACACTGTTTCAGATAAGGGACCTGGGGGACTGCAGTGTATACCGGCATGTGGTTGGAGACACACCGGTGGCAGCAGGTGAGCAGTGAGGCCTAGGTCCGCAGTGTCGGCACTCTTTCACCCTCTCTTTCTCTCTCCCTCTCTCCCTCTCTCTCTCTCTCTTTCTCTCTCCCTCTCTCCCTCTCTCTCTCTCTCTTTCTGTCTCCCTCTCCCTCTCTCTCTTTCTCTCTCCCTCTCTCTCTCTCTCTTTCTCTCTCCCTCTCTCTCTCTCTCTTTTGCTCCCTCTCTCTGTACTTTGATGGGCGCATGGCACACCTTCTTATCCAGATTTCTGTTTTGCAGGCTGTGACTTACAGAATGTCCTGAGAAGACCCGCCATGCCTCTTCAGAATTGTTGTTTTTGGTTTATTCTGTAATAAACATATTATTTGGATAATATGATATGAATGTATGATTTCCCTTTTTCTGACCACACATGTATGTTAGGTGTTGTGATTGTGCGACTTCTGGCGATTTGTTTGGTTCATGGTTTCATGGAGTTGATGTGCAATATCTTTGTCCAAGGGGTGGTGGGTGGGGGTGGTAGGGTCCTGGGGGTGGTGGCGGTGGGTGTTGTTGGCCTATTGGGGCTCCGGGCTGCATGATCGGTTGCTCCAGGGCATCTGTGGTTCTTCGTGTGTGGCTATGGGCTGAGCTCCCTTATCTGGTGCCGGTTGTCGTCCGACTTTACACCAGGTAGGAGCAGGTGTTAATTTCCTGCTGCTAACGCGCCTTATCGCATGTTTTGTGATCTTATCGCCGATGTGGCTGGTCGTTGGGAATGTTGTGGAGTGGTGTTGTTGCAGATTTTTGCATGGGAACGCCTACTCTGCATATCATTAGCGTTAGTTGCCGGGGTCATCTGTGGCGATGTTTTTTGCGACTGCTTTCACAGGTAAACTGGTGTTATGGGCTGTTAGCGCCAGCTTGTGAATGGGGCGATGAATTTATCGCGACTTTGGCTGCGATAAAGTGCCGATAACTCGGCGATAGGTCCTTGAGAATATGCCCCTAAGTATGTACAAATTAAAGAAATCATCAGATTGGCCATCCCAGGAATAACATCAACAGATAAGATTCCTTTTTTAGAAGCTATCCTGCATAAAGACTCTCGAATAAAGGATATATATAATATTTTTATAAAAGCTGCTCCGGATGACTTAGAAAAAACAGAAAGTAACTGGGCTAACAAGCTGGGTGACAATGACACAGATCTATACATGTCACTTGCTCTTTCCAAAAAAATATTACTCTCGGCCAACTTGAAGGCCTAACATTACAAAACGATCTTTAATCTGTATTTCACTCCGGCTAAACTCTTTGGGTGGGGAAAAAGGGAAAATGACCAGTGTCCGAGATGTGGGCAAGGCCCCGCAGATTTGATCCATATGTTTTTCGACTGTAGTAAACTAGACCCGCTAAAAAGGGGGATCGAAATATTCCTGCAAAACACACTAGGAAGAGGGGTGACCATTACGCCAACAATGATGATATTAGGTTACGATGAGAAGGCACAGTTAGAACAGACACATGTATATTTATGCTTTATCTGTGTGGCAGTAGCCAGATTGCTGATCGCGTGAAGGTGGAAGGACGCGGATCCCCCTTCTTATTCGGCTTGGTATGCTCGGATGCTTCACATCCGCAATCTAGAGGTTGCGTTATACAACTGTAAGGGGTGGAGAGCTAAGAAACGTGGCGGCAAGATATGGGGCCTTATGCTTACCTAACACCTTTTACTTTTCAAAAAAGGGGGAAAGAAAAAAAAAAAAGAGAAAGGAATTAATCCCCATAATAAATAAGCAATCTGCTATATTGCAATAACTCCATCATCAGATGGTTCTATTCTTTTTCAGTATGGACACGTACTAGATTTGTATATTTATGTATATAGATGGAATAAGTTTAGGTGTTCTGTCTTATTTATCTATCTTTCTTTCCTTTTCTCTTGACATTTGTAGATCGAAGCTTCCCTTTTTTTTTTTTTTTAATGCATAGCCTATGCCCCTATCCGAGCAAACCATCATGTTTTATATACACCATTTTCTACATTGTTATGACTTACGTCTTGCATTGGCCCATGTTTCTTAGCTTCTGTATGATATTAGGTACACCGTGCTTCTTTGTCTTTTTTTTGCTTTTTTATTTTTGTTGAGATATACTGTAAACCGCTGTTTCATCTGGGATAAATAATAAATATATTTAAAAAAATTAAAAAGATAGCGTCTATTATCTCATCCTCTGAGAATGGCTCTGCCAGGAATTCTTGGTGGGCTTTATCCATCCAAACAAGTGAAACCTCATCGAGGTAATCACTATAGGCCGAGGGGTGGTCGACGGTTCTGGAGGTGTATAAGGTTATATAGTACTTAAGTACCTCTCTCAGTACCCCTACATTACCCGTGATCCAATTACCACCGTCCCCGCACAGTTCCGCTATGTAGGTGGGCCTGCGGGCTTGTTGCATTAATCTGGCTAGCGTCCTACCAGGCCTTTCACCCTCCTCATACCGCCGAGCGACTGCATATTTACCGAGAAAATGCGCCTCACATTCCGCGGCCTCGCGGAATTCTGCCAAGAGTGCCGCACGTCTGTGCAAGTTGGGGGGATCCGCATTGACTGCCCCATGATCTAGCTCCATAAGCTGTGTCTCTATATCCACAAGCGTGCGACGCAGAGCCCTGAGCCCCCCAGCGTTCTTGGAAATACACCCCCCCTTGCATAGGCCTTGAAGGCCTCCCACAGCGTAGCCTTTGAGTCCACCGACCCAGTATTTATTTTAAAATATTCTACTATTGCTTCCCCTAGTTCGGTCGCAAAAACCGTATCCCTCAAGGCCATATCCGGGAATCACCATGGTCGCTCCACCCCCCGCCCTAGGGATAAGCAAGCTTACCATCACCGGGGAATGATCTGATAAAGTACGTGGGAGATGTGTAACCGCATCAACCCACACTGTCACCCCGGCTGACAAGCACCCGTAATCCAACCGCGTCCAGGTATTATGGGGTGCAGAATAGTGAGTATACCCCTCACGGTCCGCGCAGTGATATATCCATATATCCACCAACCCAAACTGTTCAAAAGTGTCCAACACTACGCGTCACACCCTCGGTTTTGTGGCTATTGCATGCGCCGTGAAATCACGTCCTTGGTCGAGCAACAAGTTGAGATCCCCTCCCATATAAACACAATCTGCCCCCATGCGAACTATGTGGCCGTGGATAACCTAAAAAAACTCGGGGTCGTCAACATTCGGGGCATATATATTAACAAAAAGCGCGGAGTGATCAAGCATGGTGCCTTTAACCAATAAATAACGACCCCCTGCATCCCGATAGACCTCCTCCTCCCGAAACGGCACCCATTTGTGTATCAACACTGCAACCCCTCTAGCATAGGAACTATATCCAGCAAAGTATTTATGCGGCCCCCAACCCGATGCCAATGGCGTCCTAACATTTGCCGCAAGGTGAGTCTCTTGTAAAAACGCAATATCCACGTGAAATCTTTGCATATAGTTAGTCACCTGCTTACACTTACGGGCATTGTTTAAACCCCTAACGTTCCAGGACATTAGCACCACACTGGATTCTGCAACAACCCTGCTAGCCATAGTCTAAATCCTGCATTTATTACTCACTGGTATCAGGACTACGTATGCGACACTGCACCTGAGATGTGTAATAATAATAATAACATGCTACAAACATTGACCAATAATCCCAGATCCCCCCTCCCACCACCCATCCCCCACACCCAACTTTGAGGGAAAGTCACCATCCCTTATAACGATAATGATGGAATCATACAAACAGAAACAAATTATACTGTAAACCTGCACAATTCGAGACATGCGCAACTGCACTGGGAGGATTGGCAACACCCTGCCACTACCCCTATTATTGGCATAGGGTGCCTGCATAATGGCTTGTGATACGTCTATGGTGGCACACTAACGTGCACACAGGCACAAGTCGACAGTGGTGCAGCACAAGCAGTGGGAACATAACATCATATTAATGCGATGTTGAGAGGCAGGCGCGGCGTGACTAGCTAGCGGAAAACAAGTCCACACTGGCACCGGAATCCGGCACGTCCTGGGTATGCAGGGGAGACGTCGTGTCCTTCTTCCTCGCGGCGTTGGAGTATCTCTGGCAGAACTCTTGAGCATCATGGGGGGAGTCAAACACCCGGGACCGACCATCAACGTCCACCTTCAGCCGTGCTGGGTACAACATCCAGTAAAGTATTCCCATCGTCCGTAGGGCTGCCTTCACACCAGCGTATTTTCTACATGCGTCCTGGACCATGGCAGTAAAGTCTGGGTATAGAGATATGTTCAAGCCCTGCCACTCCAGCTGGCCCTTTTCATGTGCCAATCGTAGAGCTGTATCCCTATCCCTAAAATTCAGGAGCCGGGCTATGATCGGTCTTGGTGGGCACCCTCGATTAGGTCGTGGCCCAAAAATGCGGTGAGCTCGCTCAACCACAAAGGTGGTAGTAAAGGATTTGCCTCCAAGCATATCCGTTAAGAGCGTTTCCACGAAACGGTCCAGGCGCCCTGTGTTGGTGGATTCAGGCACCCCCATAATACGGATGTTGTTCCTCTGCCCACGAGCTTCTAAGTCCTCGTTCTTGATGGCCACTGACTTAAGGAGCTTCTCCATCTTCTCAAGCTTCTTAGTTGTCTGGGCCGCGCCATCCTCCAGGTCAGAGATTCGACCCTCCGTTACTGTCAGACGTCCCTCCTGCGCGTTGAGTCTGGCCCCCATGGATTCCAACCTCCAGTCAAGGGCATCAAATCTGGTGTCCAGGGCTCCAAACCCAGCCCTCAGTTCCACCAGCAAGCTGTCGGGCCCTGCCTGGTCAACCGTAGGCGTCTCACCACCTTCCGCCATGGTGGGCTGCTGCACAGAAGTGCCAGGACCAGGTGGCTTGAAAGGCAGGGTGCTTTGCGTGGGGTCCCTGTGCCCCATTCCCCACGTCGTTGACGTGCCGCAAACTCAGTCGTGGCAGGGGCCCCACAACAGAGACCCAGTACTCAGAGTGGACTAGCTCCCCAAGATGTAGATAAGTCATGCAGTAGCCCAGTGCTACGCAAGGCCGCAGGACAAATATTCCAGCTGGGGTTACCAGGAAGAAAGCAGCCGCGGCTGTGCCCCAATAGCTGGTGTGTCTTCAGCCACAACCATGCCCAACAGCTGTCTCACACATGTTATGGGCCGAGGCTGAACATTACTAAACGTGGTGTCAGCAGGGGGCAGGGGAACTCAGTCGCCCACATCGGGGTGGTCGCCGCAGGTGGGCACTGCTGCTGTGGGTTCAGGATTGAGGGCAACAACCAGCGGTGCAGCTTGTATGTGGGATGACCCCCACACTGCGATCGCCGCCTTACCAGGGACGGTCCACAGCTCAAAATGGCCCCGCTCCCCAACAAGGCCCGGTCCGACACACAGGAAGAGAGGGGGCAGCTGGGAAAAGAAAAGCCCCCGGCATCGCAATGCCAACGCGGGCTGGGAACCAAACTGATACGGGTGTGGCCGCAGGGGGGAGGGCTACTGCGGGCGGCACTGTACGTGGCCGGGTGGCCGATCCCCAAGCCCGCCCACGGCCTCTGTTGCCGCAGGGCTTCCGGGGAGTGCCAGTGCCCCCGTCACAGAAGGAATCAGCCTCCAACCCCCCCACCGCAACCGCTCACCACAACTTGTCTTCCGTCCGCCAGCCACTCCCAGCAGTCCCACAGCTCTGCACTCCTGCTCCGGCCAGCTCACCACTCGAGGCCCCGGCTTCCCTCTTGTCAGCAGGCCACACCGCAGCAATCCAGGGCAATCGGCGCCGATCCGCGCCACGGGCCGCGATCAGCCCGGCTCCCCCACCATGCGCCGCACCAAAGCCCAAGATATACTTGACGGTAGCACTGTACCTAAAGTCAAAGATGATACAGTTGTTGCTTTTGGTTTTCGGTAGATTGTCCACCCATGGAACCCTTTGGGCATGGTTGATATTGTTGTGTAGTTGACCCAGGCCATCCACCCTCGTGCTGTCATATGTCCTGTGCAGGCCATTGTCGTTTTCCCTATGTTAGCATGAGTTGAATCACCTAAGGCTACCTTGCAACTACCCTCGATGCTGTAGTTCTCACGGACTGTGCAAAGGGACTGTTCTGTCGCCTGTATTTGTGGAGTGGACCTGTGGGGTGTATCCCTCTGTTCTATTTCATGGCCCCCATCCATTTTAGTATCTGTGCTTGCATCCTTAACAAGGTTCCTGGGTGGGCAGCCGCTGTGTTTGGAGTTCAGAATATGAGCCTCCAAAGAGTCCAGCCTACCCACAATGGTAGAAATATAATTTCCAAGTTTTTTTTTCAGGTTCAAAAACTTGCTAGCCAGGTACATGGTCAGGGCCTCGGGGCCTATCTTATGTGATATAGCACCTTCGACTGTCAGACAAGCATTCTGAACAGCTTTCCCCTTCCTACGCTGGGGACACTTTTTCTTTATAATAAATCACACAGAGGGCTAGAGGAGTTTAAGGACCAACGGGAACCGACTCCCCACCAATATATAATTTTTCACAAAAAAGGCCCCGGGTCCAGAATACTAGGGAGGTCCAAAACGCGGATAAAGAGATAAAAGTGACAGGGCGGGGGATATCCCTCTTTAAGGACAGTTCCCCTCACACACCAAAGGTGTCATGCTTCATCATAGGGGTACCTCCTCGCGTGAGGAACCTAGTCCTCACGCGGGCTACAACCCCCTCTCTAGCGAGGGAGGAGCTCAGGGATGTTTTGGTTTAGGCGGTCGGGTGTACTAAAACCCTATGAGAGATGTGTGTGATTACAAAAAATGCAGTGCTATAATAAAGGTGAATTAAAACTGGCTACGGGGTTAGCTCTCATGCAGATTTAATAACGCTACCCGGTGTCAGGATTAAAAAGCAGGAAAAGCTTGTAAACACAGGGGTCAAAATTCAAGACCGCTCTGTACTTTTCAGACCAACATGTTTCAGCCTAACAGACCTAGTATAGTGTCATGGCTTTCTTCAGGGTCAAAAGTGTAGCTACTGCAATACAAATGAATATATATACAAGTGTTATACATGAAAAACAAAAAAGTGTAGCTATGTCATACTGAACCAGAGAATCATTCATTGTTCAGTACGTTCGACATGTGCCCACTAGGGGTATCTGTAGTTTACTGCTTCTGTCCTGGCTACTTAGCCATATGGTACCAAAGCCACGACCGCCAAGAGTGCGGTCCTCCGCAATTGTGGCAGTGGTCCAGGAACAGGGACTAGGTCTGTTAGGCTGAAACATGTTGGTCTGAAAAGTACAGAGCGGTCTTGAATTTTGACCCCTGTGTTTACAAGCTTTTCCTGCTTTTTAATCCTGACACCGGGTAGCGTTATTAAATCTGCATGAGAGCTAACCCCGTAGCCAGTTTTAATTCACCTTTATTATAGCACTGCATTTTTTGTAATCACACACATCTCTCATAGGGTTTTAGTACACCCGACCGCCTAAACCAAAACATCCCTGAGCTCCTCCCTCGCTAGAGAGGGGTTGCAGCCCGCGTGAGGACTAGGTTCCTCACGCGAGGAGGTACCCCTATGATGAAGCATGACACCTTTGGTGTGTGAGGGGAACTGTCCTTAAGAGGGATATCCCCCGCCCTGTCACTTTTATCTCTTTATCCGCGTTTTGGACCTCCCTAGTATTCTGGACCCGGGGCCTTTTTTGTGGGAAAAAAAAAAAAAAATGACACTTTTTCTTTGCCAGGGGCGATGAGCAATATGAGTCAAGTGGATTTTGCATGACGGGTTCTTCTGGTATAGTTATTTCTTCAGAAAGATTCTCTGCACATAGATTGCTAGCTCTAATGCCAGGGAGCCGCTGAGGAACATTTGAATTACAACTGTTGTCAACTGGAGTGTTAAGAGTGTTAGGCCCATTGCCCTTCCTGGCCACTGACTTCATTACAGAGCACAATTGCTCTTTAACAGATCCAATCTCCTGTTCGAGTGTCCCCATAGCTTTTGTGAGCTAGGATTCTTTGGTGCCTGCCCGTGGTTTCTCCCTGACGGAAGTGGACTTTATCTTCACCATGGTGGCAAAACACAGCCTACACTCTGAAATTAGCAAAGTCAAGAGTATCAAAGGGAAAGAACAGATAGATTCAATGAATTTGCTGCAAAATGCTCACGGGGCTCAGATATAAGAAGGGGGTCCAGTTCAGGATCTTTTGTTGCTAACAGGTGCAGGACAGGCCTGCTCTTGCACCGAGCTCTGCCCGGGCGCATCCCGCATTGCAGTAGATTTGTGAGTAATTTAAGCGCTGTGTCCAGACTCTCCCCTTTGGGCACAGGTGTGGGCAATATGCACCTCCGGGCCCCCATCGCCCTCCTCGCAGACACGCACAGCACCAAAATAGTTCCAGTGCTGTGATAGGTTAGCACTTTAAGCAGACTCCTCCCCTCAGGGCACAGGTGCAGGCAGTATGCACCTCCTGGCGTGATATAGTCTGAGACTTCGAATCCCTGCCGCCCTACTCTCAGTCAAGCACAGCACCAAAACTGGTCGCAACCTGTGGGAGGTTTTTAAGCACTTTAAGAGAGGAGTCCAGACACCTCCCCTCAGGGGACTGGTGCAGGCAGTATGTTCCTCTTTGTGCAATGTAGTCTGGGACTTCATGTCTCCACCACCCTCCTCGCAGACAAGCACATCATCGAAACAGGTACTCATATAATTATATTGAAAGATGTTGATAGCCCAATTTTCATAAGATACAATGTGTATCGATGTTGTTAAGGGAATAACTACTCTTGATCCTATTGCCGCAGGATTGCCTGGCTGCCTTAAAGCGGATGCAGCAGTTGTTGTCAGTATTGAGAGATGTGAGAGAAAGGGAGGGAAACCCTTGAACAGCGATGGTTCCTCACTCGGTGTAGATTTTGCTCACTTGAACAAAAACACAGTATTTGACAAACAGCAATTGCTGCTGTTTGCCTTGCCTGTGGGGGACCTGCCCTGGGACCAGGACTTCGAGTCCCAGCACCACCTGCGGCTCTCTACTGCCGACGCCGCTAGTTCGTGCCAGGAGGCGCTTTAAAAATCCCACAGGGCTCCAGCAGCGCGGGACGCCCGTCATTTGCTGCTGTTTGCCTTGCCTGTGGGGGACCTGCCCTGGGACCAGGACTTCGAGTCCCAGCACCACCTGCGGCTCTCTACCGCTGACGCCACTTGTTCGTGCCAGGAGGCGTTTTAGAATTCCCACAGGGCTCCCGCAGCGCGGGACGCCCATCATTTGCTGCTGTTTGCCTTGCCTGTGGGGGACCAGCCCTGGGACCAGGACTTCGAGTCCCAGCACCACCTGCGACTTTCTACCATCGACGCCACTTGTTGGCGCCACCCCTCTTGATTCTCAGACAGGATAGCAGGGTACCTTACGAAATCAACCACGTATTGATAGCCCCTGGGCAAGAGTCGGAAAGAGTGGACTAAGGTCATCAGGGAAGTACACTGGCGAAGTACCCGGAATATCGTATTTATTGTATCCTATTGCAAACCGGACTCCAGGTACACACTGCGAGTTATACTTTTATGTTAACTGGACTGCATGTCCTTTTCTGAGACCTGGTAGAATTAAAATTGTCCTGATTGTTTGACGATATCACTGCTGCTTAATTTAAAAGAGACCACCCGGACCGCACAGTCAGCATTCTGTGATATTGTGAGACACTGTGTTTCATATATTGAGGAAGGCATAAAATATAAATCTGGTTCTATTCCTTCCCCTAGATACTGAATATTTTTACATATTCCACACAGCAATCTATCTAGTGGGTCATCTAGAGTAAACATGGGTAAAAGAAAGTTAATACCCGATCATGGAAGGACCAATTCCCTGGAACGGCCCCAAACGCATACTCAGACCTCTTTGTTAAAGTTTATCTCAGGCGCCATTGGGGCAATTGAGAAGCAGATTACGAATGTTGAGGAGTCCCTATTAGTTTGTGGGGAACACAACACTTCACTCCAACTCACCTCACAAAGCTCCGTTAATAAGGATGAGAACCCAACCGTTTGTGATAAGGGTCCAGCTTCAACACCAGATAAGGGAATGAATGGGTGTATACAGAGTATATCTGAAACTATTAATTGCTCAAAATCAGACTCTCCATTGCCCTCTAAACAGATAAAAAAACACGTATATGTACCACGGTTAGTTCTTCAAATAACGAGGTACCTCGTAGCAGGAGGACTAAAACCCAAAATAGGATTATGAACAAACCACCTACAGTGCCCATAGATCAGTCTAAGCAGTGTAGTAATTTAATCAATGAAAAACTGGATACTATGTTCAACTGTCAGATCACTAGAACAGTTTATGAAAGACAGTCTAGATGGCTTAAAGATATGCTTGAAAGAACTAGAAACAAAATGTAACATATGCATGGACCAACTGAATAATCGATTGTTAAGTGAGCCAACTAGGACTGAAATAGTTGGTAGTAATTTAGATGTGGCTAATACAGTGAGGGAAGTAAACCACCAACGTATCCATATTTCCCAGGGTGATACATGCCAAGATCAACTAGGTCCTAGTAGGGATAAAGGGAATAACGTTGCCGGACCACTGACCGCGTCTACTAACAACCAATCTGTAGACGCCGCGCAAAACACAGCCACCAGAGTTTTTAGATCTCCCATCTGCTGCCACGCCATATGTAATTGTGTTATCGAACTTCCCTCCTTTAAAGCACAAGACCTTTGAATCATGGACCTCCCTCAGGAACAAGGCATTAAATTGGTTGGGGTCAAGATCTGGTTTGACTGAGCATCTATTTGCAGACCTGAAGATGGTGAGACGAATTAAATGGGTGGGCAGGAGCCAGAAAACTCTACCCGGAGACTGTGTAGTGTTATCTTTTAAGTCACCAAGATTGGTTGACCATGTTTCAAATAGAACCTGGCCCACCCATATTGATTCAAACATAATTTCCGCACTCCCATTAGGATACTTCTATCAACCAGGTTTAATAGGACCCACCAATCAGTCTTTGCCTTCAAGCTTTCCTTCTTCTGCCACCCTTTGTCCCTATAATATCCCAATTTCTAATAGATTTCAGGGACTAGAAAATCTTGAAGATATAGGTTGACCATTAGGGGAGAATCGGGTAGGCGAAGAGGATCTAAAAGAGGGAACAAAAGCATTACCATATCCTAGTAACGAAGGACGGACTGTATTATCATCTCATCCTACTCAATTGGTAGTTAACACCTTACAGTCCTCTGCTAGGCCTAATAATGAATCCCGGTCAATTACTGTGGCTGGGGGCTCGTCTGATGCTCCAAATGACTGCAATAGCTTCCTGTTTTGGAATGTGGCAGGGCTTCGGAATAAAATTAAGAACCCTGAATGGATCAATTTTGTAGAGGGTTATAATTGTATTTGTCTACAGGAGACTTGGCTGGTGGAACCTCTTCACATGAATGATTTTAGAACAATCCATGTACCAGCCGGCGCAGGAATTCATGGTAGACCTAAAGGTGGCCTATGTATCTTCGCTTCTAACAGCTTACCACCCATAAAACTAGCGAAAGAATGAATTAATCCCTACTACCAAGTGATCGTATGTGAAGGGACAGGTCCGACAACCTTGGTAGTGGTCAATATGTATAATAACTCTGATAGTGGAGACATGATAATGCACCTGGGAAACTTATATGAGTACCTGGAAAAGATGGAACACAACAACAAGAAAAAGTTATCGATTGTGTGGGGAGGTGATTTCAACCTCCAATTATGTTGTTCATATACCGAGAAAGCATGTGGTATGAGTAATTTAGATGGCACTAGCAACTCACATTTTACCCATAATTGCTATGGAGACAAATTAAATGAACTTATCTTTATGTTGGGTCTATCCTTCTCAAAGGTAAATGTCATTACCATACGCCCCATTCAGGTGCACTTTTAATGGATGAAATAATTATAGTATTATTGATTATGTTTTAACATCTAACAACCTAAGTTCCCATGTTTATAATTTTAAAACTCATTCTATACCATTGAGTGACCATTATCCCCAATCTGTAGAAATTACAAAGGGTCTTTTAACTACAGAACAGAATAGTCCTGGGCAAGTCCCTACCGGAGAGTTAGAGTTAGCCACACTAAACGGCTTCTCACTGCGATGGCACCAGATCATACCACAGTGCTTCCTGGAAAAACTAATTCATGAAGAGGGGAAGGCCTTTGAGACATGCCTGGATAATAACTCACATTGTAAAAGGACAAGGAGACCCAAATACAGTCGGTCAGGGACCTTTGGGTATTTGAACAATGAATATAGACCCGATCAGTACTATATTATAGGAATCTGTCCAGCCAGGCAGATATTTAATATACCATCAAAAAACAATATTTGCAAACAATGAACACTAAACAGTTATAGTGGGACGCAAGCCTGCATCCAACTTGACAAAAAAGACGTTCAGTATACTGTGAGGGGTTCAGGCAAAGGAAGTCATTTGTTTCAAACACATTTCTTGTAGAACAAACATAATATATAGAAGACACCATTACACAAAAATTAGGGCATTTGCACAAAAGCGTATATGGTGTACAAAGTGTCGACGGCGTTTCGATCCCTTAAGAGAATGCCGGGATCATCCTTAGGACATTATAAATGACATGCCTGTTTACATATGGCTAAAATTGCCAAGTGCAGGTGACAGACTTCCCTGAAATCAAGGAAACAGGACCAGCTACGTGGTACGTGAGGTCCAGGTGTTGGTGCGAAGGAGTAGGCCTCGGGGAACGGAAGCCAATTGTGGAAGTTCCAATGTAACTATTAAGTATATGACAAGCCGCAGTAGCGGTCTTGAATAGAGTTCCGGGCCAATGCGATAGTAGTCCTTGGTCTGTCACACCATTCTGTGTAGCCAGTCACGTAGCTGGTCCTGTTTCCTTGATTTCAGAGAAGTCTGTCACCTGTCATAACTTCTTTTTTAACCATCAGCAAGTCTGTGAAGGAGAATCTGCAAACGGCCAAATAAAAATAGGAATGGCTGGTTCGATACGCAGTGTACTATGGCCAATAAGAGACTTAAGGAGGCACTTCATAGAAACCCCAGATGTAGAGCTGAGGTTCAGCAATGTAGGTCTGCTTACAGGGAGGCCCAGAAAAAGTGGAAAAGCCAGTCAAGGGATGAGGCTTGGGTGGCTTTATGTGACGCAAGCAGTAAGAATGATAATAATACCTTTTGGAAAATAGTAAATTCTCCCCACTTGAAAGAAGACATAGGGCCTGGGATCATGGTTGCAATACTTGAGGATGAATGGATCAAACACTTTTCTGCAATCTATTCTGCACAGATTCCAGAACCTGATGGTACCCGGCCCCTTAATACTAATAATAACCCGGCTTATGAAAAACTGCTTGACATCACCCCATTTACCTTAAAAGAGGTTACCAATGCTATAATGTCTAGCAAAGGAGATAAAGTGCCCGGCCCCGATGCCATCCTGGTAGACCTGTATAAAGCCAATATCCCTTTGTGGGGGCCTATTTTATCTCTTCTCTTAAGGGCATGCTGCGTAGTAGATTTCCTTCCGACTTGGGCGGAATCAACAATAGTTCCTATATATAAAAAAGGGGACCGGCATGCTATAGGCCGAATTCGCTTCTCGATTCACTTGTCGAAATTGCGGGGAGAATAATCCTGATTAGACTTCAAGAGTGGGCTGATTCAAGGGGTGCTTTGGTGGATACGCAATATGGGTTCCGGACTGGGGTGGGGACTATTGAACAAAGCCTTAATTTGAATATTTTACTAGGAAAATATACGAAGATCAGAGGGGGAAAACTGTATTTGGGGTTCGTAGATTTGTCGCCCACCTTCAACTGCATTAATCACTCAAAACTATGGGCAATTATGAGTGATATGGGGGTGGATCCTGCTATAATCTCCTTTTTACAGAATCTATACTCTGGTACCAAGGCTAGAATTAGATATGGGAACAAAGGCGAATGTACAAGACCGTTCAGCATAGAGAGGGGGGTGAAGCAGGGCTGTGTCCTTGCACCTTTCCTATTCTCGCTTTACATAAATAATGTAGGCATTGCCCTGACATCAAAACCAAGAGATCTGGCTCAGGTAGGACACCGCCCTGTGCCCGCACTCCTCTATGCTGATGACGCTGCCTTGATGGCACGCACCCCAATTTCCATGCAACTGGTACTGAATAATTTTGTCAACTATATGCAGGACCTTGATTTGCAGGTAAATCAATCCAAGACTTTTATCATGAAGTGCGGCAGGAAAACAGGTAATACTCGTAACATGAGAATCCGGGAATCCAGTATTGAATTCACTGATACTTTTTCATGCCTGTGTGTCTTATTTGATAAAGATGGATCATGGACTACCGCTATTAAGACCAGGACACTACTTTTTAGAAGCGCCTGCCGGGCCCTGCGTAGGTTTGCCATTAGATTAGGTACTAACCCGCCACGAGAAATGCTTGCAATTTATAAGGCGAAAGGTGTAAGCATAGCACTATACGGGGCTGGTATTTGGGGCTACGCAGATTGTTCTGCAATACAACTAGTGGAGAATGAGTTTTTAAGGTACTTGCTCGCTCTACCTAAATCTGCTTCAACCTTTGTGTGTCATGCAGAATTAGGGGTTCCATTTCTTGTTAATCTAATCAACATCCAACCCATTCTGCTGTGGCACAAGGTTTGGGTATCAGAGTACTGTCATAAGGTTTCTGCACATACAGAGCTATGCACAGGATAATAGGACCTCGGAATATAGTGGTGAGCCAACCATAAACCTTAGCACCCAAAACCCCAACCCAACTAGCCTTAGCATCCCATTAGCACTAATGTACCAATGATTAGACAACCCAGAACACGGTATCTCTCTCTCAGGACTCGCAGAGGCAAGAACACTCTTTCGTTACTCTCGTACCTGTCCACAACATGCGTAAGAAGAGACACTTTATAGTTCAAAATATTTATTTCAACTTACGTGCCCTTAGATACAGTACACGTGTCAGTACTAATAGCATAATACATAAGAATAATATAATCAGCATAGTTACTACTCCATAGAATACGAACGGGGAAAGCATCTCATAAAGCAGTGGATATATGTCTAACTAACATTACCACCCTCCCGTGCTAGAAGCCAGTTTATTATAATAATAGAAGACCTTTGGGCTTTGACTAGCGAACCCCCATACCTCAGTCTCTTGATGCAAAACTACATCAACAAACAATCACAGCTCTTCTCTCTGGAAAGGTCGTCTCCAAGTGCTATCTTAGAGCAAGCGAGCGCATTATTAAAAGCACACTAATTTCTCAATGGCAGCTGTACAAGTGTTATGTCTAGGTGCGAGGACGGGCCAAATCAGTAGAAACCAGGGATTTGTTATTCGACCTTGTAACTGTTGTTCAGACTGAGCCCACAAAGGGAATAGGAGAAAAGGTGAGAAACAGAAAATGCAGACTATTGTAGAACAACTTGGCAATAACAGAGGGCGACAGAACAACATCCAATAGTAACGTGCGCAAGAGTCATCATGGCAGCCAGGCGTGGTAACGTAGCCAAACCTGCCAGGAGGCCATGAGCCACAAGACACCCTCCCTGGTCAGTCCAGCGGCCAGGACGAAAATGAAGACAGAGTTCCAAATACCTGAGCAGAATAGAGGCGGTCTACTAACAACTAACGGCAAGTCAATCAATCCAAAAATGTGAAAGAGCAGAAAAATGCTATACCGTCCAGAAGGACATCATTGGAATCGTCAAAAACGTAGACGCCATCCAGTCCAATAGGTCAAAGCTGCAGGAATGTTCTTCAGAGTATGGAGCATCCAAAAGCAATGCGGGACAGCTTGCGTGATATTCAATATAACTTTGTTGTAGGAGATTCTGAGCAGCCGCCCAGATATCCCATTGTGCCAAAATCCCCAGTGCAGCCGCACGCATCATAAAGCCAGCAGCGGAACAGTCCCGTTCATGGGACTCTAAGGGACCCACCAACCGAACAAAATCCGGGACCGACAATGACGAATTGGAGAGGCAATAATCCATGGTCCATGTTAACGGACAGCGGATGCAAGACATCACAGGTTGCACGCAAGTGAAATACGCAAGCGAAAGGAAAGGGTGTAGGACACACTGATAGTTGCCAAGGGCAGAACATCGAAGCCAACCAGAAGTCGCTCACGGAGCAGCTGGAGGCGTTCGGGATCGAGAAGGGCCCAGTGGTGTGCAGCCATTGCGCAGAAAACAGACCAACAGCAAGACACCAGCCGCCAAAGCGAGGATTAATGGGAAACCACCAAAGACGCTAGAAAAATAGAATGTATGAATGCCGGTATCACACCGAAAATAGTTTGAAAGGTGGACACGAGGCCAGACCCCACAACCTTAAAAAAGTGTACCAGACCCTCAGTGTTTGATGCGTTAAAAATACGATGAATTAACTCCCCAAAATGTTGGGGAGGTCAGTGTTCAAAAGGGCCTGTATTTCACTGTGGGTGCTCGCCACCTGGAGAATGAATGTCTCCGGGCGGATGTGAGCATAACCTCCTCATTCAATAATAGGGCCTTTATTCTGCTCAACTTATTGAAATCTGCCTCCATGGTAGGAATGGAAGGCCAAATAGAGCTATCAACGATGTCGTGAGGGGGAGGAAAAAGCACATTCTTGCAGCAGACAACTCTGTGTGAGACTGTAACAATATACGGAATGCCAGCCTGTAGGCCACAACAGTCTTCGTTATTTAAAAGCAAATAGCTACCGTTGGTAAGCAAAGTAAAAGTAGGAGAAATAGCAGGAGCAGGAATACCTTTTAGCACACATGCAAGATTTGGAACTGAAACGCTACAAGCCCCAATCAATTTAATATGTTTACAAATAAGCGAATGACCCACAGTTGAATCACAAGACTCCCCCGTGAGAAATACCTCCTTGCCATCTCTAAGGCATTTATACATGAAAGGCAAGGACCAAAGTTCATGCAGGAAAGCACTACCCAAAGGCTGGAAACGGCCTACAGGATAATGTTTCATGCACGAACCGAATTCAAATAGGGAAAAGGTAAAGCTATAACCCCATGAACTAGCCACACCGCAGAATCTAGTTCCGCTACAGAGAATGGTAAAGGATCCACTTTTTCAATATGTAACAAAGTGTAAGATGCATCTTTCATGGACATGAACTGCTGTTTGTCAGTCAAATTAAAAGGCAGAAAGAGGGCAGTGGTGTTTAAAAAATTCCAAGGAACTTTACCCAACTTAAGGGTTTGCAAAGTCCATGCAAACTGCATCACTGAACGCAACTGATTCTGACCATGATACAACATAGAGACATCATCTTGTACAATATCAACAACAGAGGATACAATATTGTTTAATGTGTAAATGCGGGAAGACAGGGTATTTATACTATTGTCAACAACAGCAAGCACCTTTTCCAAATTTGCTTGGTCTATTTCCCTAAGACGGGAAGCAGCTTCCATTTGTGACAGCTTCCAGAGCTCATTATACGCTTCATAAATGAATCTCTTCGGTCGGGGACCACGAGGTCCCAAGATAAAGTCAGATAAGTCAATACTGCCTGATAGGAGGGTTAAATGGTTCTTAACAGAGTCTAAGGACGAATGTTGTAACCATTGTTTACATAATTTACCAACCGAATACGTGGTCACAGTACGAGTTTCAGTAAATCTTGGATCAGGCTTGTCCTGTATGTAACCAGGAACTGTGCCATGAAAACGGAGTTGGCATGCATTAGATGATATGGGCCATGCCAACCAGGGTGACTGTATTAGTGCAGAAACGTTAAAGGAATTGTTCTGAAACTGAGCCTGTAACGCCATAAGGGACATATTAAAATGCAAACTATCATTTGGAAGACTCGACAAGGATGGGATGGTTGGCGCATTTAGTTGTTTAACGGTAGCCAACCCTCAACACGTGGTCTGATAAATGGAAGCATTTAGAAATAGAATTTGGGCTGGGATAAGGCAAGCACGGTGCAGGGCCTCAGTGCCCTGCACCTGCCATAGCTTCGAACCCCAGATTGATTTTAAATCCACTGTGTCTTTCCAATACTCATAACCACCCACCGCCAAGGCGCTCAAAAAGGAACCCGAATATAGTAATTTAGTGTGGGTCAACATTATTTTTTGAGTCGATGGAGATTTTAATTTAAAATAATAGGACCCAGGGTTCGATCGATTAAAATCAGTAAAATAGGTGAATTTATTTCGAAGAGTCTGGGAACTACCTGGTATGGGGTTTGGGCAGTGTTCCCATTGGGTGTAAGTAACAGGGCTGCGTAGTGCACTTGGTTTGTGTAGAAAATTATTTCCCCAATGCTGGTAGCAATACAAATCGGCATAATTCGCAGAATTCATATACAAGTCTTCAGCATTAAAAGAGGCATAATATTTTAAATCAGCAAACAATGCTTCAACTGCATGCACATCCCAATCATCAGAATGAATATTACTTTTTACTACATCACCCATCGAGACTCGAAGGACATTTGGTACATTAATAATTTCTGTCGGGCCATGTATTTGAAAGTTTACCGCATCCCATACGATGCCATCAGCAACTGGAAACGCTGAAATGTTCACAAATATGTGGTCACGCTTCATGATGTGTGAAGAGGAATGTGGAGCCAAAGTTCCAGCAACACTGTTCACAGCAGAGCGTTCAGGTAAATAGTGACCATTGATGAGTAGAAAAACACTGTGACAAAGCCAATGGACATGAACAAAAAGACCAAGAAAAGTACCATCCAAATATATGTCCAAGGTGGAATCAAAAAATTGTCTCTAAACCAGGATACAAAAAGACTAAACTTGGACGGGACTTGTGATGAGTTGGAATCCGAGTCAAAAGAATAATGTGTCAGGCTCAGTGGCGTTGTTGGTTGGTGTGCCACCGACTCTGTGGCGGGATAAGTATACTCGCTCTCGGCTATGCAGGGTGATGCAGGGGTTCAAATATATTTTCAGGCAAATCAACCATCTCCATGGTAACATCAGTGATTGTTCGTGCAGGCGTGCCTCGAACGCTTGTCCGATAAATGGCAGGACAAGAGACCGCTGGTGTGACACTATTTAGGATCGGCCAGATGTTGTAGCTTGACATTTTCCACTGAGATGTATCTGTTTTCCTTGCGACCGGGAAGCGGTGGTAGGATGACTGTACGTGTTCCCTTCAAGCCCAGTACTGGAACCGGTGCACGAAAAGAGGGGCCGAATTCTTTTTGTTCTCCACCTTCTCTCGTACCAGGTCGCCAATCTTCGGAAGCCAGCCGGCAACCGGAATCTGCACAGCAGGGTCTGTGGCTGAAGGTAAATGTGCAATCGCTAGTTTGTCTTGGGCTTCTTGTAAGTCCTGTAACATAGTAGAATGATTATCTACATCGAACTTGGCGGATTGCGCCGCCATGTCTAGACCATCAAGGTCAGGCACAAACATTCGTATGCCAAAGAGCATTTCGTAAGGGGTCCGCCCACCCAGAGGCCTTCTAGGGAGATTATTAAGTGCACACTGAACAGTATACAAGTGGGCCAGCCAGTTCCTGCCAGTACCTATAACTCTAGCTGTCAAGGATTGCTTTAAGTCACGGTTCATTCGCTCAACGATAGAGTTGCCCTCAGGCCTATACGGAGACGAAAATTTCACCCGCACCCCTAAGGAGCCCATTGCGTCCTTGTAAGCCTTAGAGGCAAAATGCCGGACCTTGGTCAGAATGGAAGGTGCCGCATGCAAAAATTCCCACAAAGACACGCAAATCCCTAATGACATTTCGTGCGTCAGCACTCCGTTGTGGCCAGACCCAGATGAACCGTGTGGCACGAGTCCACTGCCACTAAGATATATTTATAGGCAGTGTCTGAAGAAAATGGACCGCAGTGATCCAAGTAAACACACCCAAAGGGTCTGTTCGAAATTGCAAGCGAGGTCTGCGGTGGTCTTGTGACTGTTGAAGGCTTGATCTGTTGACAAACGTCACAGGAAAGCACATAAGTACGTGTATCTTTGTATAAACCACGCCACCAGTAACGCTGCTGCAAAATGGAAATTGTCGCAGACACACCAGCATGCGCCGAAGCCATGCCTTCGTGTGCCGCTGCCATCAAGGAAAGTCTCAGGTCCGCGTTGGGGATCAGCCGAACCTCAACGTTAGGTATTGTTACATAAGGAGCCTGATCGGGACCTATCTGGTAAGAATATTTAGAAGGGAAACCTCTAGGGTAATTAATTCCTTCTTTTGTTGCAGCAATAGCTGCCAAGATATCAGTGTCTATTTTAGACATGGATCTAGTAACTGCTGCTACTGAACACGTGAGTACTGCTGATCTGGCAGCTTCATCTGCCAGACTGTTACCAACAGCGTGTGCGCCCACTCGCTGATGGCCTAGGTGTGAACCACCTGTGTGAGTGGCAGACGTCTTTGTAATTCTGCCACCCTAACCCAAAGCATTTTATGCTTGATTGTGTTGCCTTTAGCGTCTCTATAGTCATTTTGCGACCAAAAGAACAGATTGTCATTGTATGATTGAACACAGTAGTAAGAATCGCACACGATTAAAGTGGTCACATCAGGATTTACAAACTCAAGCGCAAGCACCAAGGCACGCAACTCGGCCAATTGTGCGGTACTGTCCCCGAGTGCCTGTGTATGCACCACAGTGGATTTGAACTTTCCGCTCACAAACGTACCTGCAACAATAGCACATGCGGCTGAATAAGCATGCTTGGACCTCGTGGCCGGTTGTGCCGAACCATCGGTGTAGATCACACAGTCGTAATCCTCAAGCGGCAATAAGGACAAAGGAGGAGGATGAATGAATTCATACTGTAAAAACTCCTGAGTCTGAAGAGAAGAGTCGAAATGAAAGTGACATCCGGAGACGTCAAAGATGTTGCCCATTGAATCCAATGGGGTGCAAAGCTTTAGAGTTCGGTACACTTGCTTTCGTCACTGCTTCTAGGGCAGGATAGGGTGTTACCACCAGAATGCGTTTCCCTGTGCCAGTGCGCGCTCCTTCAGGATTGCCATTTGCACTGCTGTTAGCACTTTCTCCACAGATGAGAACCGCATTTCTGCAGAGGTGTATAGATGTGACTTGTATGCGATGGGTACTGTATCACCTTCATTAAAGGTTAAGTACGTGAAACCCACTGCCCCTGGAAAGATTCTAATCACCAAGTTTGCGTCAAAAGGTATTTAGACTCAAGAAGGTCTGTCTGCAAAGACTGCAGAATGGAGGTATGCTCCGGAATCCAGCAAGAGTTCGAAAAAGAAGTTTGCATCAAAGCATACAATGGCTTGATACGCTGGGCGTATTCGGGAATATATGTACGTCCGAAGTTCAGAAAACCCAGTAAAGACTGAAGCTTCTTCAGATTAGTAGGAGGGCACAGAAGTGCACATTTCTCCAGAAAATGGGAGCTAAACCCTTACCTTCATTGTTGAGCTCATAGCCCAAGAACAAAACGGTAAATTCAGCAATATGGGATTTGGCAAAGTTAATTTTGTATCCCTGAACCGCAAATTCAAGAATAATGCGGTCCACCCGGGTCAGATGCGGAAACAATTCATCGTCTGTCAGATAAATGTCATCCACATACGAACAGGCGTCTGGATCGATGCCGTCTAACAAAGAGACAACACGAGCGGCGAATACGCCTGGACTATTCTTGTAGCCCATAGGAAGACGCCTGAATTTGAACATTTTACCACCGGAAGTAAAGGCACACCATTGGCCACTCTCCGGGGCTAAGTTGTGCGTGTAGAATCCATTTGAAAGGTCAAGGGTCGTTTTGTATTTTTTACGAACAAGACTGTCTACAAGCGCAGAACTATGGGTATTTTGCACCGCAAAGGTCCGACAATGAGAGTTCAAATGCCGGTAATCCAATACTAAACGGTACGATCCATCGGGTTTAGAAACCGCGAAAAGGGGATTGTTCATAGGTGATACACAGGGTTCAATTACTCCCTGATATTCCAACTGTGTCAGAATTTCGGAAACGGGGCCTTTGGCTTCACGCTTTATGGGATATTGTGGTTGTGGCTGCGGCAACGATCGCAAAGGTATTTCATGGGGGGAGATTCTTCATCCCAACCCACGTGATTGCGGAATAACGCTGGAGCCAGGGACACAGCCCACTCTGCTGCAAGAGCCTCTGCTTTGTCCTTTGGGACATGTCGAGAAAAGCTCGGAAGGATTACCTCCTCCCTTTACGCGCAGTAATTACGTAATGGGGGTGGCCAATCCGCCTCTGCCAATAAAATATCATATGAAGAGGTCAGATTTTCCCAAAAATACCTTTAATTACTCGCTGTATATCACCTTCAATTTGGAGGACGATATTAAATAGTCTGTCAGGGGGTGCCACTCGGGTGTCTGCTGTTTCAACAGTAATGAATGTTTCAGTTGCTGTCGCCTCCATATGAGGACGTAGCGCCTCCCGCACTATGGTTACTTCGCGGCGCTGTCTAGGAGGGTTACTGCCCACGTCCAATTCAGGAGTCTCGTTCTCACCGTCTGTGGCATATTTCGCTGTTACAGCGGCAACTTTCTTCTTCTGAAATTGTGGTCGAAAACGTTGAGCGTCTTCTTCTTTCCTCTGACTTGTTGTCGAGGCTGGTCACGTCCCTGTGGGGCCTCACGGGCCCTTCCTCTATCCTGGCGGTCTCCTCCACCGGCCTGTGACGACGTCTGTGCCTGTGAAGAACGAGGAGAACGCGTATCAGGGATCTGAAACCTATCCGGTGACTTAATTCTCGCTCTATCGCGTAAATCATAAGTACGTTCAGAAGAAATTGAAACCGGGGATGCGCCTCGCGATCCCGGCTTTGTCTGTTGCTTACCCTGTTTTTCAGCCTCCAGCTCTTTTTAGTGAAGACTGGTTTCTCATCCTTCTCAGATTGAGATTTGGTTTGTTGCTGTTGTGGTTGCGATTGTGTTTGCAGTTTTGCAAAAGGCTTGTTACCCAGGCTATTTCTACCAATAGTTTTGTAAGCCTGGGTAATAATTTTCGGTAATTCTCGAGGCTTGTCCAATTCTGGGACCAAAGCCAAAGCATTAGCTACTTGAAAGTTCACTGCATCGCCCTTGACATTCGCAAGGATCAGTTCAGCTACTACTTCAAACACTCCCACTAGTCTCATCCCTAATTCCACAGCCGCTTCAGGGCCGTGTTCATCCTGTACTTTTTTAATTACAGAGGGAGAACTGTCATGGAAGGAGTACCAAAACATTTAGAATATACTGCTGCGAATACCCTACCCCAGTTGTCACATGCTGTCAACTCGGGAATCAAATCTTTGGCAAACTAATCGTCAAAATACGATGTTTATCCACTGGAGTTGTATGTGGAAAAACTGCCTCCAACTGATCAAACTTTTCTGCAAGCCAATAAGGAAAATCATCCTTATTTTGTGGCCGTTTGCCCATCACAGAATTCACCATGACGGGACTTATGGTCACTCCGCCTGCAGCAGCTGGTGGGCCAGGCACTCCAGGAGCGGCTCCATGGATGCTGCCTGTAACATATCGCACTAACGCTCGATGCACCTGCACCAAGGCCGCATACATAGTGCGCAGTTCCGCGACTGGTATTGTCATATAAAGCGGATGTGGGGTGTACCCGGCCAAAACAGGCCAAGTGGCCCCTGCTATAGATAAGGGGCCTAAACGAACCGTGGTAGTCGGTTGTGGGAGGGCGCCATTAAACCAAACACGGTGTTGCCAAGCCGTGAGTGGTACTTCAAGATTAGTATAAGGTCTATAGACAGCAGGAACAACGGTGGGTTCATATGCATGGAACAGATTATCGTTCGCATCCACCGCTGGAAAAGTGATCCAAGAGTAGAACACTTCAAAGTGGAAAGCCGGGTCGGCTTGCACCACAAAGACTAGGTCCACTCCCGCGTCTGGCACTCCATACACTCGTAAGTGATCCCGGAGTGCTGTGCGGCTATGCGCCGCTATGTCTATACCCGCCATCTCTAACGGGTTTATTCAACAATCTTACACAAGGCAGCACAAAAAGGGTTTTTTCTAAGAAACCTTTTTAATAACATCAAGCTTGAAAGAACCTACAAAATCTGCAATATAGGAGGTATCGCCGTCACACACGCTTCCGGAAGCGTACGTGAGGGTTGTGTGGACAAGCACAAGTACTACTCAAGCCGCCTCGCAAGTAAGCTGCCCCACTCGTTGGTCGCGCCATGTCATAAGGTTTCTGCACATACAGAGCTATGCACAGGATAATAGGACCTCGGAATATAGTGGTGAGCCAACCATAAACCTTAGCACCCAAAACCCCAACCCAACTAGCCTTAGCGTCCCATTAGCACTAATGTACCAATGATTAGACAACCCAGAACACGGTATCTCTCTCTCAGGACTCGCAGAGGCAAGAACACTCTTTCGTTACTCTCGTACCTGTCCACAACATGCGTAAGAAGAGACACTTTATAGTTCAAAATATTTATTTCAACTTACGTGCCCTTAGATACAGTACACGTGTCAGTACTAATAGCATAATACATAAGAATAATATAATCAGCATAGTTACTACTCCATAGAATACGAACGGGGAAAGCATCTCATAAAGCAGTGGATATATGTCTAACTAACATTACCACCCTCCCCGTGCTAGAAGCCAGTTTATTATAATAATAGAAGACCTTTGGGCTTTGACTAGCGAACCCCCATACCTCAGTCTCTTGATGCAAAACTACATCAGCAAACAATCACAGCTCTTCTCTCTGGAAAGGTCGTCTCCAAGTGCTATCTTAGAGCAAGCGAGCGCATTATTAAAAGCACACTAATTTCTCAATGGCAGCTGTACAAGTGTTATGTCTAGGTGCGAGGGACGGGCCAAATCATTAGAAACCAGGGATTTGTTATTCGACCTTGTAACTGTTGTTCAGACTGAGCCCACAAAGGGAATAGGAGAAAAGGTGAGAAACAGAAAATGCAGACTATTGTAGAACAACTTGGCAATAACAGAGGGCGACAGAACAACATCCAATAGTAACGTGCGCAAGAGTCATCATGGCAGCCAGGCGTGGTAACGTAGCCAAACCTGCCAGGAGGCCATGAGCCACAAGACAGTACACTGCCCTAAACCGACTTGTGATAAGGGACTGTCTAGTATCAACCTTTTATACACGCATTGCATGGTTGGGATACATAGAACGTTTTTGTCAGGATCTGGGGCACCCGGAATATTTTAATAACCTTGAATGTCTGGCTGAACTAAACAGGAAAGATCTGAAGGCCGACTGTTTAATACATCTAGAGAGCGTTAGGTTGTCTGTTGAATTGTTAAAACCTACTGTTTTACGAAACCAGCTCATATTAACCAGTTATGATATGCAACTATACCTCAGACTTGTTCCCTATCAAAAACATAGGTTTATTTTAACTCGTTTTAGAATGGACATTTTTCACTGCATGGTCACTTTTCCTTAACAAAACAACTGGTGTTTTAACTTGTCAAAATGTCCTTGCGATAATGTTTCAACACAGATTACTAAGCATGTGGTCCTTTTTTGTAAATTTGATAAAAAATGGAGCAAATTTTATATATTAGGTTTTTTAAAACACTTGAATTTTACTCAATGTCGTCCGGCATATCTTTTTCTACAGTCCTTATCCACAACTGATACCTGTGTAAGAATGTCATCTTTTTTATGGAGTGTTTTTTATGCTAGTAAGACCATCCACCCAGAGGATATAGACAATCTAGATGGACAGTGTAATAGTTGTTAAAGAACTTTGCGGAAAATCTGTAGGACGTATCTCCTTTTTATCTTTTTATATATTTGTTTTATGTATAAATTTTATAGTAAACGAATGAAAACGGGATTGTATGGCGGACCCAGAAATTAGGTTTTTTACCTTACTGTATTTCCTATATGTTTACATGTCTAGAATTTCTTTTAAAGGTTGACTGAATGTTATTATATGGTACAGATGAACTGCTGGACTGGTATGGAATGTATAGATTGTAAAAACAAAGTATGATGACTGGTTTTTAGGTGTTTTTACCATTGTATGTGCAAGTTGAATGGATGTAAAGAAACAGTAATGAAATGAGATGGAAAATGTACTGTTTTATTTATTATACATGTTTGATATATGTCAACTGTGCTTTTATGGTCTACTTTGCTTTGACCGAATAAAGATATCGATCAATCGACAAACAGCAGACTTAAAAAATATGAACAACAGATAGTTGCTGCTGAAAATGTAGTGCTCAGGAGATTTTGCATGGTGAATCCAGTTAACCTATTGCCCACTCCTGAAAATGAAATGAATGGGGATGAAGTTGAACATGATTGTCTAGATGTTATGGACTTATACACCAAGCCAAGACCAAATATGAAAGATGAACCTCTTGATGAACCCGATTATGTAATCTTGGTGTGCTGCTCATGTTTAAGAAACAATGAGGGAACTCTGAGAGCTGTCTATATGGTTTACACAATTATAGCAGTGGTAGAAGCATCATGGCTTCAACATATGGCCGAAACCTGTTCTTTCATGGAAAGTTTGTCACCCAGCAGGAAGCCAAGGTTTTTGACTACCCTTCTGGGGCATGGAGTTGGCCCCAGTTCGGATGGCCACCGGGCTTCAGACCAAAGGTCTGTGCCTTAACGAGCAGCAACATTTCTGTCTTGCCTCCATTTAGTTGTATACAATTGAGAGTCATCAAGGAGGCAACCATCCCCAGATAATTAATTGGGTGCCATCTGCATATGATATGATATTAAAGCCACAGGATTTAACAATCAAACCAAGAGAGGCCATATAGATATTTAAAAGAGTATAGTGTGATTGCTTGCGTTCTGTCTTCTAGAAAATCTTTAAACCTGTCTAAGGCCTTTCCATATATGCCTATATCATAAAGTCTCTGAACAAGGATGGAATGAGTGACAGTATCGAAGGTGGCAGACAGATTGGGTAGTACCAGCATAGCCGGAGGGCCAGCATCTAACAGTAGTCTGGTGGAATAGACCACTGCAGAAAGGCTGTCTCCGTACTGTGGAAAGCTCTAAAACCAGATTCTGTAGGTTCCAGTAAGTGGGTGTCCTCCTAATATTTAGAGAGTTGTGTACTAACTAGACCCTCCAGAACCTCGCCTAGAAGGGGAAGGAGTGAGATGGGCCAGTAATCTGCGTTTGTTGGGATCAGTATTAGCATTCTTTAGAATAGGGGTTTAAGGGACCTATGAATGTTACATTCTTCTAGAAAGATATCTTGTGTTATGGAGCAAATCAAAGCAATATGATTGTCCATTAAAGTGTGTTATTTATTTTGAAGGAAAGTGGGCTCTCTATAACCATTGAAAAGTACAACAGTGGTTAAAATAGTTGATTGCTTGTGGAAGACAATAAGCAAGGATGGTGTGGTTTTCAAAATGGGCTTAGTCGCGTATATTGCAGATGTATGTTGTCCAACCAATAAGGACCAGTCGTGGTCATTTTTATACCTAGGCAAATATTTTTCTGGGTATTTAGCATTATCTGATTTAAAAAATATATGCATCTGCAGGCAGGCAGGACGAGGGGTAGGTGATGGGCTGCTGAACGCATATGGAACTAAACTTGCGGTCCCCTGCCTTGACATAGGGCACATTATGGGATATGAGTAGAGGTTGATTTAGGGATTCGTACTGGGGTGAGCAAGACGTAGATACCTAGGATCTATTGTATCACTACTAGGGTTTGAGTATAATTAGAGTCTAGATTCCCACCCTAATTCAGGGGTAGGGAACATATCTTTTGGTCTTGAAGAAACGCTAAGGGTCCAGTACTGGACCAACATAGCGGGAAACATGTCAACAGTGAAACCACGATAGTTCACTCCAACACACTTATTGAGCAGTGGCTCATCATAACCTTGCGCACACTATCGCATCTTAGTTTTTAACCTTACCGAAGGGTCTCTGAATACAATTTGATCTCCTTTAGATAATTTTAGGATCACACTCTCCACCTTACACATTATACCCCACACACCTGTATGCAACATCAAGGCTGATACAAGAAAAGATCTCTGAGAAAGAGCCCTCTCCCGGGTCACAATGGGGGTGTTGCAGCACCAGCCCCAGAAGGAGCAAAACACCCGATGACGAAGCATGACACCCACATGGGTGTGTGAGGGCAACACTTCCAAATAAGGAAGATCCCCATGGAACCATATATTCCAACCACACCTTTTCTTTAACGTTTTCTATACTCTCTCCAAATAGGAACAAGTACCCACACTGATTAGACATGTTAAAAAACTATATGACTAGGGCCATTGTAATTATGAGGCAGTAGAGCACCAAATTATGCAGCAAGATAGACTAAATAATGCAGCAAGAAAAGGCAAATTATGAAGCATACTGCGTCATATTTTTGATAGCATTACTTAATTGTTTTGTAACTTTTACATATAGTATTATTATTTGGGCAAAGATTTTACCTCATTGTGCCAATGTAATAGTGAAAAACATAAATAAGCAACTGAAAGATGACCAGTTAGCCTTTGCATAGGGCGCGCAAACATATATCACCATGTTTTTTATAACTTTTGATCCGTTTTGAGCTAGAAACTTTTTTTTTTGTTAGAAACTGCACATTATGTGGCAGATAATAGATTATGTGGCAAATGTTGCAAATCCTTAAATATGCAAAAAAAGTCTCAGCCGCAGAATCACATAATTCCAGTGGCCCTGTATATGACATATGTATGGAGTAGGAATTGTGAGTCTATGTTTGCGAACTATAATTGTTATACATGATAATAACAATGGGCTAGGTGAAAACCAAGAGGTGATGAGGCTCAAAGAATATAATTTTCATTTGAAGAATGTTCCCAGAGTGAACATTATAGATGATGCTGGTTGGAAGTATTGCTAAGGAAATATAACATAATACTTGAGTTTTGATTGTAGTCAGGGGCATCCACAGAAGGATGAATTTAAGAAAATGTGTAATTAATTGGGGAGGTTGTCAGTCCATCACATGGAATAAGTCCACAAAATTGACAGCTTAAAAACACAGTTTCAAACATTTAAACCTGGACATAGCACCTGGTGGCTACTGCAATGAGCAGACAGGTTTAACTAGGAAAAATTTGAATTTTGTGTCTGCCAAAATCTCTTATCATTCAGATGCTTTCTGCACCTTCACCCACTCAAGATTTCCTTGATGGACAGAAGGCCTCATTTTGGGCCAGATGTATGACCATTAAGTTTAGCGAGTCGCAAATTGCACAAAATTGCGACTCGCAATTTGCCACTCGCTAAACTTAATGTACAACAGTGTCTCAGACACTGATTGCGATTCCCAATGGGGTCGCAAATTGCATGTCTCATGAATATTCATGAGGCAGTCACAATTTGCAACCCCTTTGGGAATGGCTAGCAATCCCAGGAATGGTGGCCTGCTGGGGTCAGCAGGCCACCATGTCTGGGACTGCTTTTTAAATAAAGCAGGTCTTTTTAAAATGCAGTCCATTTTCCTTAAAGGAAAACGGGATGTATTTAAAAACAAAAATGAAACTTTTCAGTTTCATTTTTTAAGGGCAGGCAGTGGTCTCTGGGACCACTGCCTGCTCTTAAAAAATATTTACGCACACACTCACAAAGGGGAAGGAGTCCCCTGCGGACACCTTCCCGTTGGCGAGTGGTTTACCACCTACTTGAAGTAGGTGGTAAACTGCGAATGTTTTGCAAATGCAAATGTGGTCGCAAAACAACAGTACATGGCATGGTGACTCGCTATTAGGAAGGGATGCCCCTTCCTAATAGCGAGAGTCACAAATGCCATTTTGCGAGTCAGTGACTCGCAAAATAGCATTTGTACATGGCTTGAACCTTTTTTGCGGTCGCAAACGGGCCAATCTCCCGTTTGCGGCCGCAAAAAAGGGTTGTACATCTGGCCCTCAGACTTTTGTGGATGGGATAATCTGTCAAAATATGATGGATACCCCATCCCCCACATGCATAGGCTATATTGCATTGTTTTTATGGTGGGGGACACATCTGCCATGTTTCTGATTAGCTATCCCATCTGCTAAACTCTAAATAAGGGCATTTGTTTCTAGATAGAGCTTTTAATCCTCTAGCAGGATAAGCCTAGTACCTATATCCAGGAAGGTTGAGCCAAAGCCAGATATCATAGCAGGAAGGGTGTCTGAAGCCTTCTTTCAGGAGGTAAAAAGCTCAGAGCAGGACTGTAGGAAAGTAGGATTTGCTTCTTATGGTTATCCCACTTTTTGCTTGATGTGATTCTGATTTTGACTACTCTGACTGGGATCCTGCTAATCAGGACCCCAGTCTATCTGCTTTCTCCCTAAATTGTTGTGTTGAGTACTTAGGTACACTCCTGATTGGATACTGGGGTACACTTATCAGACCCTAGTATATGGTACTAAGGTACCCAGGGCATAGGTACCCCAGAGGTCTCCCATGGGCTGAAGCATGCATTATGCCACCCATGGGAGACCTTGCAAAATGAAACTACAGGCCTTTGCAGCCTGTGTAGTAGGTTTACTATATCTAAGGGTCACGGCACTTAAAACCTATAAGTCACCCCTATAGCAGGGCATAAAAATCCTGAAGCCTACGGAGTCCGATCATCCTGGGTTGTCCGTGAAGCAGCCATATACTATATAGAGGGGCACCGCTTAATCACGCGATGACCATCTCGAAAACGGCTGAAACGAATCCTATCATGTTTGGTATCAAACATGTTGGAATCATACCCAACACCGTAAACGGTGTGGGAGGTATGATTCCAAGCACTGGAAGAGCCCTCCCTTTAGGCTCTCAGTGTTCCCGGTACCAACCTTGTAGTCCCGGACAGCACAAAGTGGTTACTGATTACCAGAGACACATTTCTGCCCTCCTGCTGGTGAGCCAAGCTCGAGCGGGGTAAGGTAGAACAAAGGTCTTCCTGTCACAGGGAGGTGTGACCACCTCCCACACAGGATTTAGTGTATTAGTGCTGGGTGGGTGCGCTTGCAAGTGCCTGAAAGTCTGCATGAGAGGCACATTTGGTGTCCCTGTGCATAGTCCAGTTCAAACCAGTCCTGGGAGCTGTTGGCTCCCGCTCTGGTGCAAAACTGGACAAAGTACATGGGAGTAAGCTCCCCCCTATCCAGACCCTACCCTGGGAGAGTCCCCTGAATCTTCCCAACCCTTTCCCTAGCGTACTTTAGGGCTTACCTTGGTGTAAGTCTTTAGATTTATCGTGGGATAAGATTCAAAACTGAAACCACTGCACTTCTCCCGTCTGGGCACTCTGGACTTTGCTGGACTTTGTTTGGACCTGACTTCTTCTCTCTTCCAGTCTGCTGCATCTTCTGTCCCTGTGCATCATGGAGGAATCTTCAAAGGCCTCTGAAGCATCAAAGACAACCAAAGTAATCTCCCTTGGAGTGTAGGAGTCACTCCCCTGCATTCGCAGGCACCGCAAATAAGTAAACCTGTCTGCAGATCCTGAGCTCCTCCGGACTCCGTAGGCTCTGCATCACAGGTGGTGATTTTCCAAAGCTCCTGAGGCCTGCTCTACCCTCTCACCAAGTTTGAGGCCAGTAGTCCACGTGGGGGCTGCAATAACTGAACCCCTGAGTAATGCTTTGCCTTTGCAGTTGCAAAGGCTTGTTGTTGTCTTTGCAAGAAGATCTTCGGGCTCCAAGTAGCCCCAACGTCAAGCACCTCCAGTGACCAGAATCTTCAGCCACACCACATTGTGTGCATCATGGCCTGCATCTTTTGGTGAGCTACTTGAGGTCCTCTTGCGACTCATGTGCCTCCGGCCTGGGGGTCCATTTGAGGGTCACCTTTGTTTTCCTTGGGCTCCCCTGATTGCTCGGGCCTGCCCTGACTCCCCTGCTTGTGGTGAGTCTCCTGGACCTTGCTGGTCCCAACCGTGCACCTTCTTGACTTTCTGCATGGGTTGCATTTTCCAAGGTTTGTTGGTGCTCCCGCCGGACACCGACCCCTCAGCAGTCGACATCCTTCGTGGGAAAACTCGTATCCAGGTCCTGGTCATCCTAAGAATTGCCTGGTCCTAGCAGCTGCAGAGTCAAGATCACCGTCATCTTTCCTGAAGCACCCGACATAGGAGGGCATTCGTCTTCCAAATCGCCTGGTCACCCCTGAGTGACATAGACTCTGTCCCCTCTGCTTTCAGGTACTCCTCTTCAAGAATCCACATTTAGATTCCTCCGGACATCTTCTCCTCTTCCAGCAGCGGCACTTTCCTGCAGTCATCCATTGGGTTCGACGGCGGTTTCTGATGCCACTTCACACCTATGCACCGGGTTTCCCTCGGATAGGTAACTTGGGTAGAATGGTATCCATGGGTGGGGTGGCTCTCCGACCTGCTGTCTTCCATGGGGTTTCTTCAGGGTCCACTGGGAAGGGTCCCTAATCTTTAAAAATCCAAACGCGACTTGCACATAGACTTAGAGGGAGCATGCAGTCGTGTTCACACACTGCACACGCTCTCCATGGGGTCCCTATCTACTCATCTTGGGTGGTTCTGTGGGTGCCCAGCAATTCTACGTCCTCTCGACATTGTTCTGACTCGAGTCGTTGTTCTTATACCACTTTTTTAGTATATGGTTTGGTCCCCTCCTGGGGCCCACTGTGTATTAGTGCTATTTACTGTGATTTCTTTGTTAAGATATTGTATGCTTTGTGTCTATCTCCATGTGGGAGATACTATAACGTACTAGATAGTGTTATATAATAAATACATATTTTTATAAATACTATGTGTGGTTCTTTTTCATTTAATCTATACTATAAGATTGCATTCTGGAAAAACAAGCTGCTTTACACTCCTTCAAGAATAAGCCTGAAGGCTGCTCTCCACAGGTACCACTTGGATAGCTTTCTAAGGTTGTCTGAGACCTCCTTAATCCCCATAAGGGTTGTCTGAACTGGTGCAAGGTGCCCACTTACATTAGTGGACATCATATACCAGGCCAGCTTCTCACAAGGACCAACCTGATTATCTTGCCCACAAAGATCAAGCCTTAGGCAGATAGCATTGGGTGATTAGTCCTTGTCCTCTGAAAGTAGAAAGTGTTCCAAGTCCCAACTTTTTCTTCTTTTTGGAGCAGTTCCTTTTGGTCACTCTTAAGGCTCTCATGACCTCAAGGGAAGCATTTGCATTCCGGGACCCACCCTACCAAGGCTATCAGCACAGTCCAGACAGAGTCAATTTCCCACTGGTCAACTGGTCACTCTAGGAAAATACTTCCTGCAGGTATTGGTGTCCCTTAGCCACACAGAACATCAGTCAACTGATCTTTCTTTGTAGTTCCTTTCAGAGTCTTTGATATAAGTAGGAACAGATCCTGCTCTGCAAATCTCAAAACAGGCAGCAGACAGCAGTATTCTTCCTCTTTTGATCCTCCAATGGTATTAGGCACCCTACCATGTGGACTACAAAGCTTACTTACTGGTGATATACTTATTATTTAATAGTAGGGTTCCTTCCAGTCAAAAAGGATTATTATGACAGATCTCAGGTCTGCCTGCAGGTTTGAAAGCTGCAGCAGTCAGGCTATCCACGTAGGCCTGAATCATGTTCGTGTCAGCCTAGTGCATAGTACAATATGTGTTTCATTCCATAGGTAACATCTAACATTCATGACATGGGTGCATTTTCTACACCAAATACTGTAGCATTATTAGAAAGTTAAATCTGCTAGTTGGAGATTATACAATGTTACCATGTTTTAGGGATCAGAGCACATATACTGGGGACTGGAGAGTAGATGAAAATAGTGAGACAATAAGTTGGTCGAGCCCATAGGCTTAGGGAAAATGTATTAACTTAGGTACACAAAGGCTACCTTGCGCTGAGTGGCACCAGGAGCATAATGATGGAGCTTAGGAGGCCAGGATTAGATTTGTGTGTCAAAAGACAAGGGGCCTGATTTAGAGTTCGGCAGATGGATTACTCCATCACAAACATGAGGGAGATGTTAACTGCCGTATTACAAGTGCTTTGTATCCATAGCCGCTTGTAACATGACAGACTTTTGAGATGGAGTAACTGGTCCGCCAAACTCTCAACCAGGCCCATAGTTTGGAAATGCAAGTCTAATATGATTTTAGTTTATCTGTGGATAGTCCAGAGCAAACCCAGAAGAAAGTTGCTTTGGACATTTCTCATTCAAATCAGATGTTAAGTGGAATGTTCTGTTATGCATTTGTGATCGTAGGCTTTTATTCTGCTGGCATGATGTCAAATATTTTCCTGAAGTAAGCTAGGCTGTGGTTTGAACAAAAAGTATAGAAGAGGGGGATCTCTGAAAAAGTTTGTATTGGACAACCGTATCTAGCTTGAGCTCCAAGAGATGAATGTTTTTTTAAAATTGAGGTTCATCGATCATGTATGTTTTTAGATTAGCACCTACAGAGTAATGGGTTTTAATTGATGGAAAAGGTTCTTCGAGGCCAGTTGTGATTGATGGAAGACTTGGAGAAGGTGAATTGTTAAGAATGAAATAAAATCATTTGATAAGGGCAGTGTTGTCTGTTTTATAGAAACCTTTGCAAGGGGTCCATGTTGGTTGTAGATTTAAGTGACAAGACTGTATGAAATAGGTACAATGTGGTGTATGGTCAGGTTGAATCAAGGAAGTGGGTATAGTTTGTGGGGAAGGCACGAAAAAGAGAGTGGAAGATGCCAACATGGATGGAGGATTATTACACTGAATAGTATGTATATGTTAGCCTTTTAATATTTTGTATAGGTCATTGTTTTGTGTACATTCTTCCTTGTGGTATATGTGTGCTGTGTTGAGAAGGAGATTGTGTTGTATTAAACAATATGTCGAAAGTAAACAAAGTGCTTTGCATCATCATTAAATGTGACATCACAGAAACAAAATTCCTCTTTCTCTGTTGGGTTCTAATGTTGTTGGTTTCACAAGTGGCTTGACTCCTCAGTGTCTGTGCAACTCTTACATTACTCACTGACAGGTGATCACTTCTCATTCCTTTAACTTAAGGGTTGGAAAGACATCTATGCAATTGTGAGACATATATAGTCTTTATCTTCTCTATTAGGTTTTCTTCTCTAAATGATGATAATAGTATACTGTACCATGTAGTTTGTTAACAAAGGAGTATGCATTAAATCTACGTATGTATCCAACAGTTCGAGGGAATACTGAAATGTTATTTCATGCCCTGTTGCTGTACGAGATATTCTTGAAATTACTACATTGCTTACCAAACAATCAAGTAAAGATCAATCTGGTAAGCTGTATGTACTTGAATTCGCCACTTTAGTTCACAGTTGTGACATATTTGTATTAGATTGTCTGGTCCAATCCAATGAATCTAAGGGGACTGGTCTATTTTTGTGACAATACCTCACTTGTTTTTCTCACAGCCCATTTCACCAGCCCCTGAATGTATGTTCATGTTCACATCTAAAATCACCTGATTGACCAGTGGATTGCAGTTGCCTCTTTAGCAACTGGGGACAAAAAGTAAAGCTGGGTATTTGGAAAGTCAGTTTCATTTGTGCTCATCACCTCCTATGCTTGCATCTTCTATGACTTCATACTGACTGTTGTAGTGACCAGACATGTTTTAGGTAGGTCACACTGGGATGCCCACAGTTAGGTATTGTATAGGCCCAACTGCAGCTCTTTACTTCTGCGTTTCTGCAGTTAGCACTCAAACCAACGAGCCAAGATTCCCCTGATGTCACTTAGGCAGGCTCAGTGATATGCTCTTTACACTCTACTGCTTAATTTCCAATAACTTCCCCAGATCAGAGGTGTTAGAAATTGTGCTACTGGTTGACTGTGGTATGAGCCCTTGTCAAGCAGCAACCACAATCCTAGTCAGTGTAAGGGGCAAGCAAACCCTAATGTAACCAGTGCTCAGCCTCTGGTAGCTTGGCACAGAGCAGTCAGGCTTAACTTAGAGGCAATGTGTGAAGTATTTGTGCAACACTTCAAACAATAAAACAGTGAAAACAACACACCAAAAGGCTTGCACACCAGGTTAAAAAATACAACTTAGTTTAATTAAAAAAACAACACCAAAATGACACAAATCCAATTAATAGAATTGGAGTTATGGAGGTTTAAGGTTTATAGTGAGAAATAGAGCAAAAAAGTTAAAAGCGTTAGTGGGGATATCTGGTCATGTCGGACCGGGGAAAAGTCACAAGTTCAGGCCAACCGCGATGGAAGGTGGGTCATCTACAGGGACCCAGTAAGGCCCACTGAACAAAGTACCTTAAATTCTTTTTGCGGAGCATTGTGTGGATCCGTGTTGAGGATATGTCACGTAGCCGAGGCGATGCGTCGGTTCTGAGATGTGGCGAGGCTGTGGTGCAAGGTCCTGTTGCATCGATGTCGAGGATGCTGTTCACGAGGCTCGTAATGCGAAGTCCTGTGTCAGAGGTGTGATGTGCAGCTGAGGCGATGCGTCAATTCCGATGAACAGTGAAGCTGCGATGTGGAGTTACGTCGTCACCAGTGAGGCTGCTGTCAATGAGAGATGCGAGGACTTGCACTGGGGAAAGCATTGCACAGTGGCAGCTCCGAATGAGATGCGTCAGTCCCAAGTTGCGGTTTGAGGCGGTGATGCAAGAATTTTGCGACGGGTCCAATCCATGCAGCAGTGGTGATGTGTTGGTTCTGCTCGGGGGCATGCCGCTCAGCCGAGGAGATGCATCAGTTCTGCTCGGGGATGCATCGCTCAGCAGTGAAGATGCATTGGTTCCGCTGGCAAGCACCTTAGGCCTACATCCAAGAGTCGAGAACTAGGGTGGCACCACTTGACAGAGTCGGCTCACAGATGGCAGAGTCCAGGTGCAGGGGTTGGAAGCCTGTTATGTGTCTGAGGCTTTAGATCAGGAGGCCAGCTACCTAGCCCTTCAAGTCACTGTGGGTTCTGGGGTCAAGAGATGCAGGTCCAGTCCTTCTCACCCAGGCAATAGGGCAGCAGACAGCAGATCAGCACAGCAAAGCAGGAGTACAGCAGAGTGCAATCCAGCAGATTTGCAGTCCTTCAGCAGCACAGCATTCCTTCTTCCAGGCAGAGTATCCACAGGTCCAGAGGTGTACTGAAGTGGTGGAATTTGAGGTCCAGTCTTTACACTCAGTGGTGCCTTTGAAATGGGGGAGACTTCTAAAAAGACATACCTAACTCCCCTGCCCTGGCTCCAGTCTAACTACAGAGGGCATACCTCCCTGTGTGTAGGGACAGGATACAGCTTTTTCAAGAGTAAGCATGGCTGTGCCCAGCACCTCCGTTCCATCCTGCCAGTGATGACCCATCCAGGCACACCTAAGCTCCCTATTTTGTGTGGCCGTTTAGGAGGAATACACAAAACTCAACTTTCAGCTACACCTAGTCATGTGACCAAGGTACAGGCTACAGGCACCAAATGGGATAATGCAGAAAAAGCCCACCTTTCTAAAATAGGTATTGTCAAAATTGCAATTAAAAATCCGATTTCACCATAAGTTAGGATTATTCATTACAATTACAAAGACACCAAACATGAACAGTTTAGCTGCTCCCATTTGGTAATTACAGCTTATTAAATGTAATGAGGTAACTCCAATGTTAGTCTATTAGAGTTGTAGACCTTGCAGCAGTGAAACACTAATTTAAGAGTATTTCTCTACCAGGACATATAAAGCAAAAATGTACCTGCCCTGCCTTTTAAATAAATAGCACCCTGCCTTCTGGACTGTCCAGATGTGTCTTATATGTATTAAAAAGGAAGGTTTGGACCTAGCAAAAGGTTTATTTTGCCAGCTTGAAATGGAAGTTTAAAGCTGCACAAACAGGCTCTGCAATGGCAGGCTTGAGACATGTTTAAAGGGCTACTTACGTGGGTAAGTACTGCCGGCCCATTAGTAGCATTTAATGTGCAGGCCCTGGGCACATGTAGTACCCTTCACTAGGGACTTATAAGTAAAATAATTATGCCAATTGGGTATAAGCCAATTTTACCATGTTTTAGGGAGTGAGCACAAGCAATTTAGCACTGGTGAGCAGTGATAAAGTGCACAGAGTCCTAAAGCCAACAAAAATGAATTCAGCATAAAGGGGAGGAGGAAGGCAAAGCGATTGGGGGTGTCCCTGCAGAAAGGGCCATTTCAAACAAGATGCAAGAATGAAAACCTCTGCTATGTCTTCATTTGTTTTCTATAATGTGAAATTTGTGTTAGGCTCTCTATGTGGACAATGTAGGTTCTGAAAATATTTGGGACTACATTTGTTCAGTTAGGGGGGAGGCCTGAATAAGGAGCTGTCAGTCTAGTTTTGTGTAACAGTCGGCAGACTTTACAACCTTTATTTTTGTCTCTGTGTAATACTAGAGATCAGATACCACACATCTAAGAATGTGCGAGCAAGGCAGCTTTTCCGTGGTGTTACCAAGAATGTACCCTTGGGTTCGGCATCGTGCTATTGGTCTGAACTTCATTTGAAATTAGGCAAATTTCTTTGGGATTGTCTCTGATTGGCTCATTTTTTGGAAACTTCTCCTCTCTTCAATTAATTACTTTTCTGGATAAGATTAAGTATAACGCTAAGGTCAGGCAATGTGTGACGTGCTGATCAGACAGCACTTGATTGTTCTCATTTTGTCAAACTCACTGGTCAGGCAATGCATAGGTGTGAATGTGACATCTTCTAACCAAGTGTTCTGTAGCTTGATTACCTGGGATTGTGTCATTCTTATGATGTGCAAGCAAAGGGCATCATAAGGGAGAATCGTATTGTGCAGCAAACCGGACAGTGAGAGTAAGTCACACCCAGCTAGACAGGAGGAGAGAGTAGACTAGCAAGTGCCGGAAGGAGCAGATAGGGGGCAGTGTCTTTTACTCACACCAGGAGTGCACCAATAAATGTCTTAGTGGTAACATCACCTTAACAATTTGTCATGTACTTTCCCTGAAGGTATTAAAAGAGTATTGCACTGATGATGAAGATAGAGATGTCTGAATGGGACAAACTCTAAATGTTAAAAGATAGTTTATTGGTAGGTACAGGTAGGTACCTACAACTAGTAGTAACACCACAATCACAAATAAGGTCCAGACAAGTCTCAATAAATTAATCCTTGCTCAACCCTTGGTAGCTTGTCTGACGAGCAGTCAGGCTTAACTTGGAGATGGATGTGTAAAGCATTTATTATCACCAAAACAATGAATAAGTAAGGCACAAAACACAATACAAATCTAACAGCAATTTATAACAATGGGCAATATTTTTATCTTTACTTTAAAATGACACCAAAATGACAAAAATCCAAAGTAGGGAACCGACGATATGGATTTTTAAAGACTAAATGTAAAAATTTGCTTTCTACTGCCTAAAAGGGAAAAGTGCCACTCACGGCTGACTGGTAGCGCTGGACTTGGAACAAGCCAAAATTTCAGGCCGACTGCGATGAAACACAGGTTGGATACATCCAGTGGTTGGGGCCGGTCAAGTTTTTACCTTTGCACTTAGTCACTTTTTTGGAGCTTTTTCTCTCAACATCGAGTGATCGGCTTTGTCAATCTGGATTTCAGTTCGACCATGGTGGCCTGCTGCAACGCAATACCTCATTGAATACTGGAGGTCTTTTTCTCCGTTGTCGGCATTGAAGAGCTCTACAGCTTTCAGTGGGGCAAAACTGCACAGTGAGGCCGAATTGCGGTTCAATGTTGCCATCTTGACTATCGTCTTCGAAGTTGGTCGTCTTATAGAGCTTTTTCTAAAAGTTCTCCAAAAATTCCCAAACTCTCAGAACGTCTTCTGAAAGGTCCTTTGAGGGTCTTGAAGGGTCCACAACACGAGCCAAGGGTCCAGAAGCTCTGATTTGCCTCTTGGGGTTTGGGGACTACAATTCCCACAATGCAACTGGTCAATCTAAGTAAATTCCAGGTGAAGCGGGTCAGCTGGGCTTATCCTGTGGTAGATGATGCAGGTGACTTCATTCCAGCACTTATCTTTGTGTTGCTGATGAGAGAGTCCACTCCTTGATCCTTTAAGACAGGCACAGCCCTCTTTTGTGAAGCCTTGAGAGTGCAGCAGGTGCAGTCCTTCTGAGTGCAGTCCTCTCTTTCTGTAGTCCAATGATTCAGCAGGGCAGTTCTTCTTCTTCAGATGTTTCCAAGCAGGGATCAGAGGTGCTGTGCAGCTCTCCCATATTTATTCCAGATCCTGGGCCTGCAAAGGGGGCATCCACAACAAATGGGATTAATGTTGCCACCCTCTGTCTTTCCTGGGAGCTCAGGTCTGGCTAACCCAACCCACAGATGTGGCTAACTTTTCCCTACACTCCCCTTCCACCCTCTTTCCTAATCTAATTAGAGGGGCTTCCATCTGACTGTGGGTGCAAGAAATGGGGTTGGGCCTGGTTCTAGTCTGTTCTTCTCTCTTTGAAGACTAGTTTGGCTACCCAGTCCCCTTCCTGTCCTGTCATCTGCAGGCAGCAGATCTTCTCCCACCAGATGGTTGCATTGTTTCAGCCCAGTCCCCTTCACACCTAATCAGGAGCAGCTTGGCTCAGCCTGTCAAAGGCTGGCCAATCAGAAGAGACTGCTACAGGGCTGTTTTAGGTAACTTCAGGAAAGCACGTTTTAAAGCTTCTTTTCTGCTACAGTTATAATAAATTCAACCATGGCAAGTTGTTGAATTTATTGTAAGTATCCTTTAGATACTTTTAATTATTTTTCTAGCTTACTCTTGTCAAAGATTATACTATATTAAAATTTAATATAGCCTTCCCATGTTAGCCTTTCGGGCTAGCAACACTCTAATGGGGGAAAAACGAAATTGGCATTTTTCCCTCACTAGGGCATATAAATCATATTTTGAAATGTCCTTGTTTTTAATTACAAGGCATCCTACCCTTGGGGCACCTAGGACAAACCTTGGGGTGACTTATACTACTACTACTTTTAATTCCAAAGTCGAATTTGGACATAGTTTTATTTTATAAGCAGCCTGCTAGGCAGGGCTGGCTTTAAAATGACAGCAGATACCACAGCAGTGCACACTTAAGTGCATGAAATCCACTGGTGTCTCTAAACCTACATGCCTTATCATATACTAGGGACTTACATGTAGGTTGTCTGAAGCAATTGTAATTACACCTAATTACCATATACCATTTAAACAGAGCACTAGCACTGGGCCTGGTTAGGAGAGCCCAGGGCACAGTCAAAGTCGGTAGCCACTAGTATCAGTCAAAAAATGGGGGCGATCAGGGATAAAAGGATGTCTTTCTCACACTGTACTATTTACATACTATTTTATAATACTGAATGCTGTTTGAAGCCTCTAATGGAATATTGTGAAAAAAGTAGACTTTCAATTGCTATTACAATTTAAGTGAAACATTACTGTGCACGCATATTATTATTTACTCAACACAACTGTTACTATTTATTCAAGAGATTAGAATACAGTCACACAGTTCTTAGCCACCTTTCTTGAAATCAACAGGGGAGCCACCAATAAGGTGGATGAAATGGTTTAGTGCAGACAACGTTTATTTGGGTGCAATTGATGGTTTAATGTTGGAGGCTTAGAGTAAGAGAAGTCTACTTCAACATTCTTTGGGCATGGAAAGATAAGACATTTTTATGCATTTACCACTTGTGGTGCCACATGAAGGAGAATAATTGGATGAAAACCAAGATGCTGTTATCAGGAAGCAGAGACATTTTTGGACATCACCAAACTTGGCTGTAAGGAGAAACAAATTATTTGTTCTAGATATATTTTATTGAGTTTTTTTTAATGACATACTTCAATAAAGCACATGGCTGTATATCCTATAAGGGCTAAGGACCAGTACTGTTAATAAACTATTTGAGTAAACATCAATAAAGACAGAACTAATATAAAAGAAGCCAATGCAGTTTCATAAATATGTGGTTGGTCTGAGAGTTGATAAATTAGTCTTTTGTGGGGTGCTGCCCCTGACAAGTCTTGTAACCAGTCAAGATGAGTTGAGGGCTGGCACTATTTCCACCTTCTCAGGATACACATCTTGATTACTGTCAGTGCTGTGTCTATCCACCTTTTCTTGCGGGGGTTAAGGTTTGTGAGTTCAAGTGAATCATGTAAAAAGACCATGGCTGGGAAGAAGGGAATTAGTGTCACTTACCGAGGTCATGCTATTCTCCATGTTACTCCAAAAAGCCTGAAACAACCTGAAAAACCACAGAAGGTGGTTCATTTCTCTTGGTCATCACACCTTCAACAATCTGATGAATGGAAGAGAGTTGCCATCCTAGTCTCTGTGGGGACTGGTGGCAGTAATGTAGGAGCTTAAAGTGAGCTAGTGTCAGTCGCACTTCACAAAGTCCTTGATCATGCGTTTTTTAGTATTTCAGCACAGTCCTCTTCTGAGTAGCTTTTATTCAGTGTAATATGCTGTCTCTCTCTCAGATGCTGGTGTTTTAAAGTGAGGCTCCTCTATCAAGACATTTTATAAGTCGGATACAGTTCCTTTGTAATCATTTCATCCTTGTAAATACATCAGGATGGGTGGTGAGAATAGTGAGTTCGGCAGCCATGAAAGCTTAGAGCATATGCAATGTCTCAGCTGCAAATATCTACACCTCTGGGTATTGTACAGTCACAATTCTTCCCGGAGGTCTGAAAAGGTTTTCATTTGTCCAGCTATGACCATATGATCCAGATAGTTGAACCAATGACGTGTTTACTGATTATGGGTCTAAATTCAAATTCCCCTCGTCTCAGTTCACAGTTGTTTTAACAGATGTTTCGGGACTGCCAAGTCAGTGTCTGTGTCCGTTGCATGCTTCTTTATCCAGTTCAGTATGTCCTTTGCTGTGGAAAAGAGAAAGGCTAGGTGAGCTACATAGAGGGGCATATTTACAAGCCCCTTGCACCACTTTTGCGCCGCAGTTGCGTCACGCATGTGACGCAGCGGCGGCGCAAACCATGCGCTGCGTTGCGCTATATTTACAACGTGACGCATCTAGGGAGATGCGTCACGTAGTAAACCCCTGCGCCACATGAAACCTGCGTCCAGGTTTCATGTGGGCGTACCGGCGCAGGGGGGCGTTCCGGCGCAGGAACGCCTCGGAGAAGTGACGTAGTGAAATCTACAAGATTTCACGCAGTCACTTTTCCGACGCTGGTGCGTCAAATCCTTACGCCTGCTTCAAGCAGGCGTAGGATTGACGCACCATGTTAGAGATAGGGAAGGTTGGAACAGTGCTGGAGTTGCGTCGCGCTTGCGACACAACTTCAGCACTGCGCCAACCTTCCGCCGGCAGATGCGTCACGCATCTGCTTATCCTTGCGCCACGATGCGCCACATTGTAAATGCGGCGCATCGGACGTGGCGCAAGGGTAAACTTGCGTGACGCATTTTTCCTGGCGCATCCCTGCTGATACGCAGGGATGCGCCAGGGAACGTAAATATGCCCCCAAGTGTTTATTAGTATTGGTGGATATAATGTAAGCATGACAGTGGTTCCAGTCAATGTATTAAATGTTTGACCGACTGTACCAACAAAATTACAATCCGTTCATCAAACTTTTAACATGTTTATGTACTTTCAAAAACAAAATTCCAAGTTTTTTTTTTTTTTTTTTAAATGCAAACCTAATGACCCACTCACAATGGGAGTTGTTTCCTATCGTGTGGGGGTCATATTGCAGTTGTTGCTACCCCTTACCACTAGGAGGTCGAATTGCCAAACCTCTAAATTACCTTACTCTAGTGTCACCGTCGGGGAAGTATGTCAGCGATGGAGATGGAGTAGTCTCTGTTGGTGTCATGCTTAATGTCTGCATGTCTGTAAATCAGGTGGGTGGACCTTCAGTTTGACAGAAAAGATAGTCCATCACTGTAGCTAAGGTGCGAGATGAAGCTCCAAGACTGAGCAATGTCATTCCAAGTTTGAGCAAAGTAAAAGATAGCCTAAGTTTTCCAGTGGTACTGAGTCATCCAATGGCAAATTGCTATCAAAGTTACTTGGAAGATGTGCTGTATAAACATTTTCATTGTTTTTTTGTTTGTTTTTAGTTTACAATATTATGCTGAATTATTGTTTCTATTGCTGTTTCACCTATATTAGAACTATTGGATGCTTTCTTCTGGTTCTTTGTAAAGGAGTGAGATGATTAATGGCATAACGTGTTTTCTGTAGAGTGGGATGTTTGCTAGGCTTGCTATATGAACATTTTGGCCCAGATTTACTATGATTTTGCATTAGGGTTGGTTATATTTTGACATTTACTAAGCCATGCAATGCCACTTTGCGGTGGTTAGTTAACAAAAAGTAACGCAAGGAAGCACATAGCACTGCCTTGTGTTACTTTGTGTCAGGTAGCCATTACATGGATCAAGCATAGGCGTTCCATGCATGCATCCATGTATTTTGAAACAACCCCAGATTTACAACGGCTTGTAACCATGGGTTGGCGCCAAAATGGTTCGCCTATCTATATATCTTTTTTCTCCTTGTTACTTTCTCTTTCCATGTGCTGTATTCTGCAGCACACATAAAAGGGGAATATTCCTCTAAGGATTGTTTTTGTGCCGGAAGGTGTCCTGTCCCACACAAAAAGAATCCTGCCTTTAACGCAGGCACTCTTGCAGTTTGATACAAGGTTACCTGTATTGGCGCTAGGCACCACACAGTGAGCCAGCACAAGGAGAGAGCAGAGATGCTTCATATCTTTGTAAATATGGAGCATTTCTTATCTCTTCCTTGCTGCACTGTGTTGGGTGAAATATTAGTAAATGTCCCCCTTTATGTTCTGAAATTCATTGGGACTGAATTTGTTCAGTTGGTGGAGAGAACTGGAAGAAGCAGCTGTTGCTCCAGTTGTGTGGCATAGTTGATAGTCTTTACTTCCAAACTTTTTGGCTGGATGTAACAAGCTTCTAACCATAGCTCCTGATTTCAAAATCTGTTGGGCTGTGTTTTGTACTTCAGTTTGAAGTAAAATTGATTCAAGAACTTTTCACAACTATTCAAACATATTAACTGATTCGAATATTACTCAAATGTAGGGACGGCTTGAATCCAAAGAGAAAACGCATGGTCTGCCCGCTAGGTGGTCGTGGTGGTCATTGAACGTGCACTACTTCATTTGCAATCAGTTAAACAGAATTCTCTGCCAGTTGCTTCGGCGTTCAGCGTGAGCACATGTAGTCTAACTGAATCACGATATTATTTGCAATTAGTCGCAGGAATTTTCTATTTTCATTAAAATAAAGAGTGGTTTGCTTCTTTCTCTTTAAGTCACGTCTCCATCACTTGCCATCACCTACTAAAGAGGCCTTTCTATTTTTTAATAGTATTTGAGTTTGGTAAATTGACACATCAGAAACGTGTTGATTCTGCGCCATTCTCTCACTCTCTGCTACTCATCCTTACCTTGACAGATGGAGCCGTCCGTTTCCTTGACTCATTCTTCGGAGCTCGTTGTCTTGAGTTGAGGAAAATGTATTCTAACATAGTCAAAATAGAGGGGCTTAACTGTTTTGTTGAGAGGAGTGTATTTCATCCTAATTATCTTACATGCTATCAAGTGTTTACTGAGGCAGCGAGTGACCATTTTATTAAGTTATTGCTTCAGCATCTTTGACCACTTGGGATATGTTAATGCCATCTAACAAGAAAAACCAGAACTATAGCACCAATAGGCTATCCGTACCCTATTTGCATACACACAATGTTTCCTTGCCCTTGTGAATGTGCCCTTCATTGGATCTGGACCATGTTTTCTACCACATATTCATTGGTCATTCCCTATTCATTTCGAAAGTTTTATGTTGTGCTTTATTAAGAAAGTATTATTGCCCCTGTGCACGAAGGAAAAGTAATAAAGGAATAATCTCTCATTAATAGGCTGAGACTTCTTTACAACATTCTTACAACTACATCATCAAATGAACATTTTTATAATTCTCACTCCAACATTTATTTGGTAGCCAGACGTTCACATTTTAATAGCCATCTGTATGGCTATATTTAGCCTATCGTTTGGCTTGTTTAACACAGATAAACTCGTGCCAGGAAAAACATGAATAGCATGGTAACCTCCAAAACGCATCATAATAACCTGAAAAAGTCACATTCTCCTTCGTTTGTGTCAATGGCTGAAATATCAAAAGTCCTCTTTCGTATTCACCACGTACAAAGCTACATTGGCCAGACAGGCAAGCATCCCTGATGGGATATTTAAGATGCCAGTCCAGAAGTGAGAAAACTCATTTGAATAGAAATACTACCTTCCAGGCAGTGCTTTCACCACTTCCCCTATAAAGACAAATGTCTTTTAGTTGACCTGAATACTTAATTAGAAGCATGGGTGTAGACTCACTAAATGAGCATTTGGTAACGTCAGATGAAGAGGCCTTGAATGTTTTATGGTTAAGATAGCCCCAAATGTACTCATCACTCTATATTTCCTCCCGATTTATTTATGATCGTAATTAAATTTGAAACACAAAGCTCCCACAATTAATAACATGTATTGTGGTTCAATGAGTAACTTTCTGTAATTAGTATGTTAATTTCCTGCATAAATGACTGAAACTCCTTCACCAATGAATGTTACCATATGCTACTGAGAATGAAAATAATTTACAAATTGTTTAGGAGTCTTCTGGGAAAGATGAGAGCAGCTGAATTAAGGCAGTTTGATGTCTTGAGAAAATTACACTATGTCCCTGTCATGTTTTAATCTATTAGGATGATGTCTGCTTATGTATTTCTATTTGGAGTCATAAAATGCATCTTGCAGCCAGAATGATGTTGAATGCTGGCTGCTTAGTCTGAAAGCTGATAGGATTCTGTTTGGTATAGATTTGAAGGCTGTCGACAGGGAAGCCGGGGTCTGCCAAGGCAGATAACATTGGGTTTTCTTCGTGCCACTTTGAACTTTAAAATGAGATAATTAATGCAAACATTGACTATTTTATTAATAGCATACCCTGCCTTAATTGGATCAAGCTATTACAATTACAGCCATATTAAGTAAATGCTGTACACAAATTAAATCATTATGGATGAACAGATATGTTAGTGGGGGGCGTTGCAGTAAGGGGCTGTTTTATTCAAATTAATCTGTTCAACAGAGGGCGAACAAAAGATCTACTTCGTGCTTAGGATTTTCAGAGGTAAAAAAAGGGAAAGGCTGCCAGCTGTTATTCAAAATCTCCTCCCTTCAGATGAGTTTACCATTCCAATCCGTACTGCAATAAATATAAAATTATATTTCTGCTACAGGAGCTAAAGCAAAATATCTCAGTTCGGCCACCAATGTTCATGAGCTTAATTGCAATGGAACCCAACCCTTACACATCTTATACATGCAGCTATGACCTCCCTTCCTTTAAATGTATTGAGGTTGCGGTTCTACTATGAACTTAACAATGATCTATGCTGAGATAGAGGAAGGAGAAAGTGGAATTGCCATGCATTGAATCTAATGTATACAGCATACACATACCTCCTTCTGCAGTTTTAGGTAACTTCGCTTACATTACCTCAGTGAACTATAAGTGATGCAATCATCAAAAAGATTGCTTGGACCAGAACTTCTTAAGTGACATACTCACACTGATAGTATGCTTTTGTGTATATCTGTAAGTGTTTGATTGGGTTCATGTGTGGTCTTAGTAAATGGCCCACAAAACACACAGTATGGCGATCACAATCAACAATGAGAAATAAAGACATTCAGTTAACCACCTTTCGCTCCTACACTTTTAAAACAACTTGGAAAACTTGAGAAACAGAAGTCAATAATTGGTGGATGGTATTGTGCTGTGTGTGTCTGGTGCACATGCTGTATAGACAAAGAACTAGTAACAGTTATACATACACGTGTGCACACACACACATATGCATGCAAACACACACATAACCACAATTACTATGATAAAGTATACCAGTAAGCAGTCAAAATATCCTGCAGAGATGTTCACGTAACAATTGACCTTTTATCCAAGTAAAACGTATTTATATGTTTCTACTGACAATGTAGATCTCACAGATGTGTGCATCAATCTGATCACGTGGCCACAAATCATGAACTCTTAGACACAGATTTATTTAAAGATTTGTGCCGGCGTAATTCATGCAAAGCCTCGCATGAAAATTAACTTTCTGACACAAAACCTTTTTTTGCACTGAAAATATGTTCCTTTACTAATACAAATAGCATTTTGTGCTGCTTTGTGTTACTTTGGGGAATTACTTGAATGCAACTTGGGAGGATCAGCGCAAACATCCAATGTGTGAAATGTTTCATAATTTGTGTAGCCTTAACAATTTGCACTAATTTCTAGGCCACCCAGCACATACTCACCTCTGCCCTTTGTACGAGGTTGTGCATCACACAAGGCAGCCTTTTTAATGTGCCAGCACAGAGGATGACACTAATAACAGGTTTTTTCTCCTAAATATGGCACTGCACTATTTCCTCTTGTGCAACACAGAATCTTTGGTCATAAATCTGAGTCTAAATGTGCCCCTTGGAAGCACATCACTCATTTTCCTTTTTTGCCTGTAGTCGATATTGGAACACTTCTGCTCTCTCCCTTTCCCTTTCCCGCAGCGCAGCACAGCACAGCACAGCAAGTTCTCTTGCTGCGCCCCATTGCTTAAATTATTAGTAAATGTCCTGCCTCTTTATGTGTTGGAATTCAATGGAATTGGATTTGTTCAGTTGGTGGAGAGACCTGAAAGAAGGAGCTGCTGCTCCAGTTGTTTGGCATAATAAATAAACATTACTTTCAAACTTTCTGGGCCTGATTCACAGAACTAACTTACGTCAAAAACGTAAAGTTAGTACTTTTGGTATTCACAGAATACACTTACTCATTTTGGAATTCACAGAATGAACTTACTCATTTCGGTATTCACAGAAGTTAGTAGTCCTAACTTTAGGACTCCTAAATGCCTTCTGTAAATACCGAAAGTCTTAAAGTTAGGATTTTTCTCAGTTTAGGAGTAGTAAAGTTAGGACTCCTAACTTTACTACTCCTAAACTGAGAAAAATCCTAACTTTAAGACTTTCGGTATTCACAGAAGGCATTTAGGAGTCCTAAAGTTAAGAGTCCTAACTTTACTACTCCTAAACTGAGAAAAATCCTAACTTTAAGACTTTCGGTATTCACAGAAGGCATTTAGGAGTCCTAAAGTTAGGACTACTAACTTCTGTGAATACCGAAATGAGTAAGTTCATTCTGTGAATACCAAAATGAGTAAGTGTATTCTGTGAATACCTAAAAAGTACTAACTTTACGTTTACGTTTACGTTTTTGACGTAAGTTAGTTCTGTGAATCAGGCCCTCTGTCTTGATGTAACACGATTCTAGCCATAGCTCCTATTCTCAAACTCAGTTGTATTCTGTGCTTCACTTCGAAGTACATGTGTTTCACAAATGTTTCACAACTATTGAAACATAGTAATTGGTGCGTATTTTGCTCACAATTAGGGGCAGTTTGAATCCAGAGGGAAAACACATACTGTGCTGGCTACGTGGTTGTGGTGGTTATTCAACATGCACTACTTCATTTACAATCAAGTAAATAGAATTCTCTGTCAGTTGCTTCTGCATTTAGCATGAGCTAAATGTTACACAAATCACAATGTCCTTTGCAAGCAGTCAAAGGTTATACTAATTTCATTAATTCTCTTCTCATCATGTCTTCATCCCTTACATCACCTACAGGTTGTTCTATTTTTTTAATAGTGCTTGAGTTTGGTAAAATGACACATCAGAAACTTATGTTAATTCCGAATCATTATCTCACTGTTTGGTTCTCAATCAATCAATCAATATTTGTAAAGTGCTGCAATCTCCCGTGAGGGTATCCTGGTGCTAAGTTGATTGCCTCAGTTGAAAAGCCAAGTCTTGAGTTTCTTCATGACTTCCACCAGTGAGGGTGATGTCCAGAGCTGGAGGGGGAAACTGTTCCAGGACTTGGCGGCTAGGCAGGAGAAGGAACGGCCTCCACTGTGACTTCAGTGGATGCATGTTGTCAGTGCGAGGGGGCGGAGTGAAGGTCTTTGGATGGTTGGTAGAAGCTCAGGCAGTGGTTGATGTAAGCTGGTCCTAGGTAGTGGAGGGCTTTGTAGGCGTGTGTCAATATCTTGAATTGGCATCTTTTCTGGACGAGAAATCAGTGGAGGTTCCTAAGGTGTGGGGTGATATGGGTCCATTTCAGCAGGTTGAGGATGAGTCTGGCTGCTGAGTTCTGAATCGTCTTAGCCTCCTCATGAGTTTGGTGATGGTTCCTGCATACAGGGCGGTGCTGTAGTCCAGTCGTCTGGTGACGATGTGGAGTCATTTGAAGATTCTACAGAGCATGCAGAGAATGTGGAAGCAGGCAGAGGAGACTGCTTTTATGTGTTGTTTCATGGTGAGTTTGCTGTCCAGAAGGATGCAGATGTTGCAGGCATAGTCTGTCAGTGTGGGAGTGAGTCCAAGTTTGGCGAGCCACCAGGTGTTGTTCCAAGGGGATGCACTGTTTCCAAAGATCAGCACTTCGGTCTTGTCAGGGCTGAGTTTCAGACAGTTGGCCTTCATACAGTCGGCGACATTCTTCATGCCGTTGTGGAAGTTCGTCTTCATGGTGGTGGGATCTGTTGAGAGCAAGAGGATGAGTTGGGTGTCTTAGGTGCAGGAAAAGATGTTGAGATTGTGGGTTCTGACGATGTCGGCAAGAGGTGTCAGGTAGGTTTTGAAGAGGGTGGGGCTGAGGAGTGAACGTTGAGGAGTGCTGCAGATGCTCTTGGGCTTCGAGGCAAAGGGAGGTAGACAGATTCTCTGAGTTCATTCTGTGAGGAATAACACGATCCATCTGAGGGTGTCTCCCTGGTTCCAGATGTTGTGCAGTGAAATGAAATGAGGATTTATAAAGCGTGACAATCACTCGGGGGTATCTAGGTGCTAGGCGGACAGACAGGCTGAGAGGAACTGGAAAAAAGTCAGTTATTTGCAGAAGAGCCAGGTTTTTAGATGTTTCCTAAAGTCCAGCAGATTTGTGTTCGTTTTAAGTTCTGTTGGGAGAGAGTTCCACAGCCTAGAAGTGCAGACGATGAAGCCTCTCCCACTCCAATTGGCTTTTTTAAATCTGGGGATTATTAGATTATCGCTTGTGGATGAGCGTAGAGGACGAGAAGGAGTGTAGCGTTGAAAACGCTGAATCAAATAGTCTGGGCCAACAGCTTGTTGAGCTCTGAAGGCAATACAGAGTGCCTTAAATTGAATACGTTTGTCAATGGGGAGCCAGTGAAGATGAATCAATGCTTGGGAAGCTGATTTATGTTTTGAGATGCCCATTAGAAGCCGTGCCGCAGCATTCTGCAATGTTTGTAGCTTTTGAAGAAAACGCTTTCGAATGTTGATGAAGAGAGCGTTGCCATAGTCTACTTTGGAGGAAATAAGAGTAGTGACTACCCTCTTTTGTAGACTTGCTGGGATATAAGGAAAAACTTTCCTTAGAGTTTTCAGGATGAAAAAGCATGAAGAGGTGATATGGTTTATCTGTATTTCAAAGGATAGGTTGGTGTCAATAATTATCCCAAGATTTTTTGCTTTGTTACTGGCGGTATGCAGAGTCCCCAGTTCCTGTGGCCACCAGTTGTTGGACCAGAAAGATGGATTGTTACTGAATAGCATGACCTCAGTCTTTGAGGAGTTTAGTTTCAAACAATTGCTTCTCATCCAATTCCCGATGTGTAGCATACAATCGTGGAACTGAGCTGCTGTGTTCCCAGGATTGTCTGTGATGGATACAACAATTTGTGTATCATCCGCATATGAGACCAGGGTGAAGACAAATGATCTGATCAGGTCTGCAAGTGGGATCACATAAAGGTTGAACAAAGTGGGGCTTAGAGATGAGCCCTGGGGGACTCCACAGGGCAATGAAAAGGATGGTGAGGTAAAATCACCAAGAGAGACCGTCTGGATACGGTCTCCCAAAATGGAGGAGATGAATTTAAGAGCGTTGCCTTTGATCCCTATTGTTTCAAGGCTTTCAATTAGGAGATCGTGGTTGACCGTATCAAATGCGGCTGACAAATCCAAAAGAATCAGAGCCGCATTGCCTAGGCTGTCGTTGGTTTGCCTGATTTCTTCCGTGGTGGTAATCAGTGCCAACTCAGTGCTGTGGTGAGTGCGGAAACCGTGTGTGTGGGATATTTTGGTGAATGCTGCAGCGAGGTCAAGGAGGATCAGAGCCGCTGATTCTACCTTGTCGAGTAGGATGCAGATGTCATCAGTGGCAGCGATCAGGGTGGTCTTGGTGGTGGAAAACAGATTTGGAGGTGTCAAGCAGATTGTTTTTCTCCAGGTGTTTGGTGAGCTGTTGGTTGATGACCTTCTCAAGGACTTTGGAAGGGAAAGGGAGCAGCGAGATGGGGCAGAAGTTCTGGAGAACACTGGCGTCAGCGCAGATTTTCTTGAGGAGAGGTCTGACTCCTGTATATTTCCATGCATCAGGAAAGGTGGCTGTGGCAATGGATGAAATGAGGATGGTGGTGAGTTGACGGCTGATGTCCTTGCTTCCTATGTTGAAGAGGCAGTGGGGGTAGGGGTTCATGGGTGCCCCCGAGTTGATGGAGTTCATGATGGCTGTGGTGTCCTATGGGGTAAGCTGTTCCTATGTGGTGAGTGGCTGGTTGAGGGAGGCTCTGTTGGAGCTAGGAGGCTGTGGAGGTCAGTGTGTAGATGGTGGATATCTTGCTCTGGAAATGGTTCGCTAGAGTGTCGCAGAGTTTGTGTGAAGGAGGTATTGTGTTCTCTGTGGCCGTTGTGCAGGAGAACTCTCTTACGATGCTGAAGAGTACTTTGGTGTGGTTAGCGATTGCTTTGATGCGGTTTGCTAGGGTGTCTTTTTTCTTGTCTTTGAGTCGTTGGTAATATTTGTTGAGAGCTGACTGGAAGGTGGCTCAGACTGTGGTGTCTCTGCTGGTGCACAATCATTGTCCTGATTTCTGGTGTGTACCAGCTGGCTTGTTTGGTGTATCTGCCGGTCTTGGCTGGTTTGATGGGGGTGACTAAGTCAGTGGCATTGGTGATCCAGGTGGTGAAGTTATGGACTTCTTGCTCCAGGATGGTTGCGGGGTCAGGCTGGGTGGTGTTCAGGGCATAAGTCTATTGGGTCTATGTCACTTTGTTCTAGCTGCGGAAAGAGGCGTTGGGGGGCTGGTGGTAGTGCACTGTGATCCTGAGATGGTGAAGTGGACAATGGAGTGGTCGGTTAAGGTGAGTTCTGTGGCATGGCTGTATTTGACTCTGTCACTGGCCATGAAGATTGGGTCCAGTGTGTGTCCTGCTCTGTGTGTAGGGTTGTGACCAGCTGGGTGAGGCCGATTTTGCACATGCTTTCAATGAAGTTGGCGGATTTTGTGTCTGTGGGGGTCATCCAGGTGGCCATCCATGGGGGCGATGAAGTTGTTGATGGTGTCGCAGCAGCTGGTGCTTGGTCCTGGAGGTCACTAGACAAGGGTGCCTCTGATGGTTGTTTTGTCGTCGATGTGGAGTTGGAAGTTGAGGTGTTCCATGATCGGTGTGGTGTTGTCTTTGGTGGTCTATTGACTGGGGGAGAATGTTTGATTTGCTCTGCATTCCGTCCATCATCTGTGTGTCTTTTGCTTTCTCGCCATAAGTGCGCTGGGTATGCCCAGATGTGGGTCCCGGGCTCACTGTGCCACTAGATTCAAGCTAGCCTGGCTGATGAGGGGTGATGCCCTGAAACCGGTCCCAGGATGCTTGTTTCCAGTCTAGGGAGGACCTGGCTTGGCAGTTCAATCTGGAATGTTCCTATGAGGCACAAGATCAAGACTGATTTGCATATGGCTGGGTCTAAACTGGGGTGGCATAGTGAACAAAAGAACAATGGATTTAACCCAGATCTATTGACTGGGGGAGAATGTTTGATTTGCTCTTCATTCCGTCCATCATCTGTGCGTCTTTTGCCATGTGGTGTACTGGTATTTTCTCTTAAAATGCACAACTATGAGGTAAAAAATATTTTGATTGTTCCTAAGGGAAGGAAGGCTGGAACTGCTTCATCATATTTTTGCGATTGTGCAATGAAGTGCCAATATGGTTGTTGAGGGGAGCTATTCTGCTGGATCGATGATAAAAAAAACACTGCATGTTTGAAGGCCTTGAGTGATCTTGTAATAGAAGAGGGGTGATATCATGATTTTATTTATGAAAGAAAGAATGCAAAGATCAGTATCTTTAACTGATAGAGGTCTTGAAAGGGTGCACGGGGAAACTGTGTTTTCTAGAAGACAAGTACAACATGCCTGCTCGTTTTTTCATAAATGTTGTAAATCTGGGAATGCGTCAAGTTCAATGGATATTACGTGGGAACACCCACAGCAACATCCATGGAATGCCCCTTTCAGGCAAAGTAATGTGTGAAAGGGGCCCACATTTACAAGGCCATGAAAGGTCATGCGGGGTGATTTTACGTGACCTTGCAAATATGGGCACTTCTGGCGCAATGAGCTTGTAAAGAAGCCCCACAGTGTTTAATTCTGCTGTAATTTTGTGCAATTAAACTAAAGCAAATTATACAAGTTATGTCCACTCCTAACCCTGACCTTCGAGAGCACCGGCTGCAGGCTTCTGTGCAAAACTTGGGCCCGGCACTTTTTCCTTTACAAATTAAGCACTTATTCTACATCAGGCATACCATCAGATACAAAGTTTATTCTTAGACTATCATTCAATATTTATTTTGAATCACTGATATGCATTAAAAATAACACATGCATTCTTCTGAGGTGGTCCAAGTGGATGGTAATTCAATTGTTTTCAGAGAGATAGGGACAAGTTTTTTTAAAAATGTTGGATTGTCTAATAAATTGCTGTGAAAGTCTGTACACTTTTATTGTGGGCTTAAACTGTCCTCCAATCTTGGCAATAAAGTTAGTGTTTACTATTTATTAACATTTTTATCCAAACAAGCTTGTAGGGGTTAGGAATGTTGCAAATGTGAAGTACTTTCAGCATGGTTATTACAGCAAAAAATCAGACCAACAATTTCACTCTTAGAAAGGGGTGCATGCAGTTCCTCTCCTTCTTACATTGTGTCATCATTCTCCCTTGACAATGGCCAGCCACAAATAGTTGTCTTCACTACGTCCTTATACACCAAGGGGCATATTAACAAGGCGGCGATATGAAATTATCGCCGCTTTTGCGTCCATTTTCGGGCGAAAAGCGGCGATAATTTAATCGCCTTATCAGCAAAGACACGCTATTGCGTGTTTTGCTGACTTAGCGCCCGTTCCCAGCACGCCTAACTTTGCATCGCTAATGAGATGCAAAGTAGGCGTGGCTGTGAAACCAAACAGGGATAATATCGCGAAGGCAGCTTCGCGATATTATCAAGGAGGGTTAGCGATTATTTAAATCGCGTTAAGTATGCCTTAACGCAGGAATTTAACGTCTGTTAAATTCCTGACTAAGGCATACTTAACATGGGGGGTGGATTCTGTGGCTAAGACCACAGGCCCTATCATCTAGGATATCGCCGTTTTCCACCATGGAAAATGGCAATATCCACGCTATCTCTGGAATTTTATAGCCTCAGCGATGCACGTTGTTGATAACGCGCTAACCGGGCGATAAATTACAGAGATAGCCGGCGATAAATATGCATGCGCTAAGCGCGCTTTGCGATATTTATCGCCGGGCCTTGTTAATATGCCCCCAATATTTCACACCCTTATTTGGTTTTCAATGCTCATGACACGCCTTAGGCTTTAGTATTTCTCTGAATTCTCAAGACACTAATGTGTCTACCTCTCAAGCTCCAGTGCTTCAGAATGCCTCATGCTACATTTCCTCACTGGCCCTTTTGGTTAAATTATTCCTTACTCCTCAGGCTTCTTCTCTGCCCCTCTGGTTTTAAAGCTTTCCTGTGCGACATGCTTCTTCTTTATTTGTTGCCTCATAGGCTGAAAACATTTCCATTTCTTATGCTCCAATTTTTCTCTGCACGTCAGACCTGCATTTCTGCCCATTTATGGCTACAATGATGTCATGCTGATAATATCTCTTCCCAGTTAAGCTAAATATTACATATCTTCTTATATGGTCAGTTTTTCTGCCTTATCAGGTGTCAATGTTTCTCTGAACACTCAGGGATATATTCTCAAGAACGTGTGTTAACTATCGCCAAATTCGCTTAACGCAACTTCTCACATCGCAGTCCATTGCGGGAAAATAACACCGTGTCAACGCAGCATTCTCAACCCGGCGGCACCATGCGATAGTCTCACGATAACGCGACAAATACCCGCGTAAAAATCTACGCAACGCAAAAAAAATGCAAAACACGAACGCGAAAAAAGTGGCGATGTCCCCAATGGCGATACAAAAATCAGCGATAACCAGCGACAGGCCTGCGATTCCCACGCGTCATGCTTGAGAATGCACTATAAAAGCAGAAAAAAAAAAAGAGAAAAAAATGTAACTGGGTAGCACCATGGATGCACCTGGACCGAGTGCAGAGGACAACACGAACCCCACAAGCCCCACAGATGACCAGCCAGGAACCCCGGGGAAGGGCAAGGAGAAGAGGAAGAGGAGCATAGGGTTCAGTCCGCAGGAAAACCGGATCATCGTCACGTAGGTGACAGAACACTACCAACAACTGTTCGTCACCTCCACTGTGTCATCGGCAACACAAACGGAAATGTGGCAGTCCATCGTGAACAACATGAATGCAGTCGGAGTGTTGAGTAGGTCAATGGAGGAGGTCAAGAGGCGCTGGCATGATGTGAAAAGCCAAACCAAGCAGAAACTCGCTGCCAACCGGAAGGCAGCAACGGCGACTGGAGGTGGGAGTCCTGCGCCACAGGAGGAGCTGGATGAGCTGGAGGAAATGGTGGCCACAGTCATCAGTGCAGAGACGGTGCAAGGAGTTGGGGGTCCGGACACTGCTCGACATGACCTGACCCAACAGCAACAGGGTGAGTAACGACCAGGGACTCGAGGGCCGGGGGGAGATGGGCACAATGGCACACATGCACAATTATTTGTAGCACACTGCACACCCACAATGGCTGTGGAACATGTCCCTGATGGCCTTGGCACACTTCAGCACACATAGAAACACAAAGTAGGCCCCTGTCCACCATGTGCACAAATGCCCCCATCACCAATCTCACAACCTACCCATGCACATGTGCTGAACGCAGCAAAGCAGCGGCTCTGTGAGCCACACTGACAATGCAAGTGACACTGCATGACCAATAGCATGGCTGCAGTCAAAATACATGACATGGTACACGACACTGAGGTGGCTCAGTGTGGATAACATCCTCAAAGGAGCAGGTCATACTCTGACACAGCCACGTGCACATACAACCCCTGACGTCAACAACACATCTGCAGACAAACAATGCACAAGAGTACAAAAACCGTCCAAGAGCACAAATGACCCAAGTCGCCAACATCTCAGCACCGTAAAAGCACACAAGTTAAAGGCACACCACCTCAAAATGATAAGGGGCCGCTAAATCAGAGCTGCAGGGGCGACTCTCCCACAATGCAGCACACACACATGGCAATCACAGCACATCAACATTGACGACAATGTGGTACAAAGTGCCACACTTACACCACAGAACAGAGGACACAACTGGTGCTGCATGTGCGTAGAAACTGGCCAATCACATCGGGCATAGCAGGAAACAGTCAGATGATAATGTACGAGTACAACCTCACATCCGTCATGTAGTCAAAATGTCCACTGTCTCCCATCAAATACCCAGCTCCTCCAAAACAGTCACAATGTACATTGTAATGCAGTCTGTATGTAAACATGTACACTGCGTGAACATACATGGAACACACTGTTAACTTACATCTCCCCTTCACATTGCAGAGGGACAATCAACACCTCCTGCAGAGCAGACCAGACATCTCTTCAGTGATGATGAGGAGGACCCCCTGGCCATCTGCTCTGACACCCTCCAACGGTTCATGGAGAGCCTCCGCACCCCACCTCCAGGAGCAGGGCAGCCCAGCTGCATCGAGGTGATCCCACCCCCTGCACAGACCACACAGCAGGAAGCACCCACCACCACAGCTGGCTCCAAGCACCTCACCGAAGAACACATGGCATTCCAAAGCCATGTGTCAGAATGCCAGAGGGGGCTGGCTGAACAGGTGCGGGTGGGTTTCGACCTCATGGCAGCCAAACTAGATGCCATACGTGGGTGTCTTAGTCCCATCAGCGACCACTTACAGTCCCTAACGGACACCCACAGTCCGCTCCATGCCCTACAACAATCCTTGGCTGACCTCGCTGGAGCCATTACTCGGATACAAGAACTGTCTAGTCAGACAGGCTCCAGCGACGACAGCACAGAGTTGGCACAGATGCGGATGACAATGGAGAACATGGAGCAGATGCAGGCAGGAAGGATGGCTGCCACGGCTGAACACCAGCGAGATGTAGCTGGGATCTTTCATGCCTTGCAGATCCTCATCTTGCCATTGCTGCCACAGAGCCTGTCCCAGATGACTGCTGCAGGAACTTCGACACACACACCTCCGCCCCCTGATGTGTCAGTGGCACACAGTGATGCAGCCATAACACCACCGCACACACCTGGCACACCTGACACAGAAGACATATCAGAGGACGAAGATCTGGATGGTAATGACTCTGTGTCAAAAAGGAGGTTGTAGCATTCATCCCCTGCCATATGGCCTGTTTCTGCTTGGTACAGCCCTCTGCGTCATGCCCTGGTACAACAGCTTCCACTGTCCCTCGAAACACTCTGCGACACTCACCTGGACCTCCACATGGACTGCCATATCTGCTCTGGTTACCAATGACACAGCAAACAGGCTGTGGACTCAACCCTTCCTCTACCGATTAACTTGTCATTCCCTAAAGGACTCTGTTTGGCCCTCCACTGGGCAACCATGTAATGTGGGGTGTGCATGGCCATGTACTGCTCCAGCTCTGACACTCCACAGGATGTGAATAAAACATTCCTAATCACACAGATGTGTCATATCTATGTTCAATCAAGTATAACAGTATGGATGACTGTAGGGACATTGAGTGCACAAAAAGGTATACCCTAGGAAATGACATCAATGCGCATGTTTGACCATGACACACATGGCCAATTAGATGACTGTGAAGGTGTGAACTAGCTGTGGCCTCATTGATCATGAACAACAATCTATCAACCCCCCAACGTAGCCCCACGTCCATGTATTAAATAGGGCTGTGTGTAAAAATTTCAAAGTCGGTAGGAGGCCTAAAGTTGAGTCCCACATCACATGTGACAACAAAACATCTCTTCGCATACCTACACAAACACTCAACTGTGTGGACACAGCCTGGTTTGATGGAACACATTGATCCACATGGCAAGAAGTAGGACACCATACTCACATTGCTGAAGATACGTAAGCGCACAGGTCTACCAGCAACTCTACCAACCACAATGTCTGGCTCACAGAGGTGGAGCTGGCAATAGGGACTCACCCCTAAGTGAAATGCCTCAGTCAGTCCCTCCCTGTGTACGGACAATGCTCATTGAGGCACACGATTTGGCATGCTAATCAACACTCATCACAGTTGAACACTAGTGAAGTTGCGTACACTTTTTAGCATGTGCGTGTCAGTACGGGCAAGACAAGGGCCACAACATGCAGACCAATGCATCATACACTAACAGGCAGCAAAGGAACATGTAGAGGTGCAAGACATGGGGAGGCACAAATTAACACCAATCATTATGGATGCCAACGGTCTCAGCCCACCTTGCCTTGCTGGACGAGTCATGTGGTGTTTGGCGAATGCTCATTGCACCATGTATGGGGACACCACTCACAGCCCATGGGATCTGCATAGTCTTGTACCACCGGACTGCGCTGACTGTCTGCTCTGCTGACAGTGAGCAGGTGTAGGAGTCCAACAAGGTCACATGTAGTACTACATTGCCATGTGTGTACTCTCCCTCCAGCGGTGTGTCAGGTTGAGGAACGTTGCCAGGCGCCGCTGTCCACTCACCTTGCACAGGTGATGTCAACCCGCAGTCTTGCACGCACATGTATTCTGAGTCCAGGCGAATGCATCCATGTCCACTGTTATGGTGGGATATGTGTCCATTTCCCCAAGATGCAGAAGGGTGTTGGGACCTGTGCTATGGGTCACAATCTTTTTTGGCTGCAGGAACATAGTTACTCGTCCATGAAAGCGAGCGCAGCTTCATGGGCAATCAGTTCCAAGAGTACGTCGTTGTCGACTTCAACGAACACGGGGGAGAGCCAATCCATTAGCTGGTCCGGACAGATGTGCTCCGTCCACGCCGTTTCACCAATCTGCAACACAGCCCAATAGGGGAGCGCTTTGATGTGGGCACTGCACACGAGGAATTGTGCAATCTCACATGCCCAACTGCCAGCACATACGCCAAATACCAAGGCATCCCATGAACGGGTATCACGGTTACACTCCTGGTCGTGGTCCAACGGGGGGCGCACACACATGTCATAATCCAGTTCAGCTACCGTTGTGTTGGATGGGCAGACATCCATGGGCCACTCGAGTATATGCATGATCGACAGTGGAACCAGGGCTGGACGCAGGTGACGTACGCAAGACGGAAGCTCAGACGGTAACTGATGCGCAACACTGCCAGTGGCAGTGCCCCCAACAAATGCAGCATTCGGTCACGGTACAGTTCCACGTGACAGGGGTTGTGCATGTGTCTGGGATGTTCTGACATTGCGTTGTTCGCTTTCGTAGAACCGGCACTCTTCTGACCTGCGGCTGTTATGTGGAAGATATGCCACAGCTCGGAGCAATGAGCCGTATGAGTGTGCAAAGTTTGGACGTATGGGTTGTCCTGTACGTCAGTCTCAAGGCCATTCCATGCAGGAGTACCTCGAGCAAGGACTTCTGTGTGTGGGGTGTGGATACGTTGATCTTTCATTAGCGCTGTGTGTAGTGTGGGAGTCGTCATCATCTGCCATGGTATCTCTCTCAGGGGGTGCCTGCCGCATGCAATTCCAAGGTCGGAGGTGCAGATGTCCTTCTGCCTTCTGTATTGAGACAAAGGGGCTTTCGTCCCTGATTTTAGTCAGACTACTGCTTGTATCCTGGGAATGTGATGTGGCTTTCATGCTGCAATTGAGGCTAGGCCTTGGGCTTATGGTGCACCAAAAGCGATGAACACACACAACAGTTGGCATGTATGAGCCAAGTCCCCGAGCGGCCTTGCGCTCCTTGTACAATCCCTTCGTGCGCGGATGCCCTCCGGCTGCATGCAACATTGCAACATTGTCGATTGCTGGCCGTGTGGTGCAGACACAGCAACCGAGACACACGCATCAGTTGGTTTACTGTGCAGCCCAGATATGAACCACGCCCAGAGGCCAGGGATAATTGTTCACACCCCTACACTGGCCTGGCGTACGCCCAAGCCAGCCCACTCAGCTTACGTATAAAGGGGGGGATGACGGCGCTACGTGTCCCAGTGCTTTCCCACTGCCTGAGGTGACATGGCTGCGTCCGCCTGACCTATGACGAGACTCCATCATTTAGGGTCCATGACTTGCGTTGCACAGAGTCGGTGGCACCGGTTACACTGCGACCGGCACGGGCCTACTGCCACAGGACGGTGACTTTCTGTGCACTGAGGTGTGCAGCCTGCGATGATGCCGTGTGCACTGATATGGTCTCTGCCATTGCAATATCAAGACCCAGAATCAAGTGTTCGACCTCGTGGACCACAGTGTTGGCCTGAGCCAGTGGGCAGCGCGGGCCTACCGCCACGTGGCGTTGCCTCGCGGTTCACAGTGTTTGTGGCACCTATAGAGCTGAGTGGGTGTGCAGCCTGCGATGATGCCTTGTGCACTGATATGATCTCTGCCATTGCAAAATCAAGACCCAGAATCAAGTGTGCGACCTGGTGGACCGCGGTGCGGGGCTGCATGATGTGGAGGCCCCGGGCTTGGAGCTTGCACCAGCATGTGGTGGGCCCTCTTGGAGACACGCCGGTGGCGGAAGGTGAGCAGTGAGGCCTGGGTGCGCAGGGGCGGGCAATCCCCGCTGGATGGCGGGAGGGGCTGGGGTGCAGCAGCCTGTGTGCGCAGGGGCGGCCAAGCGATGTTGCCGTGTGCAGTGATATGTACTCTGCCATCATTAGCTGTGGACTCTGTTTCAGATGAGGGACCTGGTGGACTGCAGTGTAAACTGGCACGTGGTTGGAGACACACCGGTGGCAGCAGGTGAGCTGTGAGGCCTGGGTGCACAGTGTTGGCACTGTCTCTCCCTGTCCCTCTCTTCCTTTCACTGTCTCTCTCTCTCCCTCTCTTTCTTTCACTGTCTGTCTCGCTCCCTCTCTTTCTCTATCTTTCTCTCTCTTTCTCTCTCTCTCACTCTCCCTCTCTTTCTTTCACTGTCTATTTCTCTGTTGCTCCCTTTCTCCTTCTCCCTCTCTCCCCCTTTCTCTCTCTTTCTCTCTCTCCCTCTCTTTCACTCTCTCTCTCTCTCTCTCTCTCCATTTCTTTCTCTCTCTCTTTCTCTCTCGCTCTGTCCTTTGACGCACCTTCTTATCTTCAATTTTGTCTTGCAGGCTTTGACTTGCAGATTGTCCAGAGAAGACCCGCCATGACTCTTCCAATTATTAGTGTTGAGTTAAATTTGAATAAAATAATTATTTTGGGAATTCTGAGGTGTATGAATGTTTTTCCTTTTTCTGACCGTACATGAATGTTAATTGTTGTACTTGTGCGACATCAGGCGAATTGTTGTGTTCATGAATTTGTAAGGTAGATGTGGAATATCTTTGTCCGGGGGTGCCTGGGGTAGGGCCCGGGGGGAGGGGTTCTTGGGGGTGTGGGGGGCCTGGGTGTGGTGGCGGTGGGTGTTGTGGCCCTCTTGGGGCTCCAAGCTGCATGATCAGTGGCTCCATGGCATCTGTTGTTCTTCAGGTGTGGCTCTGGGCTGGGTTCCCTTTCATGGTGCAGGTTGTCCTCCGACTTAACACCAGGTAGGAGCAGGTGTTAATTCCCTGCTGCTAACGCACCTTATCGCATGTTTTGTGATCTTATCGCCAATCTGGCAGGTTGTTGAAAATTTTGCAAGGTGGTGTTTCCGCGGCTTTTTGCACGGGAATGCCTACTCTGCATATCAGTAGCGTTAGTTGCCAGTGTCATCCGTGGCGGTGTTTTTTGCGGCTGCTATCGCAGGAAAACTGGTGATATCGGCTGCTAGCACCTGCTTGTGAATGGTGCGATGAATTTATCACCACTTTGGCTACGATAAAGTGCCACTAACTCGGCGATAAGTCCTTGAGAATATGCCCCATAGGATTTATTTATGTATTGTTTATTTAAGCAAAAGAAGACGTTTAACAACATGTTATGTGTAAATAGCGATAGCAACATGGATCAAAATCTCGTATGAAGTTTATATTTTAGACAGTCTTTGCGTCCACTAGAGTGGCTGATTGGGGCTCCATTTTGCCTTTGCCAGGGGTTCAGAAACAAACAATAGACACCAGCTATTATTTTTTTTTTTACAAAGTGGGAGAGGAGCCACACCGTCCTGTCATCACGCCTCCTCCCACTCTTATGCCCTGGGGCCTGGACCATCTTTTTTCCCGAGTGGTGGGATATATTGAGGGGTTTATCCCAATCTATCTACCGAATTTAGGCAGAAAGCCAATTAGATGCCAGGGAAAGAATTGCAGTTGGCATTTCTGCCACCTGAGGGAGTCAGAATGTTAGCTTTTCACACAAGTCACAACTAAACACAAAGAAATCACAATTTCCTCTCACTTGCAGGGTAGTACCCGGGCACCGTACCAATCAAGGGCATTTATGAAAACGAGAGACCCTGGGAAATTCAGAGTTGTGTGGCTTGCATGGATCCTCTCATGATTAAATACATAGAATACCCTGCAAACATCAAACATTAAACTATGCATAAAAAACAATTTTGTCTTCCTTTTCGATGGGGGTGGCTACAACATTTGAACTAGGGCCAGCGAACATATCAGGAACCCTACCTACCCTGCATATTACTGAAAACTACAGAACCAGTGGAATTCAGGTTGGTGTACCATGCATGGTTCCCAGATACAAAATATTGGTCTAAAAATGCTATTTTCACCATATTTTAGTGACAAAAGTCTCAGGCCCTTCCAGCCAACAGCAAAGGTCCTGCCATCCTGCACATGTCTATTAAGATCAAATTGACGCTATATAGACTTCCCATAGTCCACGTTTCCACATGCTCCTGCACAATATGATAAACTGGTCCTGGAGTACCATTTATATTGAGAGAAGTGTGGGAATGGAAGAAAGTAGGTTGCTAGCTGCTTGCTGCAAGTCCGCTATTCTAAGCCACATAAATATAAGGACAGTTTTCTCCAACCATACTTTGAAGTTTATAGGGCAATTTGGATAAGGAAAAGTGATGGAGCCAACGCAAGCCACATCATTCTGCACTCCTCCTGGAGCGAAGTTTTAGGAAATGCCTGTAGTTGATAGGTTTCTGTAGCTGCTGGCCAACCCCATGCCCTACACTGCAGTCACCCTACATAGGAAGAAGATCGCAAACCATTCACTGGAGGGTGAGGGGGGGTCATAGCGGGATCCATGCAGTCCACATTACTCTGGACTCCCCTGGGTGTCTAGTTTATGAAAGGTCTTGGGTTAGTTGTTTTTCTATGGTCCTAGCCAAACCTCTGCCAAACCTTTGCAGTTACACACATCCCAAGATTCAATGTAAGTTCAAATCAAAATTCTTGACATTTGCACAGTGCAATGCTGTACATTTCCTCTTCAAGACAATAGGCCCACCTACATATGCAGGAAGTCATTTTTATTGGGAGAAGTGTAGAAATGCTGCATGGTGGGATTTGTATTGTTCCTCTCACATTATGAAACTTCATCACAAAAAAGTTGAAAAATTCTGTGATTCTACCCAAAGTTTAAAGTATGCAGGGCACCCCTGGTAAGAAATGTAGAGAGATCCATTCAAGCCACACCATCCTGTATCCCATTTTGTGTCCAGTTTTCAGAAATGTCTGGGGTTCATAGACTTCCCTGCAAGCTGGGCACCCCAGTCCCAGAAATACAGTTCACACATCCCCAGAATGATTGTTAATCAAAGAAAATTGTTAATACTTCCACAGTGCATTTTAAAGCCCTTCCTTTCGTGGGTAATTAGCCGACCCACATAATTGGACATTGTATAACAGAGAAGACGTGTGGAAAGGCTGTGTGATAGGACTTTTGACAATCTACGCAGATTCAATAACTTTACCTCACAGAAATGTGAGAAAAAACAGTTATTTTAGCCAAAGTTTGATGTTTACATGGAGTTCTAGATAGGAAAAAGTAGTAGAACCCAGTCAACCTGGACTCAACCGGGTGTCTACTTTCAGAAATGTTTGAGGTTAGTAGGTTTCTCTAGCTGATGGGTTAACGGACCCCAGACTCAAATACCGCAGCTACTCACACACACACCCAGAATTATTGAAACTCAAAGGAAGATCTTGAGTTTTCATGTTTCATTTTGGGGCCATCTTGTCAGAGGCAACAGGTCTACCCACACTAGTGGAACAAATTTATTGGGAGAAGTGTGGGAACACTTACTGCTAATGTTGCATAATTATGCGACGTGGCATAATGGTGTGATTTTGGGAATCTCACGCAGGATAACACAGAATTCACAAAATTGCATCAATTGACAGAGTAATTACAATTTCACCCAGGCCTAATAAAAAACGTGTGATTTCTAGTTGGTGTGGTTTGCATAGATCCCTCTATTTTTCTTCTCCTCTTACCAAGAATGTCAGATCAGAATTTAAAGCCTCATCACAACAGAAATTACAAGTCTACATTTGTCTGTCTGTAACTTAAACCGTGAAAAAAGAAGAGCTGTAATATTGAATCAGAATGACTCAGATCAAGGATTGTTCTATTCAGTTACAGAGAATGCTTTGGATCTAACATATAATATTTTTATAAATGATCTACAATTCTGGAACATTTCAAAACTCCAGAACGTAGCACTTCTGTTGTGTCCTCAGAAGACAAACCACGTAGTAGTTGTAGAAAGAAGTGTTAGTTTATTCTTAATATAGGAAGACAGCACCTAGGACCCTCACAAAGCAGCTCCTGTCATCAGCTCCAGTCCGTAACTGACACACCTGGAGCTTTCAAAGAGCTGACATTCTAACACCTAGGTAACAAATGAAGGTGTGAAGCAACATGCACCAATAGTAAGAAACACCACATGAATAAACAAGAAAGTGAGGATATAACACACCTTTCCCCTTAGAACAAAAAATAAATCAAATAACAAAATCCTCAAGATATTTTGGCAGACGTCTTACTCTCCCTCGCATGGAAATCAAGGAATTAGAATGTTCACCTTGAAATGAACTATCAACAAATGATGAAACTTTAGGCAAACAAGAATTGCCCTCCACCAAGGAGAGATTTGCATCAGCATCCAATACATCAGAGGGAATTTCAAGAACAGAAGGAGAATCATTGACAGAAACAGGTACAGTAAAACATTTTTGCACATCAGTAGATTCAGTTAAAGATGAATGTCCCTCAGCTACATCAGAAGAACAATTTCCATTGGATGAACCACAATTATAAAAATCATGTCCAGTTATACACCCAAAACCAGTAGAAAGAGAATCGTGACAAGTATTAGAGGTATTGTCATCAGTACAAGCATTAAAATTATTGACTGCAGATTTATGTAATTTTGCCACTCTCCTTTTGCCCCACCACTTCCCACCAGTAACTTGCACAGCATGTTTATTCACCTGAACAATTTTAGTTTCAGGATAGAACTTGGAACCACCCTTCTTGAGAGGTCTCCTGATGCGAACAGACTCCCCCACCAGAAATTCCTCCAACTTGACTTTTTTGACATCATCATATCTTATTTTGGATTTAGCTTGACTATGTTCCACACGAAACCTGATTTGGTCGCTGTTGGGAATTTTTGCATCCACACCAGAATTGGAAATAACCCACTCTGGAGAAAGTTCATTGAAAGAATGTCTACCCCTCAATAGGACAAAAGGAGACACTCCCGTAGTAGAATGAGGGGTGTTGTTATAAGACCAAATTCTCTCATCAACAGCATCTTGGACATGTAAACCAGAAGAAATCGCTAGTTGGATGGTGTCTTTCAAGACACGGTTAACTCTCTCAACTAAACCGTTACCCTGAGGACTATAGAGAGCAGTAGTGAGATGTTTAATCCCAAACTTGAGGAAAAAATGTCTCATGTTGTTTGAAACAAATTGAACTCCATTATCAGAGATAATAAAAACAGGCATGCCCTCAGAATGAAATAGTTTCTTGAAAAATGCTATAACATTATCAGTATTGGGTTCTCTCATGAACTTAACAGAAACCCATTTAGAAAAGTAATCCACAACAGATAGAATATACCTGAAACCACCATTCAAACCACCAATAGGACCAACAAAATCCACACCTAATTTCTCCCAAGGTTTTTTAGGAAAGGCCACAGGACACAAAGGCGAATTAAAAGTACGAAGAGACTTCTCAGCGTGACCACACTCTTTGCAATTGTTCAACATAGACTCAACAAAGCTGTCCAGGCTAGGCCACCAATAATATAAACGTAGTCTCTTTTTAGTCCCAGTAATGCCAATATGCCCCTTGTGGGCCAAGGCAACCAACTTACTCCTTAACTGAGCAGGAGGAATTAACACAGAACCTCTCATGAGAAAAATACCTTCAACACTTAATTCCTCTTTAACTTTGAAAAAAGGTTTAAATTCCTCTCCTACTTGAGCTTCCCTAGGCCAACCAGACGAGATGAACTTCTTCAAAATGATTTGAGAATTGTCAGACATAGAGGTATGTTCCCAATCTTGGTACGAAATGATATCTTTGGCTAAAGCAAATCCATCTACCAAACCAACCACACATTCTACTTCCTCAATAATAGGAACGTCATCACATGAGTTAGCTGGACACCTAGAAAGAAAATCAGCTCTGAAATTCTTCCCTCCCGGGATATGTCTCATAGAAAAGTTATACTCATACAGTTTTGAAAACAAACGAATTAATCTAGGACTGGCATTGCTTAAACCTTTGTCATTCCACATGAAAACTAAAGGTTTGTGGTCAGAAACCAACAAAAATTCTCTCCCCCACAAAAAGGTAGCAAAATGATGGACACCCCACACACAAGCAAGAGCCTCCTTTTCAATTGTGCTATAATTCTTTTCAGCAATAGTAAGTCTGCGTGAAGCAAAGGCTACTGTGTGTTCAATACCATCTATCATTTGGCTTAAAATGGCACCAAGACCTAAATTGCTTGCATCAACAGTAACAATAGACATAGCAGTGTCATTAAACGGTTGAAGAGAAGGAGCATTAACAATCAAAGTTTTTAAATTCTTGAAAGCCTCCATCTGCTCCTCTTGCCAGACAAATTTCACATTGCTCCTAACAAGTCTCCTTAAAGGTTCACTAACCAAGGCAAAATTGTGAACAAAACGAGAATAGTATTCACTGAGGCCCAAAAATGACCTTAACTGATCCTTATCAGTAGGTTGAGCACAATCATTGATAGCTTTCATAAGGTCTTGCTTGGGTCTGATACCTGTGGAAGAAATGACATGCCCCAAATATTCAACTTCCTCCATTAAAAACTTACATTTTTGCTTTTTAACAGTCATTCCATGATCTTCAAGAATACCCAGGACCCGATCCAGTTTGAGTAAGTGATCCTTGATGGAATTTGATGAAATTAAGATGTCATCTTGATAGGTAAGAACATCTTTCTCATCACCAAGGAGCTGAAACATAAGTTTCTGGAATACAGATGCCGCTGAAGCGAGACCGAACGGCATTCTTAGAAAACGAAATGCTCCAAAAGGAGTGTTGAAAGTGGTAAGGTTACGAGAGTCTTTGTTAAGTTCAATCTGGTGATACGCAGCTCTTAAGTCAATGGTGGAGAAAATCTTAGTACCAGAAAGTTGACCTAACATGTCCTGAATCCTGGGTAAAGGAAAACAGTCAACTTGAATATTTTTATTAAGAGACCTCAAATCAATGCATAATCTGAGCTCATCAGAATTCTTTTTTAAAGCAACCACAATGGGAGAAACCCATAAGGAGGAATCCACAGGCTCAATTACCCCATCAGAGCATAATTTTTGAATATGTTCTTTCAGCCTCCCTCTAATACTCAAAGGAACATGTCTTACCTTGTGAACAATAGGGATGAGCGTCAGGCTTGAGAATAATTTTATGCTCATAACCTTTAACCATTCCTAGTTTATCATCAAATACCTGCTGATGTTTTTTAAGAACTGAATCTAATGAAGAAATATTATCAGGTACAGAATTAACAAGGGAAATGGGGTGTTCCGTACCAGGTCTCAACATCATGCCAAGTTTGCCTTGGTCCCTCCAACCTAAAATGTTGTAACCTCTTTTTGCCACGTAGATCTTAGTATGAATGAATCTATCTTTAAATTGCACAGATTCAGGAAAATAACCCATCATATCTATTTCTTGACCCCCAAAGGCAATAGTGCGAATATCAGGTGGGGTTAATTCTAATGTATTCCATTCTTCCAAGAAAAATGTATCAGAAAGAATTGTTATAGGGGAACCAGAATCAACTGTGACTTTAGTGTCAACATTTCCAATTCTAACAATGCAAATGGGATCCCCAATATTATCATCAGAATTAGAATTAATCTTTACCATATCAACAGACAAAACTATTTTTTTACTTTGACCATCTATAATGTTTGCAGAGGAAGCAGCTTGAAAATCTTGTGTGTACAAGCTCATAACTTTATTAGGGTTCCTACACATCTTGGAAAAATGACCAATTTTCTTACAATTGGTGCAGGGTTTACCAAGCGCAGGACACGTTGGAGAATTGGCTAAATGTGATTTAGAGCCACATCTGAAACAATGTGTGTTTCTGTCTGTTTTTTAAACTCAGGTTTGATAGTATTAGATTTAGTAGCATAAACATTAGATCCAGAACTAGAAATAGGCTTTTGACTGATTTTGTTTACTACTTCAGTGTTAATGCCCTTGGATTTATTTAATTCTTTAGTGGCAGTATTGGAACGCTCAATTCCTCTGGCTATTTCCAAAGTTTCTGTTAAAGAAGGATTCCTGCAACATAAAATTCTTTCCTGGATTTTGGAGTCATAGCAATTTACAACAATTTGATCTCTAAGATAATGTTCAATTGGACCAACAAATTCACACGTAGAAGCAAGTGCCCTTAACTCAGCTACAAAAGTATCAATATTCTCATGCTCATACTGTTTACGAGTAAGGAATCTATGTCTCTCAACAATGACACTAGGTTCATCTTTAAAATGTTTTTCCAACCTGGCAATCGCCTCAGCAAATTCATCCCAGTCATCAGAAGGAGGGCGAACAATGGGAGGTTGATGATCAAAAATTCTCTGACCTTCAGAACCCAAACAATTATAAAGCATGGCATTCTTCCTGACAGCAGAAAATTTTACACCATCTATAGCTAGTAAATAACTATTAAAAGATTTATACCATTGGGTCCATTTTACTTTGGGAGTACCAGGCTCAGACAAGAAAGAAGAAGGAAGAATAGCTGTTTGAAGAGCCATGTTAAGGAAAAAATATATATAATGGTACAGAAATAAAGCATACAATAATAACAACTGTATAAAAATTAATTAGAGTGTGTAGTCATGCAATAGAAAAATATGTAGACAGGTGTGCGCGTCACTGCGCTTGACCACAACAGTATTGTAGTAAAACAGTAGAGTGTCACAGAAATAAATGAAGAGCAGAAGGATAAAGAGGTGTGCGCATCACCGCGCATAAAGTACTCACCAAAGAGAATGTGGAATGAAATATCAGTAAATGCAAATGTATTTTGCCAGAGGAAGTCTGTTTTTAGAACTCCAAATATTAAAAATTTAAAAATAGGTAAATGTGCTTTGGATAAATTACCAAACTTCTGGTTGCCAAAGAGGTGTGCGCGTCACCGCGCCAGCTAAGGAAAGCCAAAATGCCAAATAAAGTGAAAACAGTGGAACTCACTGTAATGCAGGTCTTCAGAGGAGGTGTGCGCGTCACCGCGCTGAATGCTGATGAAAAGCAGGCAGGGGAATATTTAAAGGTGATGAATTTCCCCTTTAAGGCCGTCACGCAGCAACCGGAGACGTGCTCTGCGTGAGACTAAATTTGTAAAATGAAAGACACTGTGAAAAGGCAGGCTGCAGGCAACTCCGGGATGGTGGTAAAAGTTTATAATAAATCTGACACTCGAGGATGACACTAAACAGATGAGGTCGTCGGGAGAAAGGACGAAACCAAACACCATGCAAACGTCGTGTAGAGGAGTCAGGCAGCAGTGGGAATTCTGCGTGAACCCATTTTGTAAAAATGAAAGACGCTGTGAAAAGGCACACTGCAGGCAACTCCGGGCAGCTGGTGAAAGATTATAATAAATCTAACACTTGAGGATGAAACGAAGTAGATGAGGTCGTCGGGTGAAGGACAAAGTCAAACACCATCAAAGCGCTGTGCAGAGGAGTTAGGCAGCAGTGAGAATTCCATGGAGAACCGTTGGTGCTTGAACAGGTAGGAAAAATAACTGTCTGAACAGAGGCACATGTATAAAGGATTGGACAGAAGAAAGTTCAATAAAATTTCAAAAATGACATCTGCACCAAGATAAAAACGATCAGGGCAGTGACCAGACAAATGAGAGTGGAGATTAGTAAAATAGTAACGGGGAACGTAGTAAAAAGCATTGAAAGCTCCACTAAAGCAGCAAAATTTGAAAGTAATTATCGATATAGAGACTGCAAAAAATTGGAGGGTTCCTAAACATGAAAAATAATCCTTGAAGGGTTTTCAAACGAAGCAAAGGTAACCACGCGTAGAGATGGCTTCTCAGGGTGCTGGCTTCAATCCCAGTCGTCGCCAATTCATGTTGTGTCCACAGAAGACAAACCACGTAGTAGTTGTAGAAAGAAGTGTTAGTTTATTCTTAATATAGGAAGACAGCACCTAGGACCCTCACAAAGCAGCTCCTGTCATCAGCTCCAGTCCGTAACTGACACACCTGGAGCTTTCAAAGAGCTGACATTCTAACACCTAGGTAACAAATGAAGGTGTGAAGCAACATGCACCAATAGTAAGAAACACCACATGAATAAACAAGAAAGTGAGGATATAACAACTTCATACTGCTCTATACATTTAGAGCTTTTATTAGGATCCAGGGTATTGAATGGTAATAATGCAAATGTTATGTTTTATTCTTGTATCTTTGTGTGCAACATAATAATAAATGTAGTACTATATAAGTCTAAAGACTAATAGTGATAGAGCTCTTCACACATTGTGCACTCTCTAGTACATATTATATAGCCACCTGAAGTTATCGTGGAATCTAGGACAGTTCAGAGGCCATGCACAGCCAATGATATCACAAAGAACAGGCTTCGCCTGGATATTTGTCATGTTGATAGTAAACAGGACCCTAGTGTGAGGAAGGCCTTTAATAGTTGCCTGTTGTCAGGTATGCTGCCTACACTACCAAAACCAAAATAGTTAGGCCTGGCCTTAGAACCAGTTATGGTTGGATTTCAAGGGGAATTCCCTCTTTTTAGTAAGACAGCCCTGAGTGTGAATAAAGCTCCACACACTGGGGTCTTGCCATCTCGAAAGTCCTCCTGAACAATTAGTCCTAGGAATATTTACACTGGAATAACAGTAAGTGATAGCTGGTTTGGCTATGGTAATATTAGGATGGTATTATAAGTTATCACCAATCACTGCCTATTAACCCCTAGATAAAGGCTTTCAAACAAGGCTTCGAGAACATCAGAATAGGAAAAGCCTGTGGCATTATGTGCCTGTAGAAGGAATGGGGACATTCCCATGTACCCAAGACCTAGAAGATGAAGCTTTCCCATGTACCCAAGACCTGGAAGTGCTTTTCAAGTGCCAGCACAGTTGGTGTTCTGTAATTACATGGACATAAAGGATAAGACGTTCATCTTGTTGAAGACCTAGCTGACCAGTGGAGTGGACTGTCCTAGAGCCTTGGACAGAGAGTGTTTTTGAGCCAGTTTACCACTGCTGTTTGTGACCTGGTGCAGTGGAAGCTGTCTCTGGCAGTCTGGGAGCTTTAGGACTGACAAAAAGGAAGGTGTCTAGCATCTGAAGACATTGTGGCATGGTGCTGTCATCCTAAGGAACCACAAGGGAGAAAAATATGCTTTTCATTGTAGTAAGAGTGCATATTTGAAGAATGTCTCAGCAGGTCAAAGAATCTGGTCTTTCGTTGTGACCCTGTGGAACTAAGGGTGTATGGGTCTGCCTTCCTATGGATCTTTGGTGATACTGCCCTAAAACATGTGTTAAGCTTGGAAATATTTGAGTGTATCAATGAAAGCTAACTGACTCTACCCAACCTGAAGAGTGGTGGTCACTGATGTTTGTTTTTGGTTCAACAGCAGCCACAAGTGATTACTTTTGGCAACAGACTTGGACAAACCATGACTTTCATAATTTCATTTCTTCTGATCTCCTTATCTAATTTTTGCCATGTTGGTCTTGTTTCAATCATAACATTTATTCACTTAACTAAAACCATGTTTGAATTTTATTGATTTATTTTCTGGCTTTATTGATTTGTAGGTGCTTCTTGAATATTTATTTGCATCATTTATGTAAACGCTAATTAAACGAGCCTCTATTCAAAATATCAAATTAGACTTAAAAATCGTTTACAAATGGAAATACTTTTTATATTAACAAACAAAATAAGAAGGCCACAAAAATGAACAACAAAATACTTTAAAAAAGAAAGTACAGCAGGACAACGTCACTCTGCCTAATTGTAAACTGACAAAGTAAGACTGCAACTCTTCAGTGAAACACTAAATACTACAAAGTAAGTCTGACAATAAATAATATCTAACAAAATTATTATTTAACCAAAAGTCTTTTAAGATAACATATATTTAAAACTATGCTACATGTTGACTTGTCTTAATTCCATTTTCCACAAGAAGAAAAAAAGCTAAAAGGAAAAGAAGATAAAGTCATGCGGCCCGATTCACAAAGGTAAAGTGAGATGAAAGTCTAACTTTACGACTTTTGGTATTCACAAAGGGCATTTACTACTCATAAATGCCCTTTGTGAATACCAAAGGTTGAACTTCACAACTTTCGGTATTTACAAAGGGCATTTACGACTAGTGTTGGTGTGCAGAGTGTTTCTTGCCGATCGGGCACAACTTTGAGCGTTATATTTGGCGGCCGCCCTGCCGCCGAGAGTGCACCACCCCGTTATGCTAGGGGGCCACAGGGGTTGGTATTCACCATTCCCTACTATGTGGGACGCCAAACACAGGATTGAGGATACGCCCGCATGCCAAGGCTCATCTACGGGCTTGTAATTTTACCAACAGGACATTATGTGCACTCTTATGGGACACATTTCCTTCAGGGACTCCAACTCCCATAACTCAATGCATCGTCTCATTTGAGCAGCCCATCAGGGGGCGTGTTATCACATGTATTTAGGGGAGGGAGTGACCTGGACTGTGCACGCTTCTCTTTCGCCACGAGCCTCTGAGGAAGAAGATGATTTCTTTGAAACGCGTCAGGCCGCAGTGGCGTGTGAGCTGGAAAGGGGATTGACACGCGAACGGCATCCGTACCTAATTAACGGCTTCAAGCAAGTGTTGGTGTGCAGAGTATTTCTTGCCGATCGGGCACAACTTTGAGCGATATATATATATATATATATATATATATATATATATATTATCTACTGGCGGTTGCCAGTAGATAGTTATGGTTACAACCTATTATCCATAGGAAATCCGCGACATTCTATTTGAAATAACTCTCTTGCCAGTTGACGTATCTTCGCGAAATTTTCAAACTTCGTGGGGCGCTCCGGTCCGCTCCTACCCTGAAAGTCTCGGGGTGATACGTCAAGCGGGGGCCGAGAAAAAAGGGGAGTCCCAAAACACGTTTTCCCCATGCATTTTTCCATAGGAAACTTTAGACACGGCTACAGCCCGAACTGCTGAACGGAATTACACCAAATTTGGCAAAGAGGTAGTTCTTGGTTCAGAAAGAACCCTTTTGTTAAATGGTGTAAATCCGTTCAGTAGTTGCTGAGAAAATCAAAAGTAAAAGTACATATATATCTATGGGCACGGAGGATTCGCGCACCCTGAGCGCACCCTGCGCGCACCGTCCCGATCACGAGCTGCATGTTAATTGGCTGTCAGCTGGCTGTCAACATTCCGATTCAGGAAATGTTGGCAGCCATTTTGTCCCTCGGTAGAACCGAGGGACAGAAACAAGTGCGCAAAGCGCACAAAGGGGGCAGGGTAGAAACACCCTGACCCCCTAGGTTTGCTCAGGGGTCCCACAAGGACCCCTGGGCAAAAACAAACATTTTTTTAAAAATCGGCAGGATGCGCTCAGGGTGCGCGAATCCTGCCGAAAAAAAAATGTTAATTGGCCTCGGGTGGCCCAAGTCTTGGGGGCATGGTGGGGGATAATTTAATGTGTGGGGGCCTCAAAGGGCCCCCAAGCCCCGGGACCGCCACCCCCGGGGCTTTTTAAAAATGGTGCGGGAGGGCTCTGAGCCCTCCCGCAGCCCCGGGACCGCCACCCCCGGGGCTTTTTAAAAATGGTGCGGGAGGGCTCTGAGCCCTCCCGCAGCCCCGGGGACCACCACCTCCCCAGGGCTTTTTTAAAATAATGACAAAACCTGTGTGGGGGGCTCCAGCCCCCACACGCCCGGGACCGCCACCTCCCGGGGCACTAAACATTTAAATATGGGGGTCCGTTACGGACCCCAGAGCCCGGGGACCACCACCTCCCGGGGCTTTGAACTGAATTGGAGGGGGCCGCGCGGCCCCCTCCTGGAAGCCCTTGATGGCCCTGGGGACCACCACCCCCAGGGCCGGCTCCTGCAGTGTCCCGAGGTGCCTACCCCGGGACACTGTAGTTTGCTATGGCAGGGACGGGAGCCTCGCGGCTCCCGTCCTGCCATAGCAAACTGCTTTGGATATTGGAAGAGAGAGCAGGGAAACCTGCTCTCTCTTCCAATATCCAAAGCGATTGCTTTTCCACATGGGGAGCAGCATGTCAGCTGCTCCCCATGTGGAACAGCAATGCCGGCTCCCAAGGGACGTGGGGAGCCGGCGGGACTGTGGGGGATTGGGGACCCCCCACAGTCCCCAACGGAGAGGGCCAGCCCCGGGGGATGGGGTCCCGGGGCAAGTAGTGGCTCGGGAGGGGGGCCACGCGGCCCCCTCCCCAAAAAAGGAAAAATAAAAAAAATTAAAAAATAGAAAGGCCAGCCCCGGGGATGGGGTCCCCGGGGCCTTAAAATGGCCAGAGGAGGGGGCCACGCTGCCCCCTCAAAATAATAAATAAAGAGGCCATGCCCCGGGGGATGGGGTCCCCGGGGCCAATACAGGCCAAGGGAAGGGGTCACGCGGCCCCCTTCCCGTTTTTTTTTGGTAATTAAAAAGGGGTAAGGCCCTGGGGGATGGGGTCCCCAGGGCCCAAAAACAGAAAAAGGAAGGGGGGCCACACAGCCCCCTTCAGGGGACAAAAAAACGAAAAAAACAAAAATAAAACGATCGGGCCCGCAGGCCCGCCCCTGCTTCACCACTCTGCAAACGCGCCCCCTGGCGCGTTTGCAGAGGGGAACAAATTCACCTTGAATACTGGGGGTCCCTGGGGGCCAGCTAGCCCACCAGGAACCTCCAGTATGCGCCAGGGGCTGCCTTGCAGAGACGTGTGAGAGGCCACACCCCTTTTACACCTCTCTGCAACACAGCTCTGTGGCGCTTTTGGAGGTATATGGTGGGCTAGTTGGACTCCGGGGACCCTCAGGATTCAAGGGGACTTAATCCCCCAACTTAAAACGCGCCACGGGGCGCGTTTGCACAGTGGTGAAGGGAGGGGGCGGGGCTTCAGGTGACATGTGTGCAAACAGGCCCCGTGGCGCGTTTTAAGATGGGGAATTAAATCCCTTCAATCCTGAGGGTCCCTGAGGGCCAACTAGCCCAACAGGTACATCCAGAATGCGCCACAGAGCTGCGTTGCAGAGAGGTGTAAAAGGGGTGTGGCCTCTCTACACGTCTCTGCAACGCAGCCCCTGGCGCATATTGGAGGTTCCTGGTGGTCTAGTTGGCCCCTAGGGACCCTCAGGATTCAAGGGGACTTAATCCCCCAACTTAAAACGCGCCACGGGGCGCGTTTGCAAAGATGTCACCTCAGGCCCCGCCCCCTCCCTTCACCATTGTGCAAATATTCCTCTAAAATCAGCCGAAATAGGAATTCCGATTTACTCACCTGTTATAAGGAGAGACCTCAGTGCTGTATCTTTCAGCCCAGTACTGGTCCTGAAAAGTAATTTTAACCGTACTTACCAGTAACTTGAATTTCCTTCCATAGGCTAACATTGACTGGTTTCACTTGGAAATTCTTCTAAGTGTGGAGTTTTGGAACTTTAAAATATTCCTCTAAAATCAGCCGAAATACGAATTCCGATTTACTCACCTGTTATCAGGAGAGACCTCAGTGCTGCATCTTTCAGCCCAGTACTGGTCCTGAAAAGTAATTTTAACCGTACTTACCGGTAACTTGAATTTCCTTCATAGGCTAACATTGACTGGTTTCACTTGGAAATTCTTCTAAGTGTGGAGTTTTGGAACTTTAAAATATTCCTCTAAAATCAGCCGAAATACGAATTCCGATTTACTCACCTGTTATCAGGAGAGACCTCAGTGCTGCATCTTTCAGCCCAGTACTGATCCTGAAAAGTAATTTTAACCGTACTTACCGGTAACTTGAATTTCCTTCATAGGCTAACATTGACTGGTTTCACTTGGAAATTCTTCTAAGTGTTGATTTTTGAAACATACAAATATTCCTCTAAAATCAGCCGAAATCCGAATTCTGATTTACTCACCTGTTATCAGGAGAGACCTCAGTGCTGCATCTTTCAGCCCAGTACTGGTCCTGAAAAGTAATTTTAACCGTACTTACCAGTAACTTGAATTTCCTTCCATAGGCTAACATTGACTGGTTTCACTTGGAAATTCTTCTAAGTGTGGAGTTTTGGAACTTTAAAATATTCCTCAAAAATCAGCCGAAATACGAATTCCGATTTACTCACCTGTTATCAGGAGAGACCTCAGTGCTGCATGTTTCAGCCCAGTACTGATCCTCAAAAGTAATTTTAACCGTACTTACCGGTAACTTGAATTTCCTTCATAGTCTAACATTGACTGGTTTTCAGCAAAAAAGTTTCAAAGTGTTGATTTTCACAAACTACAAATATTCCTTAAAAATCGCCTGTATGACTTAAACGCATTCTTTCAACTGTTTACAGGAGATGCACCAGTGCTGGATCCAGGATCCAACACTGAGTAAGAAAAAGTAACGATAACAGTTTTTACCTGCTAAGTGAATTTCCTTCCATAGGATAACATTGGTGATTCTATGAGAAAAAGTTTCTAAGTGTCAACTTTTAAAATACAATAATATTCCTTAAAAATCACGACTGTAACCAAAACGCTTTTACTCAACTGTTTACAGGAGATGTACCAGGACTGAATCTAGGATCCAGTCCTGTGGTTAGAAAAAGTAATCCATAAAGTAACTAATTGCATTTAACTAGAAATTCACATTGAGCTGAATGTTGCATTGTGTTTGAAAATGTGTTGCCCATTGCAACAACTGTAACTACTGTACTTAAAAGTCTATTGCCTATCTGCAAAGTATTTAAACTAAATTAATTCATTAAGAGAAAGTATTTTTGTAATGTAATGTATAATGTAATTACAATGTAATTTAAAAAATAAAATATGTAAAAAAAATTGTTTCTAAAAATGTAGTAAATCAGTATGAAAAAATTAATATAACAATTAATACATTTAAAAATTGTCATTTACAAAACCTTTGAAATTCACTAAAAAAACGTAGGTTTCAGGCACGTTATAGTTAGAAATTAGCATTTAAAAAACCTTTGAAATTCACTGAAAAAACCATAGGTTTCAGACACGTTATAGTTACAAATTAGCATTTAAAAAACCTTTGAAATTCACTGAAAAAACCATAGGTTTTAGGGACAGTTATAGTTACTTGGACATTGCACTCGTACAAAACCCGTGAAATTCCCCCGTTATAGTTAGTTCAGCTAATTATAACTCGCGCCCCCGCAATGCACTGCTGATGACGTCACATATTACATCACTCATGACATGGTCAGTGACAGCTGCTCATATTTAATGTCATTGACTCCACCCTCAAAAAACAATGCATTCTGGGCAAAGGAGTTCATTACCATAGTGGGATTCTTCTCCATAGTGGTAGCAGCCGGTTATGTGTGAAAGAACTGTATTCCCCATAGTGGGATGGCATGGAGGAGAAACCGCAGTGTTCCGCACAGTATCCATGCCCACAACAGCTGAAACCTCCAACTCCACGGAACCCTTTTTGGACGGGTCCGCGGCCAGCGAAGTATGCGGGGGCATTCTCGTGAAGAGGAACGCCGCATTTAAATCCATCAACAAGAGGTTTCCCTGCTTGAGAATGCCAATGCAGTGAGAGGTATATCCTTTCTTTATTGCAGGTAAGCAAAAACAGCGCGTTACTCCTCCAAGTCAAAAAAGCGCCAAACATGTTTCGGGCCAACTGCCCTTGATCACTGGCATCAACACAAAGCCCCACAGCTGCTCATATTTAATGTCATTGACTCCACCCTCAAAAAACAATGCATTCTGGGCAAAGGAGTTCATTACCATAGTGGGATTCTTCTCCATAGTGGTAGCAGCCGGTTCTGTGTCAAAGAACTGTATTCCCCATGGTGGGCTGGCATTGAGGAGAAACCGCAGTGTTCCGCACAGTATCCATGCCCACAACAGCTGAAACCTCCAACTCCACGGAACCCTTTTTGGACGGGTCCGCGGCCAGCGAAGTATGCGGGGGGCATTCTTGCGACGAGGAGCACCGCATTTAAATCCATCAACAAAAGGTTTCCCTGCTTGAAAATGCCAACGCAGTGAGAAGTATATCCTTTCTTTATTGCAGGTAAGCAAAAACAGCGCGTTACTCCTCCAAGTCAAAAAAGCGCCAAACATGTTTCAGGCCAACTGCCCTTGATCACTGGCATCAACACAAAGCCCCACAGCTGCTCATAATTAATGTCATTGACTCCACCCTCAAAGAACATCGCATTCTGGGCAAAGGAGTTCATTACCATAGTGGGATTCTTCTCCATAGTGGTAGCAGCCGGTTCTGTGTCAAAGAACTGTATTCCCCATAGTGGGCTGGCATGGAGGAGAAAACGCAGTGTTCCGCACAGTATCCACGCCCACAACAGCTGAAACCTCCAACTCCACGGAACCCTTTTTAGACGGGTCCGCGGCCAGCGAAGTATGCGGGGGGCATTCTCGCGACGAGGAGCGCCGCATATAAATCCATCAACAAAAGGTTTCCCTGCTTGAGAATTCCAACGCAGTGAGAGGTATATCCTTTCTTTATTGCAGGTAAGCAAAAACAGCGCGTTACTCCTCCAAGTCAAAAAAGCGGCAAACATGTTTCGGGCCAACTGCCCTTGATCACTGGCATCAACACAAAGCCCCACAGCTGCTCATATTTAATGTCATTGACTCCACCCTCAAAAAACAATGCATTCTGGGCAAAGGAGTTCATTACCATAGTGGGATTCTTCTCCATAGTGGTAGCAGCCGGTTCTGTGTCAAAGAACTGTATTCCCCATAGTGGGCTGGCATGGAGGAGAAACCGCAGTGTTCGGCACAGTATCCACGCCCACAACAGCTGAAACCTCCAACTCCACGGACCCCTTTTTGGACGGGTCCGCGGCCAGCGAAGTATGCAGGGGGCATTCTCGCGACGAGGAGCGCCGCATTTAAATCCATCAACAAAAGGTTTCCCTGCTTGAGAATGCCAACGCAGTGAGAGGTATATCCTTTCTTTATTGCAGGTAAGCAAAAACAGCGCGTTACTCCTCCAAGTCAAAAAAGCGCCAAACATGTTTCGGGCAAACTGCCCTTGATCACTGGCATCGACACAAAGCCCCACAGCTGCTCATATTTAATGCCATTGACTCCACCCTCAAAAAACAATGCATTCTGGGCAAAGGAGTTCATTACCATAGTGGGATTCTTCTCCATAGTGGTAGCAGCCGGTTCTGTGTCAAAGAACTGTATTCCCCATAGTGGGCTGGCATGGAGGAGAAACCGCAGTGTTCCGCACAGTATCCACGCCCACAACAGCTGAAACCTCCAACTCCACGGAACCCATTTTGGATGGGTCCGCGGCCAGCGAAGTATGCGGGGGGGCATTCTCGCGACGAGGTGCGCCGCATTTAAATCCATCAACAAAAGGTTTCCCTGCTTGAGAATGCCAACGCAGTGAGAGGTATATCCTTTCTTTATTGCAGGTAAGCAAAAACAGCGCGTTACTCCTCCAAGTCAAAAAAGCGCCAAACATGTTTTGGGCCAACTGCCCTTGATCACTGGCATCAACACAAAGCCCCACAGCTGCTCATATTTAATGCCATTGACTCCACCCTCAAAAAACAATGCATTCTGAGCAAAGGAGTTCATTACCATAGTGGGATTCTTCTCCATAGTGGTAGCAGCCGGTTCTGTGTCAAAGAACTGTATTCCCCCTTAGTGGGCTGGCATGGAGGAGAAACCGCAGTGTTCCGCACAGTATCCATGCCCACAACAGCTGAAACCTCCAACTCCACGGAACCCTTTTTGGACGGGTCCGCGGCCAGCGAAGTATGCAGGGGGCATTCTCGCGACGAGGAGCACCGCATTTAAATCCATCAACAAAAGGTTTCCCTGCTTGAAAATGCCAACGCAGTGAGAGGTATATCCTTTCTTTATTGCAGGTAAGCAAAAACAGCGCGTTACTCCTCCAAGTCAAAAAAGCGCCAAACATGTTTCAGGCCAACTGCCCTTGATCACTGGCATCAACACAAAGCCCCATAGCTGCTCATAATTAATGTCATTGACTCCACCCTCAAAGAACATCGCATTCTGGGCAAAGGAGTTCATTACCATAGTGGGATTCTTCTCCATAGTGGTAGCAGCCGGTTCTGTGTCAAAGAACTGTATTCCCCATAGTGGGCTGGCATGGAGGAGAAAACGCAGTGTTCCGCACAGTATCCACGCCCACAACAGCTGAAACCTCCAACTCCACGGAACCCTTTTTGGACGGGTCCGCGGCCAGCGAAGTATGCGGGGGGCATTCTCGCGACGAGGAGAGCCGCATTTAAATCCATCAACAAAAGGTTTCACTGCTTGAGAATGCCAACGCAGTGAGAGGTATATCCTTTCTTTATTGCTGGTAAGCAAAAACAGCGCGTTACTCATCCAAGTCAAAAAAGCGCCAAACATGTTTCAGGCCAACTGCCCTTGATCACTGGCATCAACACAAAGCCCCACAGCTGCTCATATTTAATGTCATTGACTCCACCCTCAAAAAACAATGCATTCTCGGCAAAGGAGTTCATTACCATAGTGGGATTCTTCTCCATAGTGGTAGCAGCCGGTTCTGTGTCAAAGAACTGTATTCCCCATAGTGGGCTGGCATGGAGGAGAAACCGCAGTGTTCCGCACAGTATCCACGCCCACAACAGCTGAAACCTCAAACTCTACGGAACCCTTTTTGGACGGGTCCGCGGCCAGCGAAGTATGCGGGGGGCATTCTCGCGACGAGGAGCGCCGCATTTAAATCCATCAACAAAAGGTTTCCCTGCTTGAGAATTCCAACGCAGTGAGAGGTATATCCTTTCTTTATTGCAGGTAAGCAAAAACAGCGCGTTACTCCTCCAAGTCAAAAAAGCACCAAACATGTATCGGGCCAACTGCCCTTGATCACTGGCATCAACACAAAGCCCCACAGCTGCTCATATTTAATGTCATTGACTCCACCCTCAAAAAACAATGCATTCTGGGCAAAGGAGTTCATTACCATAGTGGGATTCATCTCCATAGTGGTAGCAGCCGGTTCTGTGTCAAAGAACTGTATTCCCCATAGTGGGCTGGCATGGAGGAGAAACCGCAGTGTTCGGCACAGTATCCACGCCCACAACAGCTGAAACCTCCAACTCCACGGACCCCTTTTTGGACGGGTCCGCGGCCAGCGAAATATGCAGGGGGCATTCTCGCGACGAGGAGCGCCGCATTTAAATCCATCAACAAAAGGTTTCCCTGCTTGAGAATGCCAACGCAGTGAGAGGTATATCCTTTCTTTATTGCAGGTAAGCAAAAACAGCGCGTTACTCCTCCAAGTCAAAAGCGCCAAACATGTTTCGGGCAAACTGCCCTTGATCACTGGCATCGACACAAAGCCCCACAGCTGCTCATATTTAATGCCATTGACTCCACCCTCAAAAAACAATGCATTCTGAGCAAAGGAGTTCATTACCATAGTGGGATTCTTCTCCATAGTGGTAGCAGCCGGTTCTGTGTCAAAGAACTGTATTCCCCATAGTGGGCTGGCATGGAGGAGAAACCGCAGTGTTCCGCACAGTATCCACGCCCACAAAAGCTGAAACCTCCAACTCCACGGAACCCTTTTTGGACGGGTCCGCAGCCAGCGAAGTATGCGGGGGGCATTCTCGCGATGAGGAACACCGCATTTAAATCCATCAACAAAAGGTTTCCCTGCTTGAAAATGCCAACGTAGTGAGAGGTATATCCTTTCTTTATTGCAGGTGAGCAAAAACAGCGCGTTACTCCTCCAAGTCAAAAAAGCGCCAAACATGTTTCGGGCCAACTGCCCTTGATCACTGGCATCAACACAAAGCCCCACAGCTGCTCATATTTAATGTAATTGACTCCACCCTCAAAGAAAATCGCATTCTGGGCAAAGGAGTTCATTACCATAGTGGGATTCTTCTCCATAGTGGTAGCAGCCGGTTCTGTGTCAAAGAACTGTATTCCCCATAGTGGGCTGGCATGGAGGAGAAACCGCAGTGTCCGCACAGTATCCACGCCCACAACAGCTGAAACCTCCAACTCCACGGAACTCTTTTTGGACTGGTCCGTGGACAGCGAAGTATGCGGGGGGCATTCTCACGACGAGGAGCGCCGCATTTAAATCCATCAACAAAAGGTTTCCCTGCTTGAGAATGCCAACGCAGTGAGAGGTATATCCTTTCTTTATTGCAGGTAAGCAAAAACAGCGCGTTACTCCTCCAAGTCAAAAAAGCGCCAAACATGTTTCGGGCCAACTGCCCTTGATCACTGGCATCAACACAAAGCCCCACAGCTGCTCATATTTAATGCCATTGACTCCACCCTCAAAAAACAATGCATTCTGAGCAAAGGAGTTCATTACCATAGTGGGATTCTTCTCCATAGTGGTAGCAGCCGGTTCTGTGTCAAAGAACTGTATTCCCCATAGTGGGCTGGCATGGAGGAGAACCCGCAGTGTTCCGCACAGTATCCACGCCCACAAAAGCTGAAACCTCCAACTCCACGGAACCCTTTTTGGATGGGTCCGCGGCCAGCAAAGTATGCAGGGGGCATTCTCGCGATGAGGAACACCGCATTTAAATCCATCAACAAAAGGTTTCCCTGCTTGAAAATGCCAACGCAGTGAGAGGTATATCCTTTCTTTATTGCAGGTAAGCAAAAACAGCGCGTTACTCCTCCAAGTCAAAAAAGCGCCAAACATGTTTCGGGCCAACTGCCCTTGATCACTGGCATCAACACAAAGCCCCACAGCTGCTCATATTTAATGTCGTTGACTCCACCCTCAAAGAACATCGCATTCTGGGCAAAGGAGTTCATTACCATAGTGGGATTCTTCTCCATAGTGGTAGCAGCCAGTTCTGTGTCAAAGAACTGTATTCCCCATAGTGGGCTGGCATGGAGGAGAAACCGCATTGTTCCGCACAGTATCCACGCCCACAACAGCTGAAACCTCCAACTCCACGGAACCCTTTTTGGACGGGTCCGCGGCCAGCGAAGTATGCGGGGGGCATTCTCGCGATGAGGAACGCCGCATTTAAATCCATCAACAAAAGGTTTCCCTGCTTGAAAATGCCAACGCAGTGAGAGGTATATCCTTTCTTTATTGCAGGTAAGCAAAAACAGCGCGTTACTCCTCCAAGTCAAAAAAGCGCCAAACATGTTTCGGGCCAACTGCCCTTGATCACTGGCATCAACACAAAGCCCCACAGCTGCTCATATTTAATGTCATTGACTCCACCCTCAAAAAACAATGCATTCTGGGCAAAGGAGTTCATTACCATAGTGGGATTCCTCTCCATAGTGGTAGCAGCCGGTTCTGTGTCAAAGAACTGTATTCCCCATAGTGGGCTGGCATGGAGGAGAAACCGCAGTGTTCCGCACAGTATCCACGCCCACAACAGCTGAAACCTCCAACTCCACGGAACCCTTTTTGGACGGGTCCGCGGCCAGCGAAGTATGCGGGGGCATTCTCGCGACGAGGAGCGCCGCATTTACATCCATCAACAAAAGGTTTCCCTGCTTGAGAATGCCAACGCAGTGAGAGGTATATCCTTTCTTTATTGCAGGTAAGCAAAAACAACGCGTTACTCCTCCAAGTCAAAAAAGCGCCAAACATGTTTCGGGCCAACTGCCCTTGATCACTGGCATCAACACAAAGCTCCACAGCTGCTCGTATTTAATGTCATTGACTCCACCCTCAAAAAACAATGCATTCTGGGCAAAGGAGTTCATTACCATAGTGGGATTCTTCTCCATAGTGGTAGCAGCCGGTTCTGTGTCAAAGAACTGTATTCCCCATAGTGGGCTGGCATGGAGGAGAAACCGCAGTGTTCCGCACAGTATCCACGCCCACAACAGCTGAAACCTCCAACTACACGGAACACTTTTTGGACGAGTCCGCGGCCAGCGAAGTATGCGGGGGGCATTCTCGTGACGAGGAGCGCCGCATTTAAATCCATCAACAAAAGGTTTCCCTGCTTGAAAATTCCAACGCAGTGAGAGGTATATCCTTTCTTTATTGCAGGTAAGCAAAAACAGCGTGTTACTCCTCCAAGTCAAAAAAGCGCAAAACATGTTTTGGGCCAACTGCCCTTGATCACTGGCATCAACACAAAGCCCCACAGCTGCTCATATTTAATGTCATTGACTCCACCCTCAAAAAACAATGCATTCTGGGCAAAGGAGTTCATTACCATAGTGGGATTTTTCTCCATAGTGGTAGCAGCCGGTTCTGTGTCAAAGAACTGTATTCCCCATAGTGGGCTGGCATGGATGAGAAACCGCAGTGTTCCGCACAGTATCCACGCCCACAACAGCTGAACCCTCCAACTCCACTGAACCCTTTTTGGACGGGTCCGCGGCCAGCGAAGTATGCGGGGGCATTCTCGCGACGAGGAGCGCCGCATTTAAATCCATCAACAAAAGGTTTCCCTGCTTGAGAATGCCAACGCAGTGAGAGGTATATCCTTTCTTTATTGCAGGTAAGCAAAAACAGCGCGTTACTCCTCCAAGTCAAAAAAGCGCCAAACATGTTTCTGGCCAACTGCCCTTGATCACTGGCATCAACACAAAGCCCCACAGCTGCTCATATTTAATGTAATTGACTCCACCCTCAAAAAACAATGCATTCTGGGCAAAGGAGTTCATTGCCATAGTGGGATTCTTCCCCATAGTGGTAGCAGCCGGTTATGTGTCATAGAACTGTATTCCCCATAGTGGGCTGGCATGGAGGAGAAACCGCAGTGTTCCGCATAGTATCCACGCCCACAACAGCTGAAACCTCCAACTCCACGGAACCCTTTTTGGACGGGTCCGCGGCCAGCGAAGTATGCGGGGGGCATTCTCGCGACAAGGAGCACCACATTTAAATCCATCAACAAAAGGTTTCCCTGCTTGAAAATGCCAACGCAGTGAGAGGTATATCCTTTCTTTATTGCAGGTAAGCAAAAACAGCGAGTTACTCCTCCAAGTCAAAAAAGCGCCAAACATGTTTCGGGCCAACTGCCCTTGATCACTGGCATCAACACAAAGCCCCACAGCTGCTCATATTTAATGTCATTGACTCCACCCTCAAAAAACATCGCATTCTGGGCAAAGGAGTTCATTACCATAGTGGGATTCTTCTCCATAGTGGTAGCAACCGGTTCTGTGTCAAAGAACTGTATTCCCCATAGTGGGCTGGCATGGAGGAGAAACCGCAATGTTCCGCACAGTATCCACGCCCACAACAGCTGAAACATCTAACTCCACGGAACCCTTTTTGGACGGGTCCGCGGCCAGCGAAGTATGCGGTGGGCATTCTCGCGACGAGGAGCGCCGCATTTAAATCCATCAACAAAAGGTTTCCCTGCTTGAAAATAATGCCAACGCAGTGAGAGGTATATCCTTTCTTTATTGCAGGTAAGCAAAAACAGCGCGTTACTCCTCCGAGTCAAAAAAGCGCCAAACATGTTTCGGGCCAACTGCCCTTGATCACTGGCATCAACACAAAGCCCCACAACTGCTCATATTTAATGTCATTGACTCCACCCTAAAAAAACAATGCATTCTGGGCAAAGGAGTTCATTACCATAGTGGGCAGTTGGCCCGAAACATGTTTGGCGCTTTTTTGACTTGGCAAGAGACGTTGCTCCCAGTACGGCCCGTCCGCACCAAGCAGCTTCACAGGCTCATGCATTCTCAATGCTTCTGGTGCCACTAACTGTGCACCTCAACTCAACACCACGTGGCTATGGGCCCTTGCTGACCGCTACCTCTGGCCTACACTGCGGTCATCAGGGCTCACAATTAAAATTAAGTCTTGATTCATTAATTACAGAGTGCAGTAGGCAAGTAACTATCACAGGCCTAAAACCTACATAATATCCTTTCAGTTTCCTTGCTTCAAGAACTTTTTTTATATCAGTTATAGCTTTAGTACAATCACCAAATTCATCTTCAAGTGCAAACTAACACTCAGCAGTCTACACTGCGGGCAGCAGAGCTCGCAATTCAAATTTTGGACACGTGGTGCCACTAACCCTGTTCAAAACAAGCCGCGACACGTGGTGCCACTAACCCTGTTCAACACAAGCTGGCGACTTGTGGTGCCACTAACCCTGTTCAACACAAGCCGATCCCACATGTGGAACTGTGTCCTGAGTCCTGAATGGCAGTGACCCCAAGTCCGTGGCAGCGACCACAGCACCAGACTCCCTTCGATCAGTGAGGCATATTTCCATATGCAAGGCCGGCTACAGGTGGTGCCACTAACTCTGTTCAACACAAGCCGGCGACACGTGGTGCCACTAACCCTGTTCAATACAAGCCGATCCCACATGTGGAACTGTGCCCTAAGCCCTGAATTGCAGTAACCCCAACTTCGTGGCAGCGACCACAGCACCAGACTCCCTTCAGTTTTATTTGTTGTTGTTTTGTTTAAATAAAATGTTTTATATGTAAATCTATTCATGACTAAGATTCTTGTTTGTCCAACCGCACAGGGACAATTCCGGGCCCAACAAGGTTGTTGGGGGTATGTTGCTAATGTGGGAAGAGGCTGCGTTACCTGCTGATGTGGGGAGAGGCAGCGTGAAAGGGGTATCTCTCACAGAAAGAACTCCGGTATGTTTTCAGAAATGCCTCGGACAGATGCCAGCTGACGGACTGAATGACAAAATGGCTTTTCAATGCTTATGTAGTGTGACTTATGAACAGTTCGCACCCAGGCTCGCAGAGGGACAACTGCGGCCTGTCCGCTCGACTCACAGATGCAGTACTACGAGCCATCCGCTCCCAAAGGAACAGCAGCGTAGTAGCTCGCAGAGGTACAGGCACAGCAGCGTACTAGCTCGCAAAGGTAGACAGCTGCGAGCCGACGGACTGGCTTCTAATGGCATAGCTGCGAAGTGGTGATGTTGGGCAGAGGGAGCGTGAAAGGGTTATCTCGCACAGACAGAGCTCCGGTATATTAAATTGCCCCCGGGACCTTTCTTTTATATTTCCACTCAATGCGAGAAAGCGCGCTTTCTGGACCAAGACCTTTCTCCCTACCAAATTTGGCGTAATTCCATTCAGCAGTTGTCTAAAGTTTCCTATGGAAAATCCACTGAGAAAACACGTTTTCACACCCCCCACATAGCTACCTGTCGCAGGCGTACTCGCTGTTGGTGTGCAGGTCAGTGGTCTAGTTGTCAACATGTCACGGCCACTCCCTGAGGGCAGGTTTGCACACACACCACACCCATCAGCCACACGCGTCACAGGCCATGTGACCACACAAATATAATGGATCGACAACGTCAAATCCTTTATTGCCGGTGGTGACTGGATGGCGGACGCTCCACAGGTCTCAATCATAAAGAGTCCATGAAAACTTGCACAGAGGGTTAGTCGCACCCTGATCTGTATGGCCGTCAGGGGCCTACTACCACGTGGCGCGGACTTGAGTTGCACAGGGTTACTGCCACCCGAAGCTGATGTGGCCGTCAGGGGCCTACCAACACGTGGCGCGGACTTGAATTGCACAGGGTTAGTCGCACCCTAACTTGTATGGCCGTCAGCGGCCTACCACCACGTGGCGCTGACTTGCGTTGCACAGGGTTAGCGGCACCAAAAGCTGATGTGGTCTCCGCCATTGATGACTCAGGACTCAGCGACATGTGTGGGATCTGCTGGGCCGCGGAGCGGGTCCACATAATGTCCACCAACCCATGGTGGCGGGACCAGGCCCTGGAGCTTTCACGGGCACGTGGAGTGCCCACTGGTAGACACTCCGGTGGCAGCAGGAAATTATTTGGTCATGGATGCGCAGGGGTGGCAGTGTCTCTCTCTCTCTCACTTCCCTCTCTTCACTCTCTCTCTCACTCTCTTCCTTCCTTTCCTTCTATCCCTCTCACTCTCTCTCCCTTCTCCCTTTCTCACTCCCTTTCTTTCCTTCCCTCTCTTTTTCTCTCTGGCTTTTTTTTCCTTCTCTCTTTCTCTGTGTCTCACTCCTTTGATATGCGCATTACACACGTCCTTATTTTGTGCTTTATTTTCCAGGCTGTGTCGTCGACATTGATGGACCCGACAGGAGTCTTCCGCCTTGTTGTTTTGTGTTCAGTTTGTTAAATTTAGTTTATCCTCTATATGTACGGAAAAATAAAGTTTTGCAAAAAAAAAAAATTCAATATAGTTTTTGGTTGTTACTTAAGTGCTGTGTGACTCTTTCTCATTCTTATTACTGTTATTTTGTGGTGTCCACCATGGTGTTAAATTTTGGGGCAGTTATCACGGGAATACTGGTGATGTCTGCAGTTTGCACCAGCTTCTGAATAGTGTGTTAGATTTATCTCAACTTTAGTTGCATTAAAGTGCTGATAATGAGATGCAGAGTAGGCGTTCCCGTGCAAAAACACACGAGGTGCACCTTTGCGATTTATTCTAAATACTAAAATCCTGTATTGAATTGCACTGTGGTAGTGAGTGCATTTACAGCGTACACACAAAATCAATGAAGAAATCTCATTGTATTTATATTGATTGGGAATAGTGGGTCAGGTGCTGAATCTTGATGGGATACACTGCCCAGTTTGTTTATTTTTCTGTACACGAAAAAACCACATCACAACTTTCACAACAAAAGGCAAAAACTCCGATGCGAAACAAATTCCGGCGATAAGCCGCGTTAGCTCCAGGGATTTTACACCTGCTTTCTGATGGTGTTAAGCAGGACGACTACCTGCAGCATGAAAGGGAACACAGCCAAGAGCCACACCGGAACACCCACAGGTGCCATAGAGTCAATGAGCATGATACACGGATACCCATGAGGGCCACAACACTCATCGCAACAACCCCAGGACCGCCAACACCCCCCGAACCCGCATCTGAGCAAATGTGTCCATGTGGTCATTGTGTTGGCATGATGGGCACGGGTCCTCCAACATCACAGTGTGCTGTCTTCAGCGGACGTTACCATGTCACCTCAGCGTTGGCAGTGAGCCTGGACATGTAGCTACACACGCATCCTCCTGCATGCACAAGCGGCGTGTACTGGTCCGGCGTACACAGGTCAGCGCAGGGGTGTGCCTATCCGGCAGGGGGAACAGGGTGTCTCGGACATGTCCGTGTGCAAGAAGTGCGGTAAGTGTGTCTCTGTGTTCTGGTGTGGCCGCCACAAGGGCCGCAGCAGTCAATGTTGTAAAGTGGCATGCACCACCTCCAAACGGCAGTGTCACAGTGTGATTGGAATGCCGCAGGACATGCGCGAATAGGCATTACAATGGTGTGTCGTAGGAGTGCACGGGATACAACAGCGCAGCGCACAAAAGTGTGGGGGCTCGTGGGAGGGAGGAGCAGCTGTTTGGCAACGTAACACACAGTGAACCCACCCATGTGCCACTTGCTGGTCATCTCATTCATGATGACCAGGGTCACACACAGCCCACAACATCCACGACCGGCCTTTGTACACATCCTGTATGAATGCAGCTGGAGAAGTTACTGTAGGGATGAAAGGTTCTTTGTCTGAGCTATATTGCGCTAACACATCAGCTGCTCCGAGAAGGAACTTGCAAGTGGCCAGCCCCCCCTGACAGATACGACAATATTTGCATCCGTCTCCCACACTACGCACTGCCCGATTTCAGAACAACGAGTACACATCCCACACTCAAAAGTCCTTCGTCATAGTTAGCGTGCGTGAAATGGCCTTCACACGTACTCCCACCACACCCCTGCCCTACACCCATTGCACACAGACCCGGCTCATTGCAACAAGCTGTGCCATTTCATCCACAAGACTGGCACAGGGCAAGCCAGTGCAGCTACAAGCAGAGCCACTGACGCAATGGCAGGGCATCCCGAACACATGGTCGACTCCATTCACGTCCACCTATACCTTGCAAGTCTGCTGCAAGTCCTGGGTGCACTGCCTTTGGCAGTGCTGCAGATCACTTACCGGCTGAGCTTTCGCATTGCGGACGTCACCTGCGTTCAATCTGTATTGCAATGTCGCACGTGCCTATCCGAGTGGTGCATGGACGTGTGCCTCTCCAACGTGTGCGTAGCTGACATGGATTACGACGGGTGTGTGCGCCCCCTGTTGGCCAATGACCAGGAGTGTCATGGTGATGCCCGTTTATGGCATGCATGGATGTTTGGCATGCATGTTGGGAACTGGGCCTGGGACATTGCACGTGTCGTAGTATGCAGTGAGCAAATTGACCCACTTCCCGATTCTGCTTTGGTGCACATTGGGTACAGTGGTTGGAGTCAGCACATCTGTCCCGGTCAGCTGATGGATTACGTCGACGACATGTCAAATATTGTGGCCAACCATCACTCATTAGCGATAGTGGCTTACGCAGCTGCACTCGCGTTCATGGACGAGTGACAAGGTACCTGCAACCACGACTCGATGTGCCACATTGCACGTGTCCCGCCGCATCATTGCACATTGTGCATCTGGTCACATGTCCCAAGACGACAGTGGACATGGCTGCATTGGTGTCGACTCATGTCCGAGGCACGGACAACCAACGCTGCTTGACACTGACGGGTGTTGGTGATGGACTACCCCGAGGTGAACATGGACGTTTTCCTACGTTCCTTATTCAGGCACGCTGCTGCATTTGCCTGCATATCGTGGCACTACTCTTGGCCGTACTGACACGCACTTTTGTTTATAAAGTTTCCACATTTTCACTTGTCTCCAAATGTGTTATATCTTCATTTGTATGCCAATGTGTGTGTCACGGACTCTCTGGCTGCCTGCCATATGTGAATTGCTACCCCATCCGGACTGTGGGTTTGTACTTATGCGTTCTCATGTGCCTGTTTCGTACTGACGCTTTTGGATGTTTATCCGCCACAGGCGAGTGCATTTGTGTCCTGTGTTCGATTGTGCGAATGTTTGTGTTTGGACAACATTGTGTTGGATGTTGGTGTGCTCTGCTTCCTATGTGTGTGTGCTGCATTCTGTGTGAGATATCCCTTCATGTGAGGTATTGTTCACCCTTCTCCCTTTCAGGCAGTGTGGTTTTCACTTCTGTGCTTGTTCAGTGGTGTGATGTTGGCGGGTTGTGTGACTTGTGCTCCTTGTTGGTGTGTTTCATTTTAGCCATGGTTTGTCTGTAGTTGTGCTGTATTTAATTGGGCATGTCTGCCATTGTGCCCATCTCCCCCCGTCCCCCCACTCCCTGCTTGTTCCTCTTCCTGGTGCTGTTGTGTCTGTAATTTTGTTACTCCACACATAAATACATGTAAAGAACAAATTAGAATAGTTCCTTGATTCTTTTAGATTGCAAAACTTCTCTCTATTGGTATTTTTGAATTTTCCATATAAACAGTTTTTTTAATATTCAAGGACACATAGAAATCAGAAGTGCAACGTATTCTATCAACACACTTTCTAGAACATTCTACAACACGTGCAGGATAAAAGTTCATCAATTTTTTTAAACCTAACGATATTTTTTTGCAACATTTTCTCGAACATTTAACGGCACGTGCAGGTTAAAAGTTCACGATTGTTTTAAGTTCGAACAGTGCCTTCCAAATGCAAGTAGCAGGTGTGGTTGAGTTGACCAAATTTTATCCTATCATATGTCCTCCACGTTTAAACTGCTTTTTCTTAACCAATCACAAAGATGCTTTTCCACAAAACGAATGTGCACCCTACTTTTAAAAAACAATGCTTTTCATCTCCCAATCAGTTATCATTTTGAATGAGAAAAAAAAATAGTTCCCCACCTTTAAACATATCTCTTATTCTACGAACGGACTGCATGAGCTACAGACATCTATCCATACTTCCCAGCCATACCTTCAAAATGCTAGTGTGGATCGTAGGACATACCTATGTTTTCTGGTGCAAGAGGTATGCAGAACAGAGACGTATTGACTTAGACCTAGGTTTACAAAATGTGGACATTAAATGGTTTGGACAGAGAGGATTGAAGTGGCACCAATTGTTGCCTTTGGTTAAAACCTGTTTGCATCTCCAACACCCTGACCTCATAATTGTGCACTGTGGTGGAAACGACCTAGACACATTGACTGGTGTAGGTTTGGAATTGCTAATGAAAGACACCTTTCGACAATTGATGTTGCTTTTGCTCAAACTGTCTTTGTATATTCCAATATATGCCAAAGACAGAAGTGGAAATGGTCAAACCAATTTTGTCCTCAGATTGAAAAATCTAGGAAGAATGTCAACAAAGCTGTGTCTGCATACCTCGGAGACCATAGAATGGGGTCGATCTACAACAACAACATACGTTTTGATATGGCTGATATCTACAGAAGTGATGGAGTACAATTCACAGATCAGGGAAATCGAGTTTTTCTGAATAACCTGAAGCTGTGCATCCGCACTTATATGTAGCTCCAACTAATAAACACAAGGACTCTTTTTAGAGCCGCCTTATATTCCCAATATCGGTTCGCAGAGTAACAGCTGCGATCCGGCTAGCACAGGGAGACCTGCGGGCTGTCGGGCAGGCTCGCAGAGGGAGAGCTGCGGCCCGTCGGCTCGGCTCGCACAGGGAGAGCTACGGGCCGTCGGCTCGCAAACGCACACCAGTGTGCTGGCTCGCAGAGGGAGAGCTCGGGTCTAACTCACAAGGGGACACCAACGGGCCAACGGCCCTGCTAGCAGAGACACACCTATCACCTAACGGACTGGCTCGCACATGTACAGCTAGGGACACGAAGGCTCGCAGACCTGCGAACAGATGGACTGGTACTGTTTTATGCTTTAGGGTAGTACAGTGGTGTTTGTGTACTGTAGGGTGTTCGTGCTGGAGGTAGCGTTTTAGGGTTTAAGGTAGTGCACTGCTGTTTGGGTAGTGTAAGAATCGTGCTGGAGGTAGTGTTTTAGAGTTTACGACAATGCAGTAATGTTTGGGTAGTGTAAGGGGTCATGCTGGGTGTACTGTTTTGGGGTTTAGGGTAGTGCAGTGGTGTTTGGGTAGTGTAGGGGATCGTGCTGGGGGTAGTGTTTTAGAGTTTACAACAGTGCAGTGGTGTTTGGTAGTCTTTGGGTAGTGTAGGGGATCGTACCGACAGACTGACTCACAGAGCTCCGAGCCGACGGACGGGCTTCTAAAGGCATAGCCGCGACCTGGTGATATGAAGAGAGGCAGAGTGAAAGGCATATCTCACACAGACACAGATGCCAGTGTTGCCTCGCAGAGGTAAAACTACGAACCTGATGGCTTCTACACGGAGAGATGCGAGCTGACGGAGTAAATCACAAAATGGCTGGCAACACTTCCTGGTTTCCACCATTCACAGCCAATAAGCCGCAAGCTGGTGCTTGTAACCCCTCAGCCAATCACATGTCAGAATTCTCAAATATCGATATCAGTAAAATTTGTTTTTTCTCAAAAACTACTGAACGGATTTACACCATTTAAACAAAAGCGTGCTTTCTGGACCATCACCTTTCTCCCTGACAAATTTGGCGTAATTCCGTTCAGCAGTTTCACCTGTAGTCTTCTGTAAAGTTTCGTATGGAAATTGCATGCAGAAAACACGTTTTAGGACCCTCTTTTTTCTCAGCCCCTCCTACACCATTCACCCGCAAACTTTCAATATAAGAGCTAACCAAAAAAGAGAAACTTTTTCGATAATTTCATAAAAATTCGTCAAACGACGCCAAACTTACAAGCACATAGAAGGCTCCAGAAGGGGGGCAGAGCAACCCCCTCCGAACATGAGTGAAGCCCCGGGGCTGCGCGGACCCCAGCGCACCCCCGCAACCCCTGCAAGCCCCTGCTATTATTTTTTAAGAAATACCCCCGGAACATAGCCCACCCAATGGCCTCATTAAAATGAAACGCGAGAACCCGCGACCCCAGCGCAAATTTTTGCCGATTTATTATTATTATTTTTTTTAAATGATTTTTTGGGCCCTGGGGGTCCTTCTGGGACCCCCTGAGCAGGCCTAGAGAGTCAGGGTTTTTCTACCCTGCCCCCATCTCTTGTTTTGTACCTTTGTTTCTCCGTTTTTGGGTGACTCGCTTCTACCGAGCCACAAGATGGCTGCCAACACTTCCTGGTTTGAACTACTAGCAGCCAATCACAGTGAAGCTCGCGCACGAGACTTAGGCTCCGCCCAGATATTGAAACTTTTATTTTTCTAATTTCTCAGCAACTACTGAATGGATTTACACCATTTTTAAAAAGGTCGCTTTCTGACCCAAGCACTACCTTTCTGACAAATTTGGAGTAATTCCGTTCAATAGTTTCGGCTGTAGCCTTGCACAAAGTTTCCTATGGGAAATTGATTTTTTGACTCTTATTTTTTGAATTTCTCAAAAACTACTGAATGGATTTACACCATTTAAAAAAAAGGTCGCTTTCTGAACCAAGCTCTACCTTTTTGCCAAATTTGGGGTAATTCCGTTCAGCAGTTCGGGCTGTAGCTCGTCGCAAAATTTCCTATGGAGAAAACGAGTTTTGGGACCCCCCTTTTTTCTCAGCCCCCGCTTGACGAATCACCCCCAAACTTTCAGAATAGGAGCTGACCTGGATAGACTTTTTTTTTTGACAATTTCAGGAAGATTCGTCAAACGAAGCCAAAGTTATTAGCAAATCAAAAAATGCTTTTCCTATGAAAACTAGGTTCTAACTATAACTACCTACTGGCGACCGCCAGTAGGTAATATATATATATATATATATATATATATATACACATCAAAATAACTACCTACCCAATTAAGTGAAACTTGTATTTAAACTAAAGTATACTTTTTAATAAACCTAAAAATGTAAAATATCAAATAAATAATAAAATGCTCTCAAACCTCTATATCTTCACATAGACTTCCTAAAAGACAAAACTATGACTTGAAAAGTCAATAAACTGCTAGATAAAAATGATTACCACAAACCAACAAAAATATATAAGAAAGTAAGTATACTTAAATTATTACAAAATTGTAAGCTCACCCAAATAGTGAGTAAAAATAAAACTAACGACTTCAACCTCTACAAACTACCACCAAATGAACATTTAAAATTAAACTAACATTTTTTTTTCATCTAACAGAAAAGGACAACCTAATGTAAAAGTTGGAAAACAGTATAAAACATATCAACAGAACAAACAAGTATTCAAAATAGAAGTAGTTGCACAATTTTACATGTAAATAACAACTGCACAAACTTTAAAATATTGCATATGTTTAGACTATTACACTACTTTTTGATACAATGACCGAGGCAGCAAAGTATATAACTCTACAGAAAGGAAAGCAGTTACTAAGGGCCTTATTATGATACGGCGAAACTCAAGACCGGAGTACTCGCGGTGGTGGTCCAACCACCGCCACCATTGCGGGTCTGCCCGCAGTATTCTGAGGGTGTCAGTTGGACTGACACAGGACCACCACCTCCCCCAGGATCCAGGATCCCTTGGCAGTGGCGGTGCGGACAGTAGAAGTAATATGTTGGCGGTGCTGATGCCGGCACCTCTGAGCATATTACCATTGTATCTCCATCACTTTTTTTATGGTGGTGAGCCCACCATGAAAAGTGTGGTGAATGTGCAGGTAAGGGGACCCTGATGATCTGGACATGTGGGAGCGTGCAGGGGGTTCATGTTGTGCCCCCCTACAATTACACCTTTGTTCCTGCATGGTGTGGTATGAATGACATAGTGCATGCAGGACGTACAGTCGGCGCTCTAACGGTAGCAGTCTGCATGTTAGGCTTTCATATGAGCCTAACATACCACTGTTGTGAGACCGCCGCCGCATCGCCCGCCTACCCTGAATTCAATTTGGAATTTGGCGGAAGGATGCACCTTGGCCTTGGTGCTCCTCCTGGGGGCACAGCAGTGGGAATCCTACAGGAGGACCTACAAAGTTGTAATAAGGCCCTAAATCACATGTGCTACTCCTACAGTCAAGAAAGTGCATCAGCAAAAATATAAACTGGAAATGTACCAACTATTATTCTCATTCCTGCTATGGGAGGACATCTACCAAAGATGACGTTGTAATTCACGTAAGAGAGCACAAACACCCCTGAAAGTGTGACAGAAATAGAGGGGAGATATTACAAGATATAAGAGAAGCAAGCACTAGTTCCTAGCAACCCACAACCAAAATCCTTAAAGATATACTGCCTAATGTCCCTGAACTCATCAAAGGCCAACTACCAACTATTCCCACTTTAAAATGTTGAATTGCACAAACTAAAAAAGCCACTAGTGATACTCATCCAGCCCCTAGAAGATATCAAGACATACGAATACCTGAACATTTAACAATGACACATAATAAAGAATCTTTCTTTTTACATGACAACCTAAATAATGAAAAACAAATCCTAATATTCTCTGCAGCAAATAAGTTACTAAAACTTAGTCAATGTCAAACTTGGATGATGGAAGGGATCTTCACAATGTGTCCCAAACCACTCACTCAGATATACACCATACACGGTGAATATCAAAATGCAAATATCGCTTTTAGTATGCCCTACTACTAAATAAACAAAGAAGCACTTACTGCGACCTCTTAAACCAAATTAAGCATAAAACAAATATCTACAACCCCAAAAAACATAATCATAGACTTTAAGCAAGGCATGATTCAAACCAGTTTAAAAACATACCCCACACATCCATATAAGGCTGTTACTATCATTCCAATTAAGGAATAAGGAGGACAAAAAGGGGGGTTTAGAGTGATGCGGTATGCGATGGCGCCTCCTCGTGTATACGTGTGTATGGAGCAATATTAATTGTTACACGGTGCCACAGGTAAGGGGATAACCCTGAACCCCCAAGGTAGACCGAAGTCTAAGATACAATAATACAGGTAGCCTGTGCACACGTAATCTATGTCAACAGTATGATTACTGCAAATAACATGAATACACAACAATCACAGTAGTCGGATTGGCGTTTTCTTTCTTGTGGTTTAATTGGAGAACAGATACCCAGCCAACACGTGTTTTGTCAGGGTGTGAACCCACGACTTTTTCAGGGCTACAGGATGTATAACAGCAATATGTTAACAAACTGTTCCGTATAGTTGAAAACAACTGCAGATAAGATGGCAATAAACTGTGACATTGGTGCAAACTACACCCAGTGTAATGGGACCATAACCGAGAGAATGTGTAGGTATTCTGAACACTGTGAGTGGATGAGTCACCAATAAGTGCATTCATGTGTCGGTTCATTAAATCATGAGTTTAACATACTAAACAAACTTTTATAGCGCCGATCCATAGTTACAAGTGGTTACCATGCCAGGAAAGTGTGGATCCATTCATATGATATCAATATTAAAGTTAATGCCATACATTAATAGCTTCTAGCGAAGTAGAAGTTCATCTGTGTGTATTGTGAGATGTGATTGAAGAAAAGGAAACCATCACCAGGCAAGAGAGAAGGACAAAAGGGTAGGAAAAGGGAGGGTAGAGGTGAGATAAGGAATGGTGTATTGGTTCCTGAGAGCACATCTTACCTATTGGACAGATGGACAGGAAGGAGACAATTCTGAAAAGTACAAATGGGAGCCTAGTAAATAATTGGGCAGAACAAGGAAGAAGTAAATGAGGGTGAGTAGAAAAAGAAGAAAGAATGAGACCGTGCTCACCTCTCCGCCAGTTGTACTTCCGTCCCGGCTGTAAAGGTGAACAGTTCCAATACAGAACATCAAGGGTTGATATGGTCAGTACCAAAACCGGAGCACTGAGGGAGAAGGTGGGAATAGTGTAGTTTAGGGCGGGGAAAGGGTAACAACGCCTACTGGCATGCAATATGTATCATAATGCAGTGGATAAGACCTAGGGCTTAATGTGGGGTGTCACACATCCTGGTGTATCCAATTTGAATCACCAGGAAAAGGAAGTCAGGATAATAGGTGGGTAGGTGGCTGGTAAAGTGACATGAGCAACGTAATAGGTTGTCAGGACAATAGGAAAGTAGGCGGCTGGTGAAATAACACGAGCTGCGTGATGGATCATAATAAAACGTGGGAGTATAGCTAGGGGTAAAAGCGCAGAAGTCATGCACGCAGAGGCAAAGAATATATGCTCAATCCATCGCTAGGTGAGTATACCATAGGCCACAGACGGCAGCATAGGACATGTATAAGAGTAATAGTATGTTAAATATAACTTTAATAAGAGGACCCTAGGGAAATGATTAGGGCAATGGGTGAAACTAATCTGTTAGCAGAGGTGGGCAAACGCTTGCGATATATTTTAAAAGCAGGCGAGACTCACGGTGGAGGGTAAGTAAACTAAATGTGCCGGTGAAAGTAGTAAAAACGCATAATGTCCGATCTAAAACAAAGGCGGGGGGCGGACAAACACTATGACAGTGACGCGAACGCTACGGTATAACCATAAAGTCAAGGCAGGATGTGGTATCAGCCGTAGGTTGACTCGCATGTCATGGGGGTCCTGTAATGCATATCTAAGATCACAACCTGTTCTGTAATGTTCTGAGAATCTTACCTTGTCTGTAGGACAAACGCGAGGCAAGCGAGTACGCTTGAGTGCCGAAGCTTGCACGACAAACAGGAAGTCAGTGGAAGAATTTGACTTCCGTATTTGTAGGGGGAGTGTCAGGGCTAGAACGTAAACTCACCATCCGGAGTGTCAGCCGGAAGTGAGGGAAAGCAATTAGGAGTGGTTGTGAATGCCCTCGTGTAACCTTGAAAACACGGTCTGGTGGGCTACTCACGATTAGAATAGGAGAGAGAAACGATATTCTTATACTAGGGGAATCCAAAACTCTGATAGATTACACACGAGTAAATCACGTGGTAAATAATGAAAAGTATCCCATTTAGAGGAAACTTTTCCAAGGGATAAATACATAGTTCATAAATGTCATGAAGTCTAATCCAAAGCGGTTGATGTACCTGACTAGTGTACACCAATGCAAAGCTCTATAAGGGTCACAAAGAGAGGGGGTGTAAGGGCATGATATATTGCCATGTGATAGGTGTTTACAAAAAGAATCAAGAAACACGGTGCACTTGTGACCGTATGTTACGCGAAATAATAAGTCACCACATGCTGTGTATGCTAGTATCATGGTGCGTATTTGGTGATGCTATAAAGACAGAATGGTAATGCAAATAGTTAAAGCAAACAGAGTCGGTAGTGACAGTAACATCTGCCATCTACGTCACATTATACATATAGTGATTATGAGTCTATTCGCATACAAACAATACAGCTTCAAGTATGTTCAGACAGATTATAAAACGAGTTAACAATGCTATTGATGATTAAACCAGTATAAATAGTGACCAGGTAGTGTCAACAAATGTATCAACTGTCTTAATCGCCTAGAAAGAATTGTAGCTCATGGTCGGTATTCAGTCCCAGCTCTACCGCTTTAAGGCGCATAATCCAGATTGCTTCTGCGCGGCGTAAGGACAATTCCATGTCCCCGTCCCTCTGGTGTGGTGGTATAACTTCTATGCCGAAAAAAATGAATTGTTTATACTGGCCTTGTTCTTTACAATCAATGGCATGGATTGCCATAGGGTATCTAATGTCCCCTTGTTTGAGTGCCCTAGCATGTTCACCAATACGATCTTTAAGCATACGGATGTTGCTGCCTACGTATTGTTTACGGCATTTACACATGATAATGTATATCACAAAGCGTGTCATGCAATTGATATTCTGCTTTATCTGGTATTCCCTTCCATCAGGACCTTGGAATTTAGATGTATTGTGCATTGCCCATCTACATACACCACAGCTCCCACATTTATGAAAGCCTAATGCGTGTTTGGTGAGCCAATCATTCTCTTTGATTGTGTTGGGGACAGTGGGACTCAAAATGCTTCTCAGTGTAGTCCCTCTCCTGTAGGTAACAAGCGGTCTGTGTGAGGTGAATGCCTCTAGAGATTTGTCCGCTCTTAATATGTCCCAGTGTTTGTGCATGCTCTTGGTCATGATGTTTGCTTTCTGGTTATGGTTGGTAATTAGTCTCACAGGTTGTGTTTGTGTGTTCCTGGACTCCCTCTCTCTAAGTGTCTCTGTACGTAGTACACGTAGTATGCGTCTCTCTGCCCTATCCAGAGTTGTTTGTTGATAACCTCTGGCCTGGAATCTCTTTTTCATGGTACGAAGGCATGTATGAAATTCTATGTCCTCACTGCAATTTCTTCTTGCTCTGGTGAATTCACCCTAGGGGATGCCTTTACTCAACTCAACATCCAGGAAGACAAGGTGTGTCCTACTGTGCTGATGTGTGAATTGCACTCCTAGTGTGTTGGTATCTAGGTATAGGTAGAATTCTTGAAGTGTCTCCTCTGTTCCTGACCATAATAGCAAGCAATCCTCTATGTAACGACCCCAGTAAACGATATATTGGTTAAACCTGCTGCCATTGTCACTCCATATCCATTTGGCTTCGAAATACCCCATGAAGAGGTTGGCAAAGGAAGGTGAAAATTTTGAGCCCATGGCCACTCCCCGTATTTGCTTATACCAACGACCCTCAAAGATAAAGCAATTGTTACTGAGTATTAGTTCTGTCATTGCTAGTAACATTCTGGTATGTTGCCATTGTGTAGCTGGTTTATTGCTAAAATGCCATTCCATGGCCCGTATGCCAATGCGTGGGTCAATGTTTGTGTATAAGGAGACTACGTCAAGTGAGGCTAGGATGATGTCATTCTGCCAGGTAAGGTCAGTTAGTAAGCTTAGGATATGTTTGGTGTCTCTGATGTAAGCAGGAAGATTCTAAAAAAATAGGTTGCAGGAACATGTCAACGTATTCTGCAATTCTCTCTGAGGGTCCCACTATGCTGGACACAATGGGTCTGCCAGGGGGGAAGGAAAGGTTCTTGTGCACTTTAGGCAGCGTGTAAAGTGCCGGGAATTTAGGTCTCGCCACTTTAAGGTAAAGGAATTCTTCTTCACTGAGTAAGCCCTCTTCGCGCCAGGCCTTCAGGTGTTTGTTGATAAGGAAGGTGAGTGTGCCTGTTGGGTTAGTGGTGAGGGCTTCATAGCATGTGTTGTCATTGAGTTGCCCTAAGATCTCCATGTTATAATCCTGTCTATTCATGATGACAATGTTGCCCCCCTTGTCAGCCTCCCTGATGGTGATTGATGTGTCTGTGGATAACAATGTGAGAGCCTGTCGCTCTCCATGTGTAAGGTTGTCTGGATTAAGCCTCTTATACGATTTTCTCTTGGACTCTAGTTTATCTATATCTTGTAAGACCAGTTTGTAGAAGGTGTCAATGGTATTTCCCCCAGGTAATGTTGGCGTCCATCTGGATTTAGATTTTAATCCACTGGATATAGTGTAGTCAGTTTCTATGTCCAGGTCAGTGAGTAGTTGGCTCAAATCCTCTGGTGTTGCATCTTGATTTGTGATTGACAATAACAATTGTGTGTCATACAGGTCTTGTATACTGAGTACATCCAACACTCCGCACATGGGGATGTTCTTAACATGTTTATTCATCATAGGATTATTCAAAAACATTTTCTTCAATTTTAAGTTTCTGACACATTTAAAAAAATCAATTTTTGCTTTGCATGCATCCCCCCTGTCACTCGGGCAAAAGCCTAAGCCCTTCTTAAGGAGAGATATCATGTCATCTGTGAGGGTGAGGGAGGATAAATTAATGATGTTGACCCCCATGTCCTGTGTATCCATTAATTCTTCGTGTCCCCTGACCTCAAATTTCTCCTGTAGTCGTTTGCGACCTGCTCTCTTGCCTCTCCTTGTTTTCTTATTAGTGCCCCACTGTTGGGTTGTGCCCTGTTTCCCTTTTTTATGCGTTGGACTTCTTTTAAAAAAGAGTTCTCTGATCTGACTTGGTTGGAGGCGCCTGGGGCGTTATCCAGTTCACCATCACTCGACAATGGTACACTCAGGGAGGTTGAGCTCGAGGAGACAGAAATTGTTTGATGTCTATTAAGTTTGTTCTTATTCTGGTCACTTATTAGGATTTCATCATACTTCTTGGTGAAGGTAAACACTCTCCATTCCCTATAATCTACTTCGTCTCGTTTGAGCTTTCTTGTTTTTCTTTGTTTTATATCTTCCTGATGTTTAGATAACACATCAGCAAGTATCACATAATTCTTCTCAGTAGCCTCTGGTATACCTAGATCTTTAATTTCCCCTTCTAATTTCTTAATCTCTATTTGGAATGCTGCTACTTTACGATCAGCATTATCAATTAATATGCCCATTAGTGTCTTTGAGTTTCCGGTGAGTGATTCTTCCCAGAGTTTCAACAGGTCATCGTCTAACTCATCGTAGCTAGGAAAGATTTGAGTGCGCAACCCTCTTGGTATTCTATCCAGTCTCATGTATTGTCTAAGAGTGATCCCGTCCCACCATTTACTGTTTTCGTTCTTTTTAAGTTTTTCCAGCCTAACAAATGTTTCCCTTAATCCTTCATTTCTTGTCTGGTTTGTATTTTTCACACTTGCTGCCACAGTATCGCCTTTTGCCAGATTCTGAAAAAGATCTTCTGCTATCTTATCTCTATCCATGTTACTGACAGAGAGTATGATTGTTAGAGAATGATATTCGTAAAGTTACAACGTTGGGGCTGCCCCTACCGCTGGTTCCAAAGAAGAGGACAAAAAGGGGGGTTTAAAGTGATGCGGTATGCGATGGCGCCTCCTCGTGTATACGTGTGTATGGAGCAATATTAATTGTTACACGGTGCCACAGGTAGGGGGATAACCCTGAACCCCCAAGGTAGACCGAAGTCTAAGATACAATAATACAGGTAGCCTGTGCACACGTAATCTATCTCAACAGTATGATTACTGCAAATAACATGAATACACAACAATCACAGTAGTCGGATTGGCGTTTTCTTTCTTGTGGTTTAATTGGAGAACAGATGCCCAGCCAACACGTGTTTCGTCAGGGTGTGAACCCACGACTTCTTCAGGGCTACAGGATGTATAACAGCAATATGTTAACAGACTGTTCCGTACAGTTGAAAACAACTGCAGATAAGATGGCGATAAACTGTGACTTCGGTGCAAACTACACCCAGTGTAATGGGACCATAACCGAGAGAATGTGTAGGTATTCCGAACACTGTCAGTGGATGAGTCACCAATAAGTGCATTCATGTGTCGGTTCATTAAATCATGAGTTTAACATACTAAACAAACTTTTATAGCGCCGATCCATAGTTACAAGTGGTTACCATGCCAGGAAAGTGTGGATCCATTCATATGGTATCAATATTAAAGTTAATGCCATACATTAATAGCTTCTAGCGAAGTAGAAGTTCATCTGTGTGTATTGTGAGATGTGATTGAAGAAAAGGAAACCATCACCAGGCAAGAGAGAAGGACAAAAGGGTAGGAAAAGGGAGGGTAGAGGTGAGATAAGGAATGGTGTATTGGTTCCTGAGAGCACATCTTACCTATTGGACAGATGGACAGGAAGGAGACAATTCTGAAAAGTACAAATGGGAGCCTAGTAAATAATCGGGCAGAACAAGGAAGAAGTAAATGAGGGTGAGTAGAAAAAGAAGAAAGAATGAGACCGTGCTCACCTCTCCGCCGGTTGTACTTCCGTCCCGGCTGTAAAGGTGAACAGTTCCAATGCAGAACATCAAGTGGTGATATGGTCAGTACCAAAACCGGAGCACTGAGGGAGAAGGTGGGAATAGTGTAGTTTAGGGCGTGGAAAGGGTAGCAACGCCTACTGGCATGCAATATGTATCATAATGCAGTGGATAAGACCCAGGGCTTAATGTGGGGTGTCACACATCCTGGTGTATCCATTTGAATCACCAGGGAAAGGAAGTCAGGATAATAGGTGGGTAGGTGGCTGGTAAAGTGACATGAGCAACGTAATAGGTTGTCAGGACAATAGGAAAGTAGGCGGCTGGTGAAATAACACGAGCAGCGTGATGGATCATAATAAAACGTGGGAGTATAGCTAGGGGTAAGAGCGTAGAAGTCATGCACGCAGAGGCAAAGAATATATGCTCAATCCATTGCTAGGTGAGTATACCATAGGCCACAGACAGCAGCATAGGACATGTATAAGAGTAATAGTATGTTAAATATAACTTTAATAAGAGGACCCTAGGGAAATGATTAGGGCAATGGCTGAAACTAATCTGTTAGCAGAGGTGTGCAAACGCTTGCGATATATTTTAAAAGCAGGCGAGACTCACGGTGGAGGGTAAGTAAACTAAATGTGCCAGTGAAAGTAGTAAAAACGCATAATGTCCGATCTGAAACAAAGGCGGGGGCGGACAAACGCTATGACAGTGGCGCGAACGCTATGGTATAACCATAAAGTCAAGGCAGGGTGTGGTATCAGCCCTAGGTTGACTCGCATGTCATGGGGGTCCTGTAATGCATATCTAAGATCACAACCTGTTCTGTAATGTTCTGAGAATCTTACCTTGTCTGTAGGACAAACGCGAGGCAAGCGAGTACGCTTGAGTGCCGAAGCTTGCGCGACAAACAGGAGTCAGGGGAAGAATTTGACTTCCGTATTTGTAGGGGGAGTGTCAGGGCTAGAACGTAAACTCACCATCCGGAGTGTCAGCCGGAAGTGAGGGAAAGCAATTAGGAGTGGTTGTGAATGCCCTCATGTAACCTTGAAAACACGGTCTGGTGGGCTACTCACGATTAGAATAGGAGAGAGAAACGATATTCTTATACTTGGGGAATCCAAAACTCTGATAGATTACACACGAGTAAATCACGTGGTAAATAATGAAACGTATCCCATTTAGAGGAAACTTTTCCAAGGGATAAATACATAGTTCATAAATGTCATGAAGTCTAATCCAAAGCGGTCGATGTACCTGACTAGTGTACACCAATGCAAAGCTCTATAAGGGTCACGAAGAGAGGGGGTGTAAGGGCATGATATATTGCCATGTGATAGGTGTTTACAAAAAGAAACACGGTGCACTTGTGACAGTATGTTACGCAAAATAATAAGTCACCACATGCTGTGTATGCTAGTATCATGGTGCGTATTTGGTGATGCTATAAAGACAGAATGGTAATGCAAATAGTTAAAGCAAACAGAGTCGGTTGTGACAGTAACATCTGCCATCTACGTCACATTATACATATAGTGATTATGAGTCTATTCGCATACAAACAATACAGCTTCAAGTATGTTCAGACAGATTATAAAACAAGTTAACAATGCTATTGATGATTAAACCAGTATAAATAATGACCAGGTAGTGTCAACAAATGTATCAACTGTCTTAATCGCCTAGAAAGAATTGTAGCTCATGGTCGGTATTCAGTCCCAGCTCTACCGCTTTAAGGTGCATAATCCAGATTGCTTCTGTGCTGCGTAAGGACAATTCCTTGTCCCCGCCCCTCTGGTGTGGTGGTATAATTTCTATGCCGAAAAAACTGAATTGTTTATACTGGCCTTGTTCTTTACAATCAATGGCATGGATTGCCAAAGGGTATCTAATGTCCCCTTGTTTGAGTGCCCTAGAATGTTCACCAATACGATCTTTAAGCACTTAGGACTTCATTACGATGCTGGTCAGATCGTCCTCCACGGTCCTGTCACATCGCTGAATCTGTATTCAGGAGCGGTCGCACCAACCGCCGTATTAAGATGTGCATGAATACACTGAAATCTGACCGCAGCAATCCTTCCCACTCCGACAGCAAATCACGACCAGTGGAGTGTCAGAAAAGCCCATTGAAGCCAATTTGAGAGTGGAGCAGCGGCCGATATGCCCACCCATATACCATGCCAGTCCACCCACCTTATCAGAGCTGGTGGAAAGGGATGGAGAAAAGGCCAAAATTCACCTTGTCACAGCTATGCACATCCTGCAAAGGCATGGATCCTGCATTACACATTCTACCGCTACTGTACCTGCTCGATGACAAGGAAAATTGACAACATCATGGACACAATTGCCGGTGAGTTACACACTGATCCCTACACTGAGATCCCATAGTAAATCGATGGGCCACCATCAAAAAGCAGAGGTTTACCCTTGCTTGCATGTTTTTGGGTATGTGAGCAATATGTATCTCAGTCATCATGCTGGGACAACTTGTCAATACGTATGTGTAGTGAAGATGGCCATAAAGGGGCCTCAGACCTTTCAGTGTGCAAGGTCCTGCTGGAGCCCAGCACCGGTAGTACTAAAAAGCATGTGGTGAGATGGTTACCCATCAGGTCCTCCATTCTAGACATCACCCTCAGGATCCACAAATCCACATCTGGTGTCAGCAGCAGTACCACCCTTCATTCCCTGTGTGGTCACTTCAAAGAGACTCGTCATAACTCACGGACAGTCTCATCATGTCAGAATCAAAATACAAAGCCATTGTTGTTTCCTATTGATTCTGTGCAACTCACAACCTATCACAAAGCCAATAGTCCTGGAATGGCCCAGTTGTAAGGTCACTTGTATCAGATATCTGGTAGCAAAGACAGAAGCTGCAAAATACTCTTCAGGTGGCACCCTAAGAAAAGGACCTATGCGCAGTAAACATGTCATAAGACATGGCCACAATTTCCTATGGCACACCCCTCTCAGAGACCCCTCAGTTAGTATCAACCCACTGAAATGCCTGGGTGGCCTGAAGGGACCTTCAAAAGGTTGAGTAGTGTGAGATGCAAGATGGCCGCAAGGAAGGAACACTGACCTCGAGCTCCCGGGAGCAGGATCACGAATCTAGTGAAAATCCTAGCTCCCCCCCCCGCAAAATCGAGACATTGGACTTACCGAAAAGGATCCTAAGGGTGTGAAGCGGGTCTGTGAAGTCGCACCTCCCCTGGAAACGAGGATCCTCGCTCCGGTACCTCGAAGACGGCAAGCGCCCCCTCTGAGCTACCGCTGCGGTGCGAATCCTGTGAAGACTCCCTAGCGACTCCCGACCAGCCCCGCCTGGCCCCGCAGGATTCCCGATCTCGACGGATGTCCTCCCGCAGGCACGGCTTCTCTATCTCCGAGAGCGTGCAGAAAGTTCAAAAGACACCAGAGCCCCGGCCAGCAAAACAATCCGCCTGACCCCAAGATGCCTGCCCGCGGACCTCGCAAGGACACATAAGGTAGGAGCACGTTGCCCCGCTGCACCTTGACCCGCCCAATCACCACTCAATGCAGCGAGACACGGCCCTCACCCCCACGACCTGTCTGAGGTGAAGCTGCGAGCGGCAGGCCACCGAACACCGGCCCTCAATCGGAGTCTGCCTGACCCCACGATGGACGCACCCGGGGACCTCTCAGCTCTGTACCTCTAGCCCCGGGAATCCCACATGCATGGTCGCCACACCACATCGTCCCGATCAATCAGAAGGGCGGACACTACCAGGCACTGAGGGCTAATCTCTGAAACTGGGGAATAGCGCAAATCGAAACCAGCGCAGAATCCCACCTACCATCTGCCTGACCTCATGATGGCCGCATACTGACTACCCATGAACTCGCCCCCAAAGAGCACTAATTCCCGCTTTCAGAGGACCTCCCAATAGCCTCTCACAGCAACGAGGCGCACCCTCACCCCTTCAACCTCGGTTTGGGACGGAGAGGACACTGATCGGCACAGTGCACCATCCCCCAAACTGAAGCTGCCTGACGTCAAGATGGCCGCATCCAGAGACCTTTCCCTGAGGATTATTAAGCTGCGATAATAGCAGTACACGTAACAATTAGTCCCTGACGAAGCATCTATGCACATGTGTACCCTATTAAACCTCATGGTCTGGATCCAAACTGGCCTGGAGGTTGAAAGTTAACCTGCCCCCTTCTCCTTGGCAACAAGATGCTTCGTAAAGCCACAGCAGCATAGACAGCAGGGCTCAGCTACCTGTTAGCTTACCCATATAGCACATTCCGAGAGCTCGCTCGGAAAGAGTAAACTACCCTACCAGGGTGTTGCAGTGTGAATGAACCAAGATATGCACATTGGTATTTCTGCTTAGCCTCTGGCGATAGCCCGATGACCATTACTGCCCACACCTAGACATGAGCGGGCATTCAATTAACATCCCATGATCAACCGGATGTGCTAACGGTTCTTGACTGCTAAAAAAGCAGGGTTCCCACCCTCAAAACAAACTCGCCCATCCGCCCTGACCCTGCTGGGTTTTCCCGTCAAAGTCATGAGCGCAGGCATTTTTACAGGGGCGCTCAACGGCATGGCTGGACCACTTGAGGGCCGCCCCAGATGCTGAGCCCCACCCGTCACAGCGCGAATGCAGGCACACATACCTTTACCTTCAGCGTCACCCGTGCACCCTCTACCTAGAGGAACAACTAAGCTCTTCCCCGCAACCCAAGAAGGTCCTCCGCAGAGGTGAACATCTTAACTCCACCTCCCAACCCATGATGTCCCTCCACAAAGAGGTACATTTAAACTCTGCCCCCCGGAGCGGTCCTCAGCCTGTCGCATCCCGTAGTCAGTGTCCCTAGACCTTTCTCCTCCCCCCTCCCGAGAGAACCAGTCTCCCTTCCTCTCCGACCCGCCACCGCTAAAGGTATCACCGGCTCAGCCAATCCAAGGAAAGATAGAAAATGGCACCCGACACGCCCAGCCTCACCAGACACCCTGTTCCGACCCACTTGAAACCCCAAGGCCCGAACTCAGTCGCGATCACCTTCCCCCTCAAGCTCTCACTAAAAGCGAAAAAAAACTTCAAGCATAGACTGATCAGACAACACCCGGAAACACTTTTCGCAGATATTTACCACTGCCCCTCCAAAGGACAGATAAAAACGGATCTCCTCTTCCATACGGAGAGACCCGATAACTGGCTCACCACACTCAGTACTCAGCTTCCTATCTCCAAAACTACCACCACTCCTCATAGCTGCAAACTGACAACCTCACTCACTAACCGCGGGTTACGGAGCGGGAACACGTCGGTGACCATATACTCGAACGGCACGGTCCTGATTCAATCCAATAATGATAATATAGAGGCCTTTGATTCCCTCTTCCCCTCGCTGTGAATCGCCCCCCTGCACTCGCCCCTCCCTTCCCCATCCTACTCTTTACCCACGCCCAACCTGCCTCGCCAGGAGAACCGACCACTCACCCCTTCGCCCTTCCCTAGAACTTCCATCCCTCCTCCACGAGTCACCACCTGCACCTCCGCCCCATTAATTCAAGAGCTCCAACTTCCCGCCGATTGCCACCCTCACCATCCTCCACCGGTTCACCCCAACTTGCAACCAAGGAAAGACCCCCACAGGCTCCCACTGACCTCTAGCCAGCTATCTCCAAGCACGAGCATGGTAACGGCGCTATCACAACACCCCCACTGCGCCCCCTGACGCCGATCCTACTCCCGGTCAGCACACCCACCAACAGGCCTCCTAACACTGACTTGCCCAACGCCTCCAAGGACGCTCCCGCCCAAGACACCTCCACCACCCCATCGGATATCCTGGAGCATCGCCTCGCCTTCTTAGAATCCCAGCTAGAACTAATAACCCTGGGCCTGAGAGAAATCCTATCCAACGTAGACGCGACCCGAAAGTCCAAGCAAACTCTCCCCCGGACTACCACTCTGACTAGCTCCACCCAACGGAGATCTTACAATATGTCACGCCCAACTATCATCCCAAATGCCCCCGCGACCCTCCCACTGACACCCATACAAACTGACACAGCGACCCTAACACAGAGAAAGAGAAGAACCATAGCCGCTATGTCCTCAAAGGAGGCGGCGGAGCTCTCCTCAACTTACGACTCCCCCCCTACAGCCTACCCTAATTCCAAGATCCAAGTGATCACAGGCGTTGGAAGGGATCACCCCACCTTGAATTCCCCAAGACCCCCGGCCTTACTCACCACCATACCCAGAGCCCTCCCCACAATAGAACACACCATTGAGGGGTCCCCTGCCAACTGCATGCTTATTAATTGCAGATCCGCCTCCAAACATGCAACAGAATTAGCAGAAACCATTCTCTCTCATGACATAGACATCGCGTTCATCACAGAGACTTGGCTCAACAAGTTCTCCACTCCAAACCTAGATATGCTGGTGCCCCCTGGTTTCTCCATCATCAACAAGGACAGAAAAGACCAAAGAGGTGGAGGTTTAGCAATCATACACAAAAACAACATTGCCATCACAGAAATGAACACCTTCAACTACTCCACCATGGAATGCCTTACCACCAAAATTAAGACAGGCAACAACAAAGCATTGCTCTGCAACCTTCTATATCACCCCCCAGGCAACACCCCCGCTTTTGGGGAACATCTCTCTGACCTGATTGCTCATTGCTCACTCGGTGAAGCGCATAACCTCATCCTCGGAGACCTCAACCTACGCTGGAATGATGCTAAAAACCCGCTAATCCAAACACTTACCAATCTTCTTCAGGATAACAATCTCGCCCAACTATGCTCCGAAGAAACGCATAGGAAAGGATCAACACTAGATGCCATTATCGCTCAACGTGACGCAATTACAATTGACCACACCCTCCCAGTAGACTGGTCGGACCACCACATCATTCTATTCCACATCAATCAAAAGATTCTACTCCAGCCTCCGCAGCAAGACCCCCCCAAATGGTCTAGAAACCTAACTCAGATTCCTAGATCGGTCCTAGAAGAAAAGATAGGCGCGATCCTTCACAACGCCCCTGACCACCTCACTACATCAGAAGTCATCTCGCATTATAATTCAAATATGGCGTCCATGCTTGACCAAATAGCCCCCCTGAAATTAAAAAAACCTAGGAATACCCCATTGAGATCTTGGTTTAACACTGACATTAACCTCGAAAGGAGACAACTTAGAGCCACAGAGAGACTCTGGAGAAACAAACCTTCGATGACCCATCGGGAACAACTCAAAGTAGCGCGCAGAAAGTACAAAAAACACATCCAGTCCGAAAAATCCTCGTTCTTCTGCACCGCGCTGGACAACGCAAAAAACCGGCCCAGAGAGCGCTTTAACATCATTAAACAACAAAACTCCAAACCCGCTACCTTCCCAGTGCAGGCTTCCAAAGAACTATGCGACAACTTCGCCAACTTCTTTGAGGACAAGATCAACAAGATTGAGCTCGCACTGGACTACAACAGCACCCCACCTAACAAGAACGCAGCACCGGCTTCCACAGACAACGCAGATAAGCCCCCTCCAAAATCCTGGAAGTCGTTCATCCCCATTCAGGAAGCAGAGATAGTCAAACTGATCACCACCGCCAACCCCTCTTCCCACGTCCTAGACCCTCTACCTCCTCAACTGTCAAAAATGCTGAAACTCGCCCTTGCTCCTCTCTGGTGCCGGATTATAAACAGCTCCCTGAAAACCGGAGTCGTACCTGACTGCCTCAAAGTCGGCCAAGTCTCGCCACTGATGAAAAAACCAGGCCTAGACTCAAACGATCTAAACAACTTCAGACCAGTCTCCAACTTACCTCTTCTAGCAAAAACCTTAGAAAGATGCGTACTCCTTCAACTAACGCAACACATAGATAGCATCAACCTTCTCGACTCCCACCAATCGGGTTTCAGACAAGGATGCAGCACAGAAACCGCGGTCCTCAATGTCATTGATGACATCCACAAATCACTGGATGCAGACCAATGCTGCCTTCTCATTCTCCTAGACCTATCGGCAGCCTTCGATACGGTCGACCACAAACTCCTCATCAAAGTTCTCCAAGAAAGAGCTGGGCTAGACGAGGTAGTACTCCATTGGTTCTCCTCCTTCCTTCACAACCGCACCCAAAGAATTAAAATCAAAAACTTTGAGTCCAATTTACACCCTGTCACCAGGGGTGTCCCCCAAGGCTCAGTTCTCACCCCGCAACTTTTCAATATCTACGTGAAACCCCTCACCACCCTTCTCAAAAAAGCTAACATCCCCTTCCATCTATATGCAGACGACACACAGATATATCTGGAAACCTCCTCCATGTCAGACATCCAGAGACTCAATGACACGCTCAGAGATGTCCAAAGCTGGCTTTCAAGTAACCACCTAAAACTCAACCAAGACAAAACAGAAATCCTCCTCATCTCTAACAAGGAAGAAAATCCCCAAATTGTGGAATGGATAAAAGCGATCGATGCACTCAACAGTAACCTCTCCCTAGCAGACTCTGTAAAATCACTTGGCATCACTCTAGACCCGAAGCTGGACATGACCAAACACATTAAAAACTCTGCCAAGAGTGCCTTCCTAAACCTGAAGCTACTGAACAAAATTAAACCTTACATCCCTCCCAAGGACTTCAAACAAGCTACTCAAGCATTGGTGCTATTGAGATTAGACTATGGGATTGCAGCCCTCTCTGGTTCATCAAAGACACACCTCGCTCCCCTCAAAACTACTCTGAACGCTGCTGCCAGAATGGTCACAGGAGTGAAGAAATTTGACCACATATCACCCGCACTTAGAGATCTAAAATGGCTCCCAGTGGATATGCGCGCCAGCTTCAGAACAGCCTGCCTCACTCATAAAGCTCTCCACACAGGCAAACCGGAATACCTAGCCTCTAAACTCAAAAAAGCCGGCCAGACAAGGGCCCTCAGGAGCTTGAACACCCTACTTCTCATCCCACTGAAAGCGCGCAAACAAAGAACCGCGGCACGATCCTTCGCGGGCAATGCTCCCAAAATCTGGAACTCGATTCCACCCCATATTAGAACCATCCCCTCGTTTGCAAAGTTCAAAGGTCAGCTCAAAACCCTTTTCCTATATCGCGCCTGGGGAAGGGACAAGAGCCACTGATTGTAGGAGGACACCAACAACAGATGAGACGATCGCCCTAGGACCCTGGCACCCAGTGAAGACATCTCACCATCTCTAATGAGCCTGGACTCTCATCTTTCGGGAATTCTCCCGCCCTGTTCTATACTTGTACTGTTCTACGTATTCCTCTGCTTCTCGACTGATGTAAAGCGCTCTGATACCCTCGGGTCTGGCTAGCGCTATATAAAACCCCGAAAATAAATAAATAAAAATAAATAAATAGTTGTGTAGCAGGCTTTGAAGTCTTCTGGGGTATGTCCATCATTAGTCCCAGCAGGTTACCAAAGCTGATGCTCATAAAGTATATGCACATATAACGCACATTCCATATTTGCTCACACCCTCAGGGTGAAATATATTTCATTATCAGCAGCAGTACCACCTTCCACTGCCACAGATGGAACAGCAAAGACACTCATCACAGTCCATACCCACTGTTGCCAGGTGAGAACAGAAGCATCACCATAATTTCATGGAAGTAAGTCACAGTAGGGACTCCAATAACTAATGCTGCTAACCACCATTGGCAAAAGCAACTGTCCTTGTCACTTGTAGATGCAAAGTAAGTTGTAACATCAGATACCAAGATGTGGTGCTACGTTACAAGGAGGAATATATATCATGGTCTGGGACAATATGCCAGTCACAGATGTACAGGTGAAATATATGGAAGTCAGGCCCTCATGTACATCAGTCATGCTCCTGTGAGAGTACCCCGTACATAAAGTCCACTCAAAGTCCTCTTTTGTAGAACAAGAGGAACAGATTGAAGCATGAAACTACACAACCCTGTACACATCCACCACAACATAGAAGACAGACAGTGTGTGTATGTGTCAGTGTGGGTAGCTCAAACATCCCTGCTGAACATCTACAGACATTGTGCATCACCTGACTTCAAGCACTCATTACCAACTATGTCAGAAGGCAAACATCAATAAAGGTGGGGAGACACTACATACGCCCCCCCTCCCGAGCCACAACACAGTGAAAAAGGTTAGGCCCATTGTATCCCTGGTCTAAGCATATATTGTGTGTCCCTGTATGCATTTTGTTCCCATTACATCTGATTGGTTCTTTCTATGATCAGATCAGTGACTATGTACAGGCACACACCTACAAATCCTACATGTATGGACATCGCAGAATCTGGTGTAATGCTGTGTGCAATGAACAGTTCCATAATAATGCACATTCCCTGGGATACTATAGTAAACATATCCTGTGACAGCCTCAAATACTTCATGAGCCGCGTCATGGTGTAACCTCGAAAAAATATCAGTATGCATATCTTTGGGTAAATAAAACTCCTCCACTGCTGATGCACAGTACTGGGCTTGCATACAGCACCCACATACAAAAGGAAAGGCAGCTAAATGGGTTACCCTCAAACCGCAGTTTCAGACATTTGACGGCCACATTGTCACTACTCCCAGCTGCTTTGGGTCAGCCTAAGCTGGTGGAAACCTGGAAAGCAAGTGGCCAAGGCCACACTGCATATAGCACCTGCATCAATGTCTCCATGTGCATAGGACATGTGGCATGGTGTACAATAGGGACAACCAATGTTCTCACCAAGTGGCATGTACATGTGGCTAATGCATAAGTACAAGTGCCTAAAAACATCACAGAAACAGCAGTTGTTCTGACATCCATGAAATTTTGTTTGACAGAACACACATCAATATGCTCACATGTGCCTCCAAAGTAACACATTGTTATGACAAGACCCCACTTCCCATGTGTCTCGTAGCAAAACTATATTGTGCACACATCAAGCACCCTTCCACCCTACATCTCAGGTAGTACTGTAAGCTAGCAGACGTGGACATTGGTGAAGTCAAGATGCCATACTTACCATAGCAGACACCAGCCAAAGCAATGTTTGCCCCAATAGTAACTAATCCCAGATATGCATCCTTTTAACATTGAGCTGTGGAATCTGTAATACTTAATTACCTGTCCCAGTGGCCGACTTATCACTGCCAAAGGATAATCTATCCTGGTGAAACAAACACAAGTCAACTTTCACAGGCCTACATATCCACTACCAACAGTTAGTATCATTAACAAGAGTGGGACAAAGGTCTACACAAACAATATTTTTTATCTTTTTTATTTGACACAACACATGAGTGTTCTAACACTCTGTGCCATGTAACTTGCCAACTAGATCACTGTCAGGGAAACCACCACCGGATATGGGCATCTAATGGGCAGTCCAGGCACCTATGAGAAGTAAAATAGGTGGGCTGGGGTACGGGCTAGGGGGTAGGTTATTCTTTGGGAGCGCTGAGCTTGGGATTGGGAGGGTTGGGTTGGTCTGTGGGAGAGATGGACTCCAGATTGGGAGGGCTGGTTTGGGCTGTGGGAGGGCTGGCCTCGGGATTGGGAGGCTTGGGTTGATCTGTGGGAGGGCTGGGTTCTGGATTTGGGAGGGCTGGGGTTTAGCATACACAGAATTGTGTACCCTTTAAGGATAGTGAAGGGTATAGAGAGGGGGAGAACAGTCTTAGACCTTTTGGTTTTCTATCTCGAAGACTTGGGTTGGGGTGGGGAAGCGGACCTTTGGGTTATGGCAGGGGGTGGGGTGGTATCAGAGCAGGTGGCTCTCTTCCTCTTACTCCCTTGTGGGGTAGGAACTCATGTAGTAGGGGGCATTCAGATTTTTTTAGGGGTGGACATGGAAGGGGAAGGGTGGGTAGTGGTGGGAACCCAGCCATTTTGCGTTTGTGAAGGGGGGCAGGGACAGGGGCTGAGGTGACTGGAGGGAAGGAGACCATCCTTTATTTAGGGGAGGGTGCCCGGACAGCAGTTTGGGGAGCAGCAGGGAGGATGGAGATGGAAGGGGTGGTGGAGGACACGAATGTAGTGGATGGTGTTCCAGGCTGGTCTGCCACCACCATGGAGTGGTCACCGGATCATGTCAAACAAGAAGATGTTGAGGTGTTGTCTTGAATTCCCCTCATCCTCTGGGCCACTGGTCACCTCTGTGTCACTTTGATGTAGGGAACAACTATGGCCAGCTGCTATCCCAACAGTCTCAGGCCTGTCTCCTTCACTGCCCTTGGGTGATGCTGTAATAGGAGGAGAAATACGTTCAATACAATTGCCTAAAAGCATAATGCAAGCAGATAGTGACATTAAACATTAGCACTGATAACCACTTGGACAAGGATTAGTACATCAGCTCAGTCATAGGCAGGAGTAAATGTATTAATGCCACAAAGACCTGAGCACCGTCAATCATCAGAGTGTCAGAACCACTGCTAGCTCCAATTGCATGTGTCAGCATGTCCATATTTCACCCTTATGTGTGTAGCAAGAGATAACATCACCCTATCAACCTAGGCCCTTGTACCATAACAATGTTCCCTTAAGTTATCTAATGAAATGTCCTCATGCAAAAATCACTACCTATACACACAGGGCCCTGCAACAAGCAAAAGGTCAGGTGTCCCAAACCTAGCACATGTAGTACTGCAGGGCAATTACTAGGGATACGTATCATCAAATTCTGAAGTCACAAGTGACATGGAAGTGGCCATTCCACACTGCTAACATTGCCAAGTTACATTTACACTTCTATCCACTGCCAGATGATTCTGTTAACAGATGCACATGAGTAGCCTAGCTACGTGTCACATGTAGTACAGAAGAGTAGTATGGAGACAAATAGGCACCAAGTAGTATGAGAAAGAACCATAAATAAACATTGAAAATGAGTCTGGCTAGGAATATCCCCAGTCAAGATCGGTTCATGTGAGCAGACCTTTTCCACATTCCATTTGTCAATGCCATGAAGACACTGAAAGTATCTGAGGCATTGTAATGAGCCTGTTTATGAAGATGCCAGATTGGCCTGCACAAGGGCAGGTTACTCACAGTACATTCCAAATATCTGTGACTCATTTACCTTTGTAGTACTGCCTGCTGACAAACACATGTCACAACAACATGTCAGCATATCACTGCCTGATGCATGCCACCATCCACAGACTGTGGGTTCACTGATGTGCATGCCCATCTTAACATACTGCATACATTCTTCTCATTGGCATGCTATAAGCATTGGCTGAAACAACTGGAACATCATGTGTGTCATTGCATAAACATTGTAACCTTTCAGATGTCATCCATCAATGTCATTGGGTATGTGTGACTCATCCATCCAATTCTAACATACCACTATTTTGGCTTACCCCATATCTGTATATCCATTACTCATTCATATAGTCATGTACACATTGGCCAACACACATATCTGATGCATACAGTTGGTAAATCGTCTATACCCACAGATCATGTATGCTACAGGGGTGCTTGTGACAGTACAACTCGTAAAGGTACACATAGCTGCATGTAGGCATCCGAAAAGATGGCACAGCGGTGTAAGCCAACTCATACTACTGTACACTCCCAAAATACCAAGAGGATGTTGTGCACAGTCACTGCATCCAGAGTACATTGTATGCCATGTCATAAGTATGTGGGACACCATCACATGAGACACAGTAGTGGGGCAGTTACATTGCAGACACAAGGCTGAGACGTGGCCTGTGAAGGGCCACTTACACACATGACATAATGGGACAGTGTAGGTAAGTAGAGACATAACACTGCCATGTGGATCTGCAACTGTGGAAATAAATGTTTTAGTGGACCCTGCTCAGTTCCTAGCAACACGACTTATAGCTAGTGGTGAACACCATGCCCCTACTACCATGCCTACAAGTGCAACAACAGCCCCTTTGTGTGGGACATGATTCAGCTCTAAGCTTGCGGGGAAAAATGCAGCCTTTTTACAAAAATTAGCTGTTTATGCAAAATGTTACACTCAGGCCAATACTCACCCCAAAGTTGCTGCAGCTGTGCTCTCAACTGCCCATGAAGGTGTGGGTGGGCCGCCACCAGTACGTGGGGGGTTAAAGGTCTGGCAAGCACCCCTTCTGCTTTTAGGGAACAGGCTCAGCTGGATCTCTGTGATCTTTCGGGCCCAGCGCCGGAGGTCATCCCACCTCTTTTGGCATTGGGCACTCTGCTGGTTGGAGACTCCTAGGGGCCCCACCTTCTGGGCAATGGCTTTCCAAATTACCTTTTTTTGATGGGTGTCGATCTGTGTGGATGCAGGAGATGTAGAGACAGTTTATAGAAGGAAATTTGAAGACCTCAATATGGTAGCTAGAAAATAGATTGCTATCTAGCACAAACATAAATCTATTTACAACACTGTACATGTGTCCATGTCACATGCTAAGCACAACTAATGCATGGAAAGGGCCTCTACTGCTCATTTCATTTGATGATTAACCTCAAACCTGGTTATGACATACACAGACTGAGGCAACCGATCAACATCATGTTGACCAAGCCAATCCTAGATGGAATGTGATGTGAGGGACCATGCCACACAGTGCATAGTTTTAGAAATGCTGAAGGGTAGACTCCCTGTGCATGGCTGTCCAGGCAGGGTTTTCGGAGCCACGGGTAAGGCAGACTATTCCAAGCAAGGGAAACACTTTGACGAATGTGTGACTACAAGCTCCCCTTCCTACCCGGGCAGAGCTCATGGGGCCGTAATTAGAGAACTATTATGCATCTATCTAAAGAAAGTATGCACACAGTAGGTCTCTAGTAAGAGAATACATACCAAGTAGGTATCATAAGTGCATGTATCAGTATTTTTTATATTCAACTACAACTCATATACAGAGACCATCAAGTTATATAGGAGTGGTAAATGGGATCATATCCGTTGGTCCTGATGAAAAGCCTTAGGGGAAGGCTTGAACCATGTTGACCAGGAGACAGGTACCCATTACAGTGTGAGTCTCCCACCCCCCTTTTTACTAGTACCAGCTAGAGGACTTAATAAATTATTCACTCTAAATAGCCAGGTATTTTTTAACTTTACTATTTTTCTTGACCCTCCCACTCCCTTTCCTCATAGTCATACACCCAACAAAGTGCTCCCACGTCTTTGTCAGTCATAGCACGCCCCGTCCCACAGCTGGGCGGGAAGAACCCGATGATGAAGCATGCCACTGTGGGTCCCTTTGGTGGGTGAGGGTTATTTTAAGAAAACTCATCGTTTTCTATAAAAACATTTAGGATTACAAAGTTAGGACGGTCAAATTTAAACCAATGGGCTCTTTTTGTTTATTTACACATGACAGGAGGTCCAGTCCTCTTTATAGCTCACCTCTTTTTTCCCCCTTTGGTTATATGTGTCCAAACACCTTAACTGGCAGGCCCAGGGCACTGATGCACATGGTACATAGTGGAGAGTAACATAATTTACACAACATAAAAGGACTCAGGTCAAAAGGTAAGGGCTGGTATGAGAGACACTCAGAGCTATATCTCTTTGGGGGGTGCAAATGTGGACTACTCAAAGGAAATACCTTTGAAGTAGAAGTTTGTACTTGCATCACAGGACACCCCTTTAGCCACATGTGCCACTGTAACAGGGAAAAGACACAAATTTTGCCCACCATGCCACCCCAGTTTAGACCCAGCCATATGCAAATCAGTCTTGACCCTGCTCCTCATGGAAACAGTCCAGCCCAGGTTTTAACTGGATTGTATGGGGAGCAAAAAAAACAACGGATTTAGGGTAAGATTCATGTACTGGGGTGAATGTTTGGCATTGTTCAGGATTCTGTCCATAAACTGTTCTTTTTGCAACTGTAACGGGGATGACACTAACTTTCCATGTGTATGTGGTTTGTGAGTTAGGACACTCTAGGCAAACATGTGATCCACTCCTCGATCTCTCACTAATAGTGACCTTAATCTTCACTGTACATGTCTCAGATGTGCAATCAGGAAGCATACTGGAAGCTATTCAATGAATAAACTGTCAGCAGTTCTGTGTGATTTGGGGACAGTCATTAGTAAAAGACACACATTGATACTGGGGGTCAATGTAAAGAACTATCAGGTGAGGGCATTTACCTCAGTCACCATCCTTAAGATTAGCCAATTAACAGCTATGAATGTAGTTATAGTTACTGAACACTGTTTCGGGGAACATCAAAGGTGAAGCTCGGCTTCAGGAACATGACCGTTTGCATCACGTCTCCTCCCACAGTCAGGCCTTGTTCCCTGTAGGCTGAGGCTAATTACCTAAGATGCACCTCCCAAATCCACCATTCCTAACCGATTACCGATGTAAACATATGGTTGAGTGGCACTCATAATGTGTCTGTTAGTTGTATTATTCTCACAGTCAACTGTTGTGCAAAGTCTGATGTGGACTGAGTAGACAGTGGAACAGTACAATTGGATAACATCATTTTCTGTTGCTTCTTACAGTATGCAGACATGGCACATGGTGAGACAGACCAATGCACATATACCATGATGTGTCTATCCAAGTCAATGTAGCTACCATGAACTAAAGTGATGCATAGAAATATGCATGTAACACAAGTGGAAATCACCCGCTTCACTCATTTGAATGTTGGCCTCCTCTCCACAAACTCCTGGGGCCCAAAGTAAGGGTCATGCAATGTATGCAATTAACATAATGGTCACCCTCTGAGGCACATTGTAGCCAATGGCATCAGATGGTAAGCAGTCAAATAGGGTGAAATGAGTACTTTAGAAACTTACCGGTACCTCTGGTAAGCCACAGAGCCTGCCATGGAGGGAAAGAACCTCGTCAACCAGGACTAACAGCTCTTCTGGAGTGAAGGGATGGGCCCTGTCCCCTTTAGTGCATGACATGAGTGCTCCAGAGGTCACAAACAGTAGCTTGTGATGGGGAGATGTGGTCATCAGCATTGTCCGAAAGCAAGTGATATGTTGGCAAAAAAAACAGGTATAAGTAGGCCACATAGGCGGCCTTCGGTGTAGACAGCACCGGACATTGGACGGCGTCAGCCGCATTTTTCAACATTAGCCTATGGCGGTGATGGCTGTGGATGAACACACCTACAGTGTGGTTCAAATCAGCTGGCATTAGCAGAATAAGCCACTCCCATTGGTGATGACTGGCATCTGCATAGGCAGTCTCCACTGTCATCGGACACATCCTTAGAACCACACTGGTCACAATAACTTTCTACAGCCTAAGGCTGTGGCCAGCGTGCTGAACATGCCTACCACATGGTTCAAATCAACCGGTGGTCACAGAATAAGCCGGTCCCGTTGATGATGTCTGGCATTTGCATAGGCAGTCTCCACTGTTGTCAGACACATCCTTAGAACTGCACCGGTTGCAATAACATTCTTCAGCCTATGGCTGTGACCGGCATGGCTGAACACGCCTACCGTGTGGTTCAAATCAGCCGGCGGTCGCAGAATAAGCCGGTCCCATTGGTGAAGTCTGGCATCTGCATAGGTGGTCTCCACTGTCGTCAGGCACATCCTTTGAACCACACCTGTTTTAATACTATTCATCAGCTAATGGCTGTGAATGACGTGGCTGAACAAGCCTACCGTGTGATTCAAATCATCCGGCGGTTACAGAATAAGCCGGTCCCATCGATGATGTCTGGCATTTGCATAGGCGGTCTCCACTGCTGTCAGACACATCCTTAGAACTGCACTGGTGGCGATAACATTCTTCAGCCTTTGGCTGTGTTCATTATGGATGCACACACCTACCACACGGTTTGAAAGCATCGTCAGTCGGGGATCCTGAAAGTCATAATGTGGAGGTGAAGTCTCCACTATGTCAGTCCTAATTATCTCATTGTATGATCTTTCGGAAGTGCGTCTCCCAAACAACATTGAAATAAATACATGGCACCTGATGTACCACACCTTTCCTCTGCCCATACCATTTATCACACTGCAGCGTTGTACATGAGTGTGCATAAACAGATGATTATCGTGGGGCTGGGTACCCTGACAGTGACGGTGGTAATGTGTGCAATGCAGACTCCACAATATGACGGTGCCCTCCAAATTTGATGATTCTGTATGATGTTCACGGCGCTGTTACAAACTCATGTGCAGTCTAGATTGGGGCAGATAGGTGGATTTTGTAATGATGGCAGTGCATCCTATCCATCAGGATGACTCCCGTATATATCTGGTATGTGTATGTAATGCCTTATGCTGTGTGTCGGCTGTGACGGGCTCTCACACAACAGTGCTTAATGTTTTGACTTCCCACTGCGAAGGTAGACTTTTATGTCATAGGTCGCATTCCACATGTAGTTGGAGCTATTGATGGCACACATATTGCTCTAGTACCTCTGCAAGTCCAAGAAAAGGAGTATAGGAACAGGAAGAACTTCTATTCCATCAATGTGCAAGTGGCCTCTCTAGTGGATTTATACAACTCACATGTCTGTGCCAAATTCCCAGGATCTGCCCATGGCTTTTACGTATTGCGAAACAGCACCATACCCCAGATGATGTCACAACTACAACCGGAGAGGGCCTGGTTTGTTGGTGAGTGAGATGTGTCAAACCTTTGTGTGTGTGGTGTCTGGTGGCATCTTCTGCAGATGTCTGAATCATAGATGCACATCTGTGTTTATCCCATCTAGGTGACTCAGCATATCCCAACCGACCATGGTTGTTGGCCCTGCTGAGGAATCCAACAACGCCAGGGGAAGTCTGCTTCAATGAGGCCCATGGGAGAACAAGGCGGCCAGTAGGGTGGACTTTTGGGCCAGATTCTGATGTATGGACAAGTCTGGAGCAGTCCTCCTCTACTCACTGATGAAGGTGAGTCAGATCACTATCACCCACTGCATGCTCCACAACCTCTCACTGTGCAGGAACATCCCTCTGATCATAGAGGATGGAGACCTGCAGTACACCTTAGGTGAGTACCCTGAAATGAACAGTGATGATGATAGTGGCAAAGAGGGAGTAGTTGACATGTGCCAACAGCTCATCAACAACTTCTTACCTTGAGTGTAAGTATGCTGAGAGACGTCATGACTGTGACTGTTACAGTTACTGTGGCTGTGCAGCTTTGAGAAAACCGTTGATGGTTGACAGTTTGGTGTGCTCAGATGTGAGTGACTGTGCAGGTCTGTTAGTGGAGGAGCTCTTGACACATGCACACGTTGTTGATGTTGCTTTGTGTATTGGTCTGCTGTAGGTACTTTCGCCCTGCCATCTTTATGTACTTTGATAGGAAAACACTTGCAAACAACAATCCCATGGATGGGATGTGATGGAGGCTGGTACATTATGAATCATGTGCAGGATTACTGATTGTAACTGCCAATGGCACATCTCTGATACTTTAGCTACTGCATATGGAAAAATTGGATGTGATGGACGATAGCAAGAAGTGAGATGTGTGCAATCAGTACACTGATTTGTTGTGCCCGTTGGTGAGGTATTACTTACCAGTCTCCAGTCCCCAGGTGTTCTAGTCAACCCATCAGTATGAGTTGTAATGGTGGCCCGGGAGACCCACCGCCAGCTTTCTGAGCCACCAAGTGGCTCCTGTTGATGAGGTGCTTGGCCCTGATCTTAATGTCATGACACCTCTTCCTGATGTCCTACTTTGTGCTCAGAGTGATACCACCACTGTTGACCTTGTTGATGACCCTTTCCCACATTTCATTCTTCCTTCGAACAGAGGTTTGTTGGACTTGGGCTCCAAACAAATGTGTCTCTCCTCAATCAATTTCATCCACCATCACTGTCAACTCAGGGGCCGATTCACAGAACTAATCTGAGATAAAATCCTAAACTTACTACTTTTGGTATTCACAGAAGGCATTTAGTAGTAGTAAAGTTAGGACTCCTAACTTTACTACTACTAAACTGAGATAAAATCCTAAACGTACTACTTTTGGTATCCACAGAAGACATTTAGTAGTAGTAAAGTTAGGACTCCTAACTTTACTACTACTAAATGCCTTTTGTGAATACCGAAAGTCGTAAAGTTAGGATTTTGTCTCAGTTTAGCCGCCGCTTATTTTAAACAGAAAGACAGATTCCTGGAGGCAATTTCACAACACTAGCAGAGCGCCCTTTTTTGGGAGGTCTTAAGAGTAACAAATAAGAAAAAAAAATATTTTGCGTAATCTAAATAAAAATATTGTTGTCCTGAATAAGGTGGTGTAAACCACCTCAAGTACCGCTGAATGATTTTTTTTTTTTTTTTTAAAGTTGTTGCTTTTTATTGTTTAGATTGTTGAAACAAGAGATAGTTTTTTATTTATTGTGTTGAATTGCTTTGCACTGTTCAAATAAGAACAATGATATGGAAGCTGGGGCACCCGGTCTCGGCAGGGACACTCAACATCCTGTGATTCTGGGCAAATCACTTAACCTCTCTGTGGCTAACAAAATGATTGTGTCCATCTGTAACGCAACTGGTTCTCATGTAAAGCACCCTGTAACCTTCGGGTTGAGTTTGTGCTATATAACACTCCAGAAAAAACAAAAAACAATGGGAGAGATAGGGCTTGTATTAGTGAAAAATGAATTTAGCAGTTTTTCACTATCAGAACATGAAAAAAAGTACGTCCTACCTTTTAAAAACACTGCACCCTGCATTTGGGGGCTACCTGAGGCCTACCTTAGGGGTGACTTACATGTCAAGAAAGGAAGGTTTGGGCCTGGCAAGTAGCTTAAATTGCTGGATTGAAATGTCAGTTTAAAACTGCACACACAGGCTCAGCAATGCTAGGCTTGAGCCATGTTTAAAGGGCTTCTGAGTAGGTGGCACAATCAGTGCTGCAGGCCCACTAGTAGCATTTAATTTACAGGTGCTTGGTACATACAGGGCACTTTAGTAGTGGTTTACCAGTAAATTCAATATGCCAATTTTGGAAAAGCCAATGTTGCCATGTTTAGAGTACAGAGCATATGCACTTTAGCAATGGTTAGCAGTAGTAAAGTGCCCTGAATCCAAAAACCAGCAAAAACAAAGCCAGCAAAACAGGAGGTCAGGAGGCAAAAAGTCAGAGGAAACCATGCGAAGGAGGCCAGGTGTAACATGTGTGTTCCCTAGCTGAAGGTGGGTAGAGCTACCCAACGCCTTGAGAGATCTCTTGACTAAGGCAGAAGAACCTGGACAGACAATAAGCATTGGATTGGTCTGTGTCAGGATGGTGTTCCACTGCAAAATCCATTCCTTGTAGGGAGATGGACCACTTCAATAGTTTGGAATTCTCACCCCACATCTGCATTAATCATCCTAGGGGCCCGTGGTCTGTCTGAACATGGAAGGGAGTCCCAAACATGTATCAACTTAGCTTCATCAGCACCCAGGCAACTGTAAAGGCTTCCCTTTCAATCATGCTTCACCTCTGTTCCCTAGGAAGTAGCCTCCAACTGATGAAGGCAACAGGCTGATCCAGGCCCTCTTCATTTAGCTGTGACAGCACGACCCTTATGCCATGTTCTTAGATGTTCCTCTGCACAACAAACTCTCAGGAGAAATCAGAGGCCTTGAGCATGGGTGCCAAGCACATGGCTTCTTTCAGCGCATCAAAAGCTTTCTGGCACTCCTCTGTCCAGATCACCTGACATGGCTGATTCTTGGAAGTCAGCTCTGTAGAGGGGGCAACAATGTTGCCTCACCACTTGGTGAATCTCCTGTAATAACCAGTGAGGCCTAAAAAGGCTCTCACTTCTGTCTGGGTCTTGAGGGGGCTCCCAAGCCAGAAAGGTGTCAAATTTGGGCTGCAAGGGCTCTACCTTGCCGATACCCTGCTTGGTGCCCCAAGTAAACCACAGAACCCTGCCCTATATGGCACTTACTGGCCTTGAAAGTCAGGCCTTCACTCTGCCGAGCCTAAAGCACTTCCTGGAAGAGGTTCAAGTGGTCCTCACAACTAGAGCTGAAGACTGCAATATCGTATAGTTAGGTGACCCTGAAGTTCTCCAACCTAGCCCGGACCTGATAGATCAGCCTCTGGAAAGGGGCAGTGGCATGCTCCAACCCAGAAGGCATGACCCGGAACTGGAAGTGCCCTTCTGGTGTTGAGAACACTGACCTCTCTCTAGCCCCCTCAGTCAAGGCAATTTTCCAGTACCCAAGCCATTAAGTTAAACGTGCTGAGGATCGTGGCAGCTACAAGCCGATCAATGAGCTCATCAGCTCTGGGGATGGGGTGTGCGTCAGTCTGTGAGACTGCACTGAGCCCGCTGTAGTCCACGCAGAGCCTAAGTTCAGGTGTCATGGATGGAGGAGCAGCCTTAGGAACCAACACCACTGACCTTTACCATAGGCTGTTTTAGGGCTCAATAACCCCAAACACCAGCATCTTGGAGACCTCCTCCTTGATGCTAGCCCTCACCTTATCAGACAACATGCAAATGTTGTTCTTTACAGGTGTGCTGTTCCTTGTATCAATATCATGGGTACACCATGTAATGAGTCCTGGGGTAAGGGAGAACAGAGAGGAAATCTGCCCCGGTAACTGGTGACAGTCTCTCTGTTGATCTAGTGTCAGTTAGGGGAGAGGCTGATACCCTCCACTGACCCATCCTGCTCCTTGGAAATTAGGAGGTGGGGGAGAGGTTCGCTCTTCACGTCCATCCCATCATCATTAACCAAGAGCATGATTTTCTCAGACCTATCAACGTGGGCCTTGAGTCGGTCCATGTGCAGGACCCTCAAAGGGTTCCTAGGAGTCTGAAAGTGCACCAGGTAGGTGGCATCACTCTTGTGCTCCTTTTCCTCATATGGGCCATACCAGAGGTCCTGGAGAGCACAGGACTCCACTGGCTCCATTACCCACACTTTTAGACCAGGCTGAAACTCAACCAGAGTGGCATTCTGGTCATGCCATCATTTCACGTCCTCCTGGCTAGCTTCAAGGTTCTCCTGTGCGAGCTACCTGAAGAGGTCTGTCTGGTTGTGGAATACCAGTATGAATCTAACTACATCCTGGGGTGGTTTCCTGGGAGCTTGCTCCCAGCATTCCTAAACCAAACTGAGAGGTCCTCCCACAGGGTGTTCATAAAGAGGTTCAAAAGGGCTGAATGCAACATCCCTTCTGTGGAACATTCCATTAGGGGTACAGAAGGCCTGGCAGGTGGATGTCCTACTTACGCCTCATTGGTTTGGGTAGATTCATAATCATGCCTTTAAGGGTACAGCTGAACCTTTCAACCAACCCATTGGTTTTGGCATAGTAAGGAGTGGTGAACTTATAGGTCACAGAAAACACAAAGAGATGATGGACGGATCGCTGAAACTTTTCAGACACTCACCCCCAGTCACAGATCTGGGTTGAATCCATCATCATTCTTTAGCTCACTTTGCCACCTCAGTTCAGACCCAGCTTTATGCAAATCAGTCTTGACCCTGTGCCTCATGGGAACAGTCCAGCCCGAACTGCCAAGCCAGGTTTTCCCTGAACCGGAAACAAGCATCCTGGGACCGGTTTCTGGGTAACTCCCTTCATCAGCCAGGCTAGCTTGAATCCAGTGGCAAAGTGAGCAAGGGACCCATGTCTGGGCATACCCTGCCAACTTAGGGCGAACAAAGCAAACACAAGGAGATGATGGACAGAGCGCTGAAACTTTTCAGACACTCACCCCCAGTCACAGATCTGGGTTGAATCCATCATCATTCTTTAGGTCACTTCGCCACCTCAGTTCTGACCCAGCTATATGCAAATCAGTCTTGACCCTGTGCCTCATTGGAACAGTCCAGCCCGAACTGCCAAGCCAGGTCTTCCCTGACCCAGAAACAAGCATCCTGGGACCAGTTTCTGGGTAACACCCTTCATCAGCTAGGCTAGCTTGAATCCAGTGGCAAAGTGAGCAAGGGACCCACTTCTGGACATACCCTGCCAACTTAGGGCGAACAAAGCAAACACACGGAGATGATGGACAGAGCGCTGAAACTTTTCAGACACTCTCTCCCAGTCACAGATCTGGGTTTAATCCATCATCATTCTTTAGCTCACTTCGCCACCTCAGTTCAGACCCAGCTATATGCAAATAAGTCTTGACCCTGTGCCTCATGGGAAGCCAGGTCTTCCCTGAACCGGAAACAAGCACCCTGGGACCTGTTTCTGGGTAACATCCTTCATCAGCCAGGCTAGCTTGAATCCAGTGGCAAAGTAGGCAAGGGACCCACGTCTGGGCATACCCTGCCAACATAGGGCGAACAAAGCAAACACAAGGAGACGATGGACGGAGCGCTGAAACTTTTCAGACACTCACCCCCAGTCACAGATCTGGGTTGAATCCATCATCATTCTTTAGCTCACTTCGCCACCTCAGCTCATACCCAGCTATATGCAAATCAGTCTTGACCCTGTGCCTCATGGGAACAGTCCATCCCGAACTGCCAAGCCAGGTCTTCCCTGACTCGGAAACAAGCATCCTTGGACCGGTTTCTGGGTAATACCCTTCATCAGCCAGGCTAGGTTGAACCCAGTGGCAAAGTGAGCAAGGGACCCACGTCTGGGCATACACTGCCAACTTAGAGCGAACAAAGCAAACACAAGGAGATGATGGACAGAGCACTGAAACTTTTCAGACACTCACCCCCAGTCACAGATCTGGGTTGAATCCATCATCATTCTTTAGCTCACTTCGCCACCTCAGTTCAGACCCAGCTATATGCAAATCAGTCTTGACCCTGTGCCTCATAGGTCACACCACACTCCGTCCACATGGCCTTCATGTAGTTGGATATGAAGTTGGTAGCCCCGGTCAGATAGCACCTCCTTGGGGAAACCCACACAAGTAAAGATTCCCATCAGCATCCTGGCCACCACAGGCTACATCAATGTCCTGAGAGGAATACCTTCCAAGTACCGGGTGGCATAGTCCACCAAGACCAGAGTTAATTTGTTGCCCATGGCTGCCTTGGGATCCAGAGGCACCACAATGTCGAGGCCAACCCATTTAAAAGAGGTGCCAATGACAGGGAAAGGTTTCAAGGGGGCCTTACACCTCCCCACTGACTTGACACTCGTGTGGCAGGTAGAACAGGACCTACACTGCACATCTGAGGCATTTATCACTTGAGGTCAATAAATGTGGGTGACAAGCCTGTGAAAGGTCTTGTCTTGACCCAAATGACCTGCCAATGGCACATCATGAGCCAGACCCAGTAGGAAGGCGCTGTAGAGCTGGGATACAACCAACACACCAGGCCCAGGAACCTTAGGCTCACAATACAGGAGACCATTCTCACAATAGATCAGGTGCTGCCTGGGCGTTAGCCTGCCACCAAAGACTCTCAAGAGTAGGGCACTCTTTCTGCTCCTTGCCCTTCCTGCTGCCAATTAGTCAGATCAGGAAGGTTCCCCAGTTCAGCCACATCTTCCCCTGTAGGCACTGGGGCATCCCCCTCAGTTTCTGCCTCCTTCCAGCCCATGGAAATTACAGGGATGAGTTTCCCACGCCCCTTGCCATTCCTCTTTTTGGCAGGCACCTGGGCCATTGTTCCAGGTTCCAGGTCCTTCTGACCTCCCTCATGAACTGCCATGGACCTTGCAGTCAGGCACACCCACTCGGGAAACCCAACCATCTCCAAGTGTGACCTGAGCTCCACCTTCCATATGGTGTGTGCCAGGTCATTGCCCAGCAGACAATCCACGGGCATGGATGGACTTACAGCTACTTTCAGCAGACCTGAGATCCCCCCACTCAAAGGAAACCAGAGCCACAGAGTTGTGGCTCTCATAGTTGTCAGCAGCAACAACTTGGTAGAACGTGTTAGCGACTACCTTCTCTGAAGACACCAGATGGCACTGACGTAAGACGTGCTGGCTTCTAGGTCTCTCAGAGCCTCCACTCTCTGCCCATTGATGAATAACCACTGACTGTACTTCCCAGTTTTGCCGGGTGTGTGAGTTTTCTGTAGCAGCTCTGCATTACTCAGGGAAAATAGGGTTAACTGTGCACTCTACCGAGCACTATCTAGGGTCATCTCCTCCCGAAGCGCTACATTAGTCAACATCAGCGACTGCCCACCGGTGGGGGGCTGTGCCTTCTTGGGACACTTGGCATCACCTTTGCAGTGCCCTTCCAGCTAGCACTAATAGCACTTCCCGGGAACCTTCCCTGCAGGCTAACTAGCAGGGAACATTTTCTTCTTCTCAGCTGGGGGATGGGAACCCTGACCCTCAGAACTATTTTGGGGCCCTTTATAGAACTCCTTGCTCTGTTTGGCACCCTGCCCACCTTTGTGGCTATTCCGCCAGATACCTTCCTGTGGACACTGGTGCTGACACAGCGGTCCTCCTCCTTAGCAAGCTCCCTGGGGTCAGTGAGCTTACTATCAACAAGGTGTTGGCACAGATCTTGAAACAAAGGGGTATATTCACAAGGAAATGGCGCAGCACAGCGCAGCAGCAAATTATGCAGTGCAGTGCTGCATCTTTAAAAAAATGCAGGGCTGCGCTGTATTCACAAGAATATGGTGCACCCCTGTGTTTTCCCTTGCCCTGGCGCTAAAAATAGCTGCCTAGTGTCAGCACAGACACCCTTGCACCATAGTGCAAGTGTGCCTCTACTGCAGGGATGATTTCCTACAATACAGGAACCCTCGCACCATGGTGTTTGGCTGTCTGTGTTGCAGAGAATGATTGTTTATGTGCAGAAAGGTGTCCTTTATTCTTTAAAGGCTATTTGCTCTTTCTATATTTTCTGTACAATGCAGCACACATGGAAAGAGCAACAACGAGGAGAAACAAAAGTATTTCTCCTCGTTGCCCCAATCTAAAGCTTTCTTTTGCATGGCATTTGTTTTTCGCGCTGCTTCAGATTTACACATCCTTGTAAATCTGGAGTAGCGTAAAAAAGCAATGGGTGTTGTTGTGGAATGCCCACAGCACATAAGTACTTGCAAATCAGGGACTACTATATCCGAGGCCGAGGTTTGCTAGAGCTATCTAGCCCCTCTGAGGTTCTGTCTGCATTTTTTAGGGTTACTAGATGAGGTGTTATCGGCAAAACTTATCAGAGACTTATAGGGGGGGTTAGTGACGACGGCATACAGATAGCGGCTAAATTAAGTCGGATTTTTAACTGTAATGTTACTAAGGAGGAGATTAATGAATCCCTGGACACAATAGACTCGGCAGTAACTTCAGTCAATCTAAAGCTAAAGCAAATTAGATTAATTTTTTATGCTTTATTATACTCCGGAGCGAATTTCTAAATGGGCTACTAGCTCAAACAATACTAAATCATACTGTCCGAAAAAGGAATTTGCTGCAGATTTGCACCATATGTTCTTTTTGTGTCCTAAACTGAAAGAATTTTGGTCTGGTATCACCCTCGCTCTCGCAGTCTGGGCCGGGTACGATAATGCGGTCACTGAGAAAGAGTTGGCGTTGGGAATATTCTCAGAGTTAGGCTGTCTTACTAAGTCGTTCGCTTCTATCATATCAGCTTGTGCTCGTCTATGCATAGCTCGCTCCTGGATCCAGAGCAGGAGTCCAAGTGTTAATGAATTTTGGGTCTTACTAAGAGAAATCTATGAAATGGAGATGGCATTAGCTAAAGTTAGAGGCCCTCGGTCTTGGCTTAAATTTAAAAGGACATGGTCCTGCCTTCAATGGGACTGAGAGTCCAAGGAAAAATATTTTTTTCTTTATCAAATTATAATGTGGTTATGTCTGTTTTCTGTCCTGTTTACGATTATTATTGGTATAATGGTATATAGTTTATGAAATTGTCTGTCCATGTAATCTATCTGTTTTGTGGCTATAAAATAAAAAAAAAATAAAAAAATAAAAAAAGGAATGCCCACAGCAACATCCATTTCATGCTCCTTTCACGCAGATACCTGCATGAAAGGGTTCCATATTTACAAAGCAGGATTACGCCACTTTGTAAATATGGTGCAGAGCATTGTGACACCGGACCGTCAACAAAAGTGATATTCTGGTGGTGCAATCCCCTTGTAAATATGCCCCAAAGACTGAAAAAATGCTCTTTTCAAACAAAATACGTTGCCCTGATAATTTCTCACCTCAATGCCCTTGACCCACCCATCCATTGCCTTGCAAAAAGAATCCACACAATCCAACCAGGTCTGTTGGTAAACCTTCTGGCTATCTCTGAATTTTTGTCTATACTTCCCTGGGGTCAGACCAAGCTTCCTGATTAGGGCCTCCTTCATGGGGGCTATGTCATCCTGTCACTCCCTTATAGGGCCAGTAGAGTGCCCTCCCCCTCAATTTGGAAATGCCCTCTAATCTGCCTCAGGGACCTTGTGCATTTGAAGTTCAATTTCATAGACCTCAAACCATCTGTCTGTGTCATCTCCCACCACAAATTCAGACACCAGACCTTTGGGTATGTGGACCCTCCTCTCAGAGAGCATGGAAGAATTGTTGCCACCATCACTGCTGGACTCCACCTGCCTGGGCTTGATGTCCAGCTCTCTCAGGCTCATCTCCGGAGCCAACATATTTTTTTCTCCTCAAAAGCCAACCTATTATGGCTCTCCTCCATCTCCATAGCATGTTTTCTCCTCTAAGGCCTGATTCTTTTGCTGTGCCTCAAACTTTAGTTTGGCAAGTTGTAATTTTAATTTCTTCCCCTCCCTCCTGTCCTCTAGCTCCTCTGGAGACATACTTTTAGAGGACACACTGCTCCCTGTCTTGCGGGGCACCATCTCTCCTTGCAGGCTGGCCATTCTCTGTCCATAGACAGTCCCAGGTTCTCGTCTGAATCCTTGTCCAGCTCATCATCATCCTCTATTTTCTCCTTATCCTCCTCAGGGATCTAACGTTCTGCATTACTAACTTCTATCCAGTCCAACAAATGTTTTTCGAGAAAATGTTTTCTGTCAAGGCTGACACCACCTTTTTTTTACAATTGTGTGTTTGCACGTGCCATGTACCTGGATGTCTTATACAAATTAAAGGCTGAGGCTATAACCAAGTATACATAATAAATCACATTTTTGGCAAGACATCACGTTTATTATACATACAAGCACTTCTTTAACTATTTACAAGTACCATAGAAGAGAGAGTCTCATGAACCACTTTCTGAAGGGGCAGGTTGTAAATATTTTAGATGGCATAATCCAGCTGCAAACTTGCAACTACTGTATTGCCATTGTGCTGCATTTATATGTAGATGCTTATATTAAAGTGTCACAAATGTGATGTATATCCTGTCTGCTTTATTGCACTTATGAGTAACTTATATGTAATTTTTCATATTTTAAGGTGGATGGTATAGCTGTCATATTTGTGATGGAATTGCTGTCCAGCAAAATTGAAGTCTGGGCAACATCGAATATATTTTATGTACTTGTAATAGCTAGTTCTTTGAATTTTTAGTGTCCTGTTTTAGAGTTTTTCAGATGGGTAACTACATAACAAATGTGCCCAAATAATCTGTCTTTTTGCAAGTGCATTATATCCTATGGAACTTTGAAAATGGAGTAAACCTACCGAAAAACACCACATATGCCCTAAATTTACATCAACATTAAAATTAGCAATTTTCTAATACAGATTCAGTCTTTTTGTCCTACCCTAGACCCTAGACCTGGGTCACAATATTTAAGTACACATCAATAAAACACTACTTCCTGCAGGGTTCCTACATTTCTAGCCTAAACATATTTTTAAAAATCTAGCCAAGGCAAAAAAAACATCAAAAAAATTCCATATTCAACAAAAATGCAAGTGTATTATTGCAATGTTTTATAACATACTTTATAAAAAGCATTTTAAAAATGGAATGACAAGGCCTATAAAAATGATGAAAATCAATTAGAAAATGCACATAAAAATGTTGAGATTTCAGTCCACATGTACAATTATTCTCCATATCCCAAAAAGTTTGACATTTCTCCTCCCTCGGATACCGTACATTCAACGCCACCCGAAATTTTAAGAGAAGTGAACATAAATTGGCATCAGGAAAAGCAGCTATGTAGGGAAATGCTCTTCTAGTTTCTCATGAATCTAACATATTACTTGCAGACGATTTCTTCCCAACATACATCATGTCAGCCAATCTAGACACCCTTAAGCTGGCCATATGCACCTCAGCCTTCGAGAGGAGTGAAACCTCGGTCACCTTACATTTTACAATTTTTAAGGCCTAAGCAATGATGCCTTATCTCTTTCTGACCTGCATTGCCCACCTTAGCTCACTTCTTCCTATTTCAGTAGCACAGACAGCTTCTATCTTCTGAACCTCTGAGGACCAGAGTTTATCCCAGAATCTCAGGGTTGTTTTGTGAGCCAAGAAATTCCAGGCCTGCAAATCCCCTTCAAGTCTTATTGCCAGGGCCATCGCAGATTTGGGGAGACCAAACAGTTTTTTCAAGCACTTATTCTGGCATCTCTCCCACCTTTCCGCTGTACTTAAGGACAATACCTCGGCCCCATGAAGACACTGAGTGGAAACCATTGCACTATATGCTGTTAAGAGGGGAGACCAGGATGGACCACCAAAAAGTATTCCTAAAGTGGGCTAGGCCCCTACAGTTGCGGCTGCCCGGGTCTCAACCAATTCTTTATGGAGGGCCCAGCTCAGCTTTTTTGTGAACATCATACCTAAGTATTTATATGAAGTCACCACCTCCACTATCTTATTTCCCAGAGCCCACTTAAAAGGTTGTTTTTTTTCCAGAAAAAGGATTATTTTTGTTTTACTCATATTCACCTGTAACCTATTTGCCTTACAGTAGCCGTTACATTTTTACAGTTTCCTCTGTAGGCCAATTTGGGTCAGGTCAAGAATCACCATGTCATCTACATAAAGCAGGCAAGGCACATACCTACCCTCAATTTTTGACAGGAATGACTGTGTAGCAGTCAGCATCCCTGGAAGGTCTGCAAGAAACAAAAGAAAACAGCGTGGGGGCCAAAACACAACCCTGTCTTAACATGTTACCTAGAGGTATCCATTCAGAGAGGGACCCATCCATGTCAAGCTCCACCTGGGCCCAATTTTTGGAGTGAAGTTCCTGCAAGATTGCCCATAAACATAGCGGGATACCCTGTTTTCGTAGTTTAGACCAAAGCAAACTGCGATCTACCAAATCAAAAGCCGAACTAAAATCAACAAAGCAACAGAATAGGCTCCCTGTAGATTCCATTGCTTTTTGATCCAGGGCCCACTAACTAAAACAAAGATCTATTGTTGTGTGCCCTCATTTAAAACCGCCTTGTTCCATTGGTATTATTTCATTACAATCAATCCAATTCCTTAAAGAGGTAAGGATGACCTTTGAATATAATTTTGCACCCACATCTAGCAAGGTTATCAAACAATATTTACCAAGTACACCCCTCTCCCCTTTTTAATGGATCTGCTTGATTATTGCACCTTTCCAACTAAGCAGGAATATACCCAACTTAGGGGGTCATTACAATGGCGGAAGGACCGCCACCGCCAGCCATGCGGTGGCGGTCCTTCCACCATCAGACCGTGAATTTCCCCCGCCACATTACGATGGCAGGGGGATACAGACTGCGACCGTGGTGGACGGAAAGACCGTCCGCCACGGAACCGCCACAGGCAATCGGCCCGATTGCCTGGCGGAGCAGTCTGCATGCATAGAATGGTGGTGGTGCCTAGCAGACACCGTCCACCATATTATGATGCAGGCTGTGAGCCAGCCTTTCCATGACGGCGACACCGTCATGAAAAGGCTGGTGGAGATCCTGTTCGGGGGCCCGTTGCAGGTTCCCAATGGGGGGGTGCATTTGCACTGGGGGCTACCTACATTTCAGTGCACTAAGTGGCAGGCACCGTGTGGTGCCTGCCATGCAGTGCACTGTAATGCACAACATACATTTTCAACATTGCGGCGGGTGCTGCTGTCAGCAGCACCCACCGCAATGTTAAAAATGCAAGATGCGACCGCCATGGTGGCGGTCGCATCCTAATGAGGTGTGTGGAACCGCCGAATGTATTGCGGATGGTCCCGGTCACCACCACGATGGCGGACGGACTCCAGTCTGTCCGCCATCGTAATCGGCCCCTTAGTTATGGCTAAAAAAACCTTTGAAAAGAATTTCGCCCACCACAGAGTCTTAATCACAATTGTGGGGAGATTATCTGGCCCAGCTGCTTTAGTCAGATTTGAAGGGGTTATTAACTTGAACATAGCATGGAAGGAGAAGGACTCCAATGCCTCCACCTCCAATTCTGGCCAGTTATCCCTCACAATTACCTCCCTGGGCTTGTAAATATCACTTAAGAAGGGCACACAAACTGTTTCTGGAACCATGCATCTTACTGGAGATGTCACATTTCCACATCCCTTCTTGACTAACTTCCAAAGTGTCCTCATGTCCTTACCCTGGAGGGTGCTGATCATGAGATACCAATTTGCTAATAAGTCTGCTTTTTAGCCCTAACCAGTGGCTCATATGCTCTTTTTTTATGATTAATGCTCTCAAGAGTAATCATGGGGTCCCTAAAGCGCCTGGCCCTTCCTACTTTCCTTAACTCCTTCTTAACCTGCGGCACTCCTTATCAAACCATGGCTGTCTTAGGAACCAACTTCACTTTTTCTCTCTTGCTTCCTTTTTACATAGCCTTACTATTGGGGTAAAATGATTAATTACCTCGGTAATGGTCGTAGTATACCGTTCCAAGACTCTCAACCTTGTATCTCTCCCAAAATCCAGCTCTCTAAGGATTTGATACTGCATCAGTTGCGTCGTGTACCTTTTGTCTATTCTTGGTGTTAGACGCTTTGTGAAGGCAACTACCATCGGTATCACCCGTTCCCTTACTGATAAGTCTGCAGCAGTAATGATTTTCAAAACCCAATGATCACTGCCCCTAATTCTTAGTACCTCAAAACCTTTACAGTGGTCAAAAAACCATGCCTGTATAAGCAGATAGTTTATTGGGCAGTGCTGGTTCCCACGCAGATATGTTTTGACTGCCGTGAATATCCCTTATAACACCCATTTAAACAGACAATCCCTAAAACCGAGAGAAATTGAGTACATTTCTTATCTAATTTAGATTAAGCACACTCTGGGAAGATTACCTTTGGAATATCGTAGGCTTCTAACATATCTGAGGCTTCCACGCCTACCTACGCTGGAGCCAAACGGAGGTTGAAGTCCCCTAAAAGGAGAACTGGTGGAGCCCTGGGCAATTCTGTCAGACCCACCAGGTAGCTCTGGAGCACCTCCCACACATCCTTCCAGGACTCTTCATAGTTTATATAGACATTAGCAATTGTAAGGCTATTTTGTGGCAGGCAGCCATCATACATATCCAAAGAGCAAGCCAAAAGCCACTCACTACTTGTCTGGATAATTCTTGCACCTTTACTACATTTAGTTGAAATTAATGTCATAAGGCCACCTCTCATCCATCCATGACCTATTTTACTTCCTCGTATTGTAAACTGCATAAACCCACTTTGGTGGATCGGATCACCCGCCAAACAGGTCTCCTGGAAGCAAATTATCTCATTTTCCTCCTAGATCTGTTGTTTTTATTAAGTTCCCCAACCCATGAACATACCCGGATATGACCCCCCCAAGCCAGAGGGTGCAGATACTACCTAGTCCACCCGCCCCCCCAAGATAACACGCTCTCCTTATCAACGCTTAGATGCGCAAATCTATTGAGAAGTGGGATAGGTTCTATCCCTTCATTTCTTGGGAAGGGTGGAATAGTTATCTTTAAAGTACCTCGATTATTCCCCACCATTCAGAAGCAGGGTGAGATTTTCTTCCCATCAATCAGCAGATTTACTTGTTCTTGATTTAATCCAGCATGATTTACCAGGAGGGGTGGATCTATACAGAAAGGTCCTATCTCAGATATCGGGACAATTCTGAAGCCGAGTCTATTAATCCCATCGTTAGCCTCTGATGCCAGGTGCACAAATACTGGGGAGCTAAAAATAACTTCTGTAACTTCTCCACCTATTTTGGATTGAATGAAGGCCACATATTCTATATCCTTTGATGTGACTACCTCCAATTCCTTATAGGACAAAAATGCCTTTAATAAGCTTGACCTATTCAGTGGCTTCCATTCATTTGCTTTCTTCCCTTTTCGAGTCACCTCCAAATACACATGTTTTATTCTGGGTTCACTCTGAGGGGACTGTACCCGGTCATGGGCTAAAACAACCTCAAATTGCTGAAAATCTGGCCTTGCACAGCCCTCAGGAGACTTATGATTTCCTACTGAGTGCTGGGGGGTCGTAGTTTTATTAGGTTCACTGATGGAATATCGATGTCACAAACATCAATGTTCTAAATATAGAGAAAAAAATATCGACTGCAAAAATATCGACTCCCATACCCTAACAGGTAAGTTCAAAAATATCGACTCCAAAATATCGAGGTAAAAAATATTGATGTAAAAAATATTGATTTAAAAATATATATATAAAAAATAATATATATTGAATATATCAAATTCTAATATTATTTTTAACAAAAAAATAAATAATAATATACATTTTAACTAAATATAAGAAATAAACTTAATTAAACAAAATATAAACACACAAACATAATAATTTATACATATACATATATATTTACTTAAAAATAATTAATTAACTATTATCTTTATTTAATTTTTAAACTTAAAAATTATACAAAAATAAAATATATATATATTAATTATTTAAAATAAAAAAAACATTCTATAATAAATTAAAACATTAAACTATTAAAAAAATTAAACTAACAATTCCCAATACAATAAGTTCAACAGTAGGCAAAGTGTTGGATAGCGGAATAATTAAATTTACTTCCCCAATTCCAGTGAGTACAACAGTAGGGAAAGTTTTGGATCGCGGAGGGGAAAAAATGTATATTACCACTCCAAAGAGTGCAACAATAGGGAAAGTGTTGGATAGCGGGGGGTAAAAATTACTATTCCCACTCCAAGGCATGCAACAGTAGGGAAAGTGTTGGATAGGGGAGGGGTAAAAATGACTATTCCCACTCCAGTGAGTGCAAAAGTAGGGTAAGTGTTGGATAGCGAAGGAATTAAATTTACTATTCCAACTCCAGTGAGTGCAACAGTAGGGAAAATGTTGGATAGCGGAGGGGTGAAAAATACTATTCCCACTCCAGTAAGTGCAACAGTAGGGAAAGTGTTGGATAGCGGAGGGGCAAAAATTACTGTTCCCAATCCAAAGAGTGCAACAGTAGAGAAAGTGTTGGATAGCGGAGGGATAACAATTACTATTCCCACTCCTGTGAGTGCAACAGTAGGGAAAATGTTGGATAGCGATGGGGTAAAAATTACTATTTCCACTCCAAAGATTGCAACAGTAGGGAAAGTGTTGGATAGCGGAGGGGCAAAAATTACTATTCCCACTCCAAAGAATTGAATAGTAGAGAAAGTGTTGGATAGCAGAGGGGTCAAAATTACTATTCCCACTCCACAGAATGCAACAGTAGGATAAGTGTTGGATAGCGGAGGGGTAAAATGTTTTATTCTCACTCCAGTGAGTGCAATAGTAGGGAAAATATTGGATAGCGGAGGGGTAAAATTACTATTCCCACTCCAGTAAGTGCAACAGTAGGGAACATTTTGGATAGCGGAGGGATAAAAATGACTATTCCCACTCCAGTGAGTGCAAAAGTAGGGTGAGTGTTGGATAGCAGAGTGATTAAATGTACTATTCCAACTCCAGTGAGTGCAACAGTAGGGAAAATGTTGCATAGCGAAGGAGTAAAAATTTATATTCCCACTCCAAAGAGTGCAACAGTAGGGAAAGTGTTGGATAGCGAAGGGGAAAAAATTACTATTCCCACTCCAAAGAATGCAACAGTAGAGAAAGAGTTGGATAGCGGAGGGTTTAAAATTACCATTCCCACTCCACTGAATGCAACAGTAGGATAAGTGTTGGACAGCGGAGGGGTACATTTTTTTATTCCCACTCCAGTGAGTGTAACAGTAGGGAAAGTGTTTGATAGCGTAGGGGTAAAAATTACTAATAATGCTTAAACAGTTGAAAAAAAACAAAAAATATTACAAAATTTAAAAAATCAAATCAAATCAAGCTTTATTCGGTATATAGTGTATAACCATAAAAGCATTCTACACAAAAATCAATTCTCCATGATAAAAATACTTTAAAAATTGTTTACATATTAACATTTCAAGAAGAAGTTTCCCATACAAAAAGCTTCACCCTAAGCAATTTCTAAAAATTATATTAACATATCCTCACAAGAAACATTAAAGAATAAAATACATACAACTATTCATAAAAAGATTGAATCACGGGTTACCGCTTATTATAGTTCTATCTCCTTCAATAAGCAAGTATATTGGAATAATAAAAATACAGTAGGCTAATCATCTAAATAAAAGACCTATTCAATTTCATATGTAAATATTTCCAAATGTGAAAGATCCTTTCTTCTCTTGATTGCCAATTGGGTAAAAAGAATAACTGCATTACATGTTGTTACATTTTCCAAGTTACAAATATGATAAAAAGCGGATTTGTGAGTATACAATCTATTATCAATAAATAAGGGTCGTAAAATTGATTTTCTGATACCCCGATAAAAATTACAAGAAAGTATCAAATGCAATGTGGTCTGTGGGATATTCCATCACATGGGCAGTTAGGTAAATTAGAACTCCACTTACCCATTCTAGGGAATGCAATCTGAAAGTACAGGGTGCCCATCCTTAGCCTTGTTAAGTAAAATCTATGTTGCATACTTCTAGTAAAGACAAGGTAAGGCTGGACACCCAATGAGAGTGGACCTTCACAGAAAGATCTAACACTTGGGGGCCGATTCCGATCTCGGTCGGAGGCGCAACCAATACCATTCGGTCGGGAAAAAAGCCATGTGAATGCCTGTTTCCCGACCGATCCGTACAGCACACCGAACGAGTAAGTACGATGCGCACAACAGCACAGAATCCGGCCGAGTCGTACTCACCCAATCCAGGTCCTGTTCTCCGACCGAGGCGAATCCGGAAACGCCGAATCGAGTCGCACGGAAGGGAAAATGCAGCTCCGTCCGGCCGAACAAGTACGATGCGCTTTCCGTACGTGCCGAACCCGTCGCTACGCACGGCACATCAAAGCATCCGGGAGAGGCGCACAAAAGCTCCGATTCGCGCCACAACACGATCCACGGCTACGAGGCGAACACGCCAGCGACGAGGACGACGCGAAGCGACGAGGACGACGCGAAGCAACGAGAAGGATGAACGACACGAACCAACTATGAATCCCTTCGTCCCGATCATACCAATATTCTACATTTACTACCGGAACAGGCACGGACGCGTACGGCGCAGAAGGTAAGTCAGACACCAACCACAAAACACATACAAAACGTACACGACACATCACACACCCACAGAGGGATGCAGAATTTACTTACACCAGCAACAGCAGCACCATAGGGGTGGGATGCCCATCACCAATGCCACATATGCACACAGGGGCCTGAATGCGCACCACCACCCCTACCCAGGGGGGGCCGGATGCCAACAACCACTAACACCCTTAGCCAGGGGGGTGCCAGATGCCCACCACCACTACCACCCTTACCCAGGGGGGCTGGATGCCTACCACTACTACCACCCTTAGCCAGGGTGGCTGGATGCCTACCACAACTACCACCCTCACCCAGGGGGCTGGATGCCTACCACTACTACCACCCTTACCCAGGGGGATGGATGCCTACCACTACTACCACCCTTACCCAGGGGGCTGGATGCCCACCACCACTACCACCCTTAGCCAGGGGGTGCCAGATGCCCACCACCACTACCACCCTTACCCAGGGGGCTGGATGCCTACCACTACTACCACCCTTAGCCAGGGGGTGCCAGATGCCCACAACTACTACCACCCTAAGCCAGGGGGCTGGATGCCTACCACTACTACCACCCTAAGCCAGGGGGCTGGATGCCAACCACCACTACCACCCTTAGCCAGGGGGTGCCAGATGCCCACCACCACTACCACCCTTAGCCATGGGGGTGCCAGATGCCTACCACTACTACCACCCTTACCCAGGGGGGCTGGATGCCTACCACAACTACCACCCTCACCCAGGAGGGGCTGGATGCCTACCACTACTACCACCCTTACCCAGGGGGGGCTGGATGCCTACCACTACTACCACCCTTACCCAGGGGGGCTGGATGCCCACCACCACTACCACCCTTAGCCAGGGGGTGCCAGATGCCCACCACCACTACCACCCTTACCCAGGGGGCTGGATGCCTACCACTACTACCACCCTTAGCCAGGGGGTGCCAGATGCCTACCACTACTACCACCCTACGCCAGGGGGCTGGATGCCTACCACTACTACCACCCTAAGCCAGGGGGCTGGATGCCTACCACAACTACCACCCTCACCCAGGGGGCTGGATGCCTACCACTACTACCACCCTTACCCAGGGGGGGCTGGATGCCTACCACTACTACCACCCTTACCCAGGGGGGGTGGATGCCCACCACCACTACCACCCTTAGCCAGGGGGGTGCCAGATGCCCACCACCACTACCACCCTTACCCAGGGGCGCTGGATGCCTACCACTACTACCACCCTTAGCCAGGGGGGTTGCCAGATGCCTACCACTACTACCACCCTAAGCCAGGGGGGCTGGATGCCTACCACTACTACCACCCTAAGCCAGGGGGCTGGATGCCAACCACCACTGCCACCCTTAGCCAGGGGGGTGCCAGATGCCCACCACCACTACCACCCTTAGCCATGGGGGTGCCAGATGCCTACCACTACTACCACCCTTACCCAGGGGGGGCTGGATGCCTACCACTACTACCACCCTCACCCAGGGGGGGCTGGATGCCTACCACTACTACCACCCTTAGCCAGGGGGGTGCCAGATGCCTACCACCACTACCACCCTTACCCAGGGGGGCTGGATGCCTACCACTACTACCACCCTTAGCCAGGGGGGTGCCAGATGCCTACCACTACTACCACCCTAAGCCAGGGGGGTGCCAGATGCCCACCACCACTACCACCCTTAGCCAGGGGGCTGGATGCCTACCACTACTACCACCCTTACCCAGGGGGGCTGGATGCCTACCACTACTACCACCCTTAGCCAGGGGGCTGGATGCCTACCACTACTACCACCCTTACCCAGGGGGCTGGATGCCTGTCACTACTACCACCTCTACCCATGGGGGGCTGGATGCCTACCACCAACACCACCCCCACTCATAGGATGGACAATGCATGACACAACCAGCACACCACAACCTAGGGAATGCAAGAAAAAGACATCCCCCAACACCATGACAAGCGTGTGTAGACTGTGTCAAATGCCTACAACACTGAACATGACTTTGAACATACAATGTGACCCCCTAGCACATGTGCCACACATATATGTGTGTGGCCCCCACAATGCAAGCAGGCCATGACCATTGTGGCAATGGGGTCCAAACCCCCATCATCACAGTGACCAAAAGGTAAGTGTGGGGTCCATAGCTGAAGCACATTTTGAACAGTGTGGCAATGGGGTCCAAACCCCCATCATCACAGTGACCAAAATGTAAGTGTGGGGTCCATAGCTGAAGCACATTTTGAACATTGTGGCAATGGGGTCCAAACCCCCATCATCACAGTGACCAAAATGTAAGTGTGGGGTCCATAGCTGAAGCACATTTTGAACAGTGTGGCAATGGGTTCCAAACCCCCATCATCACAGTGACCAAAATGTAAGTGTGGGGTCCATAGCTGAAGCACATATTGAACATTGTGGCAATGGGGTCTAACGCCCCCATCACCACAGTGACCAAAAGGTAAGTGTGGGGTCCATAGCTGAAGCACATTTTGAACATTGTGGCAATGGGGTCTAACGCCCCATCACCACAGTGACCAAAAGGTAAGTGTGGGGTCCATAGCTGAAGCACATTTTGAACATTGTGGCAATGGGGTCCAAACCCTCATCATCACAGTGACCAAAATGTAAGTGTGGGGTCCATAGCTGAAACACATTTTGAACAGTGTGGCAATGGGGTCCAAAACCCCATCATCACAGTGACCAAAAGGTAAGTGTTGACAAAGAAAGAGCTGCAACTGCCAAACTGCATGGATGATTCCTGGTCACAGAACATAAAACACATCAGTGGCAAAGTAGTGCATGTGTCCCATTGCAACATAAATTGGGGGAGCCAAATACTGCAGTGCAAATAAGACATACCTTTGGCCATGTGCAGACAAACAACACCCATGGGGGCTGACACTGTCAACATTCATCAATGACACAATGACAGAAGTGACCATCAGAATGCAGACCCACATATTTGCACCAATGGGCACACAAATGCAGATACCCTGTGGAGACTGTAGATGTGAGGTGAACAGATACCATACCATGGCAGCAATGGGACACACAAACCATGATCATTGTGCTGACCGATGACCTAGGAGTCCCAGGGACAGCAGGGGAAACCCACCAAACGACATACAGCCAATGGCACACCCAAGATATGCCAATGCAGTGGTGCAGATGCACAAACACAAACAGGCAGACCCACACTGCACATCATACACAACAGGTGAGGGGGGTGCCAGTGTCCCCAGGCAACCACACAACACATAAGGAGACCTGAATACCAATCATACAGATGTGCATACAGTGCCACACAAAGGTAACTCATGGATCCAAATCCCCTATGTGGGCAAGCAGGCATTGTCAGATGAGAGGGAGCACAAATCACACATGTCACACAGGCACGTAGGAACAGCAACTGACACAGCAAGACACAGACACACCACAGCACTACCCCCAGGGCCCCCACAATGTGGTGACCCTGGGCTGCATTACAATCCCACTGTGATGACAAAGCTAAATGTCGTTCACACTGTGAACCACAGTCATGTGTCCTGAGCAACAAACTACCATCACACCCACACAAGCACAAATCAATCAGCATGGCCAGTAAGGCAAGCCCAACATGGAGGCAGGGGCCTAGCCGGGCAACAACTCTCATCTGCACACACTCAACACCACACCCCTCGACCTCCAACAATGTGCAGCAGTGAAGCACACATGCACTGGTGACATTGCACATACACCCATGACTATTCCAGGGTGGTGGGTGGGAACCAAGGTGCAGAAACACATCACACATGGCCACTCAACAAGACTCCTGAATGTCTGACACACTGCACACTACGCTGTACATGGACATGACGGCAATACCACACCAACCAATGGGATCCCAGCCACAGTCACACACCAATGAAGAAGCCAAGGTCACCCACAAAGAACACACATAGACAACAACCAACATTGCAGCCCGGACCCTGAGGAGTGCCAGCAGTCACACACACAACGTGTCACAATCACTGAAAGATAACACAAACTGGAAATCACATGACAGGGGCAAACAACAAGTGCCAAGGGGAAACCTGACTGTGACCCATCTGCGTCTGCACACAAACTCAGCCCTGACAGCAAACACACCTATGGGTGACACCCTGATGACCAGTAATGTGCCATGCACCCACATCACAGAGAACCCAGGGAGAAGACTTTGGGGGAACATAGGTCAACTCAGCAAGCATCACAAACAGGTACAACACTAGGGATCACAGCATGCACAGCTAAACGGAAGTGAACACACAGACATGCACATACAACACACACCTTGGGCGCAGGCAATGTCACAGGAGTACACACTGCCATGAGGGGACTCCACTCCTGTGTGAGGAAAGCTGTGCCATATGTTGCCTCAGTAGGGCCCCATCATGTCAGCTGAGCACTTGGTCACACAATCAACAATTAGCACCAAATGAGGGCTCCCGTCACATCAGCCTGGTCATGGAAGTGCCAACGAAATCATCAGCACAGATCCAACACACTTGTATAGCAATGTTGCACTGACAACACAGATGAGTCCTTCCCCATTGATGCCCAAACCTGCATGTCTAGTGGAGATGGCCACACGGTCAGGGAAGTAGACGAATTGAACAATGGCAGGCACTACAGATGTGCAGGGGTGGAAGCCACAGATGTGAAATAGCTAATCTAAGTAGGAAATCCCATTGCCAAATACTGAACACATGACACCCTCAGATGCTGCTATGGATGACATGGATACACCACAGTATAGGACACATTCCCCCTGGACCACATGGGTTCCTGCACAGTAACACTTCATTATCATGAGACCAAATATCACCATCACTGCAGCAAGGGCATGGTTAGCATCATCAACAACATGTACATCAGAAGCATAAGCACTAGAGAACAGGAAGTTGCTTTATTCAGCATATGTGTGTAATGAAAACAAAGTCCAGAAAAAACACAAAGGCCAATGGCCAGTCCATTGTCAAAGTCCAAACAGGGTGACAGTGGCAGATGTCACCCTACGCATGCCTGCACAAAACCAGGGACAATCCACTAGGAGGGGCAACCGGGGGGCAGGCCAGGCACCGCAGGGACAGGATCAGGGCTCACCAGGAGGAAGCAGGGAAGGGGTGGTGGGTGCTGGAGAGCCACTGACAACTGCAGTGGAGGTGTCTGACATGGTGTGTGCCGGCACAACTGGGGGGCATGACTCAGATGTTGTGGGTGCCGGCACGACTGCAGTGGACCCTGCAGATGGAGTGGACAGGTCCGCCACTGCAGTGCCCAAGTCAGACAGGGTGGTAGTGGACTCCACTGCAGTGCCTACCACCAGGGGAGGAGAATGGGGAACAGGCAAGGTGGGCTGGACAGAGGGGAGGACACCCTCACCACATCAGTGGCACAGACAAGCGCAGCGGGGTGTGGTGCCGGGAGAGCAAGTGGCAGGGGGAGAAGGCCGGATCCTCTTGGGGATGGTATATCTGTGGGTGGGGGAACCTGGGGCAGGGTGTGGTGGGGGCACCTGTGGATTGGGGGCCTGAGGGATGGAGGAAGGAGACCTGGTGCCTGAGCTGCAGGGCGGCGGCGGGGTCTTGCTCTTACGACTCCGGGGGACTTGCGGGTGGGGGCCTCAGTCTGTCTGCACCTGGGGGAGGTTGTCCGGGGGCGAGGGGCACTCTGCTCCGTGTGGGTGGGCTTCCTCTTCCCCCTGAATGCTGTATCAGCTGGATCGGAGGGGAAGAGGCCGAGGTCACTGAGGAAGAGCCGCTGGGTCTTTGGGGTTGCAGGTGAGGCAAGGGAGGGTGCTTTGGAGGGAGAGGCAACTGAGGACTGCGCAGTGCTCGTGGATGTGTGTGTGTGTTCCAGGGCCCCATCCCCTGTGAGTCTGGTTTCAGTCCCCTGACTGTGCGTGCGTGTGCGTTTTGTTTGTGGCGTGTGTGTCTGTGTGCTGGTGTGTGCCTGTGCCAGTGTGTGTGTGCTTGGGACGGGTAAGGTGCTGGGGAGTGTGGATGGAGCAGAGGCAGGAGGGGTGAGGGACTGTCTGAGGAGGGACACTGCTGCCGTCAGGGAGGAGTCCATGAACCTATTGCCCCTCTGTAGGTCAGACATGCCCGATGAGATGCCCTCCATGAACGACACCAGCTGAGTCAACAGAGCGGTGTGCGCATGGAGGACACTCAGCATGACTGTCTGCCCTACAAGGAGCTGGCGAAGGAGGTACACAGACTCGTCACTCAGGGCAGCATGGGACACAGGGGCAGGGGGTGCGGTGCCTGGCCCAAAGGAGACACGCTCCCGAACATGGGAGCCTCCACGGACCTGGGGAATGGGAGCCGATGGGAGGGCGGTGGTGGTGCTGGTGGTGGCGGGGACAGCAACACTAGCTGGGGTGTGGTGGCTGCTGACACCCGCCTCCATAAGGGAGTCATCCTCCGAGTTGCTCTGGTCCTCAGCTGAGGTGGATGGTGCTGAGGACTCCTCGGTGTGGCTCCCCTCGCCCTCCGTGCCACTGGGTCCCTCCGACCACTCCTCGGCTGCTGACCCAGTCTGGCTCTCCAGCTCCTCCTGGTCCATGGAGCTGTCCCCTTCCGTGGCCGTGGATGTATCTGCAAACAATGGGGAAACAGACAGACATCAGTCACCTGCACCAAACGCACACACCACTATGAGCACAGCACATTACAGAGCAAGCCCTGGCATCATTAGTTGTACACTGCTAAAAGTGCCCTAACTGAACAGGAGAAGCCAATTGTCAGTCTGATGCCAACCATGGCACTCACATCCCACATTGCCTTGCACCCATCTGTCTGGTGTCTGTTGGATAGCAACATCCCAGTGTGGACACATGCACCAACTACACAGTAGTTGGACAGTGCAGAGGACACGGTGTAGCATGTGGACATGCACACATCACAACTCTTGCCACTGAGTCAGTACAGGTTTCCGGATGAAAGGGACGCCCAGAGTCAAATAGGAAATGCATGTGATGCATACCAGCGACAGACACCATGATGCACCCATGTCCTGATAGCCATCGCCACAATGGTGTGCATGTAGCACATGTCACTCCCCTGCAGGATCACCAATAAGTAGACACATGCCATGGCGGAGGCATGACTGCTAAGTCATACATCACTGTCTCAGTGATGTATGACTTGGCAGCCAGACAACAACACTCTGCACTGTGTCACAATAGTAGGTCATGGGGAATGCAAGTCCTGGAGCTGCACAAGTGCACATGTACATCCCCCACACAACACATCATCTTAACCCTCATCTGACCAGGTCATACCGATTGGACATATGGGAGACCTGTGACACTACCCTCTGAACCTGAGCCCCTCACAATCTGCTGTGAATGAGGAACAGCTGCCTGAACTTCACATTCGCATACCCCAGTCTGCACGGGCAGCTGATCAAACACCTATGTGACACACAAGTATCGTCTCCTATGGTCACATCTCCAGTGGCATGCTGAGCCCCTACCGAGAAACACCCCAGCAGTCCTGGCAACAAATCCACAGCACACTGACACAGAGGCAGACACCTGAGGGGTCAAATCACTGCGCACAATGTGTCAGCTGATACACGGGAGTGGGAGTACAGAGTGCATTGCATGGCGTGGAGTAGGCATGACTGTCCTGCCACACATGAATGAGGGATGAGCCCTGGACAGTGGATAGCTGGCTATGTATGTGTGACACACGTAATCTGCACACTCCTGGGGCCCAAACATTGTTCCCACCCGCTGCATGGGTGTGTGCCACATACCCCAGGCACATGTGGTGGCTCAGCTCAGCAAGTGGACCGCATATCAAAGCAACACGCAGATTACATGTCCGAACACAGGCGTTGTGTGAACAATGGACCCACCCATGATGCCCACAACAGAGTTAGGGAAACAGATGCTGTCCCCCACCTTTAGTGAAGCAAACTGCAAGGACACAGTCCCAAGTGACACAATTCCCTGAATGTAAGGGCCACACCTGGGTATCAGATGAGGAGTGGGCAGTGCACAATAGAGGGACATGGCTCCTGGACAACATGACTGCTGTACTGTGGCAGTTGAACCAGGCCAGAGGAGGGCACATAGCATGTAATACAGAGTTCACAGTGCAGTCTTTGACTCACCCCCTCCTTGCTGCTGTCTGGCCTTCAGATGCCCATCCAGGTCTGGAAACACCACCGCCAGGATCTGGAGCATGTGGGGGTCAGGGTCCGTGTTCCGCCCCTCCTGCGAAGAGGCGACAGCTTCAGCTGGACCAGTGCAATCCTCCGGGTCCAGCCCCGAAGGTCCTGCCACCTCTTCTGGCAGTTGCGGATCCGGCGCTTGTAGACCCCCACGGACCGGACAGCCTGGACGATGTCCTTCCAGATCTCCTGCTTCCGATGGGCATTAACCTGTCAGGATGACAAAGTGAAAAGGCCATTACTACACATGCAACATATCCGTGCATGACACAGTTGTATATACATGTCTCAATCACAGGGGCACATGATGTACACAGGCAGTGCAAAGCTGCCCATGGACAGTTTGCCAGAAGTCACTACATGGTATCATTGCATGGGAAGTAAAACCTTGTTCAAATGCACTGTCACTGCACCATACCTGTCCAGTGCATGTCACTACACACTATGGGGGTGACAACTACTCAGTGAGCCTGCTAGCGAGTGGCGGGCAGACTTTCAGCCTTGCTAGTCAGACAAAATGCACATTCAGAAAGGCAGTGCACAGAACACTCACCTGCTCCCCTGGTGTCCCATACAGCTTGCTGTACTGTGGAAGTAGGCTGTCCAGCAGGGCCTGGTTCTCCTCAAGGCTGAAGGCTGGGGCTCTCTCCACAGTACGTGCCATTGCAGGGTCCAGAGGGGCAGAGACAGCAGCAGTGCAGTGGCAGATGTCGTCCTGGAGCCTGTAGTGCAGGCAAGTGAGCTCTCAGGGGAACAGCCAGCAATATATATGTGCTGGAGAAGCAGATACTGTCCCTTGTGTCCAAAGTGATAGGTCCAAGTCGTTTGCATCTTCTGAATCTGGCCAATCCATGGAATAGCAGCACCAATTCACGCCCACAGCATCCTTCAAATCTTCAACTTCATGACATACATGATTTTGCAACATTGTTGTGGGTGACCAACTGAATTTCCAGCAACCGACTCGTTCGAATTTCGAAAACGCGTCCGTTTCCAGGCTAGGCCATTGTCAATGGGTGCGCACCGATCGGTCCATTGCTGATCAACGCGTACAGGGTTACAACGCGTACCCGCACACATTGAATGCAATGGGCCGGCCGGGGGCACCGATCGGTCCATTGCGGTACAACGCGTACAGGGGTACAACGCGTACCTGCACACATTGAATGCAATGGGCCGGCCGGGGGCACCGATCGGTCCATTGCTGATCATCGCGTACAGGGGTACAACGCGTACCCGCACACATTGAATGCAATGGGCCGGCCGGGGGCACCGATCGGTCCATTGCGGTACAACGCGTACAGGGGTACAACGCGTACCTGCACACATTGAATGCAATGGGCCGGCCGGGGGCACTGATCGGTCCATTGCTGATCAACGCATACAGGGGTACAACGCGTACCCGCACACATTGAATGCAATGGGCCGGCCGGGGGCACCGATCGGTCCATTGCGGTACATACGCGTACAGAGGTACAACGCGTACCCGCACACATTGAATGCAATGGGCCGGCCGGGGCACCGATCGGTCCATTGCGTGCATCACGCTGTACAGGGGTACAACGCGTACCTGCACACATTGAATGCAATGGGCCAGCCGGGGCACCGATCGGTCCATTGCTGATCAACGCGTACAGGGGTACAACGCGTACCCGCACACATTGAATGCAATGGGCCGGCCGGGGGCACCGATCGGTCCATTGCGGTACAACGCGTACAGGGGTACAACGCGTACCCGCACACATTGAATGCAATGGGCCGGCCGGGGGCACCGATCGGTCCATTGCGGTACAACGCGTACAGGGGTACAACGCGTACCTGCACACATTGAATGCAATGGGCCGGCCGGGGGCACTGATCGGTCCATTGCTGATCAACGCGTACAGGGGTACAGCGCGGACCTGCACACATTGAATGCAATGGGCCGGCCAGGGGCACTGATCGGTCCATTGCGGTACGACGCGTACAGGGGTACAATGCGTACCTGCACACATTGAATGCAATGGGCCGGCCGGGGGCACCGAACGGTCCATTGCTGTTCAACGCATCCCTGTACAAGTGACTGGCATATGTCACCATGCCTGTCTCAGATGGACATATTCCAGCCACAGATAGCTCCCAGGGAGTGAGGGGCACACCTACAACATGACAGCCTGTCCAAACTGTATAATAAGGCATGTAAGGCTGCATTTCCTATTGTGTGTATGTTGGTGTACATGTTGTCCTGTGGGTGTCACCTGGGGGCAGCCACCCCCAGGCTGTGCACGTGTTCATGGGGACAGGATCCTGGGTGTTACGTGTACATGACCACTATGATGTGCAACTGTTCATATCTGTGCATGTGCCATGGTCACATTTCACGGTGGTGTATGTGTATATCATGTCACATACCCCGTGAGTCCCATGTGGGACGGTATGTTTGAGCCAGGGTGTCCCAGTGGCACAATAGTGATGGTCCTCCACAGTCTGTGTGCATGTAGTGTTTACAATGTCTCTGATTTCATGTGCACAATGGGAGACAGTCTCCACATCCACGTTGTGTGTGCATGGACTTTGATGTTGTGCGTGTGTGTGTCACAGACGTCCATGTCTGTCCTGCAGTGGCAAGTGGGACCACTACCTGTGGGGGTCATAGTTGTTTTGCTGTGGTGTATACATGATACTCCATGTAATGCCAGTGTCCATGTGGCAATACAGGGTCCCTGGGAATGTACCTGTCGTTGAGCTGTGATGCCTGGGGCACATCTGTCCTCACATGTCACTGTGGGGGTGATTGTGACACGGCAGCAGGAGATGGGAACTGTGACACGGCCTCATGATATCCAATGTGCCAACCTGGGACTTATTGATGCCACTTGTTGAACCGTGATGACAGATGTTGGCCATGTATGTACCATACATGTCCTTACGGAACTGCACACTTCATGTAGTTGTGCCTCATAATGATGTATGTTGGGATATTGAGTGTGTTCAATGCCGCATATGTGGGGTGACTGACAATCTTGCTTTCTTCTCCTCTGCACTGCAGGGCTCCTGCTGTCCATCGACCATTCCCAGACCTGGCAACGATGGTGGAACGGGACAGCATCCGACGGTACCGCTTCACCAGGCAGCTGATTGAGGATTTGGCAGTGCAGTTGGCCCCACATTTGCAGCCTGGCCGGCCGTATCCTACAGCGCTGACCCCCAAGGTGAAGGTGATGCAGCCCTACACTTCTTTGCCACCGGTACCTTCCAACATACTGTGGCGACTGCTGGTGGGATGTCACAGACCATGTTGAGCCGTGTGCTCCGCGATGTTTTGGCGGCAATGTTGCTATTCCTGAACCGGTACATCTATTTCCCTAGACTGCAACGACTCACTGACGTGAAGAGTGACTTCTATGCCCTGGGGAGGATGCCGCATGTCATTGGCTCCATTGATGGGACACATGTGGCTTTTGTACCACCACAGGCCCAGGAGCAGGCCTACAGGAACCGCAAGCCCTACCACTCGGTCAATGCACTGGTGGTGTGTCTTGCAGATATGACCATCACACACGTGTGTGCCTGTTTCCCTGGTTCAGCACACGATGCCTTTGTGATGAGGAGTAGTCGCATCCCCAGGATGATGGCACAGATGCAGAACCAGCGTGCCTGGCTTGTCGGTGTGTACTGACTTTGTGCCATTGTGTGTGATCTGATCTGTAGTATTCCGCCCACTTTTCCAAGTCAGCTAATGTGCACTTGTCTGTCCGTAGGTGACTCGGGATACCCCAACATGCCGTGGTTGCTGACACCCCTCAGGAACCCTGTGACACCAGCCCAGATGCGCTACAATGAGGCACATGGTCGGACCAGGAGAGTGATTGAGCGGACATTTGGTCTCCTGAAGAGCCGCTTCCGCTGCCTGGACAAGACCGGAGGGTCCCTCCCATATGCCCCTGCGAAAGTGTGCAAGATTATCATCGTCTGCTGCATGCTCCACAACCTGGCAGTGCGGAAGGAGTTGCCTCTCATCCAGGATGACAATGACCAACATCCGCCACCTGTGGAGGATCCTGGACTGGACCACGATGCCAGTGATGATGATGATGATGAGGGTGATGTCCGCACACAGCTCATCACCAACTTCTTTAGCTGAATGTGAGTATCCTGAGGTGTCATGTCAATGATGTGAGTTGGCATGATATGTGTAGGTGGTGCTCTGGTGCTGTTGGAGTGTGTCCATGGGCTACTTGACTGGATGTGTGTAGCGATGTGTGCTTACAGGTGGTCTGTACTCCCCAACAGTGTTGACATGCTAACTTGGTTCTGGGTGGGTATCTTGTAACATGTATTGTGCATGAGTTTTGCTGTTCTGTCCTGTTCTCCATTGCTTTTGACTGTGTGTCATTTCTGTCCTTCACAGGGTACTTTCAGATTCGTTTGGTCAACTGTGTCCACCGACGACGTGATTGTACTTCCAGGGTGGTAGCTGTTGTGTCCCTACAGGTGATGTGCGCCACACCCATGGACTTCCTTCCTTCTACAGTTGTTGACTGTGTGCCCGCTGCCAGGTGGGATTACCTTGCATCTGTAGTGGTTACGACATGTTGCAACTGTGTAATAAACCTGTGCTTCACTTTGTGATGTGCGTTGTCTGTGGTCACACATTTGACTGCCATTTGCTCACTGCACCTGTGGGCTACTTGACTACAACTGGGAATAGGTGTGGTGTCTGTGCATTGCACCGTCTTCCCTGGCAACATCAGTGTAGGCAATGAGTCAGATGGCCTAGGTGTGTATGTGTTGTGTAGCCCTGGTGGTGTGTCTCCCTAATATGTGTCACGTTGCCTTTACTCACATGCCTGTGTTGTACTTGCTGTTGCAGTTCGCATACACAGTGTAATTTTGCAGTTCATCATCCCCATAACAGCACCCACGTTGGAATCACAACAGAGGCAAGTATGCTGTATTAGTGTGTTTATTGTGATACATTTGTGTGAATAGTGCATAGGATGGGTAGTGCTGTACATATATCTTGCAATCAGAAGTTCCTAGGTGAATTGAAAGTCCTGGTAGACAAAATCCCCGGTATCGGGGCCACAGTTGTCTGAGACATTGGTCCAACTTGTACTCCCCATGCAATGTGTGGGAGTTGTGTTGCCGTCAACAGGGTGAACAGTCTGTGCACAAAGGTGAACATCCAGAACAGGTTCAGGCTTCCTGGGAGTTGCGCTTGGCCATCGGCCTCTCACTTGCCCCTCCTCGGACGACCCCTCTTCTTTGGGGGGGGCCCCTCAAGTACAGGCTGCTGCGGTGCAGGGGACTCTCCGCCAGAGTCATCCTCCCTCCCTGTGGCAGTTGCAGTTTGTTCAGCACCAGATGTTGTTGGCACACATGGAGGTGTGGACTGGTTGCTGTTCATCTGGCGGAGGCATTGTAAAATGTCCATGTGCACCGCCGTCATCTCATGCAGTGCGTCCCACTTGGACTCCACGCGGGACATGTGTGAGTCCACGCGGGACTTGTGTGCGTCCAAGCGGGCATGATGGGCAGCCTGCTGCTGTTTCATGTCTCTGAGGAGCCCCACTACCTGGCTGAGATCTCCGGTGCTGGACTGGTACGCATCAGCTATGCGTACCAGTTGTGGGTCATCATGCACACCAGCAACCTCTGCAAGCAGCGACCTCTGTCTCCCACCCCTCCCACCACCCCTGCCGACATGTGCAGTGCGTGCAGTGGCACGCACAGATGACCCTGGTCCACCTTGGGGGTTGGTGGTGGTGGTGTCCATGGCCCCACGTTGGTCCAGGGTCCCTGTGCTGGTGTTGCTCCTTGTTCTGTCCATGTCGGCGGGGATGGTATTTGTGGTGACAGTCGTTGGAGGGGTGGGTGCAGGGGGTGCAGCTGGTGGTCCTGCTGGTGCTGCAGCTGGTGGTCCTGCTGGTGCTGCAGCTGGTGGTCCTGCTGGTGCTGCATGTAGTCTTGCACCAGTTGTGCCAGGTTGGTCTTCTTCGTCCGAGGAGGGCAGAGGCTGTACGACACCAGTGAGCTCCGCATCCTCTTGAACCTGGGACTGGGACTCCTCAGCGTCTGCTGCTGTGTCCCCATCATCACCTGTTTTTGGGAGACACACACAATGTATGTTATGTTTCTGCAGGCATCAATGGTTGACACACCTGACAGTTGTGACTGTGCCTCTGGGTGCGGGCCTGTACATTGCATTGTCCTAAGTCGTCACAGTCAGGGGTTGATATTGGTGTGGCACATTGTCCTGCATTATTTGGGCATTACTATGTATTTGTTGGGGTGTGAACATGGTCTGCATTGGTTGTATTTGGTTGACAGCCGGCCCTCCTTCCCACCCAGCCAGTCAGGTATCCCACCATGGACTGTGCTTGCATTGCAGGGAGTGGAAGTTGTCTCTCAGGATGTCAGTCAGTGGTGTCCTGCTGTTTTTTGGTGCACAGTTGCCAGCAGGGCCTTGTGCTCCCCACAGCAGTAGCCAGTGTCAGCCATCTTGTGAGTCCTTCTCCACTCCCTGTGATGTGAGCATGGTTCAGGGTGGTGTTGATGGGACAGTTGTGGGGGTGAGCTATGTCTGTGACTGTGACTCCCATCATGCTATTGCCTCCACCCCACTTCCCGGCATTCCCATACTTCCTTGCTTTTGTGGGGAGTTCAGTGTGTGTGGGTGTGAGGGCAATGGCAAGATGGCTGACAGTGGTGTCCTGCTGTTGGTTGGTGTGCAGTTCCCAGCATGCCCTTGTGCTCCCCACAGCAGTAGCCAGTGTCAGCCATCTTGTGTGTCCTTCTCCACTCCCTGTGATGTGAGCATGGTTCAGGGTGGTGTTGATGGGCCAGTTGTGAGGCTGAGCAATATCTGTGCCTACTACTCCCATCATGCTATTGCCTCCACCCCCCTTCCCAGCATGCCCATGCTTCCTTCCTTTTGACTCTGCTTCCCTGTGGGGTGGGCTGCCTGTGCTGACAGGATGGCTGGGAGTGTTGTCCTGGCAGTTGTTTGGCTAAAAGTCCCAAGAGTGTCCCTGTGCTTCACACAACATAACCCAGGGTGGTGGTTCTTTGTGGGATCTTGAGTTATTATGTGAGGCATTGCATTCTCCCAGGTGGGTTCTGTGGAGTTTGTGTTGAGGGGGGGTGTGAGGGGAGGTGCTTGTGACTATGGTCAGTGCTGCAAGTCCTCCTTCCCACCCAGCCAGCCAGATATCCCACCATGGAATGTGCTTCCATTGCAGGGAGTGGAAGTTGTCTCTCAGGATGTCAGTCAGTGGTGTCCTGCTGTTTGTTGGTGCACAGTTCCCAGCAGGGCCTTGTGCTCCCCACAGCAGTAGCCAGTGTCAGCCATCTTGTGAGTCCTTCTCCACTCCCTGTGATGTGAGCATGGTTCAGGGTGGTGTTGATGGGACAGTTGTGGGGGTGAGCTATGTCTGTGACTGTGACTCCCATCATGCTATTGCCTCCACCCCACTTCCCAGCATTCCCATACTTACTTGCTTTTGTGGGGAGTTCAGTGTGTGTGGGTGTGAGAGCAATGGCAAGATGGCTGACAGTGGTGTCCTGCTGTTGGTTGGTGTGCAGTTCCCAGCATGCCCTTGTGCTCCCCACGACACAGCAACAGTGTCAGACATCTTTGATGGGCCTTTCCACTCTCTGTGGGATGTGCATGCGTGAGTGTGAGCTTGCTGGGCCATGTGGTGGGGGATGTAGAGCTGTGACTACGACTCCCATCATGCTATTGCCTCCACCCCCTTCCCAGCATGCCCATGCTTCCTTCCTTTTGACTCTGCTTCCCTGTGGGGTGGGCTGCCTGTGCTGACAGGATGGCTGGGAGTGTTGTCCTGGCAGTTGTTTGGCTAAAAGTCCCAAGAGTGTCCCTGTGCTTCACACAACATAACCCAGGGTGGTGGTTCTTTGTGGGATCTTGAGTTAGGATGTGAGGCATTGCATTCTCCCAGGTGGGTTCTGTGGAGTATGTGTTGAGGGTGTGTGTGAGGGGAGGTGCTTGTGACTATCGTCAGTGGTGCGAGTCCTCCTTCCCACCCAGCCAGCCAGATATCCCACCATGGAACGTGCTTCCATTGCAGGGAGTGGAAGTTGTCTCTCAGGATGTCAGTCAGTGGTGTCCTGCTGTTGGTTGTTGCACAGTTGCCAGCAGGGCCTTGTGCTCCCCACAGCAGTAGCCAGTGTCAGCCATCTTGTGAGTCCTTTTCCACTCCCTGTGATGTGCGCATGGTTCATGGTGGTGTTGATGGGACAGTTGTGGGGGGCAATATGTGTGACTACGACTACCATGATGCTATTGGCTACACTGACTTGCCCAGCATACACAGAATTCCTTTCTTTCAGTGGTCTTCACTGTGTGTTGGTGTTGTAGTGGTGGCTACATGTCTGGATGTGTTTGTTAGTTCTATTTGTGCCACTGCCTAGCTGTAGTTGTAGTTGTGTTTGTACATGTGATGACACGGTTAAATGTAACTTTGAGATGGCATGTGTTGTGTTTATCTGACTGACATACACATTTTGGGATGATTCTGTTCTGGTTGCTGTGTAATTGCTATGAGTGCATGGTTTGACTCTCCCCTTGACAGTGATGTGTGTGTGTGTATTGTGGCAGAATATTGTGTACATTTGTTGTGTACTCACCAGGCTCTGAGAAGTTCTCTAGTCCATATACGCTCACTGGCGGAAGGATGGCCCGCACCTTCTCCTCCCAGGGCCTGAGGTATACTGGCTTGGCAGGAGGGCCACTGCCGGTGTATTGGCTCAGGAGGTAGTCTTTCTTGAGCAGGTCCCGTACCCTCCTGCGCACGTCATACCACCTGTTCTGGATGTCGGTCTTTGTGCGCAGACATGGTGATTGTGCGTTCACCCTGTTGATGATCCTCTCCCACATCTTGGTTTTCTGGGAGATGGGGGTCTGTTGGACCAGTGTGCCAAACAGCTGTGGCTCTACCCTGAGGATCTCGTCTACCATGACTTCCAATTCACAATCTAGGAACTTGTGATTCTTCTTGGGGGGCATGGTGATGGGTGGTGATGGTGAGTGATGTGTGTGTTGGTGTGCAGGTGAGTGTGTGTGAGTGTGTGTTTTGCTGGGTGTATGTGAGGTAGGTATTTGTTGGTGTGCTGATGGTGTGTGGCTTGTGTGAGGGATGAGCTGTGGGTGTGTGGTTGCTGTCTGTTGGGTGCTGGCAGTAGAATGGCATTTGCAAAGGATCATGGTTGGGATTTGTGTCCTTTATATGGGTGGAGTTGTGGGTGTGTCTTTGTTCTCTGTCCCCACCCCCACAGTATTTATTGGCTTTGTAATTGCTTGTTTGGCCTTTTTTTGTGTAATTTTTCCTTTGTACTGTCTGTGCATGTTGGAAACGTTCTTGTGACCGAGTCGGACCCTGCATTTGTCTCGTACGGTCTTCTCCGTTTCGTTCACGCTGTGTTTGTGCAGTTTTCTATGCTGCGTACGCGTCGGTCGTGGTGTTTTGTGTTACTTCGGCTCGGTTTTGTATGCGTGTCGGTCGTACGGCTTGTCCTCCGTACGACTCGGTCGTGGTTTTCGCGCCTTGCATCGTACTTAGCGGTTTGGAGTTCGCGTGTACGTTTCGGTTGGATTTGTTCCGGGTGCGTGTCGGTCGGTTCGATTCGCGTGTTTTTCCGGCCGGATTGCTGTTTTCCATGCGGCTCGGTCGTTCGGCTTGGGTTCGGTACGTGTCGGTCGGATTTTGCACGCCTTGCATCGTACTTGGCGTGTCGGGCGCCACAGGTACGTGTCGGTCGGAATAAATTCCGGCTCCGAGTCGGTCGGTGCTTTTTCCGGCCCGAATCAGAATCGACCCCTTGGTTTTACACTCAAATCAGCGTCTCTTATAGATTCCCTAGAGTTTAGTAATCTCATTTTTAGCTCCCCTTTACTATAAGTCTGGATAGACTTAGGATCATAAAAATCAATTACCACATTGCACTCAGTCAAAAGGCTATAAATATATTGTAGCCATGGTATTTTCCTACAATGATCAAGTGTGAGGCAATCCAAAATTATATTTTTGGTAAATTGTGTCTCATCTTTAGTCCAGATTCTATGCCAGAGTGTAAGGGCAGCCATACTAATGGAAATACTAATGTACGGTACACCTGTCTCCTTATGGGCAATATATGAAGCAGTTGTATTGGGGACTGACAGCAACCTTTTTAAAAATGTATTTTCGAGGGTTTGTAGTAATGAAATATTTGCCCTTCCCCATAGCGCTCCTCCATAGCACGCCCCTGTAATACAGTTACTCCCATATAACTTGAGGATTTCTCGTACTGGCTTGTTACCTATTTTATTAGAGAATCTGAAAATGGCCTCACATGATCTTATAAATTTTAATTTACATAAATTGATATGTGTACTCCAGGAACCATTCCAATTAAAAAGTAACCCCAAGTATGAGAATGAAGTTGTCCTTTCAATATGTACCCCTTCCACATGATGATTTCTGCTCTTAACTTTACTTTTCCCACAAGTCATGACGAGGGTTTTACCCAAATTTAGTTTTAGATCCTTTTCAGTCATGAAATTTGTGAAATTGTCTATCAAACATTGGAGGCCATTAGCAGTCCTAGATATTAGGACTGCATCATCAGCACATAAGAGTACTGGGGTTACACGTTTACCAACAATCGGGGCATCAGCTTTTAAATTCTGCAATAAAAGATCAATACCATTAATATATAACGAAAATAAAAGGGGTGCAAGAACACAGCCTTGTCTAATCCCACGGGTAACTCTAAAATGAGGGGTGCATTCCCCATTTGGGCCGTAACGTATCCTTGAAATTAGATGCGCATATATTTGTGATAGATAGACAATTATATCATGTGGGGCGCCCATCTCTTCCAGCGTTTTCCATAACTTGGCGTGATTAACTAAATCGAACGCGCTGGTAAGGTCAACAAAACAAAGGTGGAGGTGACCTTCTTTAGCAATAGTATATTTCCCTATAAGCAACTCGAGGTTAACGCACTGCTCAACCGTTCCAATACCCCTTCTGAATCCATACTGGGCTTCAGTTAAGATGTTTTTTTTCATTTGCCCAACATTCCAATCTGTCTGGCATAATTCTGCCCATTAATTTAGATGTAGAGTCGAGAAGGGATATTGGACGGTAGCATTTTGCGTTTCCTCTGTCGCCTTTTTTAAAAATAGGGACAATTGTACTTTCCACCCAGGTTGCAGGTAGCACCCCTCCAATAATTGCATTAAAAAAATTAACTAGGATAGGGAGCCAGAAGTCAGTACTAGACTTAAAGATATCAATGGGAACCCCGTCTGGTCCCGCGGCCTTACCACTTGCACTTTTCTTTAGGGCAATTATAATCTCCTCCGTAGTAATAGGTTCTATCTTGACAATATTCAATAAGATAAAATTGCTGTTATCATCCATCTCAGTGATTTCTTTTATAGGGTTAAAATATTTTCAAAGTGTGTCAACCACTCTTCAGGGGTCACTAATGTTTCTACCTTGGCAGATGAATTGTCTTTAAATAGTGGTTGATCTATTGTTTTCCAAAATAAGATAGAATCCTTAGTCTCACCTGCTTGGATCAGTCTGTCCCATGCGGTCTCCCGGATTTCTATTTTTTTCGAATTTAAGGCTTGTTTATAACATTTCCGAAGAGTACAGATTCTCTCTCTGTCCCTAGGTTTTACTTTTAATGCTTCCTTTAAATCCTTATTTAATCCGGACCACTGCTGATTAAACCATCTAGGACAATGGTCCCTATTTTTCTTATTTCTAATCTTCAAATCTTTGGAGATTTCAGCAGCAATATTATGAAATGCACTTACAGTGTCGACGTTAGTAGAGAATTTATCCAAACATGTATTTATATGGTGGTGATTTTTTTGGACTATGTTTTCCTAACCACTTAATGGAAATCCCATTCTCGCCTTGTGTTTTGATATCTGCTGCAGAGACACATGCCTTCTCTTGTTGATACAAGCTGGAATTCAGTGTTAAAAACAGCGGATGGTGGGCGCTTAGCAAGCTAACCTGTATATAACAGTTTCCGACGAGAGTCCTACAGTTCCTAGATATAAGAACATGGTCAATGCACGATGAAGACCTTGCCCCTTCATATGTTTGGGTAACATTTTCTTCCTCGTGTTCGCCGGGCTCCATAATTCCTAAATTATATTTGTACATAACATGATTAATTGCGTCACCATAAGAATTATGTGGAAAATGAAAGATACGGTCACCATAATCATCTCTATAGCCATATTGTTCCCCTATTGGGATTTTCCATAGTTCACAATTAAAATTACCAGCCCAAATTAGTATATACTCACCCCCCAGCCCTTTTAGGAAAACATCCAACTCCTCTTCCATAGATGTAATTATCCCATGTCTTGTGTTATCAAAGATATTGTTATAAACATTTATTACTACAATATATTGCTTCCTTTGACACCAAAGAGTAAAAACTGTGATTTTGTATAGGTTTTCTTTAGTGTCAATGGAGAAGACACTGAAGATAAGGCTGCTAAGCCTCCTCTTGCTCTCCCAGCCTTAGACGGAATTGCTTCAGTAGAAATCGTTTTAAAACCATTAATAAAAATTTTTTCTGTGAGCCAAATTTCTTGTATTAGAATGAATGTGCAATTCTGTATACTCTTGAGCCATGCCTTATCATGTAGCTTATTTTTAATCCCTGCGAAATTCCATGACATTATCATTAGCGATCCCAGTAATGGCTAACTAATTGATTTAATGCCAACCGGCTATTTGGAGAGGTAATATAAATACAATTCTTCGGTTGTGCTACATCCTCACCCAGTCAATCAATCTCACTGCAACTTCTTAAAGGGGCAAACCTATTCGGCATGGTTGGTATCATATGTGTGACCGTACTATGGTAATCTCTACCAGGTGTATAAAGGGGCTCATTTCTTGGTCTATAAAAATAGCCAAGTGGAACAGCAGTAATAATACCGTCAGGGCGATTAAGTGGCCAAGTATATTTTGCTGATATTTCTCTTAACAGAGAGACCACCACTTCCGGACTACGGAAGTTCACAACAACACAATCCCCTTCGCATGATTTTTCCGTTCTACCTACCCAGCTCACTCTTCTTAACATAATTATTTCCTGGGAGAGGGTGCTTGTACTACAACTGGAATTTGAAGTAAATCAATGTACAACCCGATTCTTTAGCGACCCCCAAGATTCTATGGAGTTGTCATGCAATTTCGGAACATTTTTTAAAACAACAACATAGGGGGTAGCCTGCGGGGTTAGATTGAGAAAAACCTCGCCATGTCTCGTTGGTCACTGAGGTCCTTCTGTTTCTGGATAATACTTATTTTGTAGGTTATTGTCCCTTGATTTTGCAACAAGGTGTGCTCTGGGTGCTTCCTCTATCTGGCTCACCAGTATTTGGTGATTTTTTTCCGTTTCTGTTTCAATAATGGGAATATGTCCAACTTGTATTCTCCTGTCCGAATTACTACTAGGCATTGCCTTATGACACGTTTTTAATGGCAGTAAATTTGTGACCGGTTCAGTTAGATGAGTAATGTCTTTTTGCACTAATTTGAATTCTAACATAACTCTCCTTTCAATATTGTCAATTTTTCCATGAGTTTTTTAAACAAAGTGTCAATGCCTTGCATGTAATGTGTTGATTCTCCAGGCCCCATTCCTTTTACGTCCGGTTTGCCTTTTTTCCCTTTTTTGTTTGGTTTTCTGATTTGAGTTTTGGGAGCTTATTTTCATATTTACTGTATGCTGTTTGCTCTTTTTCGCTGGTGGAGAAATCATTTCAGAAATATCCGAGAGAGTGGATATGTCAAGCGGAAGTATTGATACACAGGGGCCCAATTTTGTGCGGCAGTCTAAATTAATAATATTAGGGCTATTTACCTCCTTACTATTGCTTTTACTTATGTCCTGAACTCCAGATTCAGAGACTTGATCTTCCACAACTGACTTTGCCTCCTTTTGGGCCACATTTAGCTCCGTCTTTGTAGCCGCCAGCTGCTCCTCCACTTGTACAATCTCATTATTAATAAGGCCCATGGCACTTTTGAAATAATTAGTAATTGGCACATTTTTGCCTGCAGGGTTCCCTTTGCTTGATATCAATTTTCTCTTACCCATTCTTTCACATATGCTCCAATGATTATTTTTATAATGGAATAACAGATCCCTTACCGGTTATCAGGTTTCCGAATCGCAGGACCAAGGGGTACGGCCCAGCCCGGCCTCCTCTGGTCTCGGACAGGCTTTGGTCTCGAGCACGCCCGCGCACCTCCTGCGCTGCGAGAGCCCGCCGCCGGTTATAAAGCGCCTACGGGAGTGGTGATACAGCGTGTGGCGTCGTGAGCGTCAGCGGCGCTCAGGAAAGTTGGGACTTGTAGTCCTAAGTCCCCCAACAACTCCAGCAAGTAGGCACAACAGGTACGGGCTTCCCGTGCTGTTCGAGCCCGCTGCCGGTTATAAAACGCCTCCGGGTGCGGTGGTGCGGCATGTGGCGTCGTGAGCGTCAGCGGTGCTCAGGAAAGTTGGGACTTGTAGTCCTAAGTCCCCCAACTTCTCCAGCAAGTAGGCAAGTAGGCAAAACAGGTACGGGCTTTAAAAATCATAAAAATAAAAAACAATATTTTAAATATTTAAATTTAAATATATTAAACATATAAAAATAACACATATTATAATACTAATTACATATAACAAAAACCTATAAATAATAAATAAAATAAATAAATAAATACATTTATAAACAATAATTATTTAAAAGTAGCAAATATTAACAAACTAAAAAATATGTAAAACATAAATGTATTTATTTTATTTCATACCCTATAACACCACACCAATAACAAAACACTTTAACATTTTTAATCGCATTTATTTCCATAATTAACATAATTAATAATTAATTAAAAAACATCCTATTACTACAAAAAAACAAAAAACATTAGTTGATTACACAAGCTTTAACACTCTAATATCCACAACACACACCTAAATGAAAATATAAAATAATAAAACACAATTATATATTATTTTTTAAAGAAACACAAGTACTATAATTAATTACCAATTAATTAATTAAAATTAATTAACAACCAATTATTAATTAATTTATAATAAATTAATTTACACATTTAACACTATAACATCTCAATTAAACAAATATTAATAAATCAAAATGAATCAATAATTTAAATATAATTAAGTTACTTCCCACCCTATTGCCCTATAAACCCACAACCCGCTACGGACCTAAACAATGCAAAAATAAAATTTAAAAAAAGTAATACATTTAATATTATTAAATTACTTCCCACCCTATTCCCCTATCAGCCCACAACCCGCTGCGGTTCAAAATTCAAATAAAAATAATTAATAAACTAAATATTTAACACATATATTAAAAATACAAACAAACCTCATACAAAAAAACATACATCACATACACCTAAAATATATACTAAAATACATAACAATAATAAAAAATGATATTTTTAACAACTATATTTTTGCAAACGATATTAAACACTTCGATATTTTTAAAAACGATATTTCATACCTTAAGTCGATATTCTTTACCACGATATTCTTGCTGTAGATATTCCTGACCCACGATAATAATGACTCAATATTTGTGCAACTCGAAATTTTGTACTCGCTATTCTGTCACTGCACAGGTTTTTGTGGGTTTTTTGTGGGTTTTTTGGTATTACCTCTCCTCTTGGTCCCCTTAAGACCACCTTTGATTGTGACAACTCCTCCATCATGTTACATGTCCTCCCTGAATCTATTTCTCTGTGGGTTTGTTTTTCTTTGTTGGGGGAACCTTTTCTGCCTGGGCTTCAGTTAACCTCTGCTTTCATGAGGGGCTTCTTAATTTAGGACCCAATTTCCTTCTTTTACTCTCTAATTGTAGACCCAACTGCCAGCCCATACCCCACCCAATATTTTGTCTCCTCACCAGCATTGGCCTTCTAGATATATATATAATCAAAACTTCCTCTTTCCCTCTTTGAGCCGGAGGCATCTCATTCCTCCCATCTTTTAAGACAACCGGCCTTACAAGCGAGGGCAAGCCAGAATGAATTGCTCTTAATTCACAAAGTATCTCCTTCAACAGTCCAGACTCTACTTTCAATTACTCGTTTCCAATACTGGAGGCTTCAAACAAACCATGTAGAGTTTTTTGCATTAAAAGAATAACATCTAGCATCGGGGAGGGGCCTGCCAATAAGAATGGCAGGGGACTAAAGAGCTAGCGAATCTCCAGCTGTAGATATATTTATCTTCATCCCACCTGCCTTTCTGCTTTTTTTGCTACTCCCACGGGTTTTGGACCTTTTTTCTTAGGCAGAGGCATCTTGAGGCACGCTTTTATCCAACTGGTCGTGGTAGGTGACAGGTAAACAGGCCCTACGGTGACCGCCTTTCCTCTCTTTATCGCATCACCTCCAAACACCACCAATTCCCTTAGACCAGCGACCCTCTCTACCGCCTCCACACTTACCTGCTTGGTTACTTCCTTTTTCTTTGCTTTACCTTAGGAGGTAATGGTTCCTAAATCCAGTTTAGTCACAGGACAATCTTGGGCATTAAATGATTTAAGCAGCTTGCAGGGTTTTAGTGGGAGATATCCCTGGAACACTCCTTTGAGTACTGTTAATTACCGGTCAAATCCTCTTTTCCTTGCTGCACAAGCATCCGACTCCCAATCTGCTCCATCTTCTGGGACCGGCACCTCTAACTCCTTCCCTGGTCGGCAGAGAACTCTGCAGCACCTGGCATCTTGCAGCTCACACAGGGGCTACCATAGAGACAGGAGACAATTCCTGACCAAGGCTGGTCAATCCGGTCACAGGGCATCCTCACCCGCTCACCGTGTTGAAGAGGTTAGAACCGAGTCCAAGCGTCCTATACAGACTCAGTCCAATTCCTTTAAAATATTTTTACAGTAGTAGGCCCCCAGAAATTCCCAACCAAGGAGATTGCCAGGCTGTTTTGGATGTAGGGCGACCGAGGGAGTGCTGCATGCTTGGATCCCCAGGAGAAGCAAGCCACACCGGTCTAATGCTGGCCGCTTCTGTTCTGCTGGGGGACAACCACGCCCCTAGGGCATCACCTACATCCCTCCCGTGCCAATCCTCCCAGCTCCCAAAGTGCACTCCTGACAATTCTCTCCAGTCAGATCCTGCGTGCCCTGCCCAGAGGTCCTGCTTGAGATAGTCATTGTGTCTTGCCAAAATAAAGGCAGTGCACAGGGAGGCGGGAGCCACCGATCACCAGGGAGCAAGATCGCAGCCTACTGAGACTCACCAGTGTCCTTCCGCATCCCTCTGCATGCGTGCGTCCTTACCGCCCACTGGTCATAGGGCTCCCACTGCCAGGGGTTGCTGCCACTTCTTAGCTGGGGGCCCTGCTGGTGGTGTGCGCAAATGCTTCTGGGCCTCGAGGCCGCGAGGACACAACGTGGCCCACAACAATGGGGAATCATGTTATATTCCAACCTGAGAACTTGAAAGAATGCTTAAGGACAACATGCATAGCTTTTAAGGTGAATACCCCCTTGTAATTGCTCCATGACCTTCAGCACATCTTCCAGGACTTAGTATGCCACTGCCAGAATGTGCTACATCATGGACGGTAATTCTTTACAACCACACTTGATTGTTTGCTGCTGGTGCGTCTGACCCGGAAGCGGAACGAGTGAGCAGAGTGGAGCGAGCAAGAGCAAGGAGGAAGAAGCTGAGGTGGCTGTGGCAGCAGCAGTGTCTGCTTCTGCCGTCTGTGCTGTCTGCATGGGTGCCACGGTGCCGTGGAGCTGTTTCTGTGCCGTGGGCGGTAAAGTGGTTTAAGTAAAGCTGGGATTTGGGGCAGCTTTGTTTTTTGTCACTGGAGGGTGAAACGGAGTGGCTGGAACTGCGGAGTGCGATGAGGACCATAAAGCACAGAGTCTTCGCGACTACCACCAGCCACGCCCACCTGCCTGCCTGCCTTTTCGCCTGCCACCTGCCATCGATTGCAGCTCCCCCATCATTATGCAGCAGCCCACACTCCCCAGACTGGAGTGGGGGGAATTGGTTGTGACAAATTACAGCACTGATAAGTCCTCAAGGCCCAAAGACAGAAACAAGGATGGGCAGGGGGAGCAGGCGGAGCAAGGTACTTGGACTGTGAAGTAAGTAAACAAGTTATAACTTTAATTGTCACGGATCCAGTTACTTGTTACTAACTATTAAGTATTAAGCACTGCAGCACAGGAGGCAAGCGGCAGTGACCATAGAGGCTGCTGCTGAAAGAGAGAGCCCCAGGCCCCCAGCGGAAGCGGCCCAGTTAGTACTGTGTGAAGCTTGCAACGGTGCCGGGAGTGCCCAGCTCACCCCCGGGACGCGGACTGGAGTTTCTTGTGGTAGCCATCTGGCAACAGCTACCGGTTACCTGCTTCCACAACCAACTGAAAGCAGCAACCCCACAAAACTCCAGCGGCACCACATTGAACACTGAAGATTCATTGTCTGTTGGTTGCTGTTTGCTGCTGGCTGTTTGCTTGCCAATATTATCGTCATCCTTAACTGAGGAGACAGGTACGACAGATTAAAGTGCTCTGGTTAAGCAAGAGCGGCCGCGGTGCAGGAAAGGATCAAGCTAGCAAAAAGAACTAGACAAAAAAACTCCAGAGCAAGACCCAGTAATATGTGGAGAGAATAACGGGAGTCAATGTGGCCTACCGGCTAGGGCGGTCGACCTCGGAGCTGGGGAACCGGGTTCGAGTCTCGGTAGGGACGCTCACCTGGACAAATCACTTAATCTCCCCGTTCCTAACAAAAAATGAATGTGTCTGTCTGTAACGTAACTGGTGCTCATGTAAAGCACTCTGACACCTTCGGGTATTGTTTGTGCTTTATAAAACTCCACACAAGAAAATATATATATGTATGGACGAAATTATGTAGTTGGACACATCGATAACTACTACAATTGTTCCATCAAAAAAAGGAAAATTTGCTCTCTGCACAGGGAAAAAAGGGAGACAAAATAACAGATTACTTAACTTCGCAATTGAATGACCTTTAAGTTTTTTAATTCCAGAAGCCCTGACGCACATTTACAGTATGTGAAAGGTCTAATTATAGTAACACAAGCGGCCGTCGCCAAGATCCGCAGCACGATGGGCAACCAGTTAATTCAGGCATAATAGAAGCAGACATCCATAATAATAATTTGACAGATTCCTTTTCAACTTTAAACCTCAGTAATTGGGAACATTTAAATGCCACACAACCGGACCAACAGGGCCAACAGGAGCACTTTATTGGACCAGAGACTTCTGAACAACCATTAATCGAACTATCAGAAATGGCATTTTCAATAAATAAAGCAAATATAGTACAGATAAAATATCCAATAGTACCTTATGTAGACCATGTGAACGGTAGTAGGAGCCAGGAGGATGTTACCATGAATAGTTTGAGTCCTTTCATGGCACGAAGTAGCAGTGCTCCGATACAAACAAAAATTATCATTGGGAAAACCAATAATGAACGACTGGATAAGGAAGATACTGAGCAAGCAGCCAGAGAAGTATCTGGGGGTACCTGGGGTGCCCTCCTTTCAACCATGGATGCCATGACAACGTCAATACATTGTCAGGCTGATAAGCAAGAACTACATTTGGTCCTCTTAAACATCTTGGCAGTCCACCTAGTGGGTATGGAGAAGAAACTGCAAGCCCTAAATGATCTTATTCAGAGGGCACAAAATCATAATTACACACAACAAGTTACATGTCAATGTGCAATTTTAGGGGATAAGCCACAAGTGTTGTCCTCAATTCTTCCTGAAATTTTGACAGAGGTGAGATCCCAGTCGGTCAGTAGGATAGAAAGGGTACCTGAGACAAATCATACAATGAAGGAAAAAACAGTTTGCAAGAGTCAAATAGAGAACCTTGGTTTAATTTCCCAGCTGCACTCGAAACAGGCAAATAGTTCAGTAAATGACCAGTTATTGATTGACAGATAGATCAGTCCCTCAAAACAAGTAATTGAGGCAAAGGATGATGGGAACCAATCAGCTGAGAGTCAAGAAACGACAAAAACGGAGCAAGTCTTTACAAAAAGGGAAAAGAAAAGGCAAAGGAAAGCACAAAAGAAAGGGAAAATAGATCAACAAAAATCCATACTGCAATTGTTCTCGAAAAATTGTACATCGGAGTCTGAGCCCGAGAAAATTAAGGTGATGGAAGTAGATACAAAGGACGTTATGAGGGAGATTACTAAGGATACTAAGCAAGAGAAATTAGGGCGAGAAAGGCTCCAGAATGAGCAAATGGATGCCTCGCAGGTAGGCCAATGGGAACCTTTACAGAAAATCATGCAGGAACTAACAAAATTAAAGTCCCCACCTAAAATTAAGGGGAAAGAAAACCAAGATGTACCTAAAGAGGTGCAACAGGTGTCAGACTAAGTGGCAAGAAATGAAGGCCAATTTGTAGGAGTAAACTGGGATAAAAGCCAAGAATAACAGGAAGACAAAGTTATACACTTTACACGGAAAGAGCAGGATACGCTGAAGATGGGATCAGTCTTTGGCCCCTCTGTGGCAGAATCAAGAAAACAGAATGTTTTCCTTCAAACTAATGTAACAGTACCTCAGTACCCGCAGGAATTCCAACAAACCCAGTACATTAGTTCTCAAGAGGATATGGGGAAAAAGGCACCCGTATATAAAGAGAAGCATGGAAGAGACAACATTCAGGGAAATAAAGTGCTGTTAATCCCTAACTATAATTCGATGGGGGCTTTTGACATCCTAAATAGAGGAACCATCATAAAACTTATAAACTAAATTAATGACTTGGCACATATTACCTCTTTAGACTTGACTTTAGTGGAATTTAGACCAGATCCACACAGCAGTAACAGGGAAGCGACCCTTACAACTTGGGTGACGGCGGCTATAGCGAAGCGAATAATGGAAAAACAAATAATCTTTAACTCATGGGGCATTGAGTTACAAAAAGTGAACCTTTGCACTATCCTGGACCGCTCCTACCTGACAAAACAGACGGAGGATCAGTCTTAATAAGACATACAGTGCTAAGGAGAGCAGTGGGAGCAGGTACCAAGACAAGATCATTTAAAAATGTAATTATTGTGAATTCTTTGATCAAGAGCTCTCAAGACCCCATTTAACACCCGATTACAACCAGGGGGATCGGCAACATTTGGATTTAATTTTTAATCGATCCTGATAATAAAACACAAAATTCCGGATTGCAGCCTGCCCTTCTAAACATCTGTTCATGGAACACACATGGATCGAGTAATATCTTACAAGAGGAAGACACAAGATCATTTCTTCAGAATTATGATCTTATTTTGTTACAGGAAATGTAGTGCCTGGAGGCACTGCATATAGCAGGCTATGTAGAGTTCCATTCCCCAGGGGAAAATACATGAAGTATGGTAATCTGAAAGGGGGTCTTACTACATACTGCTCAACCAAATACAACTGGGTTACAGAGCATCTGGACATGGGACTTAATTGGCTTCAAGTCATTAAATTGAACCCTAATGTGGTAACAAAGACCTGTAAGATATTGTTGCTCATAAATGATTATTTACAGCCAAATAAAGCAAAGAAAGAGGCACATATGGCAATATTGATCAAAATAATAAACATATTACAGCAGCAGTATAGCCATGCAATAATATCGCATGGGGGCAAACCTTAGGAATAAATTGGAGGAATTAGGAATTGATATTTTAAATGGAAATTCAAAGGAGGATTCCCCAGCATCAATTACCTTCATAAGTAGATCAAAAAGCTTGAAAATCAACTACACTGCAGTTAATGAGGCAGCGTTGTCCTAATTAGGACACTTTCAAATGTTTCCACGCTTCATGAGTGATCACTTTCAATCAGGGATAATGGTACTCAGATCCCGATGTCAAACAACTTAATATCTCCACCGATAACATATAATTTAAAACGCTTAAGATGGCGGGGTAAGGGGATTGAGGAATTGATGGCAGTAGTCTATCACAGTGCTGGAACAATTGAGTCTATAAAAAGTAACTTAAATGCGCAAGAGGCAGTAGAATCAGACATCGACAAGCGTGTAAATGCGTGGAAACACCTGAGAGATTTACTATGAGCTAAATTTCCATTAAAACTTCAACAGTTGAAATACATGCAAGGTCCTAAAATAGGAGGGGGCAGTTTAAGGAACCCTTGGAACAAAAAGGATCTACGGAGGCAAAAATCTCAAATAACACGAGAAGCAAGATTAGTGGCACAGGAGCAAAGACAAGGCAAGAGACCCAATAATATCCTGCTACAAAAACTAAAAATCCAATCTAAGAAACGTTGCTGGAAAGAAAAAAGAAGATATTCCGAAGATCTATGGAACAAACTTCTTGAGTCCAGTAAACAACAAAATAGTAAACAATTCTGGCAAATAGGTAATGGCCTGGTATTAGGAAAGGAAAGGCAAAAACATGCATTAATTGATGCAGCATCTTGGGAAGCCCACGTCCTTGCTATGTACTCTGTGCCGGAAACAATGAGCTATAATGACATACTGTTATCCCAAGCAATTAGTAAACTCACCCAAGGAATTCAAGAAAGCAACGAGGAAATAATGTCTCATATAAGGGAAGATCGAATGGCCCTGTTGGGCAACTTAGAACAACTTAAAGGAATACTAAAAAGATTAAAACTTGAGGGAGCACCAGGCCCAAACGGTATCCCAAAAACCTTATTTAAAGCAGATGTATATTAATGGGCTCAATATTTAACCCCAATGTTCATTGATGTTTTGTATACAAATCAAATACCGGAGTCCTGGAAAGGAAATATTATCCATTCTATATTTAAAAATGGCAATCCACCAATACCCCTCAATTACAGGCTTGTAGCATTAAATGATGTTGAGGTGAAACTCTACGTATCCTGTTTATTGGAACATCTAAAAACATGGGTATAAGAAAAACAACTAATACCAAAATTCCAGACAGGATTTAGAGCAGGAATGGGGACACTAACTAACCTTACAGCCTTAACCCTACTAAAAGAGAAGGCGAAACATTTAAAAAAACATTTATTTGCATGTTTTATTGACTTTAAATCTGCCTTCGACCGTGTGCCTAGAGGTCATTTATGGAAAAAACTGAAAGAATGGGGCGCTACGGGAGAATTACTAAGAGCAATTATGGAACTATACACGCAAACATGGACGCAAGTTAAAATAGGGGATGGAAGCTGAGTAACATCCAAAATTAGGACAAATAATGGTCTTAAACACGGATGTCTCAAGGCTCCAAGCCTCTAGCAGATCTGGCTGACGCTTTGGATTTGGAAAACAATCATCAACCAATCCTTGCTGCAGAGAAATTGGGTTGTCTACAATATGCAGACAATATAGTACTACAAAGTAAAACACCAATAGGTCTACAACGGAGTATGACTGCCCTAAACAAGTCCATGATAAATCAATGACTAGATCTGAATCCAAGCAAAATCAAAGTGATCTGGTTGGTTGACTTCAAGTTTAAAAATCATACGTGGTTGTTGGAAGGGAAAAACTAGAGGAAGTATGCTCATATAAACATCTGGGGTTCACCATTAGTAAGCAAATGTCTGGCAAACTCCATCTGTTAACCATTCAGGCCAAGGAACAATCATTAACATATGGATTCAAAATACTAAAACAAAAATTGAATTGTCAGTCGTTAACCTATCTACTCAAGGCTATGGAGGCTCGGCTACTACCTTCGCTGTCTTATGGCACAGAAGTTATGCAGGGTTTGGAAATAGATACGTTGAACATGAGCTAAACAAAAGTTTATAGATCCGTATTCAATATTCCAAAATCGGTTTCACCAGCTCAAATCCGTTTTGCGTTTTCTCTAAATAATCAAGCTCATCAGTGTGAAAGTGCTTTTGTAAAATTGTGTTGGAGATTGCAAGCATCAGAAAGAGGATATATTAGCAATTTATGATGGAAGGAAATAGAGGAACAGCACCATAGTAATACAAAAGAGTCCTGGTGAAGTCATTTAACTCTGGCTATTAAGGAGAGGTGTTGTGCAGCGGCCAGGGCAGCTGACTTCGGAGCACAGGGTTCACGGTTTGATCTCCGGTGGCAGCTCAGCTCAGCACCATGTGACTCTGGGCAATAGCTCACTTAATTTCCACGATGGCCCCTAGCGCCTTGAGACACGTAAGGGTGAGTAGCTGCGCTATATAAAAACGGACTTACTAGGATTTAGGCATGCAAGGGGAGTAACAATGGGGAAAGCATATTTCAATCAAGTGCTAAGAACTGCAATGTGAATAACATCAAAGCAAACAGATAAAAATGCATTTGCACTAAGGAGACATGCCTGGACACATTAGTATTCCAATTTAGGCCCTCAAGGGTATCTAGCAGAACTTTTTTCATTAAGATTAAAACACCAATTTATGTTATTCTGATTTGGTATTATGGACTCCAAAGACTTTATCCCATCCTGGAAAAAAACAGCTACAGATTCTATCCTGTAGACTATGTGGATACAAAAACGAAACATTAACTCATTTATTATGTGTCTGTCCTGTACCCTTGGCGCAAAGGAAAATTCTTTTGAAATCACTATTTGGGAACATGGGAATACGCTCATGCCGGCAAGCAGTTATCATCTGGTTAAGTGGATGCTCAGCTGCCTTTGCTTGTAGGGGAGTAAAGTTCATAATGCCTTTATTCAAGGACATTTCTAATTTAGGGTTAAAGGACTAAGACTGTGTTCATCAGTGGAATCAAAAATACGCATTATAATAGTAACCTAATCCTATTTTTATGTATAAAGGTTATAAGGACCATGGTTCACTATAGCTTGTTTATTTTTAAGAAGAGGCCTGGGAGAAATGAATTACTGATGGACATAAAAATGAGTTGTTTTTAGAGCTGTTTATATCAAATATGTGATTGACAATGTTAATTAAGAAAAAGTAAATAGTGTATATAAAGAACATTAACATAACATAAAATAACATGTGTATTTGTAAAGCGCACGTTCACCAACAGGTCTCTTGGCGCTGAATAACAGATGTTTATTGTTACCCAACGGTACTCATTTTATCGACCTCAGATGGATGAAAGGCTGAGTAGACCCGCCGGGATTTGAACCTGTGACCATGAGGTTGAACACAGGACCCTGCAGTGGATGCATTAGTCCACTGAGCCACCAGACACTAAGATTTAGAAAACCAAATGGAACTTAGAATGTTGTAACACCTGGGAGGTATCTAATGAACAGTGATATTTTATTTAATTGTATATAATTTTTATAAATGTAATCATATTGTTTTATGCTGGTTTTGTATTGTAGGCTTACATCAATGATATTCATTTTGTAGTGTTGAAATGTTTTTAAAGGACGAAATACAATAAAGACATACATTCATGGATGGTAAACGATTGCCCCACCTGCTTTTTTTGCTGGAAGGACCTTTCCAGTTTTGACAAAGCAATTGGATGGGTCCACCTCCAAAGTTCCTACCACATTTTGAGGCAGTGGATGGTGCAGCATTTATGGGCTCCATGCTGGCCCACTTGCCTGGCAATGAAGCACCAGATTTTCTTTTTATTGTGGTGGCTGACCTAGAGAGAGTAAGAGAAAAAAGCAGAAAAATGCATTAACCATCATGTTTACTCAAAACATAAAAGTTAACAAACATACTTATGCCAATAAATTTTAAATGTAAGCATACATTGGTGGTGGATGACATTTTGTTTGATGTGTTGATGTGTCAGTACAATGGCATATATACGGTCCACCTAATTCTAAGTACATATTATGCAATGTTATATTTTAAATGGTGGCTGGGCTTTCTGTTAACTTTTGAGGCAATAAAATGTCAAACAGCTTATAAATCACACAAAAAATGTTTATCTTATTGTTTAGAAAAGTGTATGTAAGATTTGTTTGGCCATATCTCAAAGTTGTGGGATGAAATTTATGTCCATATTTAGGGAAATTTGTGTTTTTTATATCTAAGGGCCTGATTACGAGTCTGGTGGTCTGTGACGCAGAAGTGGCATTCCTCTGTTTTGCCAATTAGGCGGTGGACCGTCGAAAGAGTCGTTCCCTGATGGTGGTGCAGGAGAGCAACAACTCATTATGCTGAGCAGGGACTGACGCAGTCCCGCTGAGCTTATTTTGAGTTTCTGGACCGCCAGCCTCTTAATGGCGGAGCCCCGCCATGAAAAGGCTGGCGATGCAGGATCAAACAAGGCCCTACAGGGGCCCCATGTCCCCCACCATGGGGATACATTCAGTGGCGCACTACATGTGCCCTCCTGTCTGTATTCCCCCCAGTTCCAGCACAGCATGGACATCACAGTCCATGCCGTGCTGGAACTTTTTGGCCGTTCACATTGCGGTGCCTGTTTGCAAGGTACCACCATGGGAAATGCCAAAGGACTGCGAACCGTATTACGAGTTGTACTTTTACAACTCGTAATACAGCCGGCGGTCCATGCACCGGTTTGGCACAGCACAGCAGAGGCGGCGTTGAGCCGACGGCGCTGCGCCAAACTCGTAATCAGGCCCTAAGTAGCTCATGATAATTTGCCTTTTAAACTATAAACCATATCTTTCTAAGTATGGCCTATATGGCATATTGTGATGGAGTAGCCCATTTTGCCTGTAAGTGTTGTATATTGAGGTAAATCATTTTGTAATGTCATGGAATTCACAGTGCACAAAAGAAGACATTTGTAGTCATTGGTAAAGTCAAATGCAGTGTGACATTGCACTTTCAGCATTGACTTACCATTTGGAAACCTAAATTCCATTATCCGGCCTCCCTTGGCTCTGATAATACCACGTCTTAAAACTTATGTGACATTAAAACAACCTTTACCTTGAAACATGAAGGCCAAATTTACAAACACTTTGAGTCAGGATTATGTTACTTTTTTAACACAAACCAAATGCAAACTGTTGTGGTGGGATTAATCCAACACAAATCACTATTTGCATTGGATTGTAACCAAAATTAAAGCAAAGCTGCTCAATGAGCTTCCTTGCATTACTTTGCATCAAAGTGGCATTCCACAGGGGTACAGGGACCTTCTCATCCAACCAACCATGAGTTTTGATGCAAATACCTATCTATAAAGAGTTGCACACAGGGATACTGAGCCTCCTTGAGCCAAGTGTAACAAGGAGAAATGCTTTCATTTCTTCTAGTTTTTCCATCTTTGCATATGTGCTGCATGATACAGCACACATACAAAGTGGGAAATATCTTAAAGCATAGTATTTGTACTGGAAGGGACCACTTTTAGCCCAAAACCTATGCTTCCTACAATGCAGAAACCCTTATATTGTTATGCAAAGGTGTCTACTTTGGCGCATGGTAGCCAAAGGTGCACCACTACCTGAAAAGAGCAGAACAGTGTCATATCTTACTAGATATGGCAAAGTTCTGCTCTCTCCCATTCACACAACGCTGTGCAGCAACTTTACTTTGGTTTCATGATTGTTTTAATAAATCTGGGCCAAAATGCTTAGCGACACGATAGATGTTGATATTTGTGTCACTGTTGTAGCTGTTGGCCAGGTTGACTACACAGATTTCCCATGCCAAACAGTAAACCTGCATGCCCATACTGATGTAATACTTTTGTTTTTACTACCACACCCTACCTTGCAGGTAAAATAATTTGTCTCAACATTTAAGTGTTCATATTTCTTAGCAATCATTAATGTAAGTGGGCACATTAAGTACAATGTTTGACGTACTTGAGTTACATATTAATAACCCATAACCTACATTATGTTTCTTTATATGTTAAATATTTAAAAATGCATTTTTGTGCATTTTCTTGTGCAATGGAAAGCTGGGCTTCTGCCATGGGTGCTATGTTGCGCAGATTGTTAAGTAAAATGGCTGGTTCATCAAGTCAGAATATTTAGAGTTTAGACACACAAAGTTAACATCAGATTTCGTTTTACAGTACCTAGTGTGTAAATGACACATTGCCTCATTATAGGTTTAAACAATAGATCTTATGCGGGATTGGAGTATGCAGACATTATTTTGAGATGGTGAAGCTACTTGTAATCTTTGTAAAAACAATCAGCACATTAATGTAAGTGCATTTCATGTATGGATCTTACCAGAGCCTCTGCTGGCTGTAGTTGGTCAAGGCAACTCTGCAAGGACATGTAATTCCTAAGGAGTGAACTTGGGGGCCCTGTCAACTGCTAGTTCAGCCATGGTGTATCCCTGCAGCAGAAAATGAACAGCAACTTGGGAGGAGGTCTGCTACACTTGAAGGTTAGGGAGCAAATGTCAAAATGGCCATAAAAAAGAGTACTCTAACATGATGAAAATGATGTCAATGGAACCCCCAAGTAGTACCCACCAAATCCTGGACTCTTGGTAGTTGTGTTGGTGATACTGCTCCTCCCTTAACCTAAAACTTTCGAATTAGAAACTTTTCTACCAAAACCTTCATAGAGAACCAACAGAAGACTGGGACCTGCCGGCCAGTCGATCTGCTCAGGGTGCATAGACAGTTGGCCTATGTTTTCTCCGGAGTAGCAAAGGAGCAAATCCCTTTCAGCTGGACCTCTCAGTGACCATGTCCGGCCTTGTGGAGCCCTCTTTGGCTACAGCACATAGCTTTGTCCCGCTGTAGGTTTTCGACTTCCAAAATGGTGTCTTCACCAGGTCGACAACGATTGACTCCCCATCAACAACAACAGCCTATGAGGATGGAAAATCCAGCTTTTCCCACTCTGATATTTTTCCCATCATTATCAATGTCTTCACTGAGACTTTGTCAAGCGGCTCCCTGGCGACAAAGACTCCTCCTTGGACACAGCCTGCTGATTTACTCTCCTGAACTCTACCTCCTCCTGGACTTTTTCTTAAAAAATGTTCTAAGTCCAAAGGAAAGCCGAGACTGGGCCAAATCCACCCCTTTTATCCAACCCATGCTCTATCGTGGTCAGCCTTAACTTTTGACTTTGCCCTGTGCTTGAGCGACTGTAGGAAGCTGGCTCTGTATATACTATACCAAAACGAGGTATAGTGTGTACAGAGTCCAGTGGAGTCCCAAAGATAGCCAGAGGTAAAAGTAGATAGCACCTTACTCTCTATTTGTGGCAGTAAGGCTTTATCAGAGGATAGTGTTAAGTATTTGCTGTACACAGTCAGGCAGCAAATGATGCCACACACTCAAAGACTGAACTCAGACCAATTTGTTTGTATCAATAAATATTATTTAGTTAATGTATTTCTAGAACCAAGCCAAGCCTGGTGCAGGTAAGTGAAATAAATGCTTTGCAAAATCTTATGTAATGTTTTATAGTTAAATGCAGGTTCAAATGCAGTTGATTGAATTACAGGTAAGTCAATGTTTTGAAATTACTTTTCAGTTACTTTACAGATGACTTTGTACGTTACTTTTTAGATTACTTTTTAAGTTACTATTTCTACTCAGTGTGATATGCCTAGATATCACACTGGGACATTTCCTAGAGAAAAGGTAAGTAAATCAGTCTTTGTGCATTTGCAGTTTTTCAGTGTTTCATACAAACCAACTCCACAATTTGAACAATGTTCAAGGAAAAACAGTCAATGTATTCCTATGGAGAGAAATTAAGTTAACAGTTTGCAGGTAAGTACAAGTTTGTGAGAGTTGGTATTCTGGGATTAGAACCAGGGTCCCCCAGGGTCAAGGGTGCACTCCTGAAACTCCCTCAGTGACACTAGAGCGCCAGGGTGCAGAGTGCTGAGGCCCAATGTTATCCAATGGCAGATAGGGGGCCTCCGGTTGGTGGCTGCTCACGGGCAGGCCACAAGGTTGTGGGAGCAAAGCTCCTTGTGTTAGGCTCAGGGCAAAGGGGGATACGAGTTAGCACCCAAAGTACACCCGCAGCGGTGCAGCGACGGCTGGGTGCATAGTGCTGTTTAGGCGCCGGGTGCCTCATTTTTTCAATGGGGATTCTCCAGTTGCAACAAAGACTGTAGACTCGGGGACGAAGATCTTCTGGAGGTGACCACCAGTTGGAGAGGTACGTTGGGCTGCCTGGGGATGCTGGTACACCATCGATTAGGCCACCCAAGGCCATGAGATGTCGGGTGCAGGGGTGTCTTTAGGCATCGGGTTTTCTTACCAGCTCTAGTCGCGGTCGGGGGATCCTCCAGAAACTGGCTGCAGGCTTCGCTTTGAGATTCAAGGCAGGTCAGAGGCAGGTCAGAGATCACTAGATCTCAGGTCAGGATCACCGGGAGACCTCCTTGTGGTGTTGGGTCACTCCAACTCGGGCCGTAGGTGTCGGGTGCAGAGTGGTGCAGAGTGGTTCAGACTCGTGGTTTTGGCTAGGCCTGAGTCTGTGGGTGAGGAAATCTGGTGCTCACGGGACACAAAGTCTTTGACTGGGAGGCAGGGCAGGTCCTTTGGGTTCTTGAGGCTGCTAGCTGCAGGACACACCGGGATTTTGCTGGAGCAGGTTCGAGGTGGGGACAGGCCGGTAGGGCTGGGTCCAAGTCAGTGGGCGTCCTTCTCTCAGCACGGCTTCTTCAGTCCTTCTTCTTCTCTTCTTCTTGTCAATTCTTGTCTGAGGAGGCGAGGTTCAGGGTTGCCCCTAAATACTAGATTTAGGGGCGTTACAGGTAAGTAAAGGTTGGGACCAATGGGTCCCTTCCTTGGGGTGGAGACATCCCCTATTATGCCACCCTCCAGTGGGAGGAGAGCATATGCCTCACTCTGGTTGGCTGGGTCCCCCATCTGCAAGATGGTGGGGACTGAGAGTTGTGCTTCACCTCGCCTCCCCAACCTGAGTGGTGGGGTTGGCAAAGGTGGGCACACCTCCCTTCCTCACTTGGTTTTCCTGCCAATTCTCTGGCCCAAAGTGGGGGTATGAACTGGTGGGGGCAGTTACTGGAAGCAGCAACGGCCTGGGGTAGCTCATAAAGGCGGCAAGCCTTTGAAGCTTCCCCTTCGTGGACCCTGCCCATCCTGGGGGAGGAGGCTTGGCACATCGTCCCAGGATGTGCATTGTTTCAGACGGGCATCTCTAAGATGCCCTCTGAGTGCATTTTTCATTGAATCCCATACTGGAATCAGTGTGGGTTTAATGTGCTGAGAAGTTTGATACCAAACTTCCCAGTTTTCATTAAAGCCATTATGTTGCTGTGGAGTTCATAATGACAACCTCCCAGCACCACATACTCTTAATGGCATTACTGCACCTACAATGTCTAAGAATTGACTTAGACTCACCACTGGTATAATGCACCCAGCTACAGGGGTGGCTGACCTATGCCAGGGCAGTGGGTTGTAGGCATGGCACACAGGGATGTGTGCCATGTCGACTCTTCACTTTGTTCTGCACCAAAAACTCAGCCTGCAATGACAGTGTGTGTGTGTAAAGGTACAGGGCCTCTAAGGGTCGCACAATAAGTTCTGCAGCCCTTGGAGGCTTTCCCTGGCTATAGTGCCCTTGGTACCTATGGTACCATTTACAAGAGACTGACCTGTGGCCAAAGAGTGCCAATTGGGTTTTGTTTTTAATGTAGTTTAGGGAAAGAACATAGGCCCTGGGTACCTGTTTGGCAGGAACCCAGGGCACACTCAGTCAAAGTACAACAGCAGTTTAGCAAAAAGTGGGGGCAACCATGCAAAAATAGGGCACTTTCTTACAGCGACCAGAGACCCACAGTTGGTGATTTTATCTGGTAGGCACTAGTTTTCAATAAACACTTTAAAAATTCATCAAAACAGATCTACTAATTAGATTTAATTAGATTTGTTATAATTTCATTTCTTAAAATGTTCTCAATTTTTCTAAATTGATTTGGGATTTTTCTTGAGTTGTTTTTTCTTTTTATTACTGTTTGTGTGCTGCATAAATATTTTACAAAATGCCTCTAGGTTGAGCTTGACTGCTTTTGTGCCGAGCTACCAGTGGGTTAAGCACAGGTTAATTTAGTGACTTTTGCGGTTCACCTTGACAAGGATTGTGGTTGTTGCTTTAATTTCTTTTTTTATGCCTCATAATAATTTTTTTTACTGTGTAATTAATCATGTTGTGTCTTCTCTCCATAGATTCCATGTAGACACATATTTGTACACATTATTGACATGTCTTCCTACCTAGCAGGGCTTTTTTGTGATAAAAACTTTTGGATTACACAGAAAATATAACAAATCACTATACGTGAATTTGTACATACTGAGATGATAGTCATTTGTGTTTTGATAAATTGTAAGCATCCAATAAAAGTCTGATATATGTTTTTACTTTATTATATAGTGCATCATTTAATTCATTTGTGTGAATAAGTTCACAAAGCTCAATATTTGAATAGTCCTGATCACATTAGGAAATCAATGTTTGCATCTCTTGGTGGTGGCTTGTTAGGTGTTGTCCTCAACTGGACCAGATGAATCACACCTTGTAAGGGACACTGGGGCAGTCAGAGTGTCAACCTTGGAGGTGGTGACAAGTGGCTCAGTTGGCAGCAGTGTCCCACTTTCTGTGGAGATGCCAGCTGTAGATGTTTCTGGGACCCAGCTGGCAACAGATGATGCTTTCCCTCAGAAAACAGCAGCTAAACAAGACACTGTTACAGGCAACACTCTGAAGCCTATGTGTACAACCCCAGAGTGTAAAGTGTGGACAATCAGGTGACACTCCTGGAGATCATTTGGGCTCGCTGAATTTCAATCTGACCCCCTCATGAGATTATTCTGAGTTCCTAGATTAGTTTAATAATCTGGCCCAGCTGCCTCACCTGCCGCGTAGCCACACCAATCAGATTTTCACTCATGGTGCTTGCAATGGTGGACTTACCCTGATCTTCCCTCCCAGACTCAGATTCTGCCCTAGCCTTTTCAAAACCACCCTGTGACATTGATTGAGTGGCCCCAGGAGTAGTGTTTCCTTTCTGCACAGCAGGTGTTATGTCTGTGGTTGTCACAGGAGCTGGTACAGGGGTGCCCACAGTTGCTTGGGGTGTTGGCCAAAGGGGAGTTGTTTGGGCACTGATGTACATAATGGGAACAGGACTCAGCTTAATGTAGTGGGTCTAGTGAGGATGAGTCGCCTTAGCATTCACACTCTTGGCCTGCAGATCGCACTTCATTGGGAGCTTTTACCTTAGTGAGGAATCCTGATGGGCAAATAGCGATTCTTAGACATTTTGTATTTTTAGTTTCCTTGTTGTCAGTTAGCTGCTTTTTAGGTCTCGCCTGAGCCAGCGCATGCGATGCTCTGGCGAGAGTTTTAGTAAACGGGTTTTGGAAGTGCAAACAGCAGTTTGCTGGCGACCAGCTTGCGTTCACGCGAGCGTGCACGCGCGATCAGGCGCCATATGGCTTCCCTCGCGATCACTTTCGCGGCCGCGCGGCCGTGTCAGTTTCACGGCCGCGCGGCCATTGCTTGTTTATCTCCTCCCAAAAAGTTTCTGCACCCTGCTTTCCTCCAACGCCTACACCTGGGCTTTCTGTCTAGACCCCTACCAGCTCCCCCTTCTACTTTTCTTTTTTTCCTTCCGTACTACATACATCTTCGTCAGCCCATCACTCACAGACCACCTATCCTATCTCCAAAGTCTTCTACCCAGACCCCCCTCCCACTCTCGTTTCACTATCTCTTCACTATCCTATGGCATTTTTGTGGTCCTTTTGTTCAGTGTTGCCCCTTCCTGCCCGCTCCCCCTTCAGTGCCCCCCACCCCGAGCGGCGCTCTGCCCCCTCCCTGTCTCTCACTACAGTTTAAACCCGCTCTAGCAACCAAGCTCTCTCGCACCTCGTCTCCAGGGGGCATTATCGCGTCGCTCTGATGTCACAAACCATACGTTTCGCCATCTTGAAGAGGTCGGAAGACAGTCGGCTAGATAGCGGCTGCGTGAAAAATAAGCCCAACTCCCGCTGAAATATATCATAAAACAAACCCCTGCCCATGGAACGACAACGACTTCTTCATGTGTTCAATGTTGCAATAAGAAGACTTTTGAATTTCGAGGATTAGTCCTCTGAAATTAAATGGAAATATCCAATGGACCTCTCGTCTCGCACAAATTAGGCTGTCAAATGGAAGCTCCGAAACGAGAATGGGCATTGGCATAGCCAATAGGACTGTCCTTGGCAAGCTGGTGCAACAGATTTTTTAAATTATTTTTTTACAGGCATGGCAGAGAAAAATGAGAAAAAAAACATTCTGCTACCAAAGCGTGGTGGCCATATACTAGGAATACACACACGCAAGTGCGATAGCGTTTTTATCAGAAGTGTGGGAATGCTGGGTGGTAAAAAATGTGTGGATCCCCACGGATTCCGGATCTTTTCCCCACATAAATGTGCTTAAAATGCATGTTTTTTTAACCAAAGTTTTAGGGTTGAGGGACCCCTAGAGTAAGAAAACATTGTGGGATCCACAAAAGGCACACAACCCTGGATTTGTTTTGGGGGGTGGGGGGAAGGGGGACAGTTTTATACACAAAAGGAAAAGGTACCCCCTAATTGCTTTAAGGTCCAAGAGGAGGGGGAAACAACAAATACAGAACACGCATTGGCATAGCCAATAGGTCTCGCTTTTGGGACCTTATAAGTATTTAGTTATGCAGCACAATATCCTTGGTGCAACAACATCAAGTGTTGCATGGCTAAACACTTATAAGGTCCCCAAGGCGAGACCTATTGGCTATGCCAATGCTTGTTTCCTACGTTATCGATTGTGGTCGGATGTGCACAGTGTGGTGCAAGCATTTTCTTTAAAATATTGTACTGCTAGTGAGTAAAAAATGATGAAAACTGTCCTCATGGGCAGGGTTGTGCACTGATATCCTGCCTATTCAAACCTGAGAAGACAGCCGAGTTACAGGGTAAAGGGAAGCACAGCGCTCAGGGACAAGTAAACCTGCGCCAAACCACACGGAAGAGTCAAACAGGTTTCTCTGGATTTGATGTATTAGACTGTAAAGAGTTCAACATAGTGAACAGGAAGCAGATGCAGAGAAACTGCCTGCTTACTTAACACACCTCTAAGTGGGGTCGGTATCAAACGTGTCGTGATTCCAGATGTCAAAGGGGATGTTATACAGTTGGCGCGTGACAAAAGGGAAGCACAACAACACGCATGAATATTATAGGCGGCATATAATTAAATCTTTATGAGCCACTGGCACCATGCACGACGGTACCGGAGAGTGACAACCCTGTGCTGATTGTTCACTCTGCCTTCAACCGCCCATGTATACTGCTGGTCAGCGAGCTGCGCGAGCCACAGGCTCGGGCGGCTCGTGCATGGCACTGTAAGTGATGAAGCCTTCATGTTCACGTTCCTTGATTAATAATAAATGCAAAGTGTCAAATATTCTTCAAGGTGAATTCTATTAGGTTCCTGCAGTTAGAAATAAACAGCCCTTCCAAAGAGTGATTTAAAAGCATCCTTTGATTGATGCAATTTAAGAAATGAAATAAGCTGCAGATGACAAGCAGGGGCCTAAGATCAAAGCCGCAGCTGACTGACGCGGGGAGAAGGGAGGAAAAATATCGGAGTTTTCACAATTAAAGTGCTGGTGAGTCTTTCGGATGAATTATCTGTTGAAATGAACAACATCACACAAATCTCAAAGGACAGGCTCCTTGACTTTAATCAAATCAGGAAGAAGTGGAAAAAACGGTTTCATTTTCCTGCAATTACATCCTGCCTGGGTTGAAAGAGGCTGTTAACCGCATAATGTTTAAAGTGTGTGTAGAATATTCATTTCAAGAGCACACATGACAGGAATTGTTAATGCAGTGAGGCGAAGAGCAAAACAGGTCCTTACCCTGCACGATTTCGGAGAGATTGTCGTCCTGTCGAAGTATGAGGCTGGAGCTGCTAACCCCCCTTCCCCCCACACACACCCCGTTCAGCAGCACATTCACTTATCCTGCTTCAGACAGCCGGAGGCTGGGCTCGAAAGCATCGGACCAGGAAATTCGATTCGAACAGAGATGTGTGAGCCAAGAAAACTCTTACAGTTCCAAAGCGTGGGGCTCTCACTTGATGCAGCCTTGCCTGTCAGCTGGTAAATACATTGGTGACAAAATGGAATTTAGACTGGATAGAGCCGTATTGAAAACGACTAAAAGACTGATTTAGAGGCCGTTGGTTGTGGAAAATCCTTATCTTTCAGAAATAAGTGCAAAATATAATGAACAGTTCACCAGTAGAGCTCACTCCACTTCTCATTAAAGTGCTTCATGTACACTATCTCTGGAACAACCTGCTTGAAGGCCTGAGGCCCAACAAGAACTTTTTCCACTTCAGAAGGAACCGAAAACTCAGCAGGTCAGAACTTAACTATGAATCATTTCCCATTCGCCCCACGTTTCTCCCTGCCCTGTTAACCTACCTCCTTTGTTCATTCTACTATTGTTTGTCTTTCTGCAAAGTTTCCCGCTGCCCATGTGGCCAGGTCCGCATTGTATGAATGCTAGAAGTAAATAATTAACTAACTATCGAACTAAGGGGCATATTAGCAAGGGCTTTATCGCCGCTTTAGCGGCACTTTTTGCCGCTAAAGCGGCGATTTTTTTTATCGCCCTATCAGCAAGCTGTCGCTAACAGGAGTTAGCGACAGCTTTCTGGCGATAGCGGCCCATTTTCCCATCGCCTTGCATGCCAGCGATAATTATCGCTAATGACATGCAAGGTAGGCGTTCCCAACTAAAAGCGACCGAAAACAGTCGCTAACACAACTTCGACCTATTAGCAACGCAGGCGAAGCGATAAAAAATTTGCGCTAAGCGCGAATATGGCTAGAATTTAACACCTGCTAAAAACATGACTTACCTGTTTGTTGTATGGGAGGTGGATTGTCAGGCTAAGCCCCCCATGGTGTTAATGCGTGAATATCGCTGGATTTCCAGCGATATTCACGCATTTCGCCACTATCGCTGGATATTTTATCGCATTGGAGATAAACGTTGCTAATAGCATGTTATCACCGCAATAAAATCCAGCGATACGCGGCGATAAAAAAAAACGCGCTAAGTGCGGTTTGCGATAATTATAGTAAGTTGTTGCTAATATCCCCCCTAACTAAATAAATAAATATGGAACGTAAGTGCATGTGCAAGTTGAGAATATGTCCTTGTGTAATGTAACTGGTGCTCATGTAAAGCGTTCCAATACCTTTGGGTCGAAGGGATGCTGGATAAAACTGCAAAATAAAGTGCAGCAGAAGAAATCCCGCCAAATCTGGATTTAGCAATTTCACACAAGCCCGTGTATTTCCATTGCATCCACATTAATTAATTAAACCTTTTGACATACTAGTGGTAAATACAAACCGAAGCCACTGCAGCAGATGTCAAGTATTATCTGGGAAAGGGCACTATGTGGGCAGTAGGCTTTTCATGGCTCCTTTAAATTGCCTTGGTGTCCGTAGACTGCAAACATTTCTATGTTAGTCCTGTTCATCATCACCAGTCTTTCTTAACAAACTTTCTACATGTTTGAAATAATGAACATACAGCCATTCAATCAAACCTCGATTTACCATGAAACTCCATACTATCAAATTGCATTTGTAAGAGCGTACCAAAAGAAATTGATGTACGTCAGAGAAAACATTTGAAAGGTAATACATTTTTTGGGACCTTGTCAAATAATTTTCTCTCCATAACCTTGCATTCAGATCACGGCCCACTGTCAAATGGATAGAACTTGGCAGCCAGGCTGACAGCATGCTCACTCCCCTCTATTGACCACTGCCCTCCATGTAGAGCCCATCTGCGCTTCTATGTTCCCCTCCAGGACTTATCCTTCTGGGTGTGCTGCACTGACCAGTTGCATCCTCTGAACGCATCTCTTGCACTTACTACCTATTCATGACTATGCTCTTACCCATCATAAGACTTCCTCGGCATCTCTGATGCTGATTCTTCCTCTCTCACTCATTCAGCCAGTGCAGCTGTGGTATCTGCTCTTCAATTCCCAGTGGGATAAAGATTGCCTTCCCTTGATCCCCCATGCACCATCTATTTACTCCTTCCTGCCTGCCAGATCATGCTTCTTGCTGCGCCCTTCACCATCTTCATACTTGTTCCTATGCAGCCTGGCCGATGCACCATCTTTCTGACTTGAAAGTCTGACGATGGCACTTTCCAGGGTTTCCTAATCAAATGACCACGCTTGTGGCGCTGTTTATGATGTCTGGGCATAATCAGCATTGCCCAGTGACATGTTAACTTGCTGCTGTGGGCAAAGGTTTGCAGATACCGGTGGGTGCCATTCTCTGTGGCTTGATCACTGTCTGCTGTGTCAAGTACTTCTCTCCCCAATACACTGAGTCACCTTCATTCTACCAGCTGCTCCCTGTTGCCACAGGCGGATGGAACACAAACCACACTGCCTTGTGGTGATATTTTAACCTCGACTAACACTTCCTACCTCCTAGTGGTGCCTTGGTTGCAAACTGCTCCATGCACTGGAACTCTCCCATGTCAGGTTGAGGAGATTGCGGAAGTCATGAAGTAAGGAGAACTGCTATGGTGGGCTGTGGGTAACAAGTAAGAGGGTCTCTGGTGTGCACAACTTAATTATTGTTTTACATGGCAATGGTTCAGGATTAGTAGGCAACACAACCGGGACATATGAGATATTCCATTGAGCTAGCTGAAACATTCTGCTGGATTCCTTGTGGATTATGGGACTGCTGTTTTTTATATGGAGCAAACTCGACCCTAAGGCATTGGGGCACTTTACTTAAGCACCACTTACTTTACACAAGGTCACATGAATTTTTTGGGCACAGGGACAAATAGTATTTGCCCAGAATCACAGAATGTTAAGCTGATGCCTAGACTGGAACCTGGTTCCCCTGTTGCAAAGTCGGCAGCTCTGTCCATAACCCCACATCCTCTCCACCTGTCTGTCTTATGTGTTCCCTTCCTCATAGTCTGCAAGGTCATCTGACCTTTTTCTGGCCTTGTATGTAAGTGGAGTGGATTTCAGCTCAAATATTTACCTATAGGGATCGGTTATCTTGTTTTGCACACCTTTCTGTACAGCTTGTACACGTTTCAGTACAATTCAGCACAATACAATACTGATTTATGGGCATGATTAAATATATAAATATTGCCACAGTCGGTTTCTTCAAAAATTATGGATTTGGAGATATTATTATCTCTATCTATTACAGAAGACAAAAAAAACGTGAAAGAGTGTGTATTGGTGTCATTTTTCTATAGCCCACATATTGCATTATGGCTTTATGCAGTGCTTGATTCCACCCCATGCCTCTGTCTTACACACTCCCTGTCTCATTGTCTCACTCGTGCAGGTTATTTTGCATCCCATCTTTATCCCTTCATCACTGTTTTTATATCTTTTTTCTTCCTCCTTCTTGCCCCCTGTGTTTTTCTCTCTCCATTGCCTAGGATCAGAATGTGTTAATGAAAAATAAAGAGGGTCCCCAAAGATGAGTGCAGGTGGACCTCATCTACAACCACCGACTCAAATTAAGCACTAGCTTTATGCCCCAGGTAGTGTTAAACCTTTCCATATTTTTCTTTGAGTTTTAGGTCTCTTCTGATTTATTGGCCATCATTATCTTTAAAGTTCAGCTTCAGATAGCACAGAATTCCAAAAAGTCCATCCCCATGTGTTACAAATATTGGAGGGTGATTTTAATTGTCAGTTTGAAACCTTGGATTTAGTTAACTATTACTCCCTGCCATAGGAGGATAGGACTTGTTTAATCCCTGAAATCACCATTACCCCAATCAAGAAGTGGTCTCCACTGGCGCTAAAATTAAACACCCTATCCCTGAATTGCATGACGCAAGAACTAAATCTGATAGAATGGGTACTCACACTTTTAATAGAATAGGTAGCACTAGCCTTATTGATTATATCCTCTTAGATGTTAAACTTTGGCCTTTTCTAGAGGATATGGCTGTGGTGCACAGGCACGATAGTGACCACAATGTGCTCGAGACGAGTTGGAATTTCCACTAGTACAAACCCAGTTATCTCTCTTTCAACCATTGGATGAGAGATGCAAGCTAACCAATAACAAACATAGAATTCATTGGTCTGCAGTGGCTAGGTCTCAGTAGGCACTGAGATTAATATATACCAAGGTGAGACATGCCTTGGAGATATTTTGCACTTTTAAGCCAGGGCCAATTGAGGAAACAGCTGCACCAAAGGTTGAAGATGTACATAATTCCTTTTTTATTAGCTTAAAGTTGGACTTTTTCAGAGAATCCAACTGCCAATTGCAGAGGAGTAGTGTATCATCCTGGTTTAATAAAAAAAATGTTGTATGGTCAAGAGCACTCTGATTACTGTCATCAAGTCCACTAGGAGGGAAGACATCCAGGAAAAAAGAGCTGCATATAAAACTGTTTTTGCAAGGGCAAAAAGGGAATAGGATAGCAAAAACTGGGGACTCCTCTTAGCAGAGACAAGGGAAAATAATCAAACCCTCCTTTGAAACTTAATTGCCACTGGGAATAGAGAAGGAATATCTAAAATCGACAAGGATACATTTCCAGAACCTTCAGTCACCCCCTTGTATTTTGGGCCAGAGAAGGACACAGATGATTCCCCCCTGATAACATTCACAGAGGTAGAAGAGGCCATTAGAAAGATAGGGCCACGTAAAGCTCCTGGTATTGTCAAAATCCCTGGTGATCTGTTTTTATTTGAAATAGACGTCTGGACACCCTATCTTACTGTGGTATTTAATGCCATTTTAGTAGGAGCCAGTATTCGCAAAACATGGGATAGGGCTGAGATTTTCCCCATTTATAAGAAGAGCTGCCCCTGGACCCTGCAAACTATAGGCCAATCAGCTTTTAGATGCCACTCAAAAACCTTTTAGCAAGGTGATATTAAGTAGGCTTCAGCACTGGCTTGAAGAGAGTAACATACTTTGTCTCCTTCAAGCGGGCTTTCGTGCCAGTACTTCCACTGTTGATGAGGTTTTTAGACTGCAGTTGATTTACTTTAAGGTATAAGTCTTGAGAAAGGTAGGCTGTGTGCAGCGTTTGACCTGGTCCCTGGAACCCTGTTGTGGAAACATTGAGCTGAAGTGGGCATCCCAGCTTATTTGTGCAGCATAATAGAGAGATTTCATCAGAATAACTATGCGCAAAATAGATGTAGTAAGCTGGGTGAAATCACTGAGCCCATTCCTGTTATGCGTGGCGTAAGACATAGGGGTCGATTCCGATTCGGGCCGGAAAACGTACCGACCGACTTGGTGCGGGAATTTATTCCGACCGACACGAACCGGCGCCGTCCGACCCGGGTAGTACGATGAAATGCATGTGAAACCCGACCGATGCGGACGGAATACAAAACGAACGACCGAGCCGGATGGAAACAAGCCATCCGGCCGGAAAAACACTCGAAACTAACCGACCGACATGCACCCGGATAGCGACCGAACGAAACGTACCCGCGAACTCCGACCCGCGTAGTACGATGCTATGCGTGCGAAACACGACCGACTCGCACGGAGCACAAGCCGTACGACCACACGCACACAAAACCCAGCCGAATCAACCCAATACTCCACGACCGACTCGTACGCCGCACATGAAACCAACCTGAAACACAGCGGGAACGAGTCGGACAACATCGCATCAGACAACAGCAGCGTCCGACTCGGACACAAGAACGACTCCTACATGCACCCAAAGCACCAAGGGAAAAAAGTAAAAAAAAAAGGCCAAACAAGCTACCACAAAGCCAATAAATACTGGGGGTGGGTGAAAAAATGGAACAAGGACACACCCCCAACCCCACCTACATAAAGGCCACAAATCCCTACCATGAGCCTTTGCAAATCCCACAGACCCGCCAGCAAACAACACCATCACACAGCAACCACAGACACACTCACAGCTCATGCATCACACAAGCCACACACCATTACCACACTTACAAATAGCACCCTCACACACACCCAGCTAAACCTACACTCACACACCCCCACTTGCACACACACACACATCAATCACCACCACCACCCATCACCATGCCCCCAAAGAAGAACCACAAGTTCCTAGATTGTGAATTGGAAGTCCTGGTAGATGAGATACTCAGGGTCGAGCCACAGTTGTTTGGTACATTGGTACAACAGACCCCCATGTCGCAGAAAACCAAGATGTGGGCGAGGATTGTCGACAGGGTGAATGCACAATCACCATGTTTGCGCACAAAGGAAGACATCCAGAACAGGTGGTATGATGTGCGCAGGAGGGTCCGGGACCTACTGAAAAAGGACTACATCATCAGCCAGCGCACCGGCAGTGGCCCTCCTGCAAAACCAATATACCTCAGGCCCTGGGAGGAGAAGGTGCGGGCCATCCTACCACCAGTGAGCGTATATGGACTAACCGACATCCCAGAGCCTGGTGAGTACACAACTTATATACACAATATGGTGTGACAATACACACACAGCACCCTCAAAGGGATAGGCAAACCAGGCACCCTCACCAAATACACAGCAAACAAAACATACTCATCCCAAGATGTGAATGCCAGTCAGACAAACACAATACCTGCCAGCTCATGGTGACATCTAACTGTGTCATGACATCTACAAACCTAACAACAAATACAGCAAGGCAGTGGCACAAATTGAACCAACAAACACTCACAGATATATTGACATCACTAGAACACCACCTCACAGGGAAGATCACTGAAAGGAAGGAATTCTGTGTATGCTGGTAAAGTCAGTGTAGCCAATAGCATCATGGGAGTTGGAGTCATAGATATTGCTCAGCCTCACAATTGGCCCATCAACACCACCCTGAACCATGCTCACATCACAGGGAGTGGAAAAGGACTCACAAGATGGCTGACACTGGGTACTGATGGGGGGAGCACAAGGCCCTGCAGGCAACTGTGCAACAACCAACAGCAGGACACCACTGACTGACATCCTGAAAGACAACTTGCACTCCCTGCAATGGAAGCACGTTCCATGGTGGGATATCTGGCTGGGTGGGAAGGAGGACTCACAGCACTGACCATAGTCACAAGCACCTCCCCGCACACACACCCCAACACTAACTCCACAGAACCCACCTGGGAGAATGCAATGCCTCACATTCTAACTCAAGATCCCACAAAGACCAACCAGCCGGGCTCATACTGTGTGAAGCACAGGGACACTCTTGGGATTGGTAGTCAAACAACCGCAAGGAGTACACTCTCAGCCAACCTGTCAGCACAGGCACCCCACCCCACAGGGAAGCAAAGTCCAAAGGAAGGAAGGATGGGCATGCTGGGAAGGGGGTGGAGGCAATAGCATGATGGGAGTGGTAGTCACAGATGTTGCTCAGCCTCACAATTGGCCCATCAACACCACCCTGAACCATGCTCACATCACAGGGAGTGGAAAAGGACTCACAAGATGGCTGACACTGGGCACTGCTGGGGGGAGCACAAGGCCCTGCAGGCAACTGTGCAACAACCAACAGCAGGACACCACTGACTGAAATCCTGAAAGACAACTTGCACTCCCTGCAATGGAAGCACGTACCATGGTGGGATATCTGGCCGGGTGGGAAGGTGGACTCACAGCACTGACCATAGTCACAAGCACCTCCCCTCACACACACCCCAACACTAACTCCACAGAACCCACCTGGGAGAATGCAATGCCTCACATTCTAACTCAAGATCCCACAAAGACCAACCAGCCGGGCTCATACTGTGTGAAGCACAGGGACACTCTTGGGACTGGTAGCCAAACAACCGCAAGGAGAACACTCTCAGCCAACCTGTCAGCACAGGCACCCCACCCCACAGAGAAGCACAGTCCAAAGGAAGGAAGGAAGGGCATGCTGGGAAGGGGGGTGGAGGCAATAGCATGATGGGAGTGGTAGTCACAGATGTTGCTCAGCCTCACAATTGGCCCATCAACACCACCCTGAACCATGCTCACATCACAGGGAGTGGAAAAGGACTCACAAGATGGCTGACACTGGGCACTGCAGGGGGGAGCACAAGGCCCTGCAGGCAACTGTACAACAACCAACAGCAGGACACCACTGACTGACATCTTGAAAGACAACTTGCACTCCCTGCAATGGAAGCACATACCATGGTGGGATATCTGGCTGGGTGGGAAGGAGGACTCACAGCCCTGACCATAGTCACAAGCACCTCCCCTCACACACACCCCAACACTAACTCCACAGAACCCACCTGGGAGAATGCAATGCCTCACATTCTAACTCAAGATCCCACAAAGACCAACCAGCCGGGCTCATACTGTGTGAAGCACATGGACACTCTTGGGACTGGTAGCCAAACAACCGCAAGGAGAACACTCTCAGCCAACCTGTCAGCACAGGCACCCCAACCCACAGGGAAGCAGAGTCCAAAGGAAGGAAGGATGGGCATGCTGGGAAGGGGGGTGGAGGCAATAGCATGATGGGAGTGGTAGTCACAGATGTTGCTCAGCCTCACAATTGGCCCATCAACACCACCCTGAACCATGCTCACATCACAGGGAGTGGAAAAGGACTCACAAGATGGCTGACACTGGGCACTGCTGGGGGAGCACAAGGCCCTGCAGGCAACTGTGCAACAACCAACAGCAGGACACCACTGACTGACATCCTGAAAGACAACTTGCACTCCCTGCAATGGAAGCACGTACCATGGTGGGATATCTGGCTGGGTGGGAAGGAGGACTCACAGCACTGACCATAGTCACAAGCACCTCCCCTCACACACACCCCAACACTAACTCCACAGAACCCACCTGGGAGAATGCAATGCCTCACATTCTAACTCAAGATCCCACAAAGACCAACCAGCCGGGCTCATACTGTGTGAAGCACAGGGACACTCTTGGGACTGGTAGCCAAACAACCGCAAGGAGAACACTCTCAGCCAACCTGTCAGCACAGGCACCCCACCCCACAGGGAAGCAGAGTCCAAAGGAAGGAAGGATGGGCATGCTGGGAAGGGGGTGGAGGCAATAGCATGATGGGAGTGGTAGTCACAGATGTTGCTCAGCCTCACAATTGGCCCATCAACACCACCCTGAACCATGCTCACATCACAGGGAGTGGAAAAGGACTCACAAGATGGCTGACACTTGGCACTGCTGGGGGGAGCACAAGGCCCTGCAGGCAACTGTGCAACAACCAACAGCAGGACACCACTGACTGACATCCTGAAAGACAACTTGCACTCCCTGCAATGGAAGCACGTACCATGGTTGGATATATCGGCGGGGGGGAGAAGTCGGTCCGGATGGCAACCAAATACCACCAATGCTGGTCAGGCACACACCTCAACATTCACATTGACATGCCACAGGTTAGCAGGACAATGTGCTACACCAATATCACTCACTGACTGTCATAACTGAATAGAATGCAATGTCCAGGGCCGCATCCAGAGTTACAGTCACAACTGTCCGGTGTTTTAACAATTGATGCCTGTAGAAACATACCATACAATCTGTGTCTCGCCCCAAAACAGGTGAAGATGGGGACTCAGCAGCAGATGAGGAGGAGTCCCTGTCCCAGGCTCCGGGGGACACAGAGCTCACTGGTGTGGATCAGCCTCTGCACTCCTCGGATGGCGAACAACAAGCTGGACCCTCCGGTGCCAGTCATCATGCAACACCAGCAGGACCAACATCTGCACCCCCTGCACCCACCCCTCCAACAACTGCCAACACACAGGCCACCCCTGCCAACACGGACACACCAAGGACCACAGGTGACAACAGCGCAGGGACCCAGGACCAAACTGGAGCCGCTGCCATCGAGCCCACTAACAACACCCAAGTGGGCACACGGTCACCTGTGCGTGGCACCGCAGGCCCTGCACGTGTTGCCAGGGGTGGTGGGAGGGGTGGTAGACACAGGTCGCTATTTGCAGAGGGGTCAGGACTGCGTGATGACCTACAACTGGCACGCATTGCAGATGCGTACCAGACCAGCACCTTAGAGGTCACCCAGGTAGTGGGGATCCTCAAGGACATACAACAGCAGCAGGCTGCCCATCATGCCCGCTTGGACTCCCACATGTCCCGTGTCGAGACACACATGTCTCGCATGGAGTCCAAGTGGGACACATTGCAAGAACTCACAGCGGTGCATAGGGACATACTGACATGCCTCCGCCAGATCAGCACCAACATGGCCTCACCTCCCTGTGCGCCCACAACATCTGTTGCCACTACATCCGCAACAGCCACAGGGAGGGAGCAGGACTCTGGCGGAGAGTACCCTGCACCGCGGCAGCCTGCACCTGAGGATCCCCCCAAGAAGAGGGGCCGTCCGAGGAGGCCAAACTGAGAGGCCGATGGCCAGCTACATCCCCCAGGAAGCCAACACCTGTTCTGGAACTTTTCCTCTGTGTGCAAACTGCACGCCCTGTTGATGGCAACCCAACTCGCCCACATGACATGGGGAGCTCTAGTTGTACAAATTCATCAGATGACTGTGGACAATACCCTGGACATTCCATCTACCAGGACTTCCAATTCACATGGGAACTTTGGATTCCAATTGCTATGTACAGCACCCACCATCCTGTGCACCATCCCCACACCTTTTGTAAATAAACTCACCAAAAAACCATATCTGCCTCTGTTGTGATTCCAACGTGGTCTCTGTCATGGAGATGGTGATCAGAAATATGACATGCTGACTGCTACAGCAAGTCCAACACCGTCATGGCAGTCATGGCGACGTGACACATATGAGGGAGACACACCACTAGGGCCACACAACACATACACACCAGGGCCATATGACTCATCCCCTACACTGATGTTGCCTGGAAATACAGTGCAATGCACAGACACCACACATATTCACAGTCTGTGTCAACTACAACACAGGTGCAGTAAGCAAATGTCACACAGATGTGTGACTACGGACAACGCACACCCCAAAATGTAGAACAGGTTTATTACACATTTGCTACATGTTGTTTCCACTACAAATGCAAGCTAATCCCACCTGGCTGTGGCCACAAAGTCAAACAATGCAGAAGATAGAAAGTCCAGGGGTGTGTGGCACATCACCTGTAGGGGAACAACTGCTGCCACCTTGGAAGTTGAATCATTGATTCGGGGGATCCAAGTTGTTCTAACAACTCCAGCAGCACCCTGTGAAGGACAGACATGACACACACTCAAAAGCACAGAAGAACAGCACAGAATGGCAATACTCATGTCTAATACCTGTCACAAGTTAAATACACAAAAGCAAGTTAGCATGTCTACACTGTTGGCAAGTACAGACCACCTGCAAGGACACATCTCCGCATGCATCCAGTCAAGTTGCACATGGCCACACTCAAACAGCACCAGAGCACCACACACACATATCATGCAAATCAAATTCATTGATAGTACAACACTCTGGATACTCACATTCAGCTGAAGAAGTTGGTGATGAGCTGTGTGCGGACATCACCATCATCATCATCATCATCGGCATCGTGGCCCAGGCCTGGATCCTCCACAGGTGGCGGATGTTGGTCATCGTCATCCAGGATGAGAGGCAACTCCTTCCGCACTGCCAGGTTGTGGAGCATGCAGCAGACGATGATAATCTTGCACACCTTTGCTGGGGCATATGGGAGGGCGCCTCCTGTCTTGTCCAGGCAGCGGAAGCGGCTCTTCAGGAGACCAAAGGTCCGCTCAATCACCCTCCTGGTCCGACCATGTGCCTCATTGTAGCGCATCTGGGCTGGTGTCACAGGGTTCCTGAGGGGTGTCAGCAACCACGGCATGTTGGGGTATCCCGAGTCACCTACAGACAGACAATTGCACATTAGCCAACATTGAAAAGTGTGCGGAAAGCAACATAGCACAACACACACAATGGTACAAAGTCAGTACACACCGACAAGCCAAGCACGCTGGTTCGGCATCTGTGACATCATCCTCGGGATGCGACTACTCCTCATCACGTAGGCATCGTGTGCAGAACCGGGGAAACGGGCACAAACATGTGTGATGGTCATGTTTGCAAGACATACCACCAGAGCATTGACAGAATGATAATGTTTCCTGTTCCTGTATGCCTGCTCATGTGCCTGTGGTGGTACCAAAGCCACATGTGTCCCATCAATGGAGCCAATGACATGTGGCATCCTCCCCAGGGCATAGAAGTCACTCTTGACGTCAGTGAGTCGGTGACGTTGTGGGAAATAGATGAACTGGTTAAGGCATCTCAACATCGCCACCAAAACATCTCGTAGCACACGGCTGAACATAGTCTGTGACATACCACCAGTAGATGCCACAGTGTGTTGAAAGGTACCGGTGGCAAAGAAGTGTAGGGCTGCCATCACCTTCACCTTGGGGGTCAGCGCTGTCGGATACGGCCGGCCAGGCTGCAAATGTGGGTCCAACCGCACTGCCAAATCCTCAATCAGCTGCCTGGTGAAGCGGTACCGTCGGATGCTGTCACGTTCCACCATCGTTGCCAGGTCTGGGAATGGTCGATGGACAGCAGGAGCCCTGCAGTGCAGAGGTGAAGAAGTCAAGATTGTCAGTCACCCCACATATGTGCCATTCACCATACTGTAGTTCACATGCTACATCATCAGCAAACACTAGTACTTGATGTGTGTCTCGTTCTGTTTGGACACATATGGCACCCACATGGACATCATGTAACATCTCTGTTCAACATGTGTGGACAACAGGTCCCGGGTGTGCTATGTGAAACCATTTGGCTGTGTCACAGTACCCATTTACTGCACTCACATTCCACACACATACCACAGTGACGTCTGGACAGATGCGCCACAGGCATCTCAACTCATTGACAGGTAGATTCCCAGGGAGCCTGTCTTGCCACATGGACACTGGCATGACATGGCGTATCATGTACACGTCAGAAAAATCAAACATGACTCCCACAGGTAGTGCCCCCTGTAGCCTCTGCAGGATAGACATGGACGTCAGTGACACACACACACAACATCTAAGTCCATGCACAAACAACGTGGATGTGGAGACTGTCTCCCATTGTGCACATGGAGTCAGACATGTGAAACACAACATGCACACAGACTGCGGAGGGACATGACTATTGTGGCAATGGGCCACCCTGTGATGTACATGCTTTCCCACATGAGCCTTGGGGTATGTGACATGTCATACATATACACAACCTGGAAATGTGACCATGCAACATGCTCCAAAAATGAACAGTTGCACATCCCAGTGGTCATGTGCACGACACACAAAGGACCCTGTCCCCATTAACATGTGCACAGCCTGGGTGTGTCTGCCCCCAAGTGCCAGCCCAAAAACAACATGTACACACCCATACACAGATAAGGTCATGCTGCCACACATGCCTTAGATACAGTGTGGACTGGGTGTGGTGTAGTAGGTGTGCCCCAGAGTCCCTGGAAAGTATATGTGGCTGGCATAGGTTCACCATTGACCAGCATGGTGACACATGCATGTGACCTGTACAGGGACGCGTTGTACAGCAATGGTCCGATCGGTGTGCCCGTTCGGACCATTGCATTGCATGTGAGCGGGTACGCGTTGAATCGCGGGTACACGTTGTACAGCAATGGTCCGATCGGTGTGCCCGCTCGGACCATTGCATTGCATGTGAGCGGGTACGCGTTGTACAGCAATGGTCCGATCGGTGTGCCCGCTCGGACCATTGCATTGCATGTGAGCGGGTGCGCGTTGTACAGCAATGGTCCGATCGGTGTGCACGCATTGGCTGGGGCCTGGCATGGCAACGGATGCGGTTTTTGAATTTACAACGAGTCTGATGCAGTGAATTCAGTTGGCCAGCCACAACAATGTTGCAAATTCATGGGTGTCATGAAGTTGAATATTTGAAGGATGCTGTGGGCGTGTATTGGAGCTGCTATTCCATGGATTGGCCAGATTCAGAAGATGCTACCGACTTGGACCTATCACTTTGTACACATGGGACAGTATCTGCCTCTGCAGCACACATATAATGCTGGCTGTTCCCCTGAGAGCTCACTTGCCTGCACTACATGCTCCTGGACGACATCTGCCACTACACTGCTGCTGTCTCTGCATCCTCTGGCTGCTGCAATGGCACGTACTGTGGAGAGAGCCCCAGCCTTTACCCATGAGGAGAACCAGGCCCTGCTGGACAGCCTCCTTCCACAGTACAGCAAGCTGTATGGGACACCAGGGGAGCAGGTGAGTGTGCTGTCCACTGCCTCACTAATTGTGCATGTTGCCTGACTAGCAGGATTTACAGTGTGCACACCACTGGCTAGCATGCCCACTGAGTAGTTCGCACCCCCCAAAGTGTGTAGTCACTTGCACTGAACAGGTACAGTGGAGTGACAGTGCATTCAAACAAGGTTCACCACCCATGCAATGATACCATGTAGTAACTGCTGGCAAACTGTCCATAGCCCTCATTGCACTGCCTGTGTACATCATATGCCCCCTGTGATTGAGACATGTATTTCCAACTGTGTGATGCACGGATATGTTGCATGTGTAGTAATGGCCTTTTCACTTTCTCATCCTCACAGGTTGATGCCCATCGGAAGCAGAACATCTGGCTGGACATCGTCCGGGCAGTCCGATCCGTGGGGGTCTACAAGCGCCGGATCCGCAACTGCCAGAAGAGGTGGCAGGACCTTCGTGGCTGGACCCGGAGGATCGCAAGGGTCCAGCTGAAGCTGTTGCCTCCTCGCAGGAGGGGCGGACATCGGACCCTGACCCCCACATGCTCCAGATCCTGCCGGTGGTGTTCCCGGAGCTGGATGGGCAGCTGAAGGGCAGACAGCAGCAAGGAGGGGGTGAGTCTAAGACTGCACTGTGAACTCTGTCTAACATGCTATGTGCCCTCCTCTGGCCTGGTTAAACTTCCCCAGTACATCAGTCTTGTTGTCCAGTACCCATGTCCGTCTATTGTAACCTGGCCACTACCCATCTGATGCACCAGTGTGCTCCTTACGCTCAGGATAATTGTGTCACTTGGGAACAGGGTCCTAGCATTTTGCTTTGCTCAAGGTGGTGACATATTTTGTTCCCGTGACATTGTGTTTGCCTTCATGGGTGGGTCAGTTGCTCACACAATGCCTGAGTCGTGCTATGTAGTCTGGGTGTAACTTTGATATGTGATCCACTTGCACATCTAATTCACCACATGTCCCTGGGGTATTTGCCACACCCCCATTCTGCGGGTGGGTAAATTGTCTGGGCCTCAGGAGTATGTATGTCAAGTGTGTCACACATGCTTAGCCACCTGCCCACTGACCAGGGCTCATCCCTCCTGCAGGTGGAGCCGGACAGTCATGCCTACTACAGGGCATACAATACACTCTGTACTCCCACTCCCGTGTATCATCTGACATGCTGTGCTCAGTGAAATGTTGCCTCAGGTGTCTGCCTCTGTGTTGTTGTGCTGTTACTACGTTGTCGTGGCTCCTGTGATGTCCTTCGGTTAGGGGTCAGCATGCCATCTGCTATTGGACCATGTGAGACAAGACTTCTGTGACTCATAGGTGTTTGATCACTTGACTGTGCAGACAGGTGTATGAGACTGTGAATTTCAGGCAGCTGTTCATCATTCACAGCACACTGTGAGGTGCTCTGGTTCAGGGAGTAGTGTTTCATGTCTCCCATTTGTCCAAATGTTGTGCAGTGTACAAATACTGGTTCAGAGGATGTGGTTAGTGGGGGATGAACATGTGCACTTGTCAGTCACATTACTTGCCTTCCCCATGTCCTAGGATAGTGACACAGTGCAGACAGTTGTTTGCTGGCTAACATGGCCATGTGACTTGAGACAGTGATGTATGAATTTGCAGGCATGCCTGTGTCATGGCATTAAACTTCCTAAGGGTGATCCTGCAGGGTGGTGACATGTGCAACAGGCACCCCATTGTGGCATTGACTATCCGGACATGGGTGCTTCATGGGGTCTGGTGCTGGTATGCATCACATGCATTTCTGTTTAGGCTCAGGCCGTCCATTTATCCAGACACCTGCACTGACTCAGTGGCAAGTGATGTGAGGTGGGCATGTTCACAGACTTCACCGTGTTCTCAGCAATGTCCAACTACTGTGTAGGTGGTGCATGTGTCCACACTGGGGTCTTACCATCAGACGGGCACCAGACAGATGGGTGCAAGGGCAGGAGGGGTGTCTGTTCCATGGCTGACCATCAGACTGACAATTGGCTTCTCCTAATCTGTGTGATGACTTTTGGCAATGTTCTACTAGTGATGCCAGGGCTTGCTCTGTGATGTGCTGTACTTACTGTGGTGTGTGCGGTCAGTGCAGGTGACTGATGTTTGTCTGTTTCCCTAATTGTTTGCAGATACATCCACAGCCACAAGAGGGGACAGCTCCACGGACCAGGAGGAGCAGCGGAGACAGACTGGGTCAGCGTCCGATGAGTGGTCAGAGGGACCCAGTGGCACGGAGGGCGAGGGGAGCCACACCGAGGAGTCCTCAGCACCATCCACCTCAGCTGAGGACCACAGCAGCTCGGAGGATGACTCCCTTGTGGGGGCGGGTGTCAGCAGCCACCACACCCCAGCTACTCTGTCTGATCCCGCCACCACCACCACCACCACCGCACTCCCATTGGCTCCCATTCCTGAGGTCCGTGGAGGCTCCCGTGCTCGGGAGCATGTCTCCTTCAAGCAAGGCACCGCACCCCCTGCCCCTGTGTCCCCTGCTGCCCTGAGTGAGGAGTCTGTGTACCTCCTTCGGCAGCTCCATGTAGGGCAGACAGCAATGCTGACTGTCCTCCATGTACACACCACACTGTTGACACAGCTGGTGTCGTTCATGGAGGGCATCTCAACGGGTATGTCTGCCCTACAGAGGAGCAATAGGTCCATGGACTCCTCCCTGACGGCAGCAGTGTCCCTCCTCCAACAGGCCCTCACCCCTCCCACCTCTGCCCCATCCACACTTCCTACCACCCTACCTGTCCAAAGCACATGCACACCTGCACAATCACACCAACACACAGACACGAGCAGCACCCACCCACCCAAAACCAAGGCAAGACGTGCACACAAGCATCCTCAGGGGACTGATTCCACACACACAGGGGATGGGGAACTGACACACACACAGGCAACCACAGTCACTCTGCAATCCTCAAGATCCTCTCCCTCCAAGACCCCTTCCCTTGCCTCACCTGCAACCCCACATACACAGCAGCTCTTCCTCTCTGACCTCGGCCTCTTCCCTCCAATACCGCTGATCCAGCATACCGGGGAAGAGGAAGTCCACACACAGAGAGAGAGTGCCCCTCGCCCCCGGACACCCTCCCCCAGGCGCAGGCAGAGTGAGCCCCCACCTGCAAGTCCCCCGGACCCGGAAGAGCAAGACCCCGCCACCGCCCTGCAAGTCACCCACCCAGTCTCTCACCCCCATCCCCCAGGCCACCACTCCACAGGTTCCACCACCACATCCTGCCCCAGGTTCACCCATACACCGATACTGCATCCCCAAAGTGCTCAGGCCCTCCCCCCCTGCCACTTGCTCTTCCACCCCCAAACCAGACACTCTGCCTGTATGTACCACTGGTGTGGAGACCGTGTCCCCCCATCTGTCCTGCCCAGCTCTTCTGCCCCCCCTTCCACTCCCTTGGAGTCATGCACTGCGGTGGAGTCCACAACAACCCCATCTGACTCGGGCACTGCATTGGGGACCCAGCCCACTCCATCTGCCCAGCCCACTGCAGTGGTTGCAGCACCAACACCATCGGACATGAGCCCTGCAGTGGTGCCGGCCCCCCCTGAGTCAGACACCTCCACTGCAGTTGCCGGTGACACTCCTGCACCCACCTCACCTTCCCTGCCTCCTTCTGGCATCCCCTGATCCTGTACCTGCAGTGCCTGGCCTGCCCCTCGTATGCCCCTCCAAGGGGGATGTCCCCTGTTGGTACCTGTGCAGGCAAGCAAGTTGTGACGAGTAGTCACACATCACCCTGTTGGGACTGTATATTTGGACTGGACACTTGCCGTTGTTAATTTTGGACTTTTGATTTGAGTTGCACACTTGCTGAATAAAGCCTCTTTTTGTTTACTTGTGGTTAATCTTTGGTGGTACATGATGTAGATGTGTAGTATCATGCATTTGCTGTTGTAATTGTGTTCAGATCAGGTAAATGAAGTGTTGCTGTGATGGGCTCCATGTGGCCCATGGGGTATGTGTCCTAATCTAGTCTGGATCTATAGCATCCCTTGCTGCAGTCTGAGGGTGTAATGTTCAGCATTTGACACAGGGATGTATGTTTAGCATTTGTATATTACCATCTTTGTCCTACACTGTTGCATATCTGTTGGGCTTACCACTGTCCAATGTTCCTAGTACCCTGACTGTGTGCCCGTCTCCACTGGACATGCAGTTATGCACATCAATTTTGGAGGACTCATCTGTGTATACAGTTCAACTGGATTGCCACGTGTTTTGGGTGTATGACTGATGTGACACTCCCGTACCCAGGCTGATGTGAGCAGAGGCTTCTGTGTGTTGTAGTTGTTGACTCACTGACGGAGTGTCCTGCTGATATGTTTGAGTCGTGCACAGACAAGGTTTGGCACAGCGGAGCTTCCACAGGAGTGGAGTGCCCTCATGGCTGTGTGTAATCTGGTGACATTGCGTGTGCCTGTGTTGTGTGTTGTGTGAGCATGTCTGTGCATGTTCCCTTCCCTTTTCCTACACAGGCTGTGTCCCTAGAGATGTTCCTGTTTCTGATGGTTACAGAGTTGGTATGTGTTCATCCAGCATCTTGGACCTGGTTTCTCCGTGATGTGGTTGCATGGCAAACTGATGTTCATGAGGTTGTCATCCCAGGTTGTCTTTCTTGTCAGGGCTGGGGATGTGGGCAAACGCAGATGGGACACATTCAGGATTCCCCTTGGCACTTGTTGTTTACACAAGTAATGTGATTTTGAGTTTGTGTTAGCTTTCAGTGATTGTGACTAAGGGTGGGCGTAGTTCGCGAAGTAGCGCTACGCGAAGCTACGCAAAGTGCAGTTCGCACCACGCGAGCTACGCGTAGCACTACGCGAACTGCGTAGTGCGCTGTTCGCAATGATTGCACAGTGCCGGATGCTTGTCCGCACTGTGCAATCATTGAAAACGGCATCTTGCACAGTGCGAGCTGTCTTTTACTGCCGCTCGAGTAGATATTTACTCGAGCGGCAGCTTTCTCAACGCGGACTGGTAGTTTCTCATCGCGAGCGGTCGCGAGCATACGCGACCACTTGCAATGAGAAACCTGACCTCCCCGCGTTGAGAATCTCACCGGGAGGTTTATTTTCCACGCTCGCGATCGGCAACTTGATGTTGCTGATCGCGAACGAGGAAAAAGTCTCGCCGGGATGTCATTTTGCTTGCTCGCGGTCGCCAACTTGACGTTGAGGACCGCGAGCAAGCAAAAAATGACCGCTGCACTGTGCTACGCTACGCGTGTTTGCACTGTGCTACGTGCAATTCGCGTTGTGCGAAGTAGCGCAAACTTCGCAAACTACGTGAGCGTAGCGTAGTGCCTTGCCCAGGGTTAATTGTGACGCGTTGTGTGTGTGACTGCTGCCACTCCTCAGGGTCAGAGCTGCAATGTCGGAAGTTGTGTACGTGTGTTCTTTGTGTCTCACCTTGGCTTCTTCGTTGGTGTGTGACTATGGCAAGGATCCCATTGTTTGTGGTGGATTTCACATCATGCGCATGTACGGCGTACTGTGCAGTGTGTCATGCATAGACGAGTCATGTTGAGTGGGCATGTGTGATGGGTTTCTGCACCTTAGTTCCCCCCACCACCCCTGGGATTGTCATGGGTGCATGTGCAATGTCACCAGTCCATGTGAGCTTCACTGCTGCACATTGTTGCAGATGAGGGTGTGTGGTGTTGAGTGTGCAAATGTGAGTTGTTGCACGGCTAGACCACTACCTCCATATTGGCCTTGGCTGGCAGGACCTGCTGATTGATTGGAGCTTGTGTAGGTGTGATGGTAGTTTGTAGCTGAGGACACATGGCTGTGGTTCACAGTGTGATCAATATCTACCTTTGTCATCACAGTGGAATTGTCATGCAGGCTAGTGTCTGCACAATGTGGGGTCCCTGGGGGTAGTGCTGTGGTGGGTGTGTCTCTTGCTGTGTTAGTTGCTGTTCCTACAAGCTTGTGTGACATGTGTAATTTGGGCTCCCTCTCATCTGACAATGCGAGATTTCCCACATAGGGGAATCCAATCCATGAGTTACTTGTGTGTGGCACTGTATACACATCTGTGTAATTGGGATTCAGGCCTCCTCATGTGTTGTGTGGTTGCCTGGGGACACTGGCACACACCCCCATCACCTGTTGTCTATGATAGGATGTGTGAGTCTGTCTGTTTGTGTCAGTGCATTTGCATCACTGAATTGGCATTTCTGTAATGTGCCATTGGCTGTATGTGGTTTGGTGATTTTCCCCTGCTCTCCCTGGTACTCCTGGGTCATCAGTCAGCACAATGATCATGGTTTGTATGTCCCATTGCTGCCATGGTATGGTATTTGCTCACCTGACATCCACAGTCTCCACAGATTATGTACATTTGTGTGTCCATAGGTGCAGATATGTGGGTCAGCATCATGATGGTCACTTCTGTCATTGTGGAATCGGCTGATTGTTGGCAATGTGGTCCCCCATGTGTGATGTTTGTATGCACATGGACATAAAGCGATGTTTCTGTGACACTGCACTGTTAGCCTCCCCCAATATATGTTGCAATGGGACACAAGCAGTACTATGCCACAGATGTTTTGGTTGTTGTGTGACCAGGATTCATCCATTCAGTTTGTCTTTGGCAGCTTTTACCATGCCTACACTTACCTTATTATCACCGTGGTGATGGGGCTTTAGGCACCATTGCCACACTGATCAAAAGGTCCATCAGCCTTGGACCCCACACTTACCTTTTGGTGACTGTGGTGATGGGCCTTTAGGCACCATTGCCACACTGATCAAAAGGTCCATCAGCCTTGGACCCCACACTTACCTTTTGGTGACTGTGGTGATGGGGCTTTAGGCACCATTGCCACACTGATCAAAAGGTCCATCAGCCTTGGACCCCACACTTACCTTTTGGTGACTGTGGTGATGGGCCTTTAGGCACCATAGCCACACTGATCAAAAGGTCCATCAGCCTTGGACCCCACACTTACCTTTTGGTGACTGTGGTGATGGGGCTTTAGGCACCATTGCCACACTGATCAAAAGGTCCATCAGCCTTGGACCCCACACTTACCTTTTGGTGACTGTGGTGATGGGCCTTTAGGCACCATTGCCACACTGATCAAAAGGTCCATCAGCCTTGGACCCCACACTTACCTTTTGGTGACTGTGGTGATGGGGCTTTAGGCACCATTGCCACACTGATCAAAAGGTCCATCAACCTTGGACCCTACACTTACCTTTTGGTGACTGTGGTGATGGGCCTTTAGGCACCATTGCCACACTGATCAAAAGGTCCATCAGCCTTGGACCCCACACTTACCTTTTGGTGACTGTGGTGATGGGGCTTTAGGCCCCATTGCCACAGTGGCCATGGTCGGCTTGTATTGTGGAGGCCACACACTTTTATGTGTGACACATGTGTTAGTGGGTCACATTGTATGTTCATTGTCATGTTTAGTGTTGTAGGCATTTGACATGGACTACACACGCTTGTCATGTTGTTTGGGTGGATGTAATTTTCTGTTCTTCCTTATGTGGGAGTTTGCTGGTTGTGTCATGCATTACCCGTCCTATGAGTAGGGATGGTGGTAGTGATAGGCATCCAGCCCCCCATGAGTAGGGGTGGTAGTAGTGATAGGCATCCAGCCCCCCATGAGTAGGGGGGGTGGTAGTGATAGGCATCCAGCCCCCCCCTGAGTAGGGGTGGTAGTAGTGATAGGCATCCAGCCCCCCATGGGTGGGGATGGTAGTAGTGGCAGCCATCCAGCCCCCTATGGGTGGGGATGTTAGTAGTGGCAGCCATCCAGCCCCCCATGAGTAGGGGTGGTGGTAGTGATAGGCATCCAGCCCCCCATGAGTAGGGGTGGTGGTAGTGATAGGCATCCAGCCCCCCATGAGTAGGGGTGGTAGTAGTGATAGGCATCCAGCCCCCCCCTGAGTAGGGGTGGTAGTAGTGATAGGCATCCAGCCCCCCCTGAGTAGGGGTGGTAGTAGTGATAGGCATCCAGCCCCCCATGGGTGGGGATGGTAGTAGTGGCAGCCATCCAGCCCCCTCTGGGTGGGGATGGTAGTAGTGGCAGCCATCCAGCCCCCCATGATTAGGGGGTGGTAGTGATAGGCATCCAGCCCCCCATGAGTAGGGGTGGTAGTAGTGATGGGCATCCAGCACCCCTGAGTAGGGGTGGTGGTAGTGATAGGCATCCAGACCCCCCCTGAGTAGGGGTGGTAGTAGTGATAGGCATCCAGCCCCCCATGAGTAGGGGGGGTAGTAGTGATAGGCATCCAGCCCCCCCTGAGTAGGGGTGGTAGTAGTGGCAGGCATCCAGCCCCCCCTGAGTAGGGGGTACTGGTAGTGGTAGGCATCCATCCCCCTAAGGGTGGGGATGGTAGTAGTGACAGGCATCCAGCCCCCCCTGAGTGGGGTGGTGGTAGTGGCAGGCATCCAGCCCCCCCCTGAGTAGGGGTGGTAGTAGTGATGGGCATCTAGCACCCCTGAGTAGGGGTGGTGGTAGTGATAGGCATCCAGCCCCCCATGAGTAGGGGTGGTAGTGGTGATAGGCATCCAGCCCCCCCTGAGTAGGGGTGGTAGTAGTGATAGGCATCCAGCACCCCTGAGTAGGGCTGGTGGTAGTGATAGGCATCCAGCCCCCCATGGGTGGGGATGGTAGTAGTGGCAGCCATCCAGCCCCCTATGGGTGGGGATGGTAGTAGTGGCAGCCATCCAGCCCCCCATGATTAGGGGGGGTGGTAGTGATAGGCATCCGGCCCCCCATGAGTAGGGGTGGTAGTAGTGATTGGCATCCAGCACCCCTGAGTAGGGGTGGTAGTAGTGATGGGCATCCAGCACCCCTGAGGAGGGGTGGTGGTGGTGGCAGGAATTCAGGCCCCTATGGGTGTGTATGGCATTGGTGATGCCCATCCCACCCCTATGATTGTGCAGTTGCTAGTGTACGTCATTTGTGCATCCCTATGTGTGTGTGACATATTTTAGGTACGTGTAGTTAGTTTGTATTGTTGGTGTTAGACTTACCGTCTGCGGCGTACGCGTCCGAATCGGTCCCGGTAATAGATGTAGAGTATTGGTAGGACCTGCGCAATGGGATTCATGGTTGGTTCGTCTCGTTCGGGTTTCGCGTGTCTTCGACTCGTACTCGTCGTTGGCTTGTTCGTCTCGTAGCTATGGATCGTTTAGTGACGCGAAACGGAGCTTATGTGCGGCTCTCCCGGATGCTGAAACGTGCCGGACGTAGCGACGGGTTCGGCGCGTACGGAAGACGCATCGTACTAGTCCGGCCGGAAGGTGCTGTGTATTTGGTTCCATGCAACTCGATTCGGCGTTTACGGATCCGGCTCGGGCGGAGGAAAGGAGCTGGATTGGGTAAGTTCAGCTCGTTCGGAATCTGGGCTGTTATGCGCATCGTACTTGTTCGTTCGGTAGAGTGTTAGAGTCGGTCGGGAAACACGCGTTCGGCTGGTAGTTTTTCCGGACGAATACTGTTGGGTGCGCTTCCGGCCCGAATCGGAATCGGCCCCATAGGTGTGTTTTGGACCCCACCCTTTTTACCTTGTTTTTAAACAATCTAGTGGATTTTTGAAATAGAGGTGATAACGATGCCCTCATTTAGCAGGCATGACGGTGCTGGCCCTCTTGTTTGCTGGCGATACACTTCTGCTGTCTAAGTCACCTATGGGACTCCAGAAACTACTTGATGGTTTTAGCAGACTCTGCAGGGCGAGGGGGCTGGAAATTAACATCAGTAAAACAAACTGTATGGGCCTGATTCACAGAACTAACTTACGTCAAAAACGTAAAGTTAGTACTTTTTAGTATTCACAGAATACACTTACTCATTTTGGTATTCACAGAAGTTAGTAGTCCTAACTTTAGGACTCCTAAATGCCTTCTGTGAATACCGAAAGTCTTAAAGTTAGGATTTTTCTCAGTTTAGGAGTAGTAAAGTTAGTAGTCCTAACTTTAGGACTCCTAAATGCCTTCTGTGAATACCGAAAGTCTTAAAGTTAGGTTTTTCTCAGTTTAGGAGTAGTAAAGTTAGGAGTCATAACTTTACTACTCCTAAACTGAGAAAATCCTAACTTTAAGACTTTCGGTATTCACAGAAGGCATTTAGGAGTCCTAAAGTTAGGACTACTAACTTCTGTGAATACCGAAATAAGTAAGTGCCTTCTGTGAATACCAAAATGAGTAAGTGTATTCTGTGAATACCAAAAAGTACTAACTTTACGTTTTTGACGTAAGTTAGTTCTGTGAATCAGGCCCTATGTTTTTAGCCCCTGTCCTTCCACACTTTCACACCCCACCCTGGACGGTGTCCCCTTAGAGCAGGTACACATTTTTGACTATCTGGGGATTACTCCAGATGAGAAGTTAGATTGGTCATCGCAAGTCGCTAAATGAAGACTAAGGGCCCGATTCCGATCTCGCTCGGAAGGGCTGCAAGCGGCATCCGTCAGTCACAAATCGGACAGTGGACCAAAAGCAACCAATAAGGCACCAATCAAATGGAGTCACCAATTCAAATCAGACAATACAAAAGTATCATGTGTGCACGTCTCCAAAGGTACCCCCTGTCCAAGGGCACTCCCCTGAAACCAGGGGCAACAAAAATGGAAAAACAAAATCAGAGCTGCACCACTTTACAAGGAACTTAAATTCATGTAAATAATCAATGTTCAATGAAGCAGTTGTACAGAGATCCAATATTCTCTTCTTTATTAGTTCGATCTTTAAGAACAAACAGCCAACGCGTTTCGTCCTGAAACACAGGACTTCATCAGGGCATTGATAAGTCTATATGGACCAAGGTAAAAATAGAGGTAATAACCTCAAACGAATGGACAAACAGGCAATGGTGATAATCACACCAATACGTAAAGCTCATATATCAAGCCAACGAATGATACGATTAAATAATGATGATAGGCTGTCCAATAAATGTCCAAATTCTTTATATCGATTAGAAATCAGCAATAATTAATACAGAGCGCGTGGTATGATAACCAAAGTCTTGATCTGTTATTGTACAATCAGCGCTCCTTTGGACATATCCAGAACTCAACGAACATACTTCATAATGAGAAGTCTCATGCCACCCGGTATTCGGCGTTCTCAAAGCGCCCGTAAATTCAAAATATCATCCGTCAGTAGCGAGTCCGAGTCGTACGCGTGATTTCTGTGCGACTCGTACAGCTGTACGAGCGAGCAAGTACGATGCGCTTCAAGCCTCACGCTACGACCGACTCGTATCCTTCAGCGATGCCTCCCGAGTGACTCAAATCTGTCCGACGCGTACAGTGCAATGCGTACGGTTTCCGGCCGGCCAAGTACGATGCGCGTTGCGAGCAGCCGGTGCGAGTCGGAGCCTCCGGCTCAAAAAAGCTCCGGGAAGCATACTTCGGACTCCCCTTCACCCGGGGCCCTACGACTCGGACAGTGGGGGGACCCAGGGGTCCCCCAGGGGTCCCCCTCACCCATGCATGTACGTTGCGGGGGGCACCAACGCGAACACGCGACAGGGGGCACCCTTTTCCAAGACGTACATTTTTCACGATGGAAGCCTATGTACGCGACATACAACAGGCTCCCATTGACTTCAATGGGGCTCGAAGCGACCCGAGTCCGTCAGCCCTGCAGCGCATCGTACTCTGTCGCTCGGAGCCCCGGAGCATGAGTCGGTCGGAAAACTCGATGGGACGGAGTCGGTCGTAGGGCTTTCTGAGCAAGATCGGAATCGGCCCCTAAAACTGGAGCAGCAAAGTGGGGTTTGTTCAGTGGCAGCCTGTAAGTTTTGGAGGAAGGGGGCGGACAGGACACACACATGCACACATACACATAATGCTCCCAGCAGTGCATTTACACGCGCGCACAAACACACACAACCACATCCATTCACAGCACTCTTTACCAAACAATCATACATACACACATGCACGCACCAAACATTAATTTAAAAGAAAACGCACACTTACCTGCAGTGAGCTCTGCCACAGAGGTTCCAGGAGGCTTGGGACTGCTGCCTTCCCTCACTGGCTGACCGAAGTGAGGGAAGGCAGCAGTCCCAACGTCATTGCAGAATGGGATGGGGTCAGTGAGACTGCTGACCCCACCCCACGCTGTGATGAAGTGTCACTGATTGACACTTGACCCTGGGCGCTTCAGGGCTTAAAACTGAAGCACCCAGGTGCGAGGCAATCAGTGATGCTACCCCTCGTCACTGAGGGGAGGGCCTCAGGGACCTTTGCTGAGCTGAGGATGTCATGCCCACAGGAGCTGTGGCTTCCTCAGCTCAGCAAAGTTCAGCTCAGGCAGCCAGGAGCCTACACATTTAGTGCATGTCTGGCTCCTGGCTGCCTGACCTGAAAATGAACAGTGTCTGTCAGGCTGACCTTTGTTCAGCCTGACAGACACTATTCATGAGGTGCAAAAGGTGGAGGGGAGTGGCCCTTCAGTCCCAATGGACCGGCCATGGCCGGGTTTGCTGAAGCTATACAAAGAGTCCCTTTGTAAATTTGAATTGCCTGTTGTCCAATGGACCGGCCATGGCCGGGTTTGCTGAAGCTATACAAAGAGTCCCTTTGTAAATTTGAATTGCCTGTTGTCCAACTATACACGCACCAGGCACTTGCAGTTGCCCTTTATCGGGCTGAGATTTGGGGGCACAAAAAACAAAAATTCTTGACAATGGAAGAAAATAGATTTATAAGGCAGCTTTTGTGTTTACCGGTCAGTACTCCTTCACAGTCATTGAGACTAGGGGGCTGATTACGATGGCGGAACGATCGCCACTGCCGGGCCGGCGGTGAGGTCCGCCGGCCCTGCGGACCGCGATTCTCCGACCGCCACATTACGATGGTGGTGGGATCCAGACCGCGACCGCGGTGGAGGCAAAGCCCGTCCGCCACAGAACCGCCACATGCAATCGTTATGATTGCCTGGCGGAGCGGTCAGCATGCTCACAATGGTGACGTAGGCAAGCAGGCTCCGTCCGCCGAATTACGATGCAGGCAGAAGCCAGCCTTTCTGTGGCGGGTGAACCGCCATTGAAAGACTGGAGGGATTGGTTTCGGGGGGCCGTTGCGGGCCCCCCTTGTGTTGGGGGGAGGTGTGGGTGCACTAGGGGGGTACCCATGGTACCCCCCTGCATTTCACTGCACCATGTGGCAGGCACAGTGTAGTGCCTGCCACGTAGTGCAGTGAAATGCACAACATGCTCTTTTCGACATCGCGGCAGTGCTGCTGTCAGCAGCCACCGCCGCAATGTTAACGGTGCAGAATCTGACTGCAGCGGTGGCGGTCCCATCCTAATCGGGTGGGCGGGACCTCCGCATGCATGGCAGACGGTCCCAAACACCGCTACGCTCGCCATCGTAATCAGCCCCTAGATTTGGGACTCAGACCGATCACTGATAAGATAGAACTCCGCCCGCTAATTTTTGGAGATGTATTTTGGTCACTCCTGAACTTTTGTTATATCAAAGTGGGCTGGTGCAAATTCTTAGTTCCTGAATGCAACTAAACTCCCCTGGATTAAATTTGCCAAAGACTCCCTACTGGAGATGGGCTTGGCTAATCTCTGGCCCAATCCTGTGGGTCGCTGCTCATCAATTACTGCGAAGGAACTAAAAAAACAATTTAATAACTGTAAACGCAACAACCTTTTAATGTACGCACAAGGCACTTTATCTTCTTCATTTCTAGCGATAAAAGACAATTACCATCTGCAAAATTTCTGTGATGACATAGAGCCAAATCTAGCAAAACAACTCTGGGGCCGATTCCGATCTCGGCCGGTAGGGCTCCGAATCGGATTCGGCTTTACCGGATCCGATTCGGAGCCCTATTTCCCGACCGAATCGTACGTGCGTCCGGGCGAGCGAGTACGATGCGTGCGCTCGTGAAATCTCCGACCGACTCGTTCGCAGGACCCGACCGCTCCGACCGACTCGCACGGGGATGACTCGCACCGCGCTATGGAGACGTTCCCCGGCCGGGTAAGTACGATGCGCATCGCGACCGCTCCGACCGACTCGCGCAGTCCGGCTCCAAGGAGCTGTCGGAGCCGCACTTTGGGGGTCCGTGTCGGACCCCCCTGGAAGCGTAGGCACGCGAGTCGCACACAGTGGGGAACCATGGGTCCCCCCTACACGTGCATGTATGGCGCAACCCGCATCGACGCGAACACACTGTAGGGGGCGCCCTTGTTCGCGTCGTGCCCATTGAGTCAATGGGAGCCCGTGTACGTGTCGTACGACTGGCTCCCATTGACTTCAATGGGAGTCCGACCGAATCGAGTCCGATAGCATACGTGCGCATCATACTCGTTCGGTCGGACTGCTAGAGTCCGATTCGGTCGGAAATCTCTCTGGGTCCGGCTCGGTCGGAGAGATTTCCGGACCGAATCGGAATCGGCCCCTCTATGTCCAGTTCAGACATGGAAATTTGCCCCTCAACAGTTTTTAGTCAAAATGGTTAAGACCCTTGAATAGTATAGATCAGATGTGTCACATGTGGTTGTAAGAGGGAGGATGTACCCTATTTGTTTTTTTCTGTTCATCTTATAAAGGATCACATGTAAAATGGTTGATACCTATCTGTAGAAAGTCAGGCACTACAAAGAATGAGGAAGCCTATAGGAACCTCCAAGCTGACACAACCCCAAATCTGGTATTTGCTTGTCTAGATTTCTGTTTCATGCTTGGTTGATGAGAAATGGAAAGACTGTTATTCAAACTAAATAGGCCCCTTTTATTGGATCTTATAATTCTTGCTTTTAATTTTTTATTTTGTATTGCCTTTTATCCTTGGTCTTACTGTGTACCTGCAAGGGTCACACATGCACTTTATCTGTACTCTCTTGATCTGGCAGTTTGTTTTATCTTTTTTAGCCTGCTGCTGTTGATATTAACTTTTTGCAATCACTGTATTTTTATTGTGTATCTCTTTTATGGTAAATTACCAAAATAAAGAGTATTGGCTTGGCTTTTTATGTATCTTCTGATTTATTTGGCATCATTTTCTTTAAATGTCAGCTTCAGATAGCACAGAATTCCAAAAAGCCCATCTCCTATATCACTACTCTTAGTTTTCCAGGCCCTTAATTTAGTTTATTTATTGAGGGTCTTGTTCTTTGAGGACAACTCTTTCTTTACTGTGCTGAATCAAATAATGAGCCTTAGATAAGTAAATACAAGATAGAGATTTCCAGAGCTAAAGCAGAATACTACTCTAACGCTATATTGGCTGCACCCAACAGCGCTAGAAGTGTATTCAAAATAATGCACAAACTCTCTAAACCAGAGTGCCTAAATAACAAGGTCCCCACCTCCCAAGACCTGTGTGATAGTTTGGCTATGTTCTTTGAGGAGAAAATCGCAAAATCATAGATGGACTAGATACTACCTCCACATCTCAATCTCTCCCAATTGACCATACAGATTCATGCACAACCCCATCCATGCATCTTAAGCACGAGAACGCCCATAAGTATAAGATAAAGATCCTAGATCACTTCGAGACTTTAAAGGAGGCTGAGTTTAATAAGTTAGCTTTGAACATCTCTTCGGGGTCCCCACAGGACCCTCTACCTCATTGAGTATGGAAAGAGTTGAAGAGGGAACTTTTCCCACAGTTATGGCAGATCTGCTGCCAATCCTTGACCAGTGGAGTAGTACCATTGCTTTGGAAGAAGGCCATAGTTACGTCACTTCTAAAGAAGCCAACCTTAGATCCTGGTGCACAGACAAAATATCGAGTTTTTTATTTCGAAGTACAAGAATATTGAGTTGTAAATATCGAGGTACAAGAATATCGACAGCAAGAATATCGTGGACCAGAATATCGACAGTAAGGTAAGAAATATCGTTTTTTTTAATATCGAAGACAGTAATATCGTTTGTACAAATATTGTTGTTAATAATATCGATGTTTATATTATTGTTATGTATTTTAGTATGTATTTTGAATGTATGTGTTCTATATTTTTGTTTAAGTATTGTATGTATTTTTAAATATATGTATTACATTTTTAGAAGTAATTAATTATTTTTAATTACATTTTGCGTTTTTATTCCGTAGTGGGTTGTGGGTTCATAGGGGAATAGGGTGGGTAGTAATTTAAGTATAATTAATTTATTAATATTATTTATTAATTAATATTTATATATTTAATATTTTATATTGTTAATTGTGGTAATTTTTTTTTATTAATTAGTTATTAACTGGTTGTTAATTATTATTAATTATTTGTTAAATACATTAATTATGTTATTTTTAGGAGCAGGTTGTGGGTTTATAGGGGAACAGGGTGGGAAGTAATTTAATTATATTTTATTAATTAATATTATTTATTAATACATATTTATATATTTAATATTTTATATTGTTAATTGTGGTAATTAATTTTTTTATCAATTCGTTATTAATTGGTTGTTAATTATTTGTTAAATACATTAATTATGTTATTTTTTAGGAGCGGGTTGTGGGTTTATAGGGGAATAGGGTGGGAAGTAATTTAAGTATATTTTATTAATTAATATTATTTATTAATAAATATTTATATATTTAATATTTTATATTGTTAATTGTGGTAATTACATTTTTTTATTAATTAGTTATTAATTGGTTGTTAATTATTATTTATTTTTTGTTAAATAAATTAATTGTGTTATTTTTTAGGAGCAGGTTGTGGGTTTATAGGAGAATAGGGTGGGAAGTAATTTAATTATAATTAATTAATTAATTAATCATTTTTTACTAATTAATAATAAAGTATTTATGTTTTTATATTGCTAAATGTGGTAAATAATGTATTATTATTTAGTTATTAATTGTTTGTTAATCATTAATAATTAATTGGTAAATGTGTAAAATGTGTTATTTTTTTAGGAGTGTGTTGTGTGTTGATAGGGAGTCGGCTGGGAAGTAATTTAATTTCAATATAAGTTTTACATTTTTTCATTATAAAATTTATTTTAAGATGTTTTATATTGTTAATTGTGTGAATTAAATTATTATTTATTGTTTTTAAATTACTTGTTAATTTTAATTAATTAGATAATTATTAAATAATTATGTTAATGGTGTTATGTTTTAGAACATTGGTGGTGTCATTTATAGGGGAATATGGTGGGAGGCAAAAAAATTATTTTATTAATTGTTTGTTTATTAATTTTAATTATTTTGCTTGAGTGGGAATAGAAAAGTATTCCCTTATGCAATCCAACACGTTCTCTACTGTTGCACTCACTGGAGTGGGAATAGTAATTGTTACCCCTCCGCTATCCAACACTTTCCTTACGGTTGCACTTGCTGGAGTGGGAATAGTAATTGTTACCCCTCCACTATCCAACACTTTCTCTACTGTTGTACTCCCTGGAGTAGTAATAGTAAATTATTCCTCTCCGCTATCCAACACTTTCCCTACTGTTGCACTTGCTGGAGTGGGATTAGTAATTGTTACCCCTCCGCTATCCAACCCTTTCCCTACTGTTGCACTCGCTGGACTGGGAATAGTAAATTATTCCCCTCCGCTACCCAACAGTTTCCCTACTGTTGCACTCGCTGAAGTGGGAATAGTAATTGTTACCCCTCCGCTATCCAACATTTTCTCTACTGTTGCACTTTCTGGAGTTGTAATAGTAAATGTTACCCCTGCGCTATCCAACAGTGTCCCTACTGTTGCACTCAGTGGAGTGGGAATAGTAAATTATTCCCCCACGCTATCCAACACTTTCCCTACTGTTGCACTCACTGGAGTGGTAATAGTAAATTATTCCCCTCCGCTATCCAATACTTTCCCTACTGTTGTACTTTGTGCAGTGGGAATAATAATTGTTACCCCTCCGCTATCCAACACTCTCCCTACTGTTGCACTCGTTGGAGTGGGAATAGCAATTTTTACCCCTACGCTATCCAACACTTTCCCTACTGTTGCACTCACTGGAGTGGGAATAGTAAATTATTCCCCTCCGCTATCCAACACTTTCCCTACTTATGTACTTTGTGGAGTGGGAATAGTAATTGTTACCCCTCCGCTATCCAACACTTTCCCTACTGTTGTATTTGCTGGAGTGGGTATAGTAAATTATTCCCCTCCGCTATCCAACACTTTCCCTACTATTGTACTTGCTGGAGTGGGAATAGTAAATTCTTCCCCTCCGCTATCCAAAACTTTCCCTACTGTTGCACTCGCTGGAGTGGGAATAGTAATTTTTACCTCTTCACTATCCAACACTTTCCCTACTGTTGCACTCCCTGGAGTGGGAATAGTAATTTTCTCCCCTCCGCTATCTAATATTTTCCCTACTATTGCTGTATATGAAGTGTAAAATGAAATTGTAAAATAATAAAAATATTTTAATATTTTAATGTATTATATATATATATATATATATATATATATATATATTTATTATTATTTTACTGGTATGTGTGTGTATATATATATATATATATATTATCTACTGGCGGTCGCCAGTAGATAGTTATAGTTAGGACCTATTTTCCATAGGAAATCCGCGACATTCTATTTGAAATAACTCTCTTGCCGGTTGACGAATCTTCGCGAAATTTTCAAACTTTATGGCCAGCTCCGGTCCGCTCCTACCCTGAAAGTCTCGGGGTGATTCATCAAGCGGGGCTGAGAAAAAAGGGGGGTCCCAAAACGTGTTTTCCCCATTCATTTTCCCATAGGAAACTTTAGACACGGCTACAGCCCGAACTGCTGAACGGAATTACACCAAATTTGGCAAAGAGGTAGTTCTTGGTTCAGAAAGAACCCTTTTTGTTAAATGGTGTAAATCCGTTCAGTAGTTCCTGAGAAAATCAAAAGGAAAATCACATATCTATCTATGGCCGCGTTGGATTCGCGCACCCTCCCGATCACGAGCTGTCTGCTAATTGGCTGTCAACACTCCAAACCAGGAAGTGTTGGCAGGAATCTTGTTCCTCGGTAGAACCGAGGAACAAGAAAGCAGTAAAAAAAGTGCGCAAAACGCACAAAGGGGGCAGGGTAGAAACACCCTGACCCCCTAGGTCTGCTCAGGGGGTCCCACAAGGACCCCCTGGGTAGAAAAAAGCATTTAAAAAAAAAAAAAAAAATCGGCAGGATGCGCTCAGGGAGCGCGGATCCTGCCGAAAAAAAAAAAAATCGAAGCGCGGTCTCCCGCGCTTTGATGTTAATTTGCTCCCGGGTGGGCCAAGTCCCGGGGGCATGGTGGGGGGGGTTTATTTTATGTATGGGGGGCCTCTAAGGGCCCCCCAAGCCCCGGGGACCGCCACCCCCCGGGGCTTAAGAAAATAATGGTGCGGGAGGGCTCTTTGCCCTCCCGCAGCCCCGGGGACTGCCACCCCCGGGGCTTCTTTTTAAAAAAAATTTTTTTTACCTGTGTAGGGGGGCTCCAGCCCCCCCACACGCCCCGGGGACCGCCACCTCCCCGGGGCACTAAACATTTGAATATGGGGGTCCGTTATGGACTCCCAAAGCCCGGGGACCACCACCTCCCCGGGGCTGTGAAATAGTTGGGAGGGGGCTGCGCGGCCCCCTCCTGGAGCCCTTGATGGCCCTGGGGACCGCCACCCCCCAGGGCCAGCTCCTGCAGTGTCCCGGGGTACCTACCCCCGGGACACTGTAGTTTGCTATGACACGACGGGAGCCTCGCGGCTCCCGTCCTGTCATTGCAAACTGCTTTGGATATTGGAAGCGAGAGCATGGAACCAGCTCTCGCTTCCAATATCCAAAGTAAATTGCTTTTCCACATGGGGAGCAGCATGTTAGCTGCTCCCCATGTGGAAAAGCAATGCCGGCTCGCGCAGGAGACGGGGAGCCGGATGGGATTGTGGGGGGATTGGGGACCCCCCCATAGTCCCCAACCAGAGGCCAGGCCCCGGGGGATGGGGTCCCCGGGGCCATAAGTGGCCAGGGAGGGGGGCCACGCAGCCCCCCTCCCCAAATAAAAAAAAAAAAAAAAAAAGTGCAAGGCCGGCCGCGGGGGATGGGGTCCCCGGGGCCTTAAATGGCCTGAGGAGGGGGGCCACGCAGCCCGCCTCCAAATCAAAAAAATCAAAAAATCGAGGCCATGCCCCGGGGGATGGGGTCCCCGGGGCCAATACTGGCCCAGGGAAGGGGGTCCACGCGGCCCCCTTCCCGTTTTTTTTTTTAAATTTAAAAAATAAAATAAAATGCTCAGGCCCCGGGGGATGGGGTCCCCGGGGCCAAAGTGGGCAAGGGAAGGGGGCCACGCAGCCCCCTCCCATTAAAAAAAAACCAAAAAAAAAGAAGAAAAAAAACACGACCGGCATCGTGCCAAAGGCCCCGCCCCCCTCCCTGCAGTACTCTGCAAACGCGCCCCCTGGCGCGTTTTAAGAAGGGGAAGTCATTCCCCTTGAATGCTGGGGGTCCCTGGGGGCCAACTAGCCCACCAGGAACCTCCAGTATGCGCCAGGGGGCTGCGTTTCAGAGAGGTGTACAGAGGCCACGCCCCTTTTTACACCTCTCTGCAACGCAGCTCTGTGGCGCTTTTTAGAAGTACATGGTGAGCTAGTTGGACTCCAGGGACCCCCAGGATTCAAGGGGACTTAATCCCCCAACTTAAAACGCGCCACGGGGCGCGTTTGCACAGTGGTGAAGGGAGGGGGCGGGGCTTCAGGTGACATGTGTGCAAACAGGCCCCCTGGTGCGTTTTAAGATGGGGAATGAAATCCCCTTCAATCCTGTGGGTCCCTGGGGGCCAACTAGCCCACCATGTACTTCTAAAAAGCGCCACAGAGCTGCGTTGCAGAGAGGTGTAAAAGGGGCGTGGCCTCTGTACACGTCTCTGCAATGCAGCCCCTGGCGCATACTGGAGGTTCCTGGTGGGCTAGTTGGCCCGCAGAGACCCTCATGATTCAAGGGAACTTAATCCCCCAACTTAAAACGCGCCACGGAGCGCGTTTGCACAGATGTCACCTCAGGCCCCGCCCCTCCCTTCACCATTGTGCAAATATTCCTCTAAAATCAGCTGAAATACGAATTCCGATTTACTCACCTGTTATCAGGAGAGACCTCAGTGCTGCATCTTTCAGCCCAGTACTGATCCTGAAAAGTAATTTTAACCGCACTTACCAGTAACTTGAATTTCCTTCCATAGGATATCATTGCCTGCTTTTTGCTGAAAAAGTTTCTAAGTGTCGATTTTTGAAACATACAAATATTCCTCTAAAATCGGCCAAAATACGAATTCCGATTTACTCACCTGTTATCAGGAGAGACCTCAGTGCTGCATCTTTCAGCCCAGTACTGATCCTGAAAAGTAATTTTAACCGTACTTACCAGCAACTTGAATTTCCTTCCATAGGCTAACATTGACTGGTTTCACTTGGAAATTCTTCTAAGTGTGGAGTTTTGGAACTTTATAATATTCCTCTAAAATCAACCGAACTACGAATTCCGATTTACTCACCTGTTATCAGGAGAGACCTCAGTGCTGCATCTTTCAGCCCAGTACTGATCCTGAAAAGTAAGTTTAACCGTACTTACCAATAACTTGAATTTCCTTCCATAGGCTAACATTGACTGGTTTCACTTGGAAATTCTTCTAAGTGTGGAGTTTTGGAACTTTATAATATTCCTCTAAAATCAACCGAACTACGAATTCCGATTTACTCACCTGTTATCAGGAGAGAACCCAGTGCTGCATCTTTTAGCCGAGCACTGACCCTGAAAAGTAATTCTAACCGTACTTACCAGTAACTTATATTTCCTTCCATAGGAATCCATTGTCTGGTTTTCAGCAGAAAAGTTTCAAAGTGTCAATTTTCACAAATTACAAATATTCCTTAAAAATCGCCTGTATGACTTAAATGCATTCTTTCAACTGTTTACAGGAGATGCACCAGTGCTGGATCCAGGATCCAACACTGAGTAAGAAAAAGTAACGATAACACTACTTACCTGCTAAGTGAATTTCCTCCCATAGGATAACATTGGTGATTCTATGTGAAAACGTTTCTAAGTGTCAACTTTTAAAATACAATAATATTCCTTAAAAATCACTACTGTAACCAAAACGCTTTTACTCAACTGTTTACAGGAGATGTCCCAGGACTGAATCTAGGATCCAGTCCTGTGGTTAGAAAAGTAATCCATAAAGTAACTAATTGCATTTAACTAGAAAATCGCATTGAGCTGAATGTTGCATTGTGTTTGAAATTGTGTTGCCCATTGCAACAACTGTAACTACTGTACTTAAAACTCTATTGCCTATTTGCAAACTATTTAAACTAAAGTAATTCATTCTGAGAAAGTATATTTTGTAATGTAATGTATAATGTAATTACAATGTAATTTAATAAATAAAATATCTAAAAATAAATAGTTTTAAAAAATGTAGTAAATCAGTATCAAAAAAATAAATATAACAATTAATACATTTAAAAATTGACATTTACAAAACCTTTGAAATTCACTGAAAAAACCATAGGTTTTAGGGGCGTTATAGTTAGAAATTTGCATTTAAAAAACCTTTGAAATTCACTGAAAAAACCATAGGTTTCAGGCACGTTATAGTTAGAAATTAGCATTTAAAAAACCTTTGAAATTCACTGAAAAAACCATAGGTTTCAGACACATTATAGTTAGAAATTAGCATTTAAAAAACCTTTGAAATTCACTGAAAAAACCATAGGTTTTAGGGACAGTTATAGTTAGTTGGACATTTCACTCGTACAAAACCCGTGAAATTCCCCGTTATAGTTAGTTCAGCTAACTATAACTCGCGCCCCGCAATGCACTGCTGATGACGTCACATATTACATCACTCATGACATGGTCAGTGACATCACTGATGACATCACTGATGACATCTCAAATGACATCACTGATGACATCATCCATGTGATAATTTCATGCATCCTTTCACACCCTAATATAACCTTTGATACACCCACTCTAAATTACAGACTGCCATTCTCAAAACCATAGACACTCCAACACCAATAACTACATACCCACTCACTGATTCTTAGGTCTACACACACATCCACTCACTCACCTATACAGTCACTCATACTTACGGTCACTCAGTACAGGACTATCATATGCACTAATACACCTACATAGACACTCACACACCGCCACTCATCCATAGAGGTACTCACACACCTAGTCAGTCATAGAAATAATTAATCACACTGCCATTTACTCACCTATACAGTTATACGCACACCAGCTCACTTACTCATACAAATACTAGCACATTCTTACGCTCTTATACAATCACTAATACAAGTACACACTCATCCATACAGCCACTCTCACAATCACACACTCTCACTTATACCCATTTATATACTACAACACACATATATACTGCCTTTCACATATGTAGTTACTCACACATGTACCACTGAGATATACATTCACTCACTAATACACCCATACACACACTCACCCACCCATACAGTCCATCACAGATGCACTCTTGAAACCATGCACCCAGTGAATCACCCACTGATACATCTATGTGCAGTCACACACACCCCATCCACACAAACACTCAGGCACACATACAGATACTCAGACAACCAATCAATAACTCATATAGACACTCATGTAGCTATTTACAAACCCATGCAGCCACTTACACACCAACAGACAGACGGATAAAGACATTCACACAGTTTAGTAACTAACCCATGCATTTAGTAAGATACGTTTAATCACTCACTAATAGTCAGTCATGCACCTACTATATCATCCATCCAGACACTTATACACCCACTCATTATTCAATACAGCTTGGCATATATATTAAACATATTTAAACTTTACAGAAACACACAGTCACTGGATGATGTCATCAGTGATGTCATCAGTGATGTCATTTGAGATGCCATCAGTGATGTCATCAGTGATGTCACTGACCATGTCATGAGTGATGTAATATGTGACGTCATCAGCAGTGCATTGCGGGCGCGAGTTATAGTTAGCTGAACTAACTATAACGGGGAATTTCACGGGTTTTGTACGAGTGAAATGTCCAACTAACTATAACTGTCCCTAAAACCTATGGTTTTTTCAGTGAATTTCAAAGGTTTTTTAAATGCTAATTTCTAACTATAACGTGTCTGAAACCTATGGTTTTTTCAGTGAATATATATATATATATATATATATATATATATATATATATGTATACTTTTTAATATGTTTCTAACATTTTATAATTTATTATAATTTTTTTATTAATATTATTAAGTAAATATATATTACATTTTATATATGTATTTTTAATTTTTTAACATTATATTTATTATTCCTAATTTTAAACATTGGTCCAGTAGAAGGCTAGTGGTAGCCGAAAGGCGTAGACCGTCCATTTTGCTATTCTTGCACAGGGTGTGTATGTAAAAAGAAATAAACAAACTTATTTCATCCTGCAGTAGTGCCGTGACTCTTGCCTGGGGATACCTTTTTTTTGGTGAGAGAACTGTGAAATATATATATATATATATATATATATATATATATATATATATATATATATATATATATATATATATATATATATATATATATGTATACTTTTTAATATGTTTCTAACATTTTATAATTTATTCTAATTTTTTTATTAATATTATTAAGTAAATATATATTACATTTTATATATGTATTTTTAATTTTTTAACATTATATTTATTATTCCTAATTTTAAACATTGGTCCAGTAGAAGGCTAGTGGTAGCCGAAAGGCGTAGACCGTCCATTTTGCTATTCTTGCACAGGGTGTGTATGTAAAAAAGAAATAAACAAACTTATTTCATCCTGCAGTAGTGCCGTGACTCTTGCCTGGGGATACCTTTTTTTGGTGAGAGAACTGTGAAATATATATATATATATATATGTATACTTTTTAATATGTTTCTAACATTTTATAATTTATTATAATTTTTTTATTAATATTATTAAGTAAATATATATTACATTTTATATATGTATTTTTAATTTTTTAACATTATATTTATTATTCCTAATTTTAAACATTTTATAATAATTATAGCTAACTTTTTTTAAAATTATATGTATTATTTACTTTATTTTATATTATTTTTTACACATTTAAAAAAAACGATATTTTTAACAACAATATTTTTTACAACAATATTTTTTTATCGATATTTTTGTACTTACCATGATGTAGATAGGATGTCGATATTATTGACTTCGATATTTAGGTGTCGATATTTTGGGACTTTGATATTGTGGTCGTCGATATTCTGTCAGTGATCCCTAGATCCTATGTCCCTAAATAACTGCAGGCCAATATCTCTCTTGCACTACCTGGTGAAAATAGTGGAATGTTTCATCAGCAAAACACTCTTTCACTTCCTAGAAACCAACCACTTATTAGAGGATGAGCAGTTTGGCTTCCGGCTAGGGCATGGAACTGAAACTGCCCTATTGACAGTCATGGATTGTTGGACTTGGCCCCTTTTTGGCAGGTTCACCCCTAAACGTTTTGCCTTTTCTGTGACATGGTGTTGGTGGTTTTAGGCCTCTGGGCACTTTAGCACTGTGGTCCAGTGGAAAGTGCGTGCACTCTCTGTGTACATTTGGTAAGGTTGGCCTGCCCTCCGATAGGAATGCATGGGGGATTCCCTGATAAAGTGTGTCAGTGGTAATTCAGGAAATGGGAGGAGCAGCGTGGTCAAGTTTAGTATGTATGAAATTGTGAGAATAAATGCTGCGCAATGGTGTGCGCAGATTTATTATGACTGTGGGAGAAATGCCACTTTTAGAAGTTGGCATTTCTGTGTGCTATGTGTCTGCCTGCCTGATGTGGATTGCATGTCTGGCTTGTGTGTGACAGGGGCTGGGAGGTGTGTGTGGCTCCAGGAGGGGCAGGGTGAGTCACGCTAGGCTGAATGGGACATCTGCAGTAGGAGTAGTGGGAGGAGTAATCCCCTGACCCTGAATAGGACTGTGCCCAGGCTGCACAATGCTGGCTCCACCCCCTGTGGTGTGTCTGATCACCTAGCCCCCACCTGACAAAGGAGAAGAGGAGCTTGGAAAACAAAGTGCTGCAAATCCCCCCTGAACCAGTTGCATCTGGTTCCCCCATGCCCTGTACTGCAGACAAAGGAATCCTGAGTATAAGTATAGGGGCTGTGACCCCATGAAGTTGTTCTGTTCTGGGCTTGTGTGCTGTTCCTGACCCTGCTGGGGCGTGCTGCTGCTGGGGCCCAGGAGCAATCACCATGAGGGCTTGCCTCCCTGGGCCCTGCATTGCCCCCTTGATCTCCAGGACCTTAAAGGACTTTTGGCTGCATCTAGCGCCTCGTGAGCGCTTTCTTTTTGTTGCCCTAGGAAGGAGGACAGCGTGGGCTGCGCAGCGCTGAGCTGCAGCCCCCTTTGGAGGGAATCCCGACGTAGGGATTCCCCCCGTGATGCCGTAGCGAGGCGGGAGCCCACCCCACATTTTGTGCATATTTTATTAGCGGGAGCCCACCCCGCGTTTTGTGCATTTTTTATTAGCTGGAGCCCACCCCGCGTTTTGTGCTTGAAAGCGGGTGCCCACCCCGCAATTGTCTTTATTTCAAACGGGAGCCTACCCCGTATTGCTGCCGAGACCTCAAGGGAATCACCGCCGCGACCCGGGGAAAGCAGGACAGCCGACCCGGAAGCCAGGCAAACTGCCTGACTGGGGGCGGGGTCACTGAGGGAAGTGGCCGCGGCTGCCAATCGCAGCACGACCAAGAGCCGGAAGTCCGGAGCCTCGCGGGCTCCATATCAAAGTCGCGGGTCCCTAGAGGGGGCCCGGGTGAAGTGCGGAGAGTTGCTGCAGCTGTTTGGCGCGGCTCCCGTGAAGCTCAGGGAAGCCCCGCCTGTGTGAGGTCCCAGAGCCTCGCAGGCTCCATGTTGAAGTCCCGGGTCCCAGGAGGGGGCCCGGGTGAAGCAAGGAGACCAGAGGAGGCCGAGAGTCCAGCCTCCAGAGAGAGCCCGGTGAGTGGGGGGGCGTCTCCATTGTATGTGCCGATCGAGGCACAGTATCTGAGCGGCCCCGCCTGGTAGAGGGCCACTCCAACGAGGAGGCATGTTTGTTTGTGCTAGAGCCCCATGAGAGTCCCGAGGGCCAGTAGTGCCCATGCCCTCCAGTTTTGGCCATTCTTACAGCTGCCCCGCTTGCTAGAGGGCAGCTGCCACGTTTTGGGGGCAATTTGGTTTAGAGAGGCCCAGTGGGGCTGAAGAGGCACAGATGTGCCAGGCCCCTCTACTTGGCTTATTCACAGCTGAGCCGCACCAGCGCGGGCAGCTGCAACGGTTGTGGCATATTTGCTCAGAGGGCACAGAGAGTGCCCAGACCTACAATTCATCACAGCTGCACAGCAATAATGTCAGCTGCAACGTTTAGGCCAACAGTTCTTTGGGGGCATTTTAAAGGAGATAGGAGTGAGATGCACTCCTCTGCCCCAGCGCAATTGCACACATGGATTCCGCTGCCTTGGCAGCAGCCCTGACATTTTGGACATAGGGCATTTGAGCCCCATTGAGAAGGCCAGTTGGCCAGGGGGACTGTTATGTTTGTAGGCTGCCAGGCCCTAATGTGATTTATGTGGTGCTAGGAAATGTGATTCATGTCCTGAGAGTTATGCACTGTGATTGATGCCTCTACTGTGGTTTATGTTATGAGGCTTTGCATAATGTTTTTATGCTTGTGAGGTTAGTGTCTAATGCGGTTAGACTTATGAGATGATTGCATAATGTGCTTATGCTGGTGAGGTTGGCGCAGAATGTATTTCATGCCTAAATGTGATACTGTGCATAATATGGTTTATGTTACAGGATGATGCTGAGTACAGTTTTAGCCAGTGATTACTGGTTGTGTTCTACGTTTATGATATGTCCTACATTTACTAAGTTCACTTTGTGATGGTTCTGACAGTGGTCCAGTTGGCCCTGCAAGGTGTACATAATCCCTTGTAGATATTACCTAGTGCCAGGTGGCGCAATGTATATTATGTGATTACTATTCTAATGTGTTATGAGAATACAAAGGCTATTTTTGATATAACCTTGTGCGGAGTTCCTTTTGTGGTGTGCCTGGTATGTTGTTGCTGTGTGTGTTGCGCAAACGCTTTACACATTGCCTCCGGGATAAGCCTGACTGCTCGTGCCAAGCTACCAAGGGGGTGAGCAGGGGTTATCTTCGGCGAGTAACTCCCTCGCTCTGACTAGAGTGGTGGTCTCTGCCTGGCTTTGGCGCAAGCCTTAGCCAACAAGAGATCCCATTTCTAACATGGATGAACTTAGAATGCGAGCAGACAAAGGCCACACGGTCATACTGATTTTACTGGATCTGTCTGCGGCATTCAATACGGTCAACCATGATATTCTCCTGGATAGGCTGTCCCCACATGGAGCGAGAGGCACCAAGGCAAAGTGGCTGCAATCCTATCTGTCTGATAGACAACAGGCCGTAGCCCTCATCATACCAATCTGAAAACAGGAACATTAAACATGGCGTCCCACAGGGGTCCGCAATCAGTCCCATAATATTCAATATATACATGAGCCCACTGATCTCAATCATTAAGTCACACAAAATTAATTTAGTCAACTATGCAGACGATACCCAACTTATCCTGTCCCTGGAAGGAGACCATTCACTGCCACTAGAATATTTTCCAAGAACGCATGCAAAGAACTGCAGCATGACTTAAGGACAATACATTACAGTTTAATGGCAACAGGACAGAGATTCTGTGCTGCCCAGAAGTGAAAATTCCAATCTCCCTTCCGTCTAACTTCTAGCCGATATCATCAGATAAGCCCTCGGTACCCTCAGAGACAGTTCCAAAAGTCTGGGCGTAATGTTTGATAACAAGCTCAGCCTAGAAACTCAAGTGAATAAAACAGCAGGAATCTGGTTTTCCCTCATCAGAGCATTGCGCAAGATACTTCCAATGCTCCCCATCTCGTCCAGAGCTCTAGTGGTTAGAAGTGTAATCCTGAGCCAGTTGAACTATTGCAACGCCCTGATATTGGGAGCTCCAAACTTCCTAATTAAGAGACTACAGAGTGTACAAACGGTGGCAGCCTAGTTGGCCCTAAACAGACCACGTAGGTCATCATTATCTCAATACCTGAAGGAACTGCATTGGCTCCCTTTGCTACAGAGAATAAGGTTTAAATCCCTCTGTATCGTGTTAAAGGCACTCCACAGCCTCGGGCTATCTCCCCTACAAAATAGGTTTAACTGGCAAGCCCCCAAAAGAAATCTACGTTCCTCATCAGCCAATTTGGCAAGCATGTCCAGGTTTAACAAAACCAGATTTAGAGGAAGAGCATTCATGACCGAGGCAGCTCGATTTTGGAACGAATTCCTAATAACCCTGAGACAGTCAGGGGAACTATTACACTTCAGGAAGAGACTTAAGACACGGCACTCCACAAAAGAGCAGAACATGTCTAAAACACTTCATTGACCATGCTGCTGAAGATCACTAACACACTTCTTTTCCGACACTATGTGGCATATTCTCAAGGACTCATCGCCAATTTAGCGGCACTTTACCGCCACGAAAGTGGCAATAGATTTATCACCCTATTCACAAGCCTGCGCAAACAGCCGACATCGCCAGTTTACCTGCGATAGCTGCCGCTAAAAACATCGGCAAGGCTGACTGTGACAACTAACGCTAATTATATGCAGAGTAGGTCTTCCCGTGCAAAACTTCACGATAACACCACTTCTCGATATTCTCAACGACCAGCCAGATCGGCGATGCGGTCCAAAAACATGCGATAAGGTGCGTTAGCAGCAGGTCCGAAAGCCTGCAGTATAAAGGGAGCCCAGCCCAGAGCCACATCTGAAGACCAACAGATGCCATGGAGCTACTAATCATGCAGCTTGGAGACCCAAGAGGGCCACAACACCCACCGCCACCACCCCCAGGACCACCCCGCACCCAGGACCACCACCACAGACTACCACTGAGGCAGCGCAGAACAAGACAGCGGACCTTCCGAAAACGCACTAGCCTCAGAGACTTAATGCCAGAGGATGCCATTGCACACTACAGCCTCAAAAGGACAACCATCCTCCGCATCCTGATCCACATTGCCCACAGGCTGACGGTGCCAACACAGCAGACAACCAACATCCCTCCGCAGACAAAGCTGCTGGCTGTGCTGCACTTGTTGGCCTCTGGTACCTTCCAACCAACAACTGCCAGAGTCGGAGGAGTCTCACAGCCAGCCCTATCAAAGTTCCTCACACTTGTCTTGGATGCCATCATCAGCTTGATACCCCAGCACCTTCACTTCCCCCACACTGCGCAGGAACAGCTGGAGACAAAGCAAGGCTTCTACACCATAGCTGGCTTCCCACACGTGTTGAGGGCAATTGACTGCACACATGTCCTAGTTGTGCACCCTGCCGACACTGCACACAATTACCGCAACAGAAAGCACACGCATTCCATCAAAGTGCAGGCAATAGTGGACCACCGGGGACTGTTCACCAATGTCGTCGCCAACTTCCCAGGCAGTGTGCATGATTCCTACATCTTCCGACAGTCCATCATCAACCAGCACTTTCAGGATGGCACCTATGGAAATGCACTGCTCATTGGTAAGCACCAACGGAACACACCACACACCTCAACTCCACAATCATACAAATCACAACTGTGGGAATGCACATGTAACAAAATCACATACAACATGCCAACCAACATGCCCACCTACCAGATACGACAACACAAGTAACTGTGGTAACAGGGGCCTGACATGTAGACAAACCATCCACAAAGGCATAGCCCCTCTGCCACACAATTGCAGAATGTGGGGAGAGGTGGGAACCAAGAATGTGCGAAGGAGACCGGTAGTGCCTGCGTGATCCTGTGCGCCTGCTACACCCCAGCCCGCTGGGCCCCAGACCCGTCCGGCGCCCACCGGTGATTGCCCGCCCCTGCACACCCAGGCCTCCTTGCTCATCTGCTGCCACCGGCGTGTCTCTAAGAGGGCCCACCACATGCCGGTGCAATCCTCAAGGCCGAGGCCCGCAAGCTTGGCAGCCTCCTCAGCCGATCGCTGGCTTCTGCGCAACAGGCCTCCAGCGCACCCTGCGGCACCACACCGCGGAGTTCTGTGTGTGCTGACTGCTCCATCCGGCCTTCACTGCTGTCCAGCAGGTCTCAGACAAATCCATTGCAGTCCGTCCCACAGGCCGACTGCATCATCGCAGGCTGCACACCCACTTAGCTCTTTAGGCGGGCCTACCTCAGTGCACCGCAAGTCATCGTCCCGTGGCGGTAGGCCCGTGCCGAACACAGTGCCTCAGGTGCCACTACCTCTGTGCACCACAAGTCACCGTCCAGCCTCCAGGCCGACTGCATCATCGCAGGCTGCACACCTGCTCAGCTCTTCAGGTAGGCCTACCTCAGTGCACCGCAAGTCATTGTCCCGTGGTGGTAGGCCTGTGCCAGACGCAGTGCCTCAGGTGCCACTACCTCTGTGCACCACAAGTCACCGTCCAGCCTCCAGGCCGACTGCATCATCACAGGCTGCACACCCGCTCAGCTCTTCAGGTGGGCCTACTCAGTGCACCCCAAGTCATCGTCCCGTGGGGCTACCCCACAAGTCCGCCTCCAGCAGCCAACAGCATGTCCTCGGTAACGCCACTGGAGCCCTTCACAGTCACGGGGCCACCCCCGTTCCAGGCATGCAGCTGGAAAGCCTTGGCAGAACATCTGGAGACGTACTCCGAAGCGCACGACATCCCAGCACCACGGCGGCGGCCCACGCGTAGGCGTGTGAGGAGTGTGAAGAAATGGCCCGGGGCTCTGGGCGTGGTTCATTTCTGGGCGTGGTTCAGTTCCGGGCTCTAGGCGTGGTTCAGTTCCTGGCTGGCCACAAAAGTAACTATGGCGTGTGTCTCTGTTGTAGTGTCGGTGCCACCCGGCCCTTAATCGACAATCTTGCAATGTAGCATGCACCCGGAGGGCGGGCTCGTCCGAATGGATAAATAAAGGAGCGCAAGACCGCTCGGGGTCTTGGCTCATACATGCCAACTGTTGTGTGTGTATCTTCATTGCCGCAGCATAAGCCAAAGGCCTAGCCTCAATAGCAGCGCAAGTTCTGCCAGGCCTGAACTCCACATCTGTGTCCGCCCTATCCTTACCATAGGCCGACACACACATGGCCGCCCACCTTCTACGGCCAACATTACAGTGTTGTTGTCAGGCTTGCAGACATGTGCAGACAGGCATGACAATGGTGTGCCGTAGGAGTGCAAGTGATGTAACCGCGCAGCGCACACAAAGTAAATAGGCTCGGGGGAGGGAGGAGCAGCTGTCAGGCTATGTAATACACATTGATCCCGCACATTTGCTAAAAGCAATACATGGCAAACATGAATCCCAAAGTCACACAAATCAACACCACAAAACTTGTAAGTCTGCCAACACAGCATGCAGAACCACCAATTTACACTAATCTCACTTACCTCTCACAGGAGATCAAGGATATGCACTCTGCCCGTGGATGATGACAACCCTCCGAGCCCCGAACACCCTGGCCCAGAGGCAGTACAATGTGGCCCACAAACGCACCAGGGGCATTGTTGAGCGCACATTTGGCGTGTTAAAGTCACGTTTCAGGTGCCTGGACATCACAGGTGGAAGACTCCTGTACAGCCCAGAAATAGTGTGCAAGATGATCATTGCATGTTGTGTATTGCACAACATATGTGTATGCACCAATGCCCCATAGATCCGAGTGCCAGATGCACCGGACGTTGATGAGGAAGATGAGGCAGGTGGACCACACCCCACTGCAGCTGCAGCAGGAATAGCCCGAAGGTACACAATCATTAACAATTTCTTCGCATGAGCACGTCACATTGTGACTGGCCTTAGCAATCATGGAACAGTACAAAATGACCACATGAACAGCATGTGCAAATAAATTCATTGCAACACACATTCCCTGTGTGCATGTCAGTCCTCTGCATTAGCACATCACTCTGACAAGTGTAAGTGCAACATTAAGTGCTAACAATCTCACAAATAGCAAATAGATGGTGGGTATGTCACCTCTGCACAGAGAGGCTGTTCAGGGTGTCACGTATTCGGAATGCCATTTCAGGGTGTCAAATGTAGTACGTAATCCCACTCATCAGCGTATCACATGTGTACAAAAACATGACATGACGGCTGTCATAGGTGTTCAAAAAAAGACAACAGGGTGTCATTTGGGGTCAAATATGAAATTGCGGGTGTCATTTGGGGTCAAATATGGAATTGCGGGTGTCATTTGTGGTCAAATATGGAATTGCAGGTGCCATTTGTGGTCAAATATGAAATTGCGGGTGTCATTTGGGGTCAAATATGAAATTGCGGGTGTCATTTGGGGTCAAATATGAGCTACCCCGATGCAGAGATGCACCCTGTGACTCAAGTCCCACAACATGAGCAACATGGACGTGAGGGGGATGGGGGCACAGTGAGCACCTCAGCAACATGGGAGATGCACACCAGCCAAAAAGCCAGCAGGAATACCTTGCGTGGGACACACCAAGGTGTCCCCTGGACATATGTGCCATGTACAGATCACATGTGTACACGGACGTCATCCATCAATAGTAGTGAACAGTGTCAGCTAATAGGTGCAAGGTGAGAAGTCACGCGCCTCCTCACAGCTACCTGTACCCATCACTGTCAGACTGCAGCAAAACACCACTGCTACATCAGAGCATGCAAAATTGACCGTGAGGGCACGTACATGCCGGGTAAGGGTCCAACTGTGCCGGAAGACAAAGCAGTGACACCCCCCCCCAAATCCACATCACATTTCCAGAATGCAAGCCGATGACAAACTCACATTAGGGATGAAAGCTCCTTTGTCTGAACTAGAAGGCACTAGCACATCTGCACCTCCGACCTTGGAATTGCATGCACCCGGCACACCCTGAGAGATACCATAGCAGCTGATGACGACTCACACACTACGCACCGCGCTAACCAAAGAACAACGAATACACACCCCACACACAGAAGTCCTTGCTCGCAGTTCTCTTGCATGGAATGACCTTCACACTTACGCACAGACCATCGCAGGAGTCCAACCGCTGCACATTCTAACAAATCATTGCTCTGAGCTGTGGCATCCACATAAGTTTGACTTTTTTACACACAGCCCTATTTCCTACATTGACGTGGGGCTAAGTTGGTAAAATTGTGAAATTGTTGTTTAGGAGCAATGAGGCCACAGCTAGTTCACACATTCCCAGTCATCTCACTGCCTATCTGGGTCACGGTCAAACATGCGCATTGATATGAGTTCCCAGTGAGTACCTTTTTTTGGATTCACTGCCCCTACATTCATCCATACTTTCATACTTGCTTGATCATAGACATGACACATCTGTGTGAATTAGAATGTTTAAATCACATTCGGTGGAGTGTTGAAGCTGGACCAGTACATGGCCATGCAAACCCCTCTTTACATTGTTGCCCTGTGGAGGGCCAGCCTGAGTCCGTTAGGGATTGACAAGTTCATCAGAAGAGAAAGAGTTCAGTCCGCAGTCTGATTGCTGTGTCATTGGTAGCCAAACCAGATATGGCAGTCCATGTCGAGGGCCAAGGTGAGTGTCTCAGAGTGTATCGGGGGACAGTGGGAGGTGTTATTCCAGGGCATGATGCAGAGGGCAGAACCAAGCTGAAACAGACCATATGGCAGAGATGAATGCTACCGCTTCCTTCTTACCACAAAGGCAGAATCATCCACATCATTGCCCTCTGATGTGTGATATGCCTCACATGTGGGTGGTGGTGTTTTGTCTGCAGCACTGTGTGGCACTGACACATCAGGGGCCGGAGGTGGAATGTCTGCCGCACTGTGTGGCAGTGACACATCAGGTGCTGGAGGTGGATTGTCTGCCACACTGTGAGGCACTGACACATCAGGGGGCGGAGATGTGGATAGAGTAGTAGCAGGAGCATTCATCTGCACCAGGCCTTCTGGCAGCAATGCCATGATGAGGATCTGCAGGGCATGGAAGATCCCAGCTACATCTCGCTGGTGTGCGGCCGTGACAGCCATTCTTTCCGCCTGCATCCGCTCCATGTTCTCCATGAGACTCCGCATGTGTCCCAACTCCTGGCTGACATCGCTGGAGCCACTCTGACTAGACAGTTGTTCTTGTCTCAGAGTCATGACTCCAGTGATGTCAGCCATGGCTTGTTGGAGAGCATGGAGCGGACTGCGGGTGTCCGTTAGAGACTGTAAGTGGTCCCTGATGGGACTTAGACACCCACGTACGGCAACTAGTTTGGCTGCCATGAGGTCGAACCCCACCCGCACCTGATCAGCCATCTCCTTCTGGCCCTCTAACACACGGCGTTGGAATGCCATGTGTTGGTCGTGGGGGTCCTGGGAGACAGCCGTGGTGGTGGGTGTTTCCTGCTGTGTGGTCTGTGCAGGGGGTAGGGTCTCCTCGATGCAGCTGGGCTGCCCTGCTCCTAGGGGTGGGGTGCTGAGGGTGTCCATGAGCTGTTGGAGAGCGTCGGTGTCGATGGTGTGGAGGTCCTCTTCATCATCAGTGAAGAGACGTACGGTCTACTCTGCAGGAGTTGTTGATTCTCCCTCTGCAATGTGAAGGGGAGATGCAGTTTAACAGTGTGTTCTATGTATGTTCATGCATTGGACAAGTTTACAAACAGACTGCATGACAATGTACATTGTGACTGTTTGGGAGGAGATGCCTATTTGATGCGGGACAGTGGACATTTCTACAGCATCAGGGATGTGGGGTTGTACTTGTATATTATCATCTCACAGTTTCATGCTATGCCAAATGTGATTGGCCAGTTTCTACACACAAGCGGCAGCAGTTGTGTCCTCTGTTCTGTTGTGGAAGTGCTGCAGTTTGTACCACATTGTTGTCTATGTTTATGTGCTCTGATTCTTATGTGTGTGTGCTGCATTGTGGGAGATTCGCCCCTGCAGCTCTGATTTTGCTGGCCCTTATCCCTTTCAGGCGGTGTGCCTTTCACTTCTGTGCTTATACAGTGCTGAGATGCTGCAGACTTGGGTAAATTGGGCTCTTGGTGGGAGTTGGGGCTCTTGGGCATGGTTTGTCCGCAGATGTCTTGTTGACGTCAGGGGTTGTTTGTGCATGTGGATGTGTCAGAGTGTGACTTGCTCCTTTACGGATGTGGTCCACACTCAGCCACCTCAGTGGCGTGGTGTGCACCATGTCATGATAATTGGACTGCAGCCATGCTAATCGTCATGCAGTGACACTTGCATTGTCAGTTTGGCTCACGGACCCGCAGATTTGCTGGGTTCAGCACATGTGCATGGGTTGTTGTGAGATTGGTGATGTGTGGGGAGGGCCCCCTCTGTGCACATTGTCGACGGGGGCCTACTTGCTGTTTCTATGTGTGTTGCAGTATGCCAAGGAGATCAGGGACATGATCCAGAGTCATTGTGGGTGTGCACTGTGCTATACTTGATTGTGCATGTGTTGCATTGTGCCCATCTCCCCCCGACCCCCCAGTCCCTGGTCGTTACTCACCCTGTTGCTGTTGGGTCAGGTCATGTTGAGCAGTGTCCAGTCCCCCAACTCCTGCCACCGTCTCCTCACTGATGACTGTGGACACCATTTCCTCCATCTCATCCAGCTCCTGCTGTGGCTCTGGACTCCCACCTCCAGTCTGCATTGCTGCTTTCCGGTTGTTAGCGAGTTTCAGCTTGGTTTTGTGCTTCACATCATTCCAGCGCTTCTTGCAGTCATCCACTTCCCTTCTCTTCTCTCCGACTGCATTCACCTTGGCCAAGATGGACTGCCATATTGTATTTTTAGTTGCCAATGACACAGTGGAGGTGATGAACAGTTGTTGGTGGTGTTCTATCACCTCCGTAATCAGGATCTTGTTTTCCTGCGGACTGAATCGCGGGTTCCTCTTCTTCTTCTCCTTGCCCTTCTCCTTCCCTGATGTCCCTGGCTGGTCCTCCGGGGGGTTTGTGGGGTTCTCGTTGGCTTCTGTAGTTGCTCCAGCTTCCTCCATGGTGCTTCTCAGTTGTTTTGGTTTTGTTTTGTTTTCTTTTCTTTTTTTGCAGCTTTCATAGTGATTTTTCCCGCCTGACGTGGGACTAGCAAGCCTGGCACTGCTTATGGCTGATGTGTTTATCGCTGTTGGGCCCATCGCCACTTTTTTCACGTTCAGGTTTCCTTTTTTATCGGCGTCCCGGTAATTTTATCGCAGACATTTGACGCGTTATCGGGATACTTTCGCCTGTTGCCGGCGTGTTGAGAATACGCCGTTAACACGGCGTTAGTTTCCTGCGATAGACGGCGTTATGTAAAATTGCGTTAACCTAGGTTGGCGATAATTATCGCCAGTTCTTGAGAATATCCCCCTATGTGTCTGTAGATGCATGATACAGCGCCAGGATACCAGTGGGGTGACAGTGCGCTTTATAAATGCCCCAAATAATAAATAGATTCTTTTTTGCCTTGTAGATTTTTGAAAACCCCAAAGATCATGCAGTAATTGGAAGACTCTAAGATCTCGTGAGAGGCATAAGATTAGCATGTTGGGTGCAGAAGAAAATGTAAGGCCAATTCTCGGTTTGGCTCCATGGCTTCCAGAAAATGAGCATCAAGTTCTGGAATTGTCATTTGGGAAACGCTGAGAACATTTAACTGAGTCATCCTTCGGCCCCCTTTCAGTATGGATGCCTCTGATAAGAAAAGAATGTCTAGTGAACATCTGCAAGACAAGACAAATAAAGCATGGTGACACTCTACTTTTTAGAATAAACATTCAACAAAGAAGATTAGCAACAGCAGCATCCTGAGAAAAAAAGTACTCTTTGAACTCAGATGTGAATTTGAAAAACTGTATTTCGCAGGCTACAGAGACACAGGATCAAAGGTTAGTTGTGAGAACTATTGATCATTTCAGTAAAGGCTCAGTCACAGAATTTTTAAAGGTTTTATAGCAAGAAATAGAGCAAGCAAAAAACTGAATAAAAACTTTGTGAACCTTTTAATGGAGATTTAACAAGAAGTTGGATGTCAAAAGGGGTTCCGCGATGGGAGCAAAAGCGCTATATGGCACTTGGGGGAGTGATTGATTCAGTAATTACAAAGAATGTTAATGGTGCAATTGCAACGCACTTTTGAAAACCAACTTTGAATTTGTTGAGGTATTAGAAGCTCCAATTCTGATGATAACATTTAGGATTATTTTGTTTTGAAAAGTCCAACATCAAAATTCTTTACAAATAGTTTCCAGTCGTGGAATATTAAGGATAACCTAAGATAAAATCTCTTTGCTTTAGGCATACATGGTATACGTTGGGCCATCTCTGGGTTTCTTGGGAAAAGTAGACCAGGTCACAAAGGCCAGAGAGAATGAAGCAGAACTCTTCTGATTAGGTGAGCATTATGTGAATCACCACGCTATAGAGGATGGACACACACATTGTCAAAAGAGAAGAACATCAGGTCATGATGGATAAAAAGGCCTGGGCTGATAACTGTAGTGCACAGTACAACTTTGTTAGAATTGGGGTTTCTGGTTGTCAGAATATGCACCCTGTGCATGCAGGAACCAACATTCTAGTCAGGGTAAGCTAAATACACACTAGAAGGTAACCTGTGCTCACCCTCTGGTAGCTAGGCACAGAACAGCCAGTGTTATCTACAGAGGCAGGGGCATATTAGCAAGGAAGTGGCGGAGAGAGGCGTTAGCCTTCTTGGCTTAACGCCTCTCTCCACCACTTCAGAAACGCAAGGCTGTACCATATTATCAAGGATATGGTGCAGCCTCACATTTCCCCCTGCAATGGCGCTAAGTTTTACAACTTAGCGCCAACGCAGTCACCCTTGCACCAGAGTGCAAGGGTGTCTGCGAGAGCAGGGAGGTTTGTTTATGTACAGGAAGGTGTCCCTTCCTGCACATAAACAAACCTAAAATGTCAGTTTGTAACTTACGTGTGTGCTGCTTCATGCAGCACACATGTAAGTTCCAAAATGGCATATTTAAAAAAGGTTTGTTTATGTACAGGAAGGGACACCTTCCTGTACATAAACAAACATTGGCATTTCGTTTTTTCCATATGTGCTGCACAAGGCAGCACACATGGAAAAAGCAAAAAAGAGGAGAAATAAAGCATTTCTCCTCTTTTCGCCATCTTAAGACCAGGATTTTCCTGGTCTTAAGTTCGGCGCTGCCACTTATTATCGCCACCCTTGATAATAGGTGGCAGCGTCAAATTCAATGGGTGTTGCGGTGGAACGCCCACCCCAACACCCACTGCATGCCCCTTTCACGCTAAATTTAGCGTGAAAGGGGCACTATTATCAAGGCACCGTTAAGCCACTTAACGTGGCTTTAAGCCATGTTAAGTGGCTTAATGCTGCCTTGATAATAGGGAGCTGACCCTATCGCCACCACAACGTCACAAAAAGTGATGTTGTGGTGGCGATAGGAGCTTGATAATATGCCCGCAATGTGTAAAGTATTTGTGCAACACAATAACAGAGTGCAAATACCACGAAAATACTCCACACAGGTTTAGAAAAACAGATTATATTTTTGTTGGAAAACGAGGCAGTATCTGTGAGGCCTGCACAAACAACATGTCTACATTTGTCCTTTACTGGGAACCAAACACCCCATTGTAACGCTTGACTCTCAGAGGATAGCGTTGCAGAGCAGTCTCAAGGGAGGTGGTGTGGGCTAGTAATCGCCATTTACCAGTACGCAGAAATAACACTCAATAATTGATTGTCCAGTCTAAACTTTTCTTTATAAAAAGGAAGAGTATATTTATTACACACACACACTACTCAATACTATGCAACAATTTACAAATATACATAAGCTGTTGGAATTACTTTGTGACTTAGCATAACATTCCCACCCCTCTTGCAGGGGGGGGTCTAGTACCACCACTTCCATGTATGCACATCATCTTGCCCCCAAATGCAGTGAGTTAACCATAACCTGGAGTGAGGACCCCTCCCACTGGCACCATCCCAGTGGCGGCCCACCCCAATATCTCACCAAGCATTTATAATGGGATCACCTGCCAAAGTGACACATAACCCTGACTGAGCATCTCATACTGACCATACAGTATACACCCTTGAATCACAGTGGTGGACAGTCTGGGTTGTTGTTCAACTAACGCAGTAGCAAAAATACATGTCTAAGCATCCCTTAGAATGACAGGTACTTATCATCTCTGATAGCAGTTATAATGCAATGCAATTACAGCCCTAAAAGGCATCACAGTTATAATCACAGAATTAAGTGCTTACAACCAGGCACCCTAGCAGGAATGCCTGGCAACATAACCCCACTTTGCTTATGATTTCACAATTCACATGTGACTTCCAGTCCCCAAAAGGAACACCATTCGTAAATGCACCACCTGTGCAATTATACCTTTCCACCTCTAGGGGTATCACCTGGGTGAAAATCAATGTTAAACCTTGAGCACGCCAGTGCAGTCCTAAGCTTCAGCTCCCAGCTGCAGAACAAAATTTCCAGCATTGGATAGGCTGTACAAAACATGAATAACCTTGAGGGGTTCTTTCCTTTAAGTCCCCCAGAGACTGAGGGTGGGGACTTCCCACTTTCATGCTGGGGGAGTCTGCGTTGCTCCTGCAGCTCCCCCTGCACCTCTGCCAGCAAATGGTGGTGACCCCCTCCTCCGGGGGCCACCAGGCGCCAAAACAAGTAGCTTTCCCCATGCCTTGCAAGGCATTATGGGGCACTTCGTGCTCAGCCTGTACATATATGAGAACAGCAGCTCTCCCACTGCTCTGGGGAGAGCCGCGCTGCCATTGTCGGTGGCCTCACGCTGCATCTGCACTCCATTGGGGGCCCGGTCCCACCCGGACCCCTTTCACTCAGGTACGTTGGAGAGCAGCTCCGGAAGCCCACCCCTGGCTGCTCTCGCCGGCTCCCTGACTGGCCAAAACCCTCGCGTGCTACCGCGGGAGCCGGCACTGTCATTCTGGTCTGCCTCCTTCTCGCGGGGAGACACAGAGACTGCTGCTGGTATGGTGTGGCCTTGGAGGAGTGCAACGGCCCTCCCCCCTCCTTCCCGCTTCTGCGGGGGAGAGCGGCGGCACTCCTCCCTCTTCTCCCAACACACCGGGGCCCAGAGTTGGGGATCCCTGGCCCCTCCCAGGGCCATCTTCACGGGGAGCGCGATGGTGCTCCACGACTTCCGCCTGTTGGGGTCCCGGGCCCCAGGGCATTCTTCGCGGGGAGCACGACGGCGCTCCCCGGCTTGTCTTCTCCCACCAGGGGGGAAGTGTGACGGCACCCCCCTCCACCTCACCGCAGTCACCGGGGCCCGGAGTTGGGGATCCCGAGCCCCAGAGATCTTCACGGGGAGCGCAACAGCACTCCCCGGCTTCATCTTCAGCGGGGCCCGGAGTTGGGGGTCCCAGGCCCCAGATATCTCTTCGCGGGGGCGCGACGGTGCTCCCCGACCTCCGGTGTTGTCGGAGGCCAGGGTGTGCTCCTGGCACCCCCCTTGGGGGCAATTTCATGGGGAGCGCGATGGCGCTCCCCAACTTTCCTTCCTTCTGGGGCAGCCCCTGGGACCTGACCCAACCTGGGGGCACATCCAAGACCGGCCGCGGAACCCCACGCCCTTCGTCGTCAGTCAGTTTAGAGGTCAAAGGTCACCTACATTCTGGGGAGCATATCTCAGCCCCCAGGGGACCAATTTCCACCATTTGGCCTCTTCTTGCTCCTGGTGATCAGCCCTAGCCACCTGGAGCACTCTTCGTCACCCTCCTGGTCACCAGGAGGGGGACTCTGCAAGAAGCTGTCTTCACTGGCTCCCTGTGCCAGGATTTCATCTGGCTCACCTTCTGGGCCTCTCTTCTCCTTGCGCAGAGGCCCAGGCTTCTCCTCACTGGCCCTGGACTCCCTCAATTGTGCAGTCCAGGGTCCTGGGACAGTCAGGGGGTTCCTCATTCCAACTGCCCATGGCGCCAGGCTCCAGCACCAGTCTTCCTCAGCAAGACCACACCCCAGAGAGAGCTCCTCTTCCTGTGCAAGACCTTTTAAAATAATTGTGAGGGGGCTGGCAGGAAGGCACTTCCCCCCTATCCTGCAGCGACACATCTCCTCTCTGCCCCTGCTCTCTCCTTCCTGCACAGGCCTCTGGGATACTTCAAAATGTCCTCGTCCAGGGGTCTCCTGTCACATGGTCTCTGAAAAGCCCCCTTCCACCCTTGCTGACTTCATGGCCCGGGCCCGGAGCAGGCCTGGTGCCTGGCACTGGGTGACAGCTGCTGATTGATAACCTGCAGCTTCAGCCCATCTCTCCTTCCTGGAGAGAAGACATTCGCCTTGGAATGCTTGCCTCCGATGCTACAGCTTGGGGAGGAAGGTAATTGATCTAGCCTGGCAGGGTCACACCCAGCCAGGCTCTGGTTATGAGCTGAGTCAGAGGAATATTATATTTCTGGATGTCCCATAAGCAGTACAGATATGGCTTTGGACTCAGCAGAATACTTCTTTTTACACAACTTACAGTGTACTTTGGTGCGTGTCTGAAATTTGTAGGCCCTATGGAAGTGAACCTACCCCATGTGGTCCCTGTATTCATAGAAGAGTAAGAGAGTGTTCCTCCAGTGAAAACAGTAAAGCACACTGACTTTCCCTTACATGTGTCTCCCCACAATATAAAGCCTATTCCATGTCACCAACCAGCTCTGCATAATTCCTGCCACACTTTTCTATCTGTACCTGCTCCTTGGATGCGCACGACAGAGATCTCCCCCGTGCAGCCCTTACATGGGTGCACACACGTGTGCACACGTGTCTACATGTAACCAGTCTGGTGCCCCTTACCCTGGCAGCAGTGCAGCAGCCTTCTCTCACAAGGCGGACACTGGTGCAATCCACATGCAATCTGTTTCATCATGAGTTCACTGTGGGTGAGTCCTAGCTTATGAGGCTCTCCCACAGTAAAAGCTCAAAAATTAGGTGTTCAAAAAGGGAAAAACCCAGGCAGCTGAGATGGTCAGAACCACATTCTAACAATTTTTATGAGTAAAACAAGAGAAAAACAACAAAACTCCAATAAGTAGAACTGGAATTATGATTTTTTAAAGATTAAGTCAAAATATAGTGCTTTTACGAGTAAAACAAGACCAAATCAACAAAAATTCAATAAGTAGAACTAGAGTTATGAATTTTTAAAGATTAAATCAAAAACTTGTGCTTAGAGTCAAATAGTGCTTAGTGGTAACTTGAGGTTGCACTGGCCCGGGATGAATCCAGAGTTCAGGCCGACTACGATGGAGGGCAGGCCAGCTACAGATTTTGCTGAAAAAGTACCTTTGATGGAGCAAGTGTTGATGTTGAAGACTCGATGTGTCGGTTCCGATCCACGCAGGCGATGAAAGCTTAGTCGACAGCCCCTTTATGATGCAGGGACTGTGTCGTCGTTGAGCTGCGTTGTCTGTCATCGTCGAGCCGTGCAATCTTCTGAAACAATGTCATAAATCAGCTCCTTCATCAGCGTCAAAGGGCAATGCCGATTGGGGCAAAGTCATCATTGCATCGATTGTGATGGATCTGGACAGCAGAAATCACCTATCACGGTCCTAGGACTGGATTGGCACCACTTGGCAGGGCATGACTCACAGTTGGCAGAGTCCAGGTGCTGTTGCAGAGCTGAGGGAAATCTTTGATGGCCCTGAGACGTCAGAACAGGGGGCACACCAGCAAGCCCTTGGAGTCACTCTGGGTTCAAGTGAGATAGGCCAATTCCTTTCACTCAGCAGGGCAGAGAGCAGCAAGTAGCAGGCAATAGGCAGCAGAGCAGAAAAGAAGTTCTTCCAGAGCAGCAATCCAGCAGAGTGACAGTCCTTGTAGCAGCACAGCAGTCCTCCTTCCTGGCAGAGTTCTTCACAGGTCCAGTAGTGTACCCTCTTTGTAGGGTCAGAGACCCATTACTTATACCCAGTTGGGCCTTTGAAGTAGGGATGACTCAAAAAAAGGGTCTTTGTAGTGCACAGAAGCCCTTTCTTACCAGCCCTGGCTCCAGTAGGGGGCAATCAGCCCTTTGTGTGGGAACAGGACACTACCTATTCAGTGGCAAATGACAGCTCGTTCCCCCCTTCCTGCTCAGGAAGGGCTATCAGGGTTATCAGAATGTAGATGAGTGCTCAGAAACACCTAACATTCCTTTTTTTATGGCTGTCTAGAGGGAATGCACAAAGTGAAGCTGTCACCCACCCCAGAAGTGTATTGGAGACAGGCTGCAGGAACACAGAGCAGTAAGAGCAGAGAAATACCCACTTTATAAAAGTGGCATTTCTAAAATAGTAATATTAAATCCAATTTTACTAGTAAAGAGGATTTATCATTACCATTCTAATATAATAAAACATGATACAGCTACTCCTTTCTAATCAGGAATTACAGCTTGAAAGTGTAGTAGGGAACTCCCAATGTTAATCTATAAGAGAAGTAGGCCTCACAGTAGTGAAAAATGAATTTGGGTTGTTCTCACTACCAGGACATGCAAAACATAAAAGTACATGTCCTAACATTTACTTACATGGCAGCCTGCCCTATGGGCTATTAGGGCCTACCTTAGGGATGACCTACGTCTAATAAAAAGAGAGTTGAATGCTAAGCAAGGGGTTTTAAATGCCAAGCCAAAGTGGCAATAACGTGCATACACAGGCCCTGCAGTGCCAGGCCTGAGACAAGTTTGAAAGGCTATGTGTGTGTGGCACAAGCAGGGCTGCAGGCCCACTAGTAGCATTACACTTACAGGCCCTGGGTATATGTTACACCACTTTAGAAGGGACTTACACGTGAATTAAATATGACAATTGTGTATACACCAATGTTGCCATGTTTAGGGTAGAAGCACATGAACTTTAGCAGTGGTCAGCAGTAGTAGGGTGCTCAGAGTCCTAAGGCCAACAAAACGATACCACAAAAAGAAGTAAACAAGAAAAATGTTTGGAAGAAGACCACCCTAAGGATGACAGCTCAATACCTTTAGTTGAAAGCAAGAGTTCAGTAGCAAAACATCAGGTCTTAGAAGCCAACAGAAAATATTTGAAGCAAAGGTGTGGTTGCACTCAAGTGAGATATCTGTAGGGTTTATAGTATTCAAGAGTTGAACCCCTGTGAGACAAGAGTCTTGTTCTCTGAAAGATGCTGCTGGCATGACTATTACACACCATTTCCACCTTTCTCTGATCTTGTAAGCTTTGCAGCCAGTAGGTGCTGATGTAGCTCCTTAAGGCAGTTACCCAGTATGCATTCTCTTGCATGTAGATTAAGGCAATCTCAGAGACTATGGGGTCGATTCCGATCTCGGCCGGAAGCGCACCTAACAGTATTCGTCCGGAAAAAATACAAGCCGAACGCGTGTTTCCCGACCGATTCGAACACTCGTCCGAACGAACAAGTACGATGCGCATAACAGCCCAGATTCCGAGTGAGCCGTACTCACCCATTTCAGCTCCTGTTCCCCGCCCGAGCCGGATCCGTAAACGCCGATTCGAGTCGCACGGATCCAAATACACAGCACCTTCCGGCCGGACTAGTACGATGTGCCTTCCGTATGCGCCGAACCCGTCGCTACGTCCGGCACGTTTGAGCATCCGGGAGAGCCGTACATAAGCTCCAATTCGCGCCACAAGAAGATCCACGGCTACGAGACGAACAAGTCAGCGACGAGTATGAGTTGAAGACACACGAAACCCAAACGAGACGACCCAAGCATGAATCCCATCGTGCAGGTCCTACCTATACTCTACATCTATTACCGGGACCGGCACGGATGCGTACGGCGCAGACGGTAAGTCAAACACCAACAACACAAACAAACGACACGTACCCGAAATATGTCACACACACATAGGGATGCACAAATGACGTACACCAGCAACAGCATAAAAATAGGGGTGGGATGGCCATCACCAATGCCATACACACCCATAGGGGGATGGATGCCTACCACTACCACCACCCCTCCTCAGGGGGGCCTGGATGCCTGTCACTACTACCATCCCCACTCATAGTGGGATGGATGCCTACCACTAACACCACCCCTACTCAGTGGGGCCTGGATGCCTACCACTACCACCACACCTACTCAGGGGGGCCTGGATGCCTGTCACTACTACCATCCCCACCCTTAGGGGGATGGATGCCTGCCACTACCACCACCCCTACTCAGGGGGGCCTGGATGCCTGTCACTACTACCATCCCCACCCTTAGGGGGATGGATGCCTGCCACTACCACCACCCCTACTCAGGGGGGCCTGGATGCCTGTCACTACTACCATCCCCACTCATGGGGGGATGGATGCCTACCACTACCACCACCCCTACTCAGGGGGGCCTGGATGCCTACCACTACCACCACCCCTACTCAGGGGGGCCTGGATGCCTGTCACTACTACCATCCCCACCCTTAGGGGCCTGGATGCCTACCACTACCACCACCCCTACTCAGGGGGGCCTGGATGCCTGTCACTACTACCATCCCCACCCTTAGGGGGATGGATGCCTACCACTACCACCACCCCTACTCAGGGGGGCCTGGATGCCTACCACTACCACCACCCCTACTCAGGGGGGTCTGGATGCCTGTCACTACTACCATCCCCACCCTTAGGGGCCTGGATGCCTACCACTACCACCACCCCTACTCATGGGGGGCTGGATGCCTGCCACTACTATCATCCCCACTCATAGGGGGCTGGATGCCTACCACTACCACCACCCCTACTCATGGGGGGCTGGATGCCTGCCACTACTATCATCCCCACTCATAGGGGGATGGATGCCTACCACTACCACCACCCCTACTCATGGGGGGCTGGATGCCTACCACTACCACCACCCCTACTCAGGGGGGCCTGGATGCCTGCCACTACCACCACCCCTACTCAGGGGGTCTGGATGCCTGCCACTACTACCATCCCCACTCATAGGGGGATGGATGCCTACCACTACCACCACCCCTACTCATGGGGGGCTGGATGCCTACCACTACCACCACCCCTACTCAGGGGGGCCTGGATGCCTGCCACTACCACCACCCCTACTCAGGGGGGATGGATGCCTACCACTACCACCTCCCCTTCTCATGGGGGGCTGGATGCCTACCACTACCACCACCCCTACTCAGGGGGCCTGGATGCCTGCCACTACCACCACCCCTACTCAGGGGGGGCCTGGATGCCTGTCACTACTTCCATCCCCACTCATAGGGGGCTGGATGCCTACCACTACCACCACCCCTACTCATGGGGGGCTGGATGCCTGCCACTACTACCATCCCCACTCATAGGGGGATGGATGCCTTCCACTACCACCACCCCTACTCATGGGTGGCTGGATGCCTACCACTACCACCACCCCTACTCATGGGGGCCTGGATACCTGCCACTACCACCACCCCTACTCAGGGGGTCTGGATGCCTGCCACTACTACCATCCCCACTCATAGGGGGATGGATGCCTACCACTACCACCACCCCTACTCATGGGGGGCTGGATGCCTGCCACTACTACCATCCCCACTCATAGGGGGATGGATGCCTACCACTACCACCACCCCTACTCATGGGGGGCTGGATGCCTACCACTACCACCACCCCTACTCATGGGGGCCTGGATGCCTGACACTACCACCACCCCTACTCAGGGGGGCCTGGATGCCTGTCACTACTACCATCCCCACTCATAAGGGGATGGATGCCTACCACTACCACCACCCCTACTCATGGGGGGCTGGATGCCTGTCACTACTACCATCCCCACTCATAGGGGGATGGATGCCTACCACCACCACCACCCCTACTCATGGGGACCTGGATGCCTACCACTACCACCACCCCTACTCATGGGGGGCTGGATGCCTGCCACCACCACCACCCCTACTCATAGGACGGGTAATGCATGACACAACCAGCATACTCCCACATAAGGAATGTCTGAAAATTACATCCCCCCCCAACTCCATGACAAGCATGTGTAGTCTGTGTCAAATGCCTACAACACTGAACATGACATTGAACATACAATGTGACCCCCATCACATGTGTCACACATAAATGTGTGTGGCCTCCACAATGCAAGCCGACCATGACCACTGTGGCAATGGGTTCGAACACCCCATCACCACAGTGACCAAAAGGTAAGTGTGGGGTCCATAGCTGAAGCACATTTTAAACAGTGTGGTAATGGGGCCTAAAGCCCCATCATCACAGTGACCAAAAGGTAAGTGTGGGGTCCATAGCTGATGCACATTTTGAACAGTGTGGCAATGGGGCCTAAAGCCCCATCACCACAGTGACCAAAAGGTAAGTGTGGGGTCCATAGCTGAAGCACATTTTGAACAGTGTGGCAATGGGGCCTAAAGCCCCATCATCACAGTGACCAAAAGGTAAGTGTGGGGTCCGTAGCTGATGCACATTTTGAACAGTGTGGCAATGGGGCCTACAGCCCCATCACCACAGTGACCAAAAGGTAAGTGTGGGGTCCATAGCTGATGCACATTTTGAACAGTGTGGCAATGGGGCCTAAAGCCCCATCACCACAGTGACCAAAAGGTAAGTGTAGTCATGGTAAAAGCTGCCAAAGCCAAACTGCATGGATGATTCCTGGTCACACAACAACAAACACATCAGTGGCATAGTAGTGCTTGTGTCCCATAGCAACATAGATTGGGTGAGGCAAACAGTGCAGTGCCAATGAAACATCGTTTTGGCCATGTGCATACAAACATCACCCATGGGGGCTCACATTGTCAACATTCACAAATAACACAATGACATAAGTGACCATCATAATGCAGACCCACATATCTGCACCAATGGACACACAAATGTAGATATCCTGTGGAGACTGTAGATGTCAGGTGAACAAATACCATACCATGGCAGCAATGGGACATACAAACCGTGATTATTGTGCTGACTGATGACCTAGGAGTCCCAGGACAGCAGGGGAAAGCCACCAAACAACATACAGCCAATGGCACACTCAAGATATGCCAATGCAGTGGTGCAAATGCACAAACACAAACAGGCAGACTCAGACGGCATATCAAACACAACAGGTGATGGGGGTGTGTGCCAGTGTCCCCAGGCAACCACGCAACACATGAGGAGGCCTGAATTCCAATTACACAGATGTGTATACAGTGCCATACAAAAGTAACTCATTGATCGGATTCCCCTATGTGGGCAAACAGGCATTGTTAGATGAGAGGGAGCCCAAATTAAACATATCACACAAGCTTGTAGGAACAGCAACTAACACAGCAAGAGACAGACCCACCACAGCACTACCCCCAGGGACCCCACATTGTGGTGACACTAGCCTGCATGATAATCCCACTGTGATGACAAAGGTAGATGTCATTCACACTGTGAACCACAGCCATGTGTCCTGAGCAACAAACTACCATCACACCTACACAAGCACAAATCAATCAAAACGGCCTGCCAGCCAAGGCCAATATGGAGGTAGGGGTCTAGCCGTGCAACAACTCACATGTGCACACACTCAACACCACACACCTTGATCTCCACCAATGTGCAGCAGTGAAGCTCACATGGACTGGTGACATTGCACATGCACCCATGACAATCCCAGGGGTGGTGGTGGGAACTAAGGTGCAGAAACCCATCACACATGGCCAGTCAACAAGACTTGTGAATGTCTGACACACTGCACAGTACGCGGAACATGGGCATGACGTGAAATCCACCCCAATCAATGGGATCCCGGCCATAGTCACACACCAATGAAGAAGCCAAGGTGACCCACAAAGAACACACGTAGACAACTTCCAACATTGCAGCTCTGACCCTGAGGAGTGGCAGCAGTCACACACACAACGTGTCACAATCACTGAAAGCTAGCAGAAACTGTAAATTACATGACCTGTGTAACCAACAAGTGCCAAGGGGAATCCTGACTGTGTCCCATCTGCGTTTGCCCACATCCCCAGCCCTGACAACAAAGACAACTAGGGATGACAACCTGATGAACATTAGTTTGCCATGCACCCACATCCCAGAGAAACCAGGTCCAAGATGCTGGATGAACACAGAACAACTCAGCAAGCATCACAAACAGGAACATCCGTAGGGACACAGCCTGTGTAGGTAAAGGGAAGGGAACACGCACAGACATGCTTACACAACACACAACACGGGCCCAGGCAATGTCACAGGATTACACACTGCCATGAGGGCACTCCACTCCTGTGGAAGGTCCGCTGTGCCAAACCTTGTCTGTGCACGACTCAAACATGTCAGCAGAACACTCGGTCAGTGAGTCAACAACTACAACACACTGAAGGCTCTGCTCACATCATCCTGGGTACGGGAGTGTCACGTCAGTCATCTGCATACACCCAAAACACGTGCCAAGCAAGTTGCACTGTATACACAGATGAGTCCTTCAACATTGATGTGCTAAACTGCATGTCCAGTGGAGATGGGCACACAGTCAGGGAAATAGAAACATTGAACAGTGGTAAGCCCACCAGATGTGCATCAGTGTAAGACAAAGATGTTAATTAACAAATGCAAAACGTACATCCCTGTGTCAAATGCTGAACATTACACCCTCAGACTGCAGCAAAGGATGCTATAGATCCAGACTACATCAGGACACATATCCCATGGACCACATGGAGTCCATCACAGCAACACTTCATTTACCTGATCTGAACACTATTACAACTGCAAATGCATGATGATACTCATCTACATCATGTACATCAAAAGAAAAACCACAAGTAAACAAAAAGAGGCTTTATTCAGCAAATGTCAAACTAAAATTTGAAGTCCAAAATAAACTAAGGCCAATGGCCAGTCCAAATACACAGTCCCAACAGGGTGATATGTGACAACTTGTCACCCACTGCTTGCCTGCACTGGTACGGACAGGGGACATCCCCCTTGGAGGGGCATACAAGGGGCAGGCCAGGCACCGCAGGGACAGGATCAAGGGATGCCAGAGTGAGGCAGTGAAGGGGTGGTGGGTGCAGGAGTGTCACCGGCAACTGCAGTGGAGGTGTCTGACTCAGGGGGGGCCAGCACCACTGTAGGGCACAAGTCAGATGGTGTGGGTGCTGCAACCACTGCAGTGGGCCGGTCAGATGGAGTGGACTGGGTCCCCACTGCAGTGCCCGAGTCAGACGGGGTGGTTGTGGACTCCACTGCAGTGCATGACTCCAAGGGAGTGGAAGGGGGGGCAGATGAGGTGGGCAGGACAGAGGGGGGGACCCGGTCTCCACACCAGTGGCACAAACAGGCAGAGCGTCTGGTTTGGGGGTGGAAGAGCAAGTGGCAGGGGGGAGGGCCTAAGCAGTTTAGGGATGCGGTATCGGTGTGTGGTGGAACATGGGGCAGGGTGTGGCGGTAGAACCTGTGGAGTGGTGGCCTGGGGGATGGAGGAGAGAGACTGGGTGGTGGAGCTGCGTGGTGGTAGTGGTGGGGTCTTGCCCTTCCTGGTCCGGGGAGACTTCCGAATGGGGTCCTCAGTCTGCCTGCGCCTGGGGGAGGGTGTCCGGGGGCGAGGGGCACTCCCCTCTGTGTGGGTGGACTTCCTCTTCCCCCGGTATGCTGGATCAGCAGGATCGGAGGGGAAGAGGCCGAGGTCACAGAGGAAGAGCTGCTGTGTAGGTGGGGTTGCAGGTGAGGCAAGGGAAGGGGTCTTGGAGGGAGAGGATTTGGAGGACTGCGGAGTGACTGTGGATGCCTGTGTGTGTGTCTGTTCCCCATCCCCTGTGTGTGTGGTATCAGTCCCCTGAGGATGCTTGTGTGCACGTCTTGCCTTTCTTTTGGGTGTGTCTGTGCTGCTCGTGTCTGTGTGTTTGGGTGATTGTGCAGGTGTGCATGTGCTTTGGACAGGTAGGGTGCCAGGAAGTGTGGATGGGGCAGTGGTAGGAGGGGTGAGGGACTGTTGGAGGAGGGACACTGCTGCCGTCAGGGAGGAGTCCATGGACTTATTGCTTCTCTGTAGGGCAGACATACCCGTCGAGATGCCCTCCATGAATGACACCAGCTGTGTCAACAGAGTGGTGTGTGCATGGAGGACACTCAGCATTGCTGTCTGCCCTACATGGAGCTGCCGAAGTAGGTACACAGACTCCTCACTCAGGGCAGCAGGGGACACAGGGGCAGGGGGTGCGGTGCCTGGCACGAAGGAGACACGCTCCCGAACACGGGAGCCTCCACGGACCTCTGGAATCAGAGCCAATGGCAGGGCGGTGGTGGTGGTGGTGGTGGCGGGGCCAGACAGACTAGCTGGGGTGTGGGGGATGCTGACACCCGCCTCCACAAGGGAGTCATCCTCCGAGCTGCTGTGGTCCTCAGCTGAGGTGGATGGTGCTGAGGACTCCTCGGTGTGGCTCCCCTCGCCCTCCGTGCCACTGTGTCCCTCCGACCACTCGTCGGCAGCTGACCCAGTCTGGCTCTGCAGCTCCTCCTGGTCCGTGGAGCTGTCCCCTCCTGTGGTCGTGGATGTATCTGCAAACAATTAGGGAAACAGACAAACATCAGTCACCTGCACTGACCGCACACACCACAGTAAGTACAGCACATTACAGAGAAAGCCCTGGCATCCTTAGTTGAACATTGCCAAAAGTCCTCACACAGATTCGGAGAAGCCAATTGTCAGTCTGATGGTCAACCATGGAACTCACACCCCTCCTGCCCTTGCACCCATCTGTCTGGTGCCTGTCTTATGGTAATACCCCAGTGTGGACACATGCACCACCTACACAGTTGTTGGACATTGCAGAGAACACGGTGAAGTATGTGAACATGCACACATCACATCTCTTGCCACTGAGTCAGTGCAGGTGTCCGGATAAAGGGATGGCCAGAGTCTAAATAGAAATGCATGTGATGCATACCAGCACCAGACACCATGATGCACCCATGTCCGGATAGTCAATGCCACAATGGGGTGCATGTTGCACATGTCACTCCCCTGCAGGATCACTCTTAGGTAGTTTAATGCCATGACACAGGCATGCGTGCAAAGTCATACATCACTGTCTCCAGTCACATGGCCATGGCAGCCAGCCAACAACAGTCTGCACTGTGTCACAATCCTAGGACATGGGGAATGCAAGTTATGTAACTGACAAGTGCACATGTCCATCCCCCACAAACCACATCATCTGAACTCGTATTTGTCCACGTCATACCAATTGGACATATGGGAGACATGAAACACAACTCTCAGAACCTGAGCACCTCACAGTGTGCTGTGAATGAAAAACAGCTGCCTGAAAGTCACAGTCACATACACCTGTGTGCACAGTCAAGTGATCAAACACCTATAAGTCACAGAAGTATCGTCTCTCATGGTCACATCTCAGATGGCATGCTGAGCCCTAACGATAAACATACCAGTAGTCCTGACAACGAAGCCACAGCACAATGACACAGAGGCAGACACCTGAGGGAACATTTCACTGATCACAACATGTCAGCTGCTACACGGGAGTGGGACTACAGAGTGTATTGTATGCCCTGGAGTAGGCATTACTGTCCAGCTCCACCTGTAAGAGGGATGAGCCCTGGACAGTAGGCAGGTGGCTAAGCATGTGTGACACACATGACATACATACTCCTGAGGCCCAAACATTATTCCCACCCGCAGCATGGGGGTGTGCCAAATACCCCAGGGACATGTGGTGATTCAGATCAGCAAGTGGACCACATATCAAAGTTACACCCAGATTACATTTCACGACTTAGGCATTGTGTGAGCAATCGACCCACCCATGAAGCCCACCACAAAGTCACGGGAACAAAAGCTGTCCCCCACCTTGAGCAAAGCAAAATGCAAGGACCCTGTACCCAAGTGACACAATTTCCTGACCGTAAGGATCACACCTGCGTATCAGATGAGGAGTGGACATGTCACAATTGAGGGACATGGGTCCTGGACCACAAGACTGATGTACTGTGGAAGTTTAACCAGGCCAGAGGAGGGCACATAGCATGTCAGACAGAGTTCACAGTGCAGTCATGGACTCACCCCCTCCTTGCTGCTGTCTGTCCTTCAGCTGCCCATCTAGGTCAGGGAAGACCACCGCCAGGATCCGGAGCATGTGGGGGGTCAGGGTCCGGTGTCCGCCCCTCCTGCGAGGAGGCGACAGCTTCAGCTGGACCCTTGCGATCCTCCGGGTCCAGCCACGAAGGTCCTGCCACCTCTTCTGGCAGTTGCGGATCCGGCGCTTGTAGACCCCCACGGATCTTACTGCCCGGGCGATGGTCAGCCAGATTTCCTGCTTATGGTGGGCATCAACCTGTGAGGATGACAAAGTGAAAAGGCCATTACTACACATGCAACATATCCGTGCATCACACAGTCGGATATACATGTCTCAATCACAGGGGCATATGATGTACACAGGCAGTGCAACGATGGCTATGAACAGTTTGCCAGCAGTTACTACATGGTGTCATTGCATGGGAAGTAAACCTTGTTGGAATGCACTGTTACTGCACTGTACCTGTTCAGTGCATGTGACTACACACTTTGGGGGTGAGAACTACTCAGTGAGCATGCTAGCCAGTGGTGTGCACACTGTAAGTCTTGCTAGTCAGACAACATGCACAATTAGTAAGGCAGTGGACAGCACACTCACCTGCTCCCCTGGTGTCCCATACAGCTTGCTGTACTGTGGAAGGAGGTTGTCCAGCAGGGCCTGGTTCTCCTCAAGGCTGAAGGCTGGGGCTCTCTCCACAGTACGTGCCATTGCAGTAGCCAGAGGATGCAGAGACAGCAGCAGTGTTGGTGGCAGATGTCGTCCTGGAGCATGTAGTGCAGGCAAGTGAGCCCTCAGGGGAACAGCCAGCATTATATGTGTGCTGCAGAGGCAGATACTGTCCCATGTGTCCAAAGTGATAGGTCCAAGTCGTTTGCATCTTCTGAATCTGACCAATCCATGGAATAGCAGCACTAATACACGCCCACAGCATCCTTCAAAACTTCAACTTCATGACACCCATGAATTTGCAACATTGTTGTGGCTGGCCAACTGAATTCACTGCATCAGACTCGTTGAAGCTTCGAAAACGCATCCGCTGCCATGCCAGGCCCCAGCCAATGCATGCGCTCCGTTCGGTCCATTGATATACAACGCGTACTCCGGGATACAACGTGTACCCGCTCACAACAGATGCAATGGGCCGTGCGGGCACACCGATCGGTCCATTGCTGTACAATGCGTACCCGCTCACAACAGATGCAATGGGCCGTGCGGGCACACCGATCGGTCCATTGCTGTACAACGCGTACCCCGGGATACAACGCGTACCCGCTAACAACAGATGCAATGGGCCTTGCGGGCACACCGATCGGTCCATTGCTGTACAATGCGTACTCGCTCACAACAGATGCAATGGGCCGTGCGGGCACACCGATCGGTCCAATGCTGTACAACGCGTACCCGCTCACAACAGATGCAATGGGCCGTGCGGGCACACCGATCGGTCCATTGCTGTACAACGCGTATCCCGGGATACAACGCGTACCCGCTCACAACAGATGCAATGGGCCGTGCGGGCACACCGATCGGTCCATTGCTGTACAACGCGTCCCTGTACAGGTCACACGCATATGTCACCATGCTTGTCACTGGTGAATGTATGCAAGCCACATATACTTTCCAGGGACTCAGGGGCACACCTACAACACCACACCCAGTCCACACTGTACCTAAGGCATGTAAGGCTGCATTACCTTTTCTGTGTATGGGGGTAAACATGTGGTTTTTGGGGTGGCACTTGGGGGCAGCCACACCCAGGCTGTGCACGTGTTCATGGGGCAGGATCCTTTGTGTGTTGTGCACCTGACCACTGTGATGTGCAACTGTTCATTTTGGAGCATGTGGCATGGTCACATTTCCAGGTTGTGTATGTGTATGACATGTCACATACCCCCAGGCTCACATGTGGGAAGGCATGTACGTCACAGGGTGACCCATTGCCACAATAGTGATGGCCCTCCACAGTCTGTGTGCATGTTGTGTTTCCGATGTCTCTGACTCCATGTGCACAATGGGAGACAGTCTCCACATCCACGTTGTTTGTGCATGGACTTTGATGTTGTGCGTATGTGTGTCACAGACGTCCATGTCTGTCCTGCGGAGGCAACAGGGGCCACTACCTGTGGGAGTCATGTTTGTTTTTCTGACGTGTACATGATACGCCATGTCATGCCAGTGTCCATGTGGCAAGACAGGGTCCCTGGGAATCTACCTGTCAATGAGCTGTGATGCCTGTGGCGCATCTGTCCAGACATGTCACTGTGGTGTGTGTGTGGAACGTGACAGCAGTAAATGGGTACTGTGACACAGCCTAATGGTTTCCCATAGCACACCCTGGAACCTGTTATCAACACATGTTGAACTGAGATGTTAGATGATGTCCATGTAGGTGCCATATATGTCCAAACAGAACGGCACACACATCAAGTACTTGTGTCTCGTAATGATGTATCATGTGAAATTGAGTATGGTGAATGGCACATATGTGGGGTGACTGACAATCTTTCTTTCTTCACCTATGCACTGCAGTGCTCCAGCTGTCCATAGACCATTCCCTGACCTGGCAACGATGGTGGAACGTGACACATCGCTGACCCCCAAGGTGAAGGTGATGGCAGCCCTACACTTCTTTGCCACCGGTACCTTTCAACACACTGTGGCGACTGCTGGTGGGATGTCACAGACTATGTTCAGCCGTGTGCTACGCGATGTTTTGGAGGCAATGTTGAGATGCCTGAACCAGTACATCTATTTCCCAACACGTCAACAACTCACTGACGTCAAGAGTGACTTCTATGCCCTGGGGAGGATGCCACATGTCATTGGCTCCATTGATGGGACACATGTGGCTTTGGTACCACCACAGGCACATGGGCAGGCATACCGGAACCGTAAACATTGCCATTCGATCAATGCTCTGGTGGTATGTCTTGCAGATATGACCATCACACATGTGTGTGCCCGTTTCCCCGGTTCTGCACACGATGCCTACGTGATGAGTAGTCGCATCCCGAGGATGATGTTACAGATGCAAAACCAGCGTGCCTGGCTTGTCGGTGTGTACTGACTTTGTACCATTGTGTGTGTTTTGCTATGTTGTATTCCGCCCACTTTTCCAACTCAGCTAATGTGCAATTGTCTGTCTGTAGGTGACTCCGGATACCCCAACATGCCGTGGTTGCTGACACCCCTCAGGAACCCTGTGACACCAGCCCAGATGCGCTACAATGAGGCACATGGTCGGACCAGGAGAGTGATCGAGCGGACCTTTGGTCTCCTGAAGAGCCGCTTCCGCTGCCTGGACAAGACAGGAGGGGCCCTCCCATATGCCCCAGCAAAGGTGTGCAAGATTGTCATCGTCTGCTGCATGCTACACAACCTGGCAGTGAGGAAGGAGTTGCCTCTCATCCTGGATGACGATGACCAACGTCCGCCACCTGTGGAGGATCCTGGCCTTGACCATGATGCCAGTGATGATGATGATGATGAGGGTGATGTCCGCACACAGCTCATCACCAACTTCTTCAGCTGAATGTGAGTATCCAGAGATGTCATGTCATGATATGTGTGGGTGGTGCTCTGGTGCTGTTTGAGTGTGGCCATGTGCTACTTGACTGGATGTGTGCAGCGATGTGTTCTTGCAGGTAGTCTGTACTGCCCAACAGTGTTGACATGCTAACTTGGTTTTGTGTAGTTATCTTGTGACATGTATTGGGCATGAGTATTGCAGTTCTGTGCTGTTCTTCAGTGGTTTTGACTGTGTGTCATGTCTGACCTTCACAGGGTGCTTACAGAGTTGTTTGGTCAACTTGGACCCCGACTCCATGATTCCGCTTTCAGGGTGGCAGCAGTCGTTTCCCTACAGGTGATGTGCCATACACCCCTGGACTTTCTATCTTCTGCACTTTTTGACTTTATGGCCACAGCCACGTGGGATTACCTTGCATTTGTAGTGGAAACAAAATGTTGCAAATGTGTAATAAACCTGTGCTTCACTTTGGGATGTGCGTTGTCTGTGGTCACACATCTGACTGACATTTGCTTGCTGCACCTGTGGGCTAGTTGACACAGACTGTGAATAGGTGTGGTGTCTGTGCATTCCACAGTATTTCCTGGCAACATCAGTGTAGGCGAAGAGTCCGATGGCCCTGGTGTCTCTGTGTTGTGTAGCCCTAGTGGTGTGTCTCCCTCATATGTGTCACATCACCATGACTCACATGACGGTGTTGTACTTGCTGTAGCAGTTAGCATACATAGTGTAATTTAGCAGATCATCATCCCCATGACAGTAACCACGTTGGAATCACAACAGAGGCAAGTATGGTGTAGTAGTGATTTTATTTACAGACATGTGTGAGTATAGTGCACAGGATGGTGGGTGCTGTACATTGGGATTGTGATCCGAAGTTCCCAGATGAGTTGGAAGTCTTGGTAGCAGAAATGTCCTGAATGAAGTCCACAGTCATCTGATACATTAGTCCAACTTAGACTCCCCATGTCATATGGGAGAGTTGTGTTGCATTCTACAGGGTGAACAGTTTGCACACAAAGGAGACTTTCCAGAACAGGTGTTGGCTTCCTGGGGGATGTACATGGCCATCAACCTCTCAGTTTTCCTTCCTCGGACGACCCTTCTTCTTTGGGGGGGGACCCTCACGTGCAGGCTGCTGCGGTGCAGGGGACTCTCCGCCAGAGTCCTCCTCCCTCCCTGTGGCAGTGCAGTTGTTGCAGCACCAAATGTTGTGGGCACACAGGGAGGTGTGGCCATGTTGGTGCTAATCTGGCGGAGGCATGTCAATATGTCCCTATGCACCGCTGTCAGTTCTTGCCATGTGTCCCACTTGGACTCCATGCGAGACATGTGAGTCTCCACACGGGACATGTGTGAGTCCAAGCGGGCATGATGGGCAGCCTGCTACTGTTGGATGTCCTTGAGGATCCCCACTACCTGGCTGACCTCTCCGGTGCTATTCTGGTACGCATCAGCAATACGTGCCAGTTGTGGGTCATCATGCAGTCCAGACCCCTCTGCAAACAGCGACCTCTGCCTACCACCCCTCCCACCACCCCTGGCGACACGTGCAGGACCTGCGGTGGCACGCCCAGGTGACCCTAGGCCCCCTTGGGGGTTGTTACTGGGGTCGTTGTCCGTAGCTCGACGTTGGGCCAGGGTCCCTGTGCTGTTGTCATTCGTGGTCCTTGGTCTGTCCGTGTCGGCGGGGGTGGTCTGTGTGTTGGCAGTTGTTAGAGGGGTGGGTGCAGGGGGTGAAGATGTTGGTCCTGCTGGTGCTGCATGATGACTCGCACCGGAGGGGCCAGGTAGGTCTTCGCCATCCGAGGAGTGCAGAGGCTGTTCCACACCAGTGAGCTCAGTGTCCCCCGGAGCCTGGGACAGGGACTCCTCCTCGCCTGCTGCTGTGTCCCCATCATCACCTGTTTTTGGAAGAGACACACAATGTATGTTATATTTCTACAGGCATCAATGGTTCACACACCTGACAGTTGTGACTGTACCTCTGGATGTGGGCCTGTACATTGCATTGTCCTAAGTTGTAACAGTAAGAAGTTGATATTGGTGTAGCACATTGTCCTGCAAACCTGAGACTTTTCAATGTGAATGTTGAGGTGTGTGCATGGCCAGCATTGGTTGTATTTGTTGGACATCCGGCCCTCCTTCTCCCCCCAGCCCAGTTATCCCACCATGAAGCATGGCACCCTTACAGTGTGTTCAGGTTGACTCTCAGGATGTCATTCAGTGCTGTCCTGCTGTTGGTTGGTGCACAGGTCCCAGCAGGGCCTGGTACTCCCCACAACAGAGCACCATTGTCAGACATCTTTGATGTGGCTTTTCACTCCCTGTGAGGTGTGCATGCTTCAGTGCTCGCTTGCTGGCCATGTGGGTGGGGGATGTTGAGCTGTGACTACCACTACCATCATGCTGTTGCCTACACCCCCCTTCCCAGCATGCCCATACTTCCTTCCTTTTGAGTGAACTTCACTGTGTGTGAGTGTGACAGCAATGGCAAGATGGCTGACGAAGTGGTCCTGTTGTTTGTTGGTGCCCAGTTCCCAGCAGGGCCTTGTGCTCCCCACAGCTGAGGCCAGTGTCAGACATCTTTGAAGTGGCTTTTCACTCCCTGTGAAGTGTGCATGCTTCAGTGCTAGCTTGCTGGGCCATGTGGGTGGGGGATGTTGAGCTGTGACTACCACTCCCATCATGCTATTGCCTACACCCCCCTTCCCAGCATGCCCATACTTTCTTCCTTTTGACTCTGCTTCCCTGTGGGGTAGTATGCCTGTGCTGACAGGATGGCTGACAGTGTTGTCCTGGCGTTTGTTTGGCTACACGTCCCAAAAGTGTCCCTGTGCTTCACACAGCATAACCCAGTGTGGTAGTTCTTTGTGGGATATTTAATTAGAGTGTGAGGCAATGCATTCTCCCAGCTGAGTTGTGTGGAGTTTGTGTTAAGGGGGTGTGTGAGAAAAGCTGCTGGTGACTATGGTCAGAGCTGTCAGTCCTCCTTCCCACCCAGCCAGATATCCCACCATGGAACGTGCTTCCATTGCAGGGAGTGCAAGTTGTCTTTCAGGATGTCAGTCAGTGGTGTCCTGCTGTTGGTTGGTGCACAGTTCCCAGCAGGGCCTTGTGCTCCCCACAGCAGTACCCAGTGTCAGCCATCTTGTCAGTCCTTTTCCACTCCCTGTGATGTGAGCATGGTTCAGGGTGGTGTTGATGGGCTAATTGTGAGGGTGACCAATATCTGTGACTGCAACTCCCATCATGCTATTGGCTACACTGACTTCACCAGCATACACAGAATTCCTTCCTTTCAGTGAACCTCCCCTTGAGGTGGTGTTCTAGTGGTGGCAAAATATCTGACTGTGTTTGTTGGTTATATTTGTGCCACTGCCTTGCTGTATTTGTTGTTAGGTTTGTACATGTCATGACTCAGTTACATGTCACTATGAGATGGCAGGTATTGTGTTTGTCTGACTAGCATTCACATCTTGGGATGATTATCTTTTGGTTGCTGTGGATTTGCTAAGGGTGCATGGTTTGACTATCCCCTTGACAGTGATGTGTGTGTATTGTCACACCATATTGTGTATATTAGTTGTCTACTCACCAGGCTCTGGGATGTTTGTTAGTCCATATACGCTCACTGGTGGTAGGATGGCCCGCACCTTCTCCTCCCAGGGCCTGAGGTATACTGGTTTGGCAGGAGGGCCACTGCTGGTGTGCTGACTCAGGAGGTAATCCTTCTTCAGTAGGTCCCTGACCCTCCTGCGCACATCATACCACCTGTTCTGGATGTCTTCCTTTGTGCGCAAACATGGTGATTGTGCGTTCACCCTGTTGACGATCCTCTCCCACATCTTGGTTTTCTGCGCCATGGGGGTCTGTTGGACCAATGTGCCAAACAACTGTGGCTCTACCCTCAGGATCTCGTCTACCAGGACTTCCAATTCACTATCTAGGAACTTTGGATTCTTCTTTGGGGGCATGGTGATGGGTGGTGGTGGTGATTGATGTGTGTGTGAGTGTGCAAGTGAGGGTGGGTGAGTGTAGGTTTTGCTGTGTGTGTGTGTGAGGGTGCTATTTGTTGAGGTGCTAATGGTGTGTGGCTTGTGTGATGGATGAGCTGTGAGTGTGTCTGTGGTTGCTGCCTGATGGTGTTCTGTGCTGGCAGGTCAGTGGAATTTGCAAAGGATCATGGTAGGGATTTGTGGCCTTTATATAGGTGGAGTTGGGGGGGTGTCCTTGTTCCATTTTTTTTCCCCCCTGTATTTATTGGCTTTGTGATTGCTTGTTTGGCCCTTTTTTTCGTATTTTTTCCTTTGTATTTTTTGTGCATGTAGGAGACATTCTTCTGACCGAGTAGGACGCTGCAGTTGTCTCGTGCGATCTTCTCCGACTCGTTCCTGCTGTGTTTCAGCTAGGTTTCATGTGCGGCGTACGAGTCGGTCGCGGAGTTTTGTGTTGTTTCGGCTGGCTTTTGTATGCGTGTCGGTCGTACGGCTTGACCTCCGTGCGAGTCGGTCTGGTTTTGCACGCATTGCATCGTACTTCGCGGGTCGGAGTTCGCGGGTACGTTTCGTTCGGGTTGATTCCTGGTGCGTGTCGGTCGGTTCGAATCGCATGGTTTCCCGGCCGGATAGCTTGTTTTCGTCCGGGTCGGTCGTTCGTTTTGTGTTCCGTACGAGTCGGTCGTGATTCACATGCATTTCATCGTACTACGTGGGTCGGACGGCGCCGGTACGTGTCGGCCGGACTAAATTCCCGTACCGAGTTGGTCGGTACGTTTTCCGACCCGAATCGGAATCGGCCCCTATATCTTATATTAGCCGTTCATATAGTCCACTTATTGTACAGAAATGTTAGCACATCACTGCTCATCCATATGGACTTAAAGAATGCTCTGTTTAAGGAGATCAAGATGTTAACTATCAAATAAAGTACTTTATTTTTGCATTTGTCACCCCGAGTGGGACGGGTATGCCCAGACGTGGGTCCCGTGCTCTCCATGCCACTGGAATCAAGCTATCCTGGCTGAAGAGGGGTGAAACCCCGAAACCGGACCTAGGATGCTTCTTTCCAGTCCAGGGAGGACCTGGCTTGGCAGTTCGGGCTGGACTGTTCCCATGAGGCACAGGGTCAAGACTGATTTGCATATGGCTGGGTTCAAACTGGAATGGCATGGTGAGCAAAAAAACGATGGATTTAGGCCCAGATCTCTGTACTGGGGTGAATGTATGACATTGTTCTGCATTCTGTCCATCAACTGTTGTTTTTGCATTTGTCACCCCGAGTGGGACGGGTATGCCCAGACGTGGGTCCCGTGCTCTCCATGCCACTGGAATCAAGCTATCCTGGCTGAAGAGGGGTGAAACCCCAAAACCGGTCCTAGGATGCTTGTTTCCAGTCCAGGGAGGACCTGGCTTGGCAGTTCAGGCTGGACTGTTCCCATGAGGCACAGGGTCAAGACTGATTTGCATATGGCTGGGTTCAAACTGGAATGGCATGGTGAGCAAAAAACGATGGATTTAGGCCCAGATCTCTGTACTGGGGTGAATGTATGACATTGTTCTGCATTCTGTCCATCAACTGTTGTTTTTGCATTTGTCTCCCCGAGTGGGACGGGTATGCCCAGATGTGGTTCCTGTGCTCTCCATGCCACTGGAATCAAGCTATCCTGGCTGAAGAGGGGTGAAACCCCGAAACCGGTCCTAGGATGCTTGTTTCCAGTCCAGGGAGGACCTGGCTTGGCAGTTCGGGCTGGACTGTTCCCATGAGGCACAGGGTCAAGACTGATTTGCATATGGCTGGGTTCAAACTGGAATGGCATGGTGAGCAAAAAAACGATGGATTTAGGCCCAGATCTCTGTACTGGGGTGAATGTATGACATTGTTCTGCATTTTGTCCATCAACTGTTGTTTTTGCATTTGTCACCCCGAGTGGGACGGGTATGCCCAGACGTGGGTCCCGTGCTCTCCATGCCACTGGAATCAAGCTATCCTGGCTGAAGAGGGGTGAAACCCCGAAACCGGTCCTAGGATGCTTGTTTCCAGTCCAGGGAGGACCTGGCTCGGCAGTTCGGGCTGGACTGTTCCCATGAGGCACAGGGTCAAGACTGATTTGCATATGGCTGGGTTCAAACTGGAATGGCATGGTGAGCAAAAAACGATGGATTTAGGCCCAGATCTCTGTACTGGGGTGAATGTATGACATTGTTCTGCATTCTGTCCATCAACTGTTGTTTTTGCATTTGTCACCCCGAGTGGGACGGGTATGCCCAGACGTGGGTCCCGTGCTCTCCATGCCACTGGAATCAAGCTATCCTGGCTGAAGAGGGGTGAAACCCCGAAACCGGTCCTAGGATGCTTGTTTCCAGTCCAGGGAGGACCTGGCTTGGCAGTTCGGGCTGGACTGTTCCCATGAGGCACAGGGTCAAGACTGATTTGCATATGGCTGGGTTCAAACTGGAATGGCATGGTGAGCAAAAAAACGATGGATTTAGGCCCAGATCTCTGTACTGGGGTGAATGTATGACATTGTTCTGCATTCTGTCCATCAACTGTTGTTTTTACTTTCTAAAAGTGGCATTTTCAAACACACAATTTAAAAACCATCTTTACTAAAAGATATGTTATTAAATTCTGAGTTCAGAGAGCCTAAACTTTAGTTCTCTATCTTGTCCCAATGGGAAGTTAAACTTGTAAGATGTTGAAAAGCATTTCCCATTCTATCCTATGGGGCAAGATAGCCTCTCAATAGTGAAAAATGAAATTGGCAGTATTTCACTATCAGGACATGTCACACACACCAGTACATGTCCTACCTTTCACATACACTGCACCCTGCCCATGGGGGTGCCCTGGCACAACCATAGGGGTATCTTACATGTAAGAAAAGGAAAGGTTAGGGCCTGGCAAGTGGGTACACTTGCCAAGTCGACATGACTGTTAACAACTGTGCACAGGCAATGCAGTGGCAGGTCTGAGATACCTTTTCAGGGCTACTCATGTGAATGGCACAATCAGTGCTGCAGGCCCACTAGTAGCATTTGATTTACAGGCCCTGGCACACTTCAGTGCACTTTACTAGGGACTTACCAGTAAATCAAATATGCCGATCAGGGAGAACCAATTGAAACAACAATGTACACAGGGAGCTCTTGCACTTTGACACTGATCAGCAGTGGCAAAGTGCGCAAAGCATCTAAGCCAGCAAAAACAAAATCCACCACAGCATCCAAAAATGCAGGAGGTAGAGGCAAAATGTCAGGGGAAAACACACCAAAGATGCCAAGTCTAACACGTGTCCCCTCCAGCTGAAAGATGGGGAGAACTACTCACCCTCGTGGGTGTTCTCATCACTAAGGCGGAAGAATCTGGACAGACCATCAGCATTGGCGTTGTCTGTACCAGGGCGGTGTTCCATCATAAAGTCCATTCCCTATAGGGAGATGGACCACCTCAATAGTTTTGGATTCTCACCGCTCATCTGCATCAACCATCTGAGGGGCCTGTGGTCTGTCTGAACCCGTAGTGATTCCCAAACAAGTAGGGTCTTAGCTTCTTCAGCCCTCAGACCACAGCAAAAGCTTCTCTCTCAATTGCACTCCACCTTTGTTCCCTGGGAAGTAGCCTCATGACAGCTACGGGTTGGTCCAAGCCCTCGTCATTCAATTGTGAGAGTACTGCTTTCACACCATGCTCTGAAGCATCTGTCTGCACAACAAATTCTTGGGAGCAGTTCGGTGCCTTGAGCATGGGCGCCGTGCACATGGCAGATTTCAGGGCATCAAAAGCAGTCTGACAGGCATCGGTCGAGATCACTTTTCTTGGCTGCTTCCTTGAAGTCAGCTCTGTCAAGGGGGCAACAATGGTGCCATATCCCTTGACAAATCGTCTATAGTACCCGGTGAGTTCTGAAAAGGCTCTCACCTCTGTCTGGGTCTTGGGGGGCTCCCAAGCCAGAATGATGTTGATCTTAGGCAGTAGGGGCACCACCTGGCCACTTCCTGCCTGCTGCCCTAAGTACACCACAGATCCCTGCCCTGTCTGGCACTTACGGGCCTTGATAGTAAGGCCTGCCTTCTGCAGAGCCTTAAACACTTCACAGAGGTGTTGCAAGTGTTCCTCCCAGCTGGAGCAGAACACAGCAATGTCATCCTGGTAGGCTGCGCTGAATTCCTGGTGGACCAGTCTCGGGAATGTGGTGGGGCGTTCTTCAACCCAAAGGGCATGACACAGAACTTGTAGTGCCCCTCTGGCATTGAAAACACAGACCTCTCTCTTGCCCCATCAGTCAAGGCAATCTGCCAGTACCCAGACGTTAGATCAAACATACTAAGGTACCGGGCAGCTCCCAGCTGATCAATGAACTCATCAGCTCTAGGGACGGGGTGCGCGTCAGTCTTGGTGACGGCATTGAGCCCACGGTAATCCACGCAGAACCGGAGTTCAGGAGTGGCACCAAGCGCAGCAGCTTTTGAAACTGTTAGGTTTGAAAATCTCATTCTCGTTATACTCTTGATCTACGTTATATTAGGTTAGCAGTGTGCGGCTAAATTAGACACCATTCGTATTCACGTTATGCAACCCACTGAGTTATCCCTGCAATGTGCGAGCTTCAGTTAGCGAGTGTGACTCCATTTTGAATTTCGTAATCCCTATTAGGGTATGCCTTTACTAGGCTCATTTTTCGTATTGCTTGCCTCAGCAGAACACTGTACTCAGCTATTATTTTCTCTTTTGTTCAAGGTTGCCTTCTGACTTGCTAATGAATAGGCCATTCTGCCCTCGCATACCTATCCTTGTGTGTAGCTTTGCTCCCACGTTAGGAGATGCCGAGACCCAGCACGGCAACCTTGAGATAGTGATAGCGTGTACCCATCTAGCAGGTGGTAGCCCATCCTTCTGTGCCTCCTTTGTTCGTGTTCGGCCTAAGCCGGTAACTTTCCATTGTGGGCATGGTTGGGAGGCCCTTGGGAGGAATGATTATGCGTTGCAGACTGTTGGAGGGTCAGTCCCTCGGCAGACATCTTAGGGTGCAGGTTAGATTGGACTCCTCTGCAGAGTATTGGTAATAAACAATTGTTTTGTATTCTCTACTGTCTGTCCGACTCTTCATTTTGTGGAAGGCGATTAGGAGGTTGTAGAAAACCCAGGTGGCCCTTTTTGGGCCACTTCCTTCAGAACCAAGAACACTGGGCTAGCCTTGGGGCTGCTGGAGGGCTCTATCACCCCTAGCGCCAACATTTTGGAAACCTCTTCCTTAATGCTGGCCCTGACTTTGTCAGTTACTCTATAAATATAATGTTTCACAGGTAAATTGTCCCCAGTGTCCACATCATGGGCACACCAATCGGTGATTCCTGGAGTCAGGGAGAACAGGGAGGAAAACTGTCCCAACACCTGGCGACAGTCCCTCTGCTGCTCTGGGATCAGGGTAGGAGAGAGGTTCACTCCAGCCACTGACCCATCATGTTCCTTGGCTGACTGGAGGTCAGGAAGAGGCTCACTCTCCTCTTCCATTCCATCATCTGTAGCCACGAGAATTGTTACTTCAGACCTCTCAAAGTGAGGTTTGAGGTGATACCCATGTATGACCCTCAAAGGGTTCCTGGGAGTCTGCAAGTTGACCAAGTAGGTCACATCACTCTTGCGCTCCACCACCTCAAATGGACCAGTCCACTTATCTTGGAGCGAACAAGGCTCCACTGGTGCCATCACCCACACTTTTTGGCCAGGCTGAAACTCAACCAGAGTGGTATTCTGGTAGTACCATCGTTTCATCTCCTCCTGGCTGGCTTCCAGGTTTGCCTGAGCAATTTTCCTGAAATGCAGAGTCTGGTTTCTGAAGGCCAGCATGTAGCTGAACACATCTTGGGGGGATCTTACCAGGAGTTTTCTCTCAGCCCTCCTTCACCAGACTCAGAGGTCCTCTCACAGGGTGCCCATACATCAATTCAAAGGGACTGAACCCTAAGGATTTCTGTGTTACCTCCCTGTAGGCAAACAGCAGGCATGGTAGGAAGACATCCCACTTACGTCTCATGGGTTCTGCAAGACCCTTTATCATGCCTTTTATAGTTCGGTTGAATCTCTCAACTAACCCATTCCCTTGGAGATGGTAAGGAGTGGTGAATTTGTACATTACGCCACACTCCTCCCACAGTGACTTCATATACCTGGAAATTAAGTTTGTACCATGGTCAGAAACCACCTCTCTGGGGAAGTCCACACTGGAAAAGATACCCATCAATGAACGGCTCACCACAGGGGCCGTGATTGTACTGAGAAGGACAGCTTCTGGGTACCGGGTGGCATGGTCCACCAAGGCCAAGATAAACTTGTTGCTTAACGCTGTCTTGGGTTCCAGTGGCCCCACAATGTCAATGCCCACCCGCTCAAAAGGAGTGCTCACCACAGGAAAGGGTTGTATTGTATTGCATTGTATTGTAAGTGTCACTTCTAAAGTGCATCTATCACTCCCCGGGAGTATCTTGGCACTGTGCAGAAATAGACGGGAGGCAAAGTAGGGTGCTGATGTCTCCTATTGCTGGAAGGTTAAATGAGAGAGAAGCAGAGAGAGTCCGAAGCTTCAAAAATCTAGGTTTTCAAAGATTTCCTGAAGCAGGATTCAGATTGGATGAAATGGAGATAACTAGGGCGTATATTCCATGCTTTTACTCCAAGAACGGTTACTGATCTCCCCCCTTTGTTTTATATCTGAACGGTATGGGTTTTAAAAGATTAGCTGAGGAAGACCTAAGAGAATGTGTGGTGACATAAGGTGTGAATCTAGATGTTAAATATTTAGGTCCTAAGGCCCTGAAACGTTGGAGGGGAGCCTTAAGCTTCCATCCTGTCTTGCCACTTGCCTGGCAAGTCTAACAAGGCCTGCAGTATGTGCCAACGTGCCTCTGCATTTGCGGCCAGTAAAAGTGGGTGACAAGCCTGTGATATATCTTGTTGTACCCCAAATGTACTGCCAAAGGCACATCATGAGCCAGACCAAGTAGGGAGGTCCTGTAGCACGCGGGTACCACCAGCACACGGGCTGCCCCGGGCTCAGCAACCTTAGGCTCACTGTAAAGGAGACCATTCTCCCAATAAATCAAATGTGATCCAGACGGACCACCTGTTTCCTGGTCGGCAGCCTGCTGCTGCAAACCAACAAGAGTAGGGCATTCCATCTGAGCCTTGCAGAACTCCTACCTGGAGGGACCACCTTCCTGCTGCCAATGGGTCAGCTCGGACATGTCTCCCAGTTCCGCCACTTGCTCCCCTGTAGGTTCCAGGGCATCCCCCTCAGGTTCTGCCTCCTCCTAGACCATGGGAACTTCGGGGGCTTGTTTCCCACACCCCCTGCCCTTCCTCTTTCTGGCAGGCACCTGGGCCATTGTTTCAGGCTCCAGGTCCTCTTGATCACCCCTACTGGCTCCCATTGATAGAGTGATCACACAGGCCTACTCAGGCAGTCCCAACATCTTTAAATGAGCCGGGCGCTCCACCTCCTTCCAAGGTGAGCTCTCCAGGTCACTGCCAAGCAGACAGTCAACAGGCATGGACAGACTTACAATGACTTTCAAGGAACCTGGGACCCCCCCCCACTCAAAGGGAACCTGCACCACCTTACACAGGCACTCAGAGCTGTCTGCAGCAAATACAGGGTGAAGTACATTGGGGATGACCTGCTCTTCAGACACCCATTAACACCTGACAGATGTCATACAGGCTCCTGTGTCTCTCAGAGCCTCCACCCTCCTCCCATTGATGGTCACCTACTGCAGGTAATTTTTAGTGTTATCCAGCAGGCAGGTTTCCAGGACCATCTCTCTATCTCCTAATGAGATAAAGGTCATCACAGCTGGCTCCCCACCCTCACTAGGGACCAACTCCTCCTCCAGCACTACACTAACTAACCCCGGTGACGGTGCATCAGTGGGTGCTGGTGGTGCCTTGGGGCACTTGAGCTCATTCGCCAGGTGGCCTTTCTGACCACATGCATAACACTTGCGGGGACCCTGGTCGTCTGGCCTACCATTAGAAGGCCATGGCTTCTTAGAACTGGGGGGCTGGGAATCTTTACCCTGGTAACTATTTTGGGGCCCTTTAGAGAACTTCTTTTAGTTACCCTGCCCCCCCACTCTTCTGCTAGGGACCCTGCCCACCTTTGGCTGGGTTTCCCACATACCCCGTGTGGACCCTGGTACTCGTCCAGCGGTCCGCCTCCTGAGCAAGCTTCCTGGGGTCAGTCAGCTTACTATCCATCAGATGCTGGCGCAGCTCTGGAATACAAAGAGTACTCAAGTGCTCCCAGCCAATCAAGTTGTACAACCCCTGTTAATCAGTTACCTTCCTGCCCTTTATCCAACATTCCAGTGCTCTGCAATAAAGGTTCACACACTCAACCCCCGTATTGAATTCAAGCTTCTTGAAGGACCTAAACTTTTCCCTGTACTGCTCAGGTGTGAGCCCATACCTGAGGCATAAAGCCTCCTTCATATTGGTATAGGTCAGAGCACCAGACTCCTCCAAAGGTGTCAGAGTGTTCCCCCCATTGGCCTCAAAGTGTCTCCACAGGCCCGCCCCCCCCAATGTTTCTCAGGGACCTCTTTCAAATGCAGTGCTGCCTCATAAGATGCAAACCATGCATAAATATCCTCCCCCTTCTGGAAATTCTGTACAAAGTCCTTGGGAATGTAAACCTTACCCCCTTGCACTGGGTGTGCGCTCCCACCATTTGTGCTGGACTCTGCCTGTTTGGCCTTGAGGTCCAGCTCTCTCATGCTAGATCATGTGCAAAAAGCGACTTCTTTTCTTCCAAGGCACGAGCACTCTGGCTCTCCTCTGCCTTGTTGTGGATTTCCATTTCCATCTGCTTCATCTTGAGCCTCAGGACTTCCAACTCATGCTCTCTGGCCCTTTTGTTCTCTACTATTTCCTCTGCAGACAAAATCCTGGAAGAATGATTGCTGCCAGCCCTAGAGGATGCTCTCCCAAAAGGCAAATCCTGGGATCTGAAACCGCCGTCTGGCGCACCCCCATCCACCGCTGCATCACTTTCCTCCTCAGCTTGTTTGGCCTCCCACCAGGCCCCTAAGGCCTTCTGTAGATCCTCTTTCCTAGAGTTGCTCTTCATGGGACATCCAAAGCTCTTGCAGAATTGCTTGAGTTGCTCTACTTTGTAACTTCTTAACATTTCAATGTCGAACTCCAATTCTGCAGCCTCACTTGCTGATTTACCATTCAGAGGCATGGTGCGTGGATACTTCAAGGGTCAGATCAAAAATAACAAAAAAATAAAACTTTGTTTGTGGGTGCGTAGTGGTCTGCACTAAACTAGTGATGTGCACCAATCACTATGGGTCAAATACAAATACAGGTTCAAATCCTCATCACTGCCCACCAATGTTAGAAATGGGAGTCTCTAGTTGGCAGAGGTCGGTACCTTTGTCCAAATAGGGACCCTTGCTTCTAGTCAGGGTAAGGGGATACACACTTTAGATAACCCCTGCTCCTGCCCCTGTGTAGCTTGGCACGAGCAGACAGGCTTATCCCAAAGGCAATATGTAAAGTGATTGTACTCAAAACACACAGTAATACAGTGATAACACCACAAATGGACACAACACCAGTTTAGAAAAATAAAGTATCTTTATCTAAACTAAGCAAGACCAAAACAGCAAAAATCCAGCATACATGTAATAAGAATATGACTTTTCAAAGGTTTCAAACAACTGGGTCCATAGAAAACTATGGATGTGTGAATTCTCACAAAGTACCTGTAGATACGTCAAAATTCACAAGGCCAAACAGCTGCAAATATGGGACGCGTCAAAAAACAAAGAGATGCGTTAGTTCCTGAGACCATGGGGAGGCGATGCAACAGTTCTGCTGCACTAAGGAGAAGTGATGTGTCGAATCCAGTCTGTAGGGGGAAGTGATGCGTGGATTCCGAGACGATTTTAAATCTCTAGGGTTTTAGGTCTAATACTTATACCCCAAAATGTCTTTGTTCTCTTTGTGCCTCTGAGCCCAGTCCAAACCAGTTATGTCCTCACTGGTGCAGTATGACCACAGGGGGTGGAGACAGCATTGTGCAAGGGAGACAGGCTCTATTCAGGTTCAAAGAAATCTCCTCCCAATACTCTAAGTTCAGCCAAAGGCTATTCAGCTCAGCTCTGAGTCATCCAGGAAGGGCCAGACACACCTCAACCCCTCCAGTGGCTGTCTACAGTGAATGCACATCCCCAGCCCTTGTCACTCCAAAACCAGAGAGTCAATACACAAACAGGCAGAGACACACAGAATGGTTAAACAAGAAAATTCCTACTTTCTAAAAGTGGCATTTCCAAACACACAATTTAAAAACCATCTTTACTAAAAGATGTGTTATTAAATTATTTCTCTTTCTTGTCCCAATGGGAAGTTATACTTGTAAGATGTTACAAAGCATTTCCCATTCTATCCTATGGTGCAAAATAGCCTTTCAATAGTGAAAAACGAAATTGGCAGTATTTCACCATCAGGTCATGTCACACACCAGTACATGTCCTACCTTTCACATACAATGCACCCTGCCCATGGGGGTACCTTGGGACTACCATAGGGGTGGCTTACATGTAAGAAAAGGGAAGGTTAGGGCCTGGCAAGTGGGTGCACTTGCCAAGTCGACATGGCAGTTAACAACTGTGCACAGACACTGCAGTGGCAGGTCTGAGATACCTTTTCAGGGCTACTCATGTGGGTGGCACAATCGGTGCTGCAGGCCCACTAGTAGCATTTGATTTAGAGGCCCTGACAAACTTCAGTGCACTTTACTAGGGAAATACCAGTAAATCAAATATGCCAATCAGGGAGTACCAATTGTAACAAGAATTTACACAGGGAGCACTTGCACTTTGACACTGATCAGCAGTGGCAAAGTGCCCAAAGCATCTAAGCCAGGAAAACGAAATCCAGCAGAGCCTCAAAAATACCGGAGGTAGAGGCAAAAAGTCAGGGAAACCACGCCAAAGATCCAAGACTAACAGATGGTATCCCATATACTGCCCCACTCCATGAATGATATTCCTTAAGAATGGCTGCCAGGAGTTCAACCACAATGGGAAACAGTAATGGGGAAAGTGGGCATCACTGACGGGTGCCCCTTGTTATGCCGAAGAGTGGTGACATGCAGCCGTTCACTTGCACAAAAACATAGGGTGCTGTAAACAATAGATCTGTCTATTCCATGATGCTCTCGCTCTAGCCCAGTCTACGAAGCGTGGTAAAGATATATGCCTATTTCAGTGAATCTAACACTTTTCAGCATTCATTAAGACCATGACAGCAGCAAGTTCATCGTCTACCTGTTGTAGGAGAGCAGACCAGTGATATATTGCCATATCCTTGTGCTGATAACTACTGCTAGGATGCTGCTATCTGTATCAATAAGTGGAAAGATGTCAGAAAGAAGAGCATCTATTAAGCTGCTTCCCTGGTGTGAGCTGAGTAATAATTATGACTTTCTGTAGTGATGGAGGGAGAGAGCCTTTTTCCTCTGCCTTCTCAAACATAAGAAGGTAGGGTAATAATATACATTATAACATTCAGCCGTAAGGCTATCCCAGCCTATGTCTTTACTCCCTTTCAAGGATCTGATGCTACTGCTGAGATGGCCTGCATCAGAGGTTCATGTTCATTGACCTCCAGGCACGCCATTGTGACCATCTCAACAGAGGGGCAGATTTACAAGCCCCTTGCATGACTTTTGCGCTGCAGTTGAGTCACTTTTTTGACGCAACAGCGGCGCAAACAATGCGGCCTATTTACAACGTGACGCATCTAGGGAGATGCGTCACGTTGTAAAGCCCTACGGTGCATCCATGGTGGCGCAAGGGTTTCTCAGTGTGGCGCAGGGAAAGTGACACATCTCTACAGATGCGTCACTTTCTTGTAAATCTGCCCCAGAGTGTCTAATATCTGATTCTGAAACTTTACCCACATTTCATATAATGAGCATAATACAGTAACAATGTCTGGAGCGTTCTAACTTTCTCACCTGCACCCACTTCCTCTTCTGCAGTCTGATGTGATGCCCACCTCAGGTTTATGGTTAGCGTCCTCCCTGGTATTTCTCCATCACCATATCACTTAGCCATGCCATGTGTATTTAAATATGTTACCTCTATGTCCAGTTCTTCTTGGAATTGTTGAAGAGTTTCTTTATAAATCTACTTAATATCTCCGGTTGAAGCAACCTGACATACTCATCCTGTGGTTCCTTTAGTTTCTTCTCCAACCTGTTTGATTTGGTCTAAACTAATGCAAGCACCCAGTCTTCTTCACTATACACACATCCCTAATGAAGGCCTAAATGTCTCCCACTCTATAACTGCACAAGTCACTGAGCACACATTGATTTTAAAGTATTTGTGAAGGGCCTGTTTCACCTCATCTATAAACACAGCATCTGTCAGAGCATCAACAGGTAAGTGCCATGTTTTTTTGGTCTGAGTTGTTAGTGGAGAGCCAGCAGGATCACTGATTTCTAGAACCTTAGCCTCCTCATTCCAAGTTTATGCATCTCTAGTAAGCCACCAATACTCTATCCCAGACTTGGCATTGTGGACCTAGACATGATAAGTAGAGTCTATTACCTGTGTGTCTTTGGTGCCACAAGGGCACCCTGACATATTATGTACTCTAGAGCTCCAGTAGTTGCTGAATGCGGCCTTGTAACATGGAAGTACTAATCTAACTTGGTGTCTAAAATGGAGTTAAATTCACCCCCATAACACTGAACGTAGGACATAACTATTGCATGTAATGACTACTTCATTATAAGAACTTGGACAATCCATATGGGGGCTATATGTGATGACCATTGCTACATGTTTATTATGTAATATCCCCTGGACTACAAGTCAGCCACAGTGTGGATATGTCAACACTAATCTTCCCATATAAAGATAGCTAGCCCTCTGGAATGTGTAGCGAATGATGAGCAATATCAGCATGTGTCAAATTCCCTGCCAATGTCCCTTCCGTTTTTGTTGTTGAGTATATCTCCTGGAAAAAATGCCACCAATATCCTGTGTCTGCTTGGCTGCACAAGCACGTTCTTAGCTTTTCTTTAGTTAATCAGCCTTTTGATGTTCCATAATAGCTTACGGACTGTAAGGAGCTGGCCTGGTATATGATGTCCACTAATGTAAGTGGGAACCTTGCACCAATCCAGACAACCCTTATGGTGATTTAGGAAGTCTTAGACAACCTTAGAAAGCTCTCTAAGTGGTAGCTGTGGAAAGCAGCCTTCAGGCTTCGTCCAGAAGGAGTGTAAAGCAGCTTGTTTTATTAGAATGAAATCTTATAGTATAGATTAAGTGAAAAGGAACCACACAAAGTATTTATAAAAATATGTATTTATTATATAATACTCGCTAACACGTTTAGATATCTCCTACCCGGAGATAATCACATGCACACAATACTTTGCAAAGAAACACAGTAAATAGCACAGCATACACAGTGGGCCCCAGGGGGGGACCAAGCCATATAATAAGAAAGTGGTATAAGAACTATGACTCGGGTCAAGATAATGCCAAGAGGATGTAGAAGTGCTGGGGACCCAAGGAACCACCCAAGGGGAGTGACTAGGAACCCCACGGAGAGCGTGTGCAGTCACAGTGGGAACATGACCCCGTGCTCCGTACATCTCGACGTGTAAGTCGCGGTTGGATTTTTGAAGATTAAGGACCCTTCCCAGTGGACCCTGAAGAAACCCAGTGGAAGACAGAAGGTTGGAGAGCCACCCCACCCGTGAATACCCTAGTACCCACGTTACCTACACCAGGGAAGCAGGGTGCATACATGTGAATTGGTGTCGGAAACCACCATCGAACCCAAGGAGGAGTTCAGGAAAGTGCCACTGCTGAAGAAGGAGAAAGTGTCTGGTGGAATCCGAAAGTGGCTTCTAGATGAGAGGTACCTGCAAGCAGAGGGGACAGAGTCTATGTCACTCAGGAGTGACCAGGAGACTTGGAAGAGGAATGCCCTTCGTTGTCAGGTGTTGCAGGATGGGTGACGATGACCTTGACTTTGCAACTGTGAGGACCAGACGACGCTGAGGAAGACCAGGAGCTATGCACAAGCTGTCCCACGAAGGATGCAGAGTGCTGAGGGTTGGGTGTTCGGCGGGAGCACAAACAAGCCTTGGAAAATGTAACCAACACAGGAAGTGAAAAAGGAGCAACGTCGGGACCAGCATGGTCCAGGGGACTCACCACAAGCAGGGGAGTCTGGGCAGGCCCCGAGAAATCAGGGGAGCCCAAAAGAAACAAGTGTGACCCTCAAATGGACCCAAAGGCAAGAGGCACTGGAGTAGCAAGAGGACCTCGAGCAGCTCACCAAAAGATGCAGGCCACGATGCGATGTGGACAAAGACTTTAGTCACTGGAGGTGCTGGAGGTTGGGGCTACTTGGAGCCCGAAGATCTTCTTGGAAGGAAGCCAACAAGCCTTTGCAACTGCAAGTTGACACGGAGCACAGGGGTTTAGTTATTGCAACCCCCACAAGGGATAGGGCAGGGCAAGACTCAGGAGCTTTGGAAAACCACCACCTGTGTTGCACACCCTACGGAGTCTGGAGGAGCTCAGGATCGCAGACAGGTCGACTTAGTTGCGGTGCCTGCACATGCAGGGAAGTGACTCCTTCACTCCAAGGGAGATTTCTTCAGGTGTCTTTGATGCCCACAGGCCTTGGAAGGTGCCTGTATGGTGCACAGACAATGCAGCAGACTGAAAGGGAGACGAAGTCGAGCGCAAACGAAGTACAGCAAAGTCCAGAGTGCCCAGATGGTAGAAGAAGAAGTGGTGTCTGATCTGAATCTTGTCCCACGATGAATCTAGGGACCTACACCCAGGTAAGTTCTTAAGTACCCTAGGGAAAGGGTTGGTACGATTCAGGGGACCCTCCCAGGGGAGGGTCCAGACAGGGGGGAGGTTACTCCCATGTCCTTTGTCCAGTTTTGCGCAGGAGCCAACAGTTTGAACTGGACTATGCATGGGGACACCAAATGTGCCCCTCATGCAGACTGAGTGGTGCTGGCAAGCACATCCACCCTACCCCAATACACTAAATCCTGTATGGGAGGTGGTCACACCTTCCTGTGACAGGATACCTATTGTTCTGCCTTCCCCTGCTCGAGCTTGGCTCAGCAACAGGAGGGCAGAATTGTGTCTCTGGTCGGCAGCAACCATGTTGTGCTGTCCGGGTCAAGAAGGTTGGTACCTGGAGCACTGAGAGCCTAACAGAGGGCTCTTCCAGTGCTTGGAATCATACCTCCCACACCGTTTATTGTGTGGGAGGTATGATTCCAACATGTTTGATACCAAATATGATAGGATTTGTTGCAGCCAGTTTCGAGGTGGTCATCGCATAATTATGCGGTGCCCCTCTATATAGTATATGGCTGCTTCACTGACAACCCAGGAGAATGTACTCCGTAGGCTGTAGGGGTGTCCTGCTCATGCAGGGGCATCCTCTCACTTAGAACCAAGCACCCTGCTTTCAGGATTGCAAAGGCCTGCTAGAGGGGTGACGTATAGGTTTTAAGTGCAGTGACCCTAGATATAGGAAATCTATAACTTTAGTAAGTGGTGCAAGCACCAACATACACAGGCTGCAATGGCAGGCCTGTAGTTTCATTTTGAATGGTCTCTCATGGGTGGCACACTACATGCTTTAGCCCATTGGAGATCTCTGGGGTACCTATCCCTGGGTACATGGGTACCATATACTAGGGACTTATAAGGGTACCCCAGTATCCAATCTGGGGTGTACCTAAGTACTGAACATAACAATTTAGAGAGAAAGCAGATAGACTGGGGTCCTGATTAGCAGGATCCCAGCCAGACTAGTCAAATACAGCTTACCACCAGGCAGAAAGTGGGGGTAACCATAGTGTCAGGTTTGCCGGTCACGCACGACCGGCAAACTACAAATATGTCCGGCTCCTGCTAACGCGCATATGCGGGAGCCGGCTGGGGAGTCCTCCAGAGAGTCCAAATACTCGCTGATCCTGAGCAGAGACGCTTCACGTTCCTGCTTCGGGAAAGTGTAAACTGCTTCCGGAGTCCTAACCTGTGCTTCCGGGTCGTTGTTGTTCTACGTCGGAGTCCTTTCGTCGTGGCAATATCTCCTGAACTGGTGTTCCAGTTCTTAGCTTCCTGAATCATCTAAGGGTCCCTGCTACGCCGACTATGGACTCCAGTCTCCTGGGGAGTATTCTCTAAAAGCAAAAGATAAAACAAAGAAAAGCTGCCTAAGTTCAATTACCGTAACAGCACTTTTGCGCTGACTTTGTAACTATTATGTGAATCCTTTTATTTACTTATCTGACATGGGCTCCGAGTTTATGGAGGTCTGTTCTTGCTGCTGATCATTATTTAAAGTTCTGAAGATTCCTAAGACAAATAAGGAATATTGTTAGGTCTGCTGGATGTTAAGGTGGATATTATACAGTGCATTAAAGAGTGTCACAGAGAACCTTATAATATTTGGAACAACTCTGGCCAGTTATTACTTGTCCTTGGGTGGGTGTTTGTACAGTTTTTCCTCTACATTTTCTTATACTTTGCTCTTCAACTCGGAACACTTTATTACTTGTATATTTTTCCTTTTCTAGACATACACACCCTTTTGATTACACCAGTTACCAGAACACATGGAAGAAGGGAATTATTCAGGTAGATACAAACACGAATAGAGAAGGTTTAATTGTAGGAGTAGAAATACCCTGTATACTTACCTCTTCTTCTATTCCCTCTCTTAACAGATATTTCTCTTGGTTGACTGGTTCTGTCCCAGTGCGGGGTGCGACGTGGGACCTTTTGTTTTCCTCCTTGTTTTCTCCCTTCTTCCCCAGGTTACTATTGGTACTTTGACTCAGTTGGGTACAATAGGTGACCAGGAGAGGTTGAGGACTTTTCATCATTTACATGACGTTACTGCAGAAACGTGAGTAGAACTTGACATAGAAGCAGATCCTACTTTCCTACACGGACCATTTTGCAATGTTGTATGTTATGCAGTGTGTTGTTTGCCATGATTTACATTGTCAATTTGGCCATTACTTCCTGTGATTAGTGCACTCTTTGATACCAAAAACACTATCTTGTCAGGCAGGTCAGACAGCAACACACTACTTGTGCCCCAACATTAACAATATAACCGTGATGATGCTTGTGCCTTTTTACTACCATATGTATCCAATGAGTCTTACATTATTACTTAAGGTCTCCGTTTTTTTCTTCCTATGCATATCTCAATAATTGACCTCAAGAACTTTTTTCTAAGAATTGGTAAAGCTAATTTCCTGAACAGGGACATGGCAATGGTTTATAGCAAAAACGTAGACTAACTTTTTCTGTAGTTGTACAATGTTTTTGAAACTCGAAACAAATCTTCCCAAAAGCCCCCCATAATATATATTTGTGTTCAATGTACTTTCCCACTGTGACTATACAGTTATTACTACTTTTTGTTCATGAGTGACTTTACGTGTGTTTTTTAGGATGGAGATGGACATCCGCAGAGTTCTGACTTTGTGGATGTTAAAATAATATGGAAATCCCATCTGCTCGAAATTCCCCTAATCTCCCCTTTTTTGTCTGAAACACATGCCTGCCCAAAACTTGACATACATGCAAATTATTCCCTGTGAAATCTTTATACTGGGAGGCAATTTTTGTGGTTTGTGACTCCTAATTAAACTGTTTGTTCACCTAAGGGAGGCTGAAGAATTCAGCATGTGGTGTGAGTTGCCCCTTAAGGCCTTGTTCAAGAGCTACAGACACTTTCAAATTGGGTACACACTGTGATTAGAAATTACTTGAAATCACAGGTTTCGTGCAAAGTGTGCTTTCACCTGAGATTTGTGTATGCACAATTCCCTACAGACACTACTTAGATGAATTTGGGAAGGGAACACCATGGGGAAATGGGTTTACAAAGACCGTTTCTGCATGTCACTTCATAAGAAATTGTGTTATTGGTTGACTGGGTTGTGAGCCCTGGTCAAATAGCAACTGCAATCCCTGTCAGGGTAAGGCACATGCAAGCCCCAAATTAACCTGTACTCAACCCCCTGGTAGCTTGGTACAGAGCAACCAGGCTTAACTCAGAGGCAATTTGGAAAGTATTTGTGCAAAATGTCAAACAGTAACACAGTAAAAACACAGCACAATAGGAGCCCACTACAATATTAGTAAAATAGAGTGTTTTTTAATAAATAAAACAAGACTAAAATACCAAAAATCCAATTAGCAAAACCGGAGATATTGAATTTCAACGTTTTTATGGAAAATACCGCCAAAAGGTGTAGAGCACCAACTGTGGATATGTGGTCACGCCGGACCGGGACAAAGTCACAAGTTCTGGCCGACCGTGATCGAGCACATGCCAGCTGCAGGGACCCAGTTAGGCCTGCTGAACAGAGTACCTTAAATCCTGGTTGTGGAGCATTGCGATGAGTCGGTTAAGAAATGCAGTGAGGTTGAGGAAGGAGGTCCTGTTGCATCGATGTCGAGGATACGATTGACAGGGCTTGTGATGAGAAGTCCAGTTTTGAGGACGCGATGAGCAGTCCGGACGATGTGTTGGTTCTGAAGAGCTGCGAGGCTATGAGGCTGCGATGCGGAGTCCATCATCATCATAGAGACTGCCATCAACAAGAGATGCAAGGGCCTGCGTCGAGGATGTGTCACGCAGTGACAGTTCTGAAGGCAATGCCAGCTGTGGTGGTTATGCAAGTCTTTGTGACAGATCCAATCCATGGTAATTTGGTTCTGCTAGGGGTTGTGCTGCACAGCAGAGGTGATGCGTCGGTTCTGCTGGATCCACAGAGGCTGGCAAAATTCCTAAGACCTCTTACAAGGGTCCCGGGCTGGGGTGGCACCACTTGACAGGGTAGACTCAAAGATGGCAGAAACCAGGTGTAGATGCAAGGTTGATGAATACCTGTTATGTCCCTGAGGCTTCAGATCAGGAGGCCAGCCAACTAGCCCTTGGAGTCACTATCAGTTCTGGGTTGAAGAGATGCAAGTCCAGTCCTCCTCACCCAGGCAAGAGGGCAGAAGGTCAGCACAGAAAAGCGGTAGTCCAGCAAAGTGACAGCCCTTCAGCTGCATAGCAGTCTTGCTTCTTGGCAGAGTGTCTACAGGCCCAGAAGTGTACTGAAGAGTTGGTGTTTGAGGTCCAGGTCTTATACCATGTTGTGCCTTGGGGAGAAACTTCTAGGGGCATGACTTTGAAGTGCAGGGATGTCCTGCCCTCCCTGGCTCCAGACTAACTACAGGGGGTATGCCGCCTTTTGTGTGGAGACAACACACAGCCTATTCAAGAGTAAGTTAGGCTGTGCCCAACTCCACCCTCCCATCCTTCCAGTGATGACCCATCCAGTCACACCTAAGCTGTCATTGTGTGTGGTTGTCTAGGAAGAATACACAAAGCCCAACTGCCAAGCTCACCCAGTCATGTGACCAGAGACAGCCTGCAGGTACCAAATGGCTAAGGCAAGAAAATGCCAGCTGTCTAAAAGTGGCATTTTCAGAATTGCACTTTAGAATCCGACTTCACGTAAGTTAGGATTTTAAATTGTGATTCCAGAGACATCAAACATGAACCGGTTATCTCTTCCCATTTGGTATTTATACTTATGAAAGGTAATACATCACTTCCAGTGTTATCCTATAAGAGATATATGCATTGCAGTAGTGAAAAATGAATTTAATATATTTTCACAACCAGTACATGTACAACTTAAAAGTACATGTCCTACTTTTTTAATACATTGTACCCTGCCCTTTGGGCTCTCCAGGGCCTACCATAGGGGTGACTTGTGTGTATTAAAAAAACAAATTTTGGGCCTGGCAAAAGGTTTGTTTTGCCAGGTTGAAATGCCAGTTTAAGTTGCAATGGCAGACCTGAGACATGTTTAAAGTGCTACTGAGGTAGATGGCACAACCAGTGCTGCAGGCCCACTAGTAGCATTTAATTTACAGGCCCTGGGCACATGTAATGCCACTTTACCAGGGACTTATAAGCAAATTACATTTGCTAATTGGGGGTAAGTCTATATTACCATGTTTATAGGAGAGAGCACAAGCACTTTAGCACTGGTTAGCGGTGCACAGAGGTCTCATGCCAGCAAAAGCAAGATCAGAAAAAATTGAAGAGGAAGGCAAAAACTTGGGGGGAAGACCACCCTAAGACTGACAGGTCTAACAAACATTCTATATTCGAAAGGAAGTCTTTGCTTTTAAATATTTGTATTAGTTTTAACATTTTACATATCCTAGTACATAACAATGGTAAATTAAGTACACTTCAAGAGTATGCTGAATTCTAACAGGGGGTAGGGGTGGGGGTTAGGAGGAAGGGACTGGGAAAGAGGGTGCAGTAGTAGTGTGGGAGCCGAACTCCAGTAATTCACGAACTTTAATAATCTACACTCCCCTAATTTTACCTCAGGCAGTCTGAATCCTTGGGTCCTGTCGATAATAGGAACTGGGGCCACTCGATATTGAGATCTGGAACGAAAATGAGTTTAAAAAGGTTAATTACAGAATTCTTAATTTAAACAATACATAAAAATGTAATAAATTCCGTATATACCTTGAAACAGAATCCAAAATCAGAAATTAGTATGGTAATCCCTATTTAAGCAGTTGAATCTCTCCAGATTCTAAATGTCAAACTCATAAAAATTACTAATTGCATTACCAGGGAGAGAAAAGAAGGATCTCAAGTAAATTAGACAGAGTTTTGTTAGGAAAATGAGACATCACCCTCGAACCTTCAAAATCAGGGGTTGTTATGCACATTTTATGCATAAACAATTAGCAAAACTGCAGATTCAGCATGACAGTATCATTGTTTGCTCACACTGGGCAAATCAAAAGTTAAATTGTAATTTTTAGAAGCTCTTAGCACTTACCCATTTCTTAAGTTAAAAGAAATCTTCAGTTTGCCTCCTCAGCAACTGTACTCTGGAGATGTTCAATACAAAAAGAACCATTTCTCGAACAAAGGCTCATCCAATTATGTTCTTCTGCAAGCCTACATTGGAACTTCCAGCGGAAGTCCTTTAAATTGATACATGGAGAACACAGTGGCAAGTTTCATTCACAATGCACACTTTTTAGGGACAGTTACCATCTACATCATAGCACTCTGTGCTTTGCGGAAACTGTGAGGAAAGAAGACTTGCAGCAGGTCTCTGACTGAGAGGGGAAATGAGCAGGAGCAAGATTACCAAAACACCTGAAACTGCATCCATTTTGATAAAATAGAGTATGGCACAAAAATGTGGCATAGCTATAGTATATTATTAATCACACTTCTAAAGAATATAATTACATTGATTCAAGTGAAACACCATTAATTCATTGGTTACAACCGTATGCATCATCAAAATTAATATTTTTCACAAATTGTTTGTCACCAAAAATTGCACATCGTTAAAAGCTTCTACATTGGTGCTAGAGAATAAGGTTCTGCTTGTCAATTTCTTCTCACCAAGAACCCTCCATACACCAAGTCGATGGATCTTTGTTGTCAGCTGAGACGTCAAAGTTAAATCTCAACATAAATCATTATCAATTGTCATTACTTTAGTTCAGTTAATAAAGAGAGTTTAGTTGAGTTACAGTGTTTTATTTTTAAATGTTTTTGCTATTCATTCATTTTATTAAAGTATTATTATCAAAAGTCATCAGTAAAGGTTAACAATCAATCAATCAATCAATATTTAGTTATAAGGTGAATCAATTCAGTAAATCAAAATAAGCATTAATATAACAAATGTAGCACATGCTTTCCATGAAGAAATGTCCCTATTCTAAGCTAAGTCAAGATAAATGTGAAAAGGGTTTAAGGTGTCAGTTCAGAAACTCATCTAATGTTCTGACAAGAGCTGGAAAGTATTCTCAGCTCAATTAATAACATATCAAAGAATAAACTACGACTTCTCATACAGAGATGACCAGAAAACTCAGTATAGAGACTCTTTTCTCAGAGAGTCAGAAAAAGGAAACAGAATGAGATGATGCTCTCAGTCAAATTGTCTGCTCTGCATCAAAGGATCTGTCCTAATTGAATCTGCCCTAATGAAAATTTGCCTGACTAGTCTAGGAACACACACTAATATAAACACACATTTTCTATGTTGCAGCATTAATATTCTTTCTTCTTATGTTGACCAATAAGATTTCAGCACACTCTTGGAAACAGCTCTACTCCCCATCTTCTCACTAGAGTACAATCGTCTTCCAACCATGTGCCCTTGGATGTTGTGGGCACATCCTTTCTTGTTTGTAATATCGTCTTCCCATGAATCATCCTCCCTGTCATCCACATGTTCTGAGGTGTGAACTTTACTATCAGTTGTCTAATACAACAAATATCTATTCATTAACTAATAAACAGTGGGGCATATTAGCAAGGGCACTATCGCCGCTTTAGCGGCACTTTTTGCCGCTAAAGCGGCGATATATTGTTATCGCCCTATCAGCAAACTGTCTCTAACAGCAGTTAGAGACAGTTTTCGGGCATTAGCGCCCGTGTTTTTACCGTTTTGCATGTCAGCGATATTTATCGCTAATGACATGCAAAGTGGGCGTTCCCGACGAACAAACCTGGGAAACACCCACTAACAGGCCTATCGCCTATTAGCAAGGTGGCCATGGCCCCAGTTAGCGACGTGAAAAGTCGCGCTAACCGGGGTCATCGCCATTTATTTAACACCTGCAATTAGCAGGTGTTAGCCATATCTAACATGGGGGGTGGATTATGCTGATACGACCACAGGGTCGTATCAGCAAGGTTATCGCCGTTTTCCATGAAACATCGCTGGCAAACCAGCGATGTTTCATGGAAAACACCGCTATGGCTGGAATAATTATCGCCATAGCGCTAAATGTCGCTAATACAGCGTTAGCATGGCAAATTATTCCGACGATAGCCGGTGATAAAAAAGTGCTCGCTAAACACGCTTTGCGATGTTTAGCGCACTTTTTAGATAATATGCCCCAGTATCTTTCGAAAATGCAACATTTGCAGCAAAGAAAAGAAAACAACTTGCACAATTGTAGCTTAAAGTGAAAAACAAGCATTTCAGGATTAATGTGCCTTCACGTTACTAATATGGCGTCTTCACATATGCCAATATTAGAATTCATACTTCATTACTAGATTACAGGCCTATATGTTCGAAGTGTGGTTGCCTACTACAATTTTTGCCTTAAACATACTTCATTTTTAAACGTAAATTCTTTGCACAGGTATTTTTAATAAAGCATTTAGTAAATAATTAAATTTGCGTTAGCAGTGGCTAAGAACAATAGTAATGGGAAGTCTTTGACTGAGGGTGCAAAAACACCTGAAGAAATAACATTGCCCGGAGATAATGGTATTTCCTCTAAACGGTGTTGGTATCCTGTGTTGATGCCCCATCAGTAATGAACTGATAGCCCAAATATAGAATAGCTCAGAGCTGGACACGACGCTAAGGTAAGGTAATTGGCACAAAAAGGCACCGATCAACTTCCTCGCGCAAAGACTACTTTCTGCTAAATGTTGGTGCAGCTGCAATACCAAAAATGTATTGTTTGTGTTTATGTTGCGCAGGCAGCCTTCTGATAATGATTGTAAAGAGGTTGAAACAAAGAGAAGTCAATCCAAACAAGCCCACGATTTGAGAAAAAGCCGCTCAACTAAAATAGACTAGCATGTACAAGAAAAAAGCAGCTAGCGTGTAAATTAAGTGGAATTTAGGGGCATATTAGCAAGAAGAGGCGATAATCATCGCTAACCCTGCTTAGCGTGATTTTTTTTATCGCCGGCTATCGCTGGAATATATTGCCACGCTAACGCTGTATTAGCAACGATTAGCGCTATGGCGATGAATATTCCAGCGATAGCGGGGAAATGGGCCAACATCGCTGAAAAACCAGCGATGTTGCATGGAGAAGGGAGAACACCTTGCTGATACGACCCTGTGGTCGTATCAGCATAATCCACCCCCATGTTAGGTATGGCTAACACCTGCTAATTGCAGGTGTTAAATAAATGGCGATGACCCCGGTTAGCGCAACTTTTCACGTCGCTAACTGGGGCCATGGCCACCTTGCTAATAGGCGATAGGCCTGTTAGCGAGTGTTTCCCAGGTTTGTTCGTCGGGAACGCCCACTTTGCATGTCATTAGCGATAAATATCGCTGACATGCAAAGCGGTAAAAACGGGCGCTAATGCTCGCAAACTGTCTCTAACTGCTGTTAGAGACAGTTTGCTGATAGGGCGATATAAATATCGCCGCTTTAGCGGCAAAAAGTGCCGCTAAAGCGGCGATAGTGCCCTTGCTAATATGCCCCTTAATTTATTACGAAGCTTACACTTTGCCGCTATTATGGTATAAGAATTTCCACTCCAGGGTGCACCTCTAGTAGAAGCCTACACTGCCTCGCCTTTGCTACTCAGCATCATGCGAAACTGGCATTTTTGTGACATAATTGATGCGCAAAATTTTCTAATTTCGTGCTGCACAATTCTTCTTCGCTTCTGCAGCGCAGCCTGTCATTTTCCACACAGCTCTTCATGCCGCCTGGGCCTCAATGCCCTGTGACCGAGAGGCCCGCTTTTGTAGGAGAAAGGTTTCTGCCTTTCGGTCTGATCTCTGTAGCAATCAGCAGTAGCCTCAGTTTCCAACGCGTGCAATGCATTGACAGAAAGAGGTAGCTTATTTGAGCAATCTTTGTGAATTAAAATTGTTTGTAATATTATGTTTTATAGAGCATGTTTCCGGTTTGTTGCTGATCTTTACTAATTTACGGAAATTAATTAAACTGTAATATCGTTAATCAATCTGTAGATGAAAGTAATACTGATTGCATTTTAACAACGAATAAAGGCACTGTTGAGTGTGTGTCTGAGTACTGCATAATGCATGGTTCATCGAGATCGGCTCTATGCTAGCATTTTTCTTTTATAGTGCATTTTGCTGCACTCAGTCAGATTAGAATCTTGTGCCATTTTTCTTTTGTTTCTGAAACAGTTCTCTGTGAAATCAGGATATCTCGAATTTTCTCACAGAAAAACTCGCACAGCTTAGCATCGACATGAATTCTCCATGGTTTTTCATCAAGTCAATTTCTGGTCACTGGGGATATGGGCTGCAAATTCATAAAATGGCTTTTCAATCAAATTACAGAATTTCAGAAAGGTCAGCAAACGTCTGAAAACCAAAAGCAAGCTAATATCATTCTTTGTCTCTTGAATGAAACGTACAACTAAATGGAGGCATGGGCACTGAGGAATTTACCTGCTCCAAATGTTTGCAAGACATTTTTTAAAAATCTGCCCTGAACATGTTCACGTATTTAAATCGCGATGCCTCAAGTAACTTTACTTTTTATCACATTCTGTTTTGTAAGCGGCAAGACAGCCGGGGCCCGGTACAGAAATGTCTGCATAAAGACTTCCCTTTTCTAAATGAACATGCATAAAATGTTGTGCATACCAATGAGGTGTTATTAGTCAGCCATGAAATTGGGTTGCGTCCACCCCTTCCCCAATTTATGCAACTCTATACATATTTTTAAAAACATGAACCAAAATTGTCCAAGCATCACAATTACTTCCTCTAACTCTTTCTGTGTGAATTTTATTTTCAGCCAGAGGCACGGCATAGAACATGCAACCTTAAATACCACGTTTGCTCAAATATGCGAGTCAGATTGAGTACTTGATTTTACAAACAGGCGAACTGGCATTATTTAATGAACTGGTTCTTGTAGTTTGGCAATCAAATGTCAGAAAGTAATTAACTTCTCTAATGTAGTATTGCTTATATCTCCATACATATTTGCTTTTGAGTAGGCACATTTGCAAGGTATAAATACTATGCAGTTCTAATGCCATGCATGGTGTGATGCAACCAGTAAATGAAAGTATAGGAACATTACACAACTTTAAAATTAAGTAAGGTCTGTTGAGCAGTAAAAGAGCGTCTCAATATCAGAAACAAATTTGAATCCTCATGAATAGATATCGTTTATTTTTTAATTCATTCGGGTTTTTTAAACACCTTGTGGTGCCCTCAGATCAATTTAAGGACTTTTGATGAATGAGTACATGTAGGAATAGCGGGTTGCAACATAGTACATTTGCAGGAACTCAGAGATGGGGAAACAGATGCTTATCTGAATGGAGAAGGTAAATGGTGGTTCATGTTTACTATCAAATATGGCTTCAAAATGATAACAAAGCCTTGAGAAGAGTGAGGGTCCAGACAGTCTTGATGAAGGAGGCGTGACGTAGAGTCTAACCAGCTATATCACATTTGTGCCTTAGATGGATGTATTAGGGTCCTTTCCTAATATTTCTTCTTAGATACAGAATGTTAGAGCCCTATTATTCTAAAGATAATTACACTAATGCATGCACGTATGTAATGGTACAGCACTACTGCCATCATTACGGAATGTTTACAACCCCTCAGGAGGGTGTTGGATCCTGCTATTGGAAAGCGAGATTACGTAAAGTAATCTCACAATATCAGTGTGGGTCAATGTGGATGGGAAAAGAAGCTGATGTTACCGTATTTAGGGCATTCAAACATTTTCTCACAGTGGACAACTGAACCGCTGTGCATAAATGTCTACACCTGGTATAAAGTTGTGAACACACACACACACACAGTAACACAATGAATACACAGCAAAAAGACTCCACACAGGTTTAGAAAAATAGAAAATATTTATGTGAGCAAAATTAAACTAAAATGACAAAAATCCAATCAGTAGAACTCAAGATACGCATGTTTAAAGATTAAATGCAAAAATAGTGCTTAGAAGTCACTAGTGGTCAAAATGCTGCTTTAGGTTGCAACGGACCAGTTCACATCCAAAGTTCAAACCGACCGCCATACTTGGAGGGCATGCCAGCTATAGGATCCATGCAGGTCCCACTGAGAAAGTTCCTTGGATGAAGCAAAGGATCGATGCTGAGAGCTCGATGCTTCAATCTCTTCAACGCAGTCGGGTTGCTGCGTCATCATCGAACTTCAATGAAGCAAAGCCAATGCGTCATTTTGAGCTGTGCAGAGCATCTTGGTCGGGCCTCACAGGCTGTGGAACCATTGTTGACGAATGGCTTCTGCATCGTCTTGTTGTGACAAAGGATCAGTTTTGTAGGAAACAGCTGCAGAACTCACTTCTGAAGCCCAGAACTTGGAGAGGGCACCTCAAGCAAGGGTAGGACTCACTGAGGGCAGAGTCCAGCAGCACCAGCAGAATTGCCCACCAGCGACTCAAAGACCACACCAAGGAACTCTTCACCATCGTCAGAGAGTTCTCCTGCCCAACAGCCACCAAGAACACAATCCCTCTATCAAAGGAACTCTTCGATGCTCAAGCAAATCGCAAGATATCCACCATCAACAGGACTTCGAGTCCCAACCCACCGACCTTCTCAGCATCCTCACTCCAACGGAAGCCTTCCCGACCAACATCTCACTGCCAGGGTACAGCTCACCACACCAGACATAACAGCCATCATGAACCACTGACCCCTGCCCCAATGCCTCTTCAACCTAGGAAGCAACAAGATCAGCCACCATTCACGACATTCTTCAACACATCTATTACCCCAGCCACCTTCCCTTACACATGCAAACACTCAGATCTCTCCTCAAAAAAACCCCCGCAGACCCCAGCAAATTTCAGAACTACCACCCCATCTCACTGCTCCCATTGTTCACCAAAGTCCTGGAAAAGGCCATCAAATGCCAGGTCACCGAACATCTCGAGAGAAACAATCTGCTAGATGCCTCCCAATTCAGTTTCCATGCCAACGACAGAATTGAAACCGCCCTTATCACTGCCACGAATAACATCCATGCCCTACTCAACAGAGGAGAATAGGCTGCCCTGATCCTTCTTGACCTCTCCGCAGCTGCCACACATTCATCAGAGGCTGCACCAGATCGGAATCAAGGGAGACTCACTCAGATTAATTGCATCATTCCTCATGGGATGCATGTTGGAAGCTGGGTTTCTGTTGCAGTAACCCCCCCACTTTTTGCCAGACTACTGATGCACTATGATTTGATGTGCCCTGGGTACCTGCCAATCAGGTTCCCAGGGCCTGTGTCCTTTCCCAAAAACTGTACCTTGTACCCCCAATTGGCACCTCTCTGGCCACATGTCAGTCACTTGTAAAAGGTACCATGGGTTCCAAGGGTACTGTGGCCAGGGAAGGCCTCTAAGGGCTGCAGCACTTATTGTGCCACCCTTAGAGGCCCTGTACCTTTACACACACACACACACACACACACACACACTGCCATTGCAGGCTGCGTGTTTGGTGCAGAACAAAATGAAGAGTCGACATGGCACATTTCCCTGTGTGCCATGCCAACAACCCACTGCTCTGGCATAGGTCAGCCACCCCTCTAGCTGGGTGCACTATACCAGTGGTGAGGGTACAGGTGCATGAGCCCTGTAAACCTACAGTGTCTAGACCAATTCCTAGACATTGTAAGTGCAGTAATGCCATTAAGAGTATATGGTGCTGGGAGGATGTCATTCCGAACTCCACAGCACCATAATGGTTTTACTGAAAACTGGGAAGTTTGGTATCACACTTCTCAGCACATTAAACCCACACTGATGCCAGTGTGAGATTTGATGAAAAATGCACTCAGAGGGCATCTTAGAGATGCCCCCTTAAAAACGACGAGCCTCTGGTGGGTTCCCTGACTGGGACACACCAGCCTGTGACCACAAGACATGTTTCTGGACCACTGGGGTGGGAGTCTTCACTCCCTGAGCCCAGAAACAAAGCCTTTCCTTTGAGGAGGGGGTCACACCTCCCCATGGCCAGGAAGAGCCATCTGTGGCAGGGGAGCTTCAAAGGCCTTGCATCCTTTGTAATGTGACCCCCAGTCTCCCCTACTATCAGGAGCAGCTCCCCTTCCTGTCTCCCCTCCTTTTCGACGGGAAGACAGGCTGGAAAAATTAGCCAGCCCAGAAGGTGTGCCCACCTCTGCCAACCCCACCCCTCAGGTGGGGGAGGCGAGGTGAAGCCCACTCTTCAGTGCCCACCATCTTGCAGATGGCAGGCGTCTCCCCAAACAGGATTAGGGATTGTTCTCACTCCCCCACCCTTGTTCTAACCTCAGAAACTCAACCCCAAAGACTGAGTACTTACCTGGTAACCGATAACTTCATTTCTTTCCATAGGAATCCATTGACTGTTCTTCTCTGAAAAATGTTCAAAGTGTAGAGTTGATTTGTATGGAAACCTGAAAAATACAAATGTGAAAAACTGATTTTACTTACCTTTTCTAGGCATTTCACACTGAGTAGAAAAAGTAACTTAACAAGTAATCTAAAAAGTAACTAAAAAGTGATGTGTACAGTATTTCAATACCTTGACTTACCTGTATTTCAAACAGCTGCTTTTGAACTTGCATTCACTTGTAAACACTGCATAATATTTTGCAAAACATTTATTTCACTTACGTGTGCCAGGCTTGGCTTGGTTCTAGAAATAAAATAACTTGACAATATTTTTATACAAACAAAATTGGTCTGAGTTCAGTCTTTGAGTGTGTGACATCATTTGCTGATTGAGTGTGTACAACAAATGCTTAACACTACCCTCTGATAAAGCCTTACTGCTCACCCACACTACCACAAATAGAGAGTAAGGTGATGTCTACTTTTACCTCTGCCTACCTTTGGGATTCCACTGGACTCTGTGCACACTCTACCTCATTTTGGTATGGTATATACTGAGCCAGCTTCCTTCATTGTACATAGGGAATTCGCCTCTCCCCCTTCACCTTAGAACCCAAAAGCATCATTTGTGGCATCCTTCAAGGCTCATAGCTCAGCCCCACCCTTTCCAACACCTATATACTGCCTCTCGCCGGCATCATCATAATCCACAATATCAACATCACATCATACACCTGCGACACTCTGCTCATCCTCACGCTCTCAGCAGACCCCACTTCCACCAAGACCAACTTCCACATCCGCTTGAAGAACGCTGCAGCACGGATGAAGGACAACTGTCTAAAGCTCAACACGGACTAGATTAAAATACTGATCTTTTGCAGCCATGCCTTCCTCTGAAATGACACCTGGTGGCCCACAGAGCTTGGACCCACCCCCAAACCAAAAGACAACACCAGCCACCTTGGCATCATCCTAGACAGCAAACTAATCATGAAACAACAGTGCAACACAGTCTCCACTGTCTGCTACCACACTCTTTGCATGCTCTGAAGAATATTCAAGTGGATTCCCCACAAACACAAGAAAAACAGTCATGTAAGCCCTGTTCACTATCCATCTAGACCATAGCAATGCACTGTACACAGGAACCACCACCGAACTCATGGTGAAGGCTCTGGACGATACAGAAGTCAGCAGCCAGATAGATCCTTAACGTGAAATGGACCCACATCACCCAACACCTGAGAAACCTCCACTGTCTCCCCATCCAGAAAAGATGCCAATTCAAATTACTGACACACACCTACAACACACTCCACAACCAAGGACCTGATTACATGAGCCACCAACTGAAATTCCACCAACCATCCAAAAACCTCTGCTCTACCTACCTTGCCTTTGCACACACTCAGCTCATCTGTCATAGCCACAGTGAAGGCCAATCCTTCTCCCACCTTGCTGCCAAGTCCTGGAACGCCCTCCCCCCACCTTCAAACATCACCCTTGCTGACAGACTTCAGGAAGAGATTCAAAACCTGGCTTTTCAACTAAGCCCAAGAACTCAGCGCCTGGATACCCTCACAGGTGATTAGCCATGTTATACAAGTACTATTAAATTGACTGATTGATTGAATTGCAGGAAGTCTTTTGTATCCCTGAGACTTCAGAAAACAGGGGGCAAGCCAGCACCCCCTTGGAGATCACTTGCTGGGAAGGCAGAGTTCAGCTCTCCTTAAGCAGGCAGCTGGGCAACAAGGAGAAAAGCAGTCCTTCCAGAAAAGCAGTTCAGTTGAGTCCTTTAAACAACACTGTTGCCCTTCTGACAGAGGTCCAGTTCAAGATACAAAAGTGTCTGATTTTAGGGAGTCAGTGGCCCAGTACTTATACCCAAAAGAACTCTCAGAAACAACCTTCTGGAAGAATATCAAAACAAGATTGTTTAAACTGACCTAAAGCTTCATTGCTTGAGTATGCCGCACCTTCCTGGCCCTATCTGATATGTTTTAACTTAGTCTCTTAGTTATGCGTTCATTTTCCCTTCAGATAGTGATTTCTACTCTCTTTTAGGCTCTTGGAGGGCAATCCTAGAGTGTGGATGCTCCAGTTGGAATAAACAGGTGCTATATAAAATGCATTATTATTATTATTATTATTATTGAAAGTGCCTTTAATGCAGGGGTGACTTCAAAGCAGCTCACTGAAGTGCACAAGCATCCCTTTCAACCCAGTCCTGCCTGCCAGGCTATCTGTGTGGGGTAACTCAGTGCTTTGTGTGTGTACAGAACACTCTCTATTGAAGTGTGTGTCAGCCCCCTCACATTCCTTCCTGCCCTGGAAGATCCATCAGAATGCAGATGAATGCAGATGAGTGCTCCAAATGCAGATGAGCCTCACCTTCCTGTGTTTGTGGCTGTCTAGAGGGAATGCACAAAGTGTAGCTGTCACCCAACCCAGAAAAGTATTGGGACAGGCTGCAAGGCACAAAAGAGCTAAGAGCAGAGAAATGTCCACTTTCTAAAAGTGGCATTTCTAAAATAGTAATGTTAAATTGAACTTCACCATTAAGGAGGATGTATCATTACCATTCCAAATATATGTAACATGGAAAAGCTACTCCTCTCTGATCAGGAATTACAGCTTAAAAGTGTATCAAGGAATTCCCAATGCTGGCCTATGAGAGGGGTAGGACTCAAAGTAGAGAAAAACAAAATAGGCTGTTTGTCACTACCAGGTCATGCAAAACATAAAAGTACATGTCCTACCTTTTACTTATATAGCACCCCACCTAGGGTTACTTAGGGCTTGTCTTAGGGGTGACCTGTATGTGATAAAAGGGGAGTCTAATGCTTGGCAAGTTGTTTTAAATGCCAAGTTGCAGTGGCAGTAAACTGCACACACAGGCACTGCAGTGGCTGGCCTGAGACAGGTTATGAAAGGCTTCTTCTGTGGGTGGCACAAATCGTGCTGAAGGCCGACTAGTAGCATTTGAATTACAAGCCCACGGTATATGGTATACCACTTCACAAGGGACTTACCAGTACATCAAATATGCCAATCAGATATACACCTATGTTATCATGTTTAGGGGAGAAGCACATGCACTTTAGACCTGGTTAGCAGTGCCCTAAGGCCAATAAAAAGAATCAGCAAAACATGGTAGCAAAAGGCAAAATGTCCAGGGGAAGACCACCCTTAGGATACCGGTCTAAAAATTTTCATTATTGACTCTAAATTTCAGGAGGTACAACAATGTTTACCTGTGGGCACCTAAATGAAAATACTGAAAATAGATGACTGATACTTCAGTCTGTCACAACTGAGTCTCTCCTAATATGGCAGAAATTTCTGGACTCTAGTTTGTCAAAATCCCTCCAGTCAGAAGTTTCCACAATGAGACCTCAAAGGTAGTCAATTTCCACCGCTAAAAGAATCGGAACATGCTACTGTTAAATAGTTTTAAACACATGGGACCTATTCACATCTTTATTTACAACTACACCTAGGTGTAATGCTATAATTATGTTCCCACCACTTTAATAGGTGGGTGGAGCTTTTCCTACCACCGGATTTATGTGTGTGAAAGTTACGCATAGTAACTTAAGACATGCAGGTGGAGATCTCGACCACTGTGGCAGAGATCTCCCTATTGCAAAATATGGGGAAGATTGTTAATGTTTTTTTACTCTAAAAATATTACAAATATTTAAATGTAAAATACAAATGGCAAGTAATTAAAATATTTAATTTTAACTTAGAACCAGTTAAAATGAAATTTACAGCACACTAACATATCCAATTAATATGTAATGAATACTCAATTCATCTAAATATATTCATTTAATGTATAAAAATAATGACTACACAAAAATTAAAAAAATGTACCCTTATTAAAAATTTTATAAGGTCTTTAGATAATTTTAATTATTTGTAGCTTTTAAATGCATTTTTGCAAATAAAATTAAGTTTTAATATTAAATTCATTATTAACTTTCGGAATAATAACACAACTAATATATATATTTTTTTTAATTTAATAAAAAACTACAAATTATTATTATTAATATTTGTTAAGCGCAACGAATAATCCCCAGGGGGATCTCTCGGCGCCACAGTTGCAGGCAACGGAAGCAGAACCATGTCCAGTTAGAGATTGAATAGCCAGGTTTTGAGGAGCTTTCTGAACTGAGTGAGATTAGAGCAGGAGCGGATGTGAAGCAGCAATTTGTTCCAGTGATGGGGAGCCAGGTAGGAAAAAGAGCGACCACCCACTCTGACAATTGATCGCTAGATCTGAGTTGTCGGGTGGGGGTATACGGTTTTAGTTTATTTTTTAGATAAACTGGTCCCTTCCCCTGCAGTGTTTTAAAGACCATACGTAGGAGCTTAAAATTAAACACTGCCCATTTTTTTATGGGCAACCAGTGGAGCAGGCGCAGAAGGGGTTTCAGATGGTGGCCGAGGGGGCTGATTTAGAGCAAGGCGAGCTGCTGTGTTTTGCACCACCTGGAGCCTTGAGAGAAGTCCTTCCCTTATCCCAACCAGTAGTGAATTGCCATAGTCTAATCTGCTCACTAATAGTGCCTGAATTAGAGATTTTCTGGCTGAGAGAGGCATCCACGGGAACACCTTCTTGAGCATTCGCATCAGCCCAAAACATGTACCCGAGATGCATTTCACATGTTCATCCATGGATAAATTAACATCCAGTATGACTCCTAGATTTTCCACCCATTTTTTCGAAGTTGGAGACATTCCTAGTTCTGGAGGCCACCAGTCTGCAGACCATATCTCATCTGCCTTTCCGATTAGGAAAATCTCTGTTTTATTTGTATTGAGCAGCAGAAAGTTTGCAGTCATCCACGCTGCCGTTTTTAACATGCAGTTTTTAAATTTATCCTTAGTGATAGAAGGGTCAGGATCAATTGTTATTATCAATTGAGTGTCATCCGCATACGAGATGGTCTCAAAGTCACATGATCTAATAATCTTAGCCAGGGAGGACACATAGGGGCCGATTCCGATCTCGGCCGGTAGGGCTCCGAATCGGATTCGGCTTAACCGGATCCGATTCGGAGCCCTATTTCCCGACCGAACCGTACGCGCGTCCGGGCGAGCGAGTACGATGCGTATTCGCCGACCGACTCGTCCGGGCATCCCGACCGCTCCGACCGACTCGTTCCCGGGTCCAACCGCACCGACCGACTCGCTCGGACTCGACTCGCACCGCGCAATGGAGACGTTCCCCGGCCGGGTAAGTACGATGCGCGCCGCGAGCAGTCCGACCGAGCCGGGCACTCCGGCTCGAAAGAGCTGTCGGAGCCGTACTTTGGGGTCCGTGTCGGACCCCCTGTATGCGTAGCCGTGCGAGTCGCACACAGGGGGACCCATGGGTCCCCTACCTGTGCGTGTACGGCGCGAATCGCTTCGCCGCGTACACGCTGTAGGGGGCGCACTTGTCCGCATCGCACCCATTGAGTCAATGGGAGCCCGCGTACGCGTTGTACGACAGGCTCCCATTGACTTCAATGGGAGCCCGACCGACTCGAGTCCGATGGCATACGTGCGCATCGTACTCGTTCGGTCGGACTGCACGGGTCCGACTCGGTCGGAAATCTCTCCGGGTCCGGCTCGGTCGGAGAGATTTCCGGCCCGAATCGGAATCGGCCCCATAGATGTTAAAAAAAAATTAAATCATCTAAACACATATTAAAACCTTTAGTGAGTGTGCGATTTTTATTTATAAATAATATTTCATCATCATCATATACTGAAATATGTAGAAAACCACCACATGAAATTCACCTTCTTAATATCATATATCATTACGGGGGACCCACTTGTGTTTTGTGCTGTATATTCCTTGGTGCTAAATATGCTCAATCTCATAACACATGGTGATTATACCAACATTAATTATTGACGCTTTATTACAGATCGATGCTGGTTAAATTGATAAATATCACTCTACTACAGTGTAGGTGGAAAGACTGGGGTTGCACTATGTGGGTAATCATTCACTTGATGTCTAATCTTAAATATAGTTTTTATAATATTATTTTTAAAATGTCTTAGCAGCAATTGGCTGGTGGCAGAGATGAATAAGACATCCTTAGATATTGCACAGGTTGCTTTGCTAGCATGTGGTAAATGTGTCCTTTTCATATTAGGACATGTAATACCCCTTGGAGCATATTGGTCATTGCAGTTGATGCATTTTGGGATTAAATCAGTATAATTTATTTCAGAACAGCATGCAGTTATGCCTTATGTGGTGAGTTTGAGGCGAGTGCTTTAATGCTTGTGATCACAGGAAGTGGGAATATTTCTTAAGACATTAAAGAACGGTAGTATGTGTTTAATTTCTATTGAGCAGGTATTGAATATACGGTCCAAGGACAAAAAAAATAGAAACATTTCTCGAATTTACCTTTAAAAAAGATGTCAATTTAAGGATATTGTATCACTGTTACCATTGCTTATTTTGAAGCATTTATCATTTTCGTACAATATACATTGCTGCTATAATATGTTGTTTATCCCCATGCATGCTTGGTAATTTATTAAAGGGAAGTTGGGCATGTCAACTGTCGGAAAACGGCTTTCCAGCCAATACATGTCACCTGTCTGAATAAAAATAGTGCTGCAGTAACTTTGGAGTGCCAGTGAGTCTTCGTATGAGGAAGACTTGTTATGATGAATATATACATATATGTATCTTCCCCTCTCTTTCAGTAATTCTTTCAGGTAAGGAGTACGCAAGTATTTCTGCACCTAGAATCTTTCCTCGAAAGCAAATCAGTAAGCATGGGAAATAAATGTTGAAAAAATCGAATGGAAAACAAATAAGAAAATTATTATTTTCTGTCTTCTTTTTTCTCTTTCTTTCAATGAATACTGCACTTCCCTTTCTTTTCTAAACTTCCTGTCCATTTTTTATCTATTTCTTATCTATTAGGTTTTTATATTTCCATGCCTTTTCCACAGCTCAACTGAATCACTCTAGTTGTTTTTCCTTTCATAGGGGGTGATTAGGATTGCGGAAGGACCGCCACCCTTCGCCATCAAACGAAATTTTCCCACCGCCAGATTATGATGGCGGTGGGAACATGACTGCGTCCGCTGCGGACGCAAAGACCGTCCGCCGCCAGCAATCGTACCGATTGCCTGGCGGACGGTGCAGGGGGCCCAAAATGGTGGCGGTGCCTAGCAGGCTCCGTCCACCAGATTAGGATGCATGCCAAAATCTGCCTTTCCATGGCGGCAATGCCGCCATGGAAAGGCATACAGAGTTTTGCATCGGGGCCCGTTGCGGGCCCCCGGGGGGTGGGGGGCTGCACTTGGGGGATACCTATGGTACCCCCCTACATTGCCATGCTCAAGGTGGCAGGCACCGCGCGGTGCCTGCCACGTTGTGCATCGCAAGGCAAAACATGGTTGTTTAACATTGCGTACGGTGCTGCATCCAGCAGCACCGTCCGCAATGTTAAACTACCAGGATGCGCCCGCCAGTGTGGCGGGCGCATCCTAATACGGCGGCCAGGACCGGCGCACCTATGGCGAACCGTCCCAGCTCCGCAGGGATGGCGGGCGGACGTAAGTCTGCCCGCCATCCTAATAAGTCCCATAGTACGCTTTCTTTCTTTAAAAAAATAAAATAATAATTCATTCCCTAAATAAACATAGTAAGTGGCACAGATGGCTGAGCCTATTGGATTTTAATCTTTCCCTTACACAAACAGCTTGCTATCTGCCTTTTGATACACACCCCAGGACTTGAAGGTCTCCTGGACACTAGATCCATAACTATATCAGAGCCATTCTAATACCTCATGATGGAAATGGCCCTTTCTGCAGGGTCACCTCCAAATTTTTTGCCTTCCTTCTGCCCTTTTTGCTGAATTTGCTGCAATTGCTTTTGTTGGCTTTAGGACTCTGCGCACTTTACCTCTGCTAGCCAGTACCAAAGTGCTTGTGCTCTCAGCTTAAAACATGGTAACATTGGCTAATACCCAATCCAATAGACATATCTAATTTACCTATAAGTCCCTAGTAAAGTGCATCCACTTAAGTAGGCCTTTAAACATGTCTCAGGCCTGCCATTGCAGAGCGTGTGTGCGCAGTTTTAAATGGCCATGTCGACCTGTCAAAATAAACCTTTTGCCGGGTCCAAACCTTCCCTTTTTTATGCATATAATTCCCCCAGGGGGTAGGCCCTGGGCAGTCCAGAGGAAAGGGTGCAGTGTATTTAAAATGTAGGACATGTACTTTAAAATTTTTCATAGGTCCTGGTAGTGAAAAACTCTTAAAATTAATTTTTCAGTACTGCAAGACCTATCTATCCCATAGGGTTGTATGACAGAGGCATGCAAGGCTAAACTACGCGTGCCTCTACAACGCAGCCCTAAAACGAATGTGTCTGAACAGTGCATGCCTTTACCATGCAATTTTGTGGTAAAGGCATGATTGGTAAAGGGATGTGTGGTAAAGATCAGACCCCAGCCCCTCTGCCCTGAGCCCTAAAATCCTGCCCTATAAACAACCCAACCCCCGAGCCCTAAAAACTACCCGCCACCCCTTAAACCTATAAACTAGCACGACTCCACTGCCCTGAGCCCTAAAGCCCTGGCCCCTTTCCTGTAAACAACCCGACCCCCCAACACCTAAACACTACCCCATCCCTAAAACCTAAAACGACCCCGACCCCCCCTGCCCTGAGCCCTAAAATCCAGCCTGTTCCCTATAAACAACCTGACCCGCCCCCAGCCCTAAAAACTACCCCCACCTCTAAAACTACCCAGCCCATCCCCCAAACCCGGCCACAGCCCCTCTTACTTGTCCGCGCTGAGCTTTCTGTCCCAACGCTTCCTGTTTCCGTTTCTGTTCTTGCCCATCTGGACATATAGACTGTGCACTGCCTTAACCAAGCGTATGAGTGATTAAGGCATATTTGTGGTTAAGGCAAGCAAGGTTGCACTTGCAAGGAAGGGAGACGTTGTGATGTAATGGTTTGCGTTGTAAAATTATGAGATGTAATGGTAGTTGCGATGTAAAAACCGCGTTGTAAAAGCATGCTTTATAATGGTTTGCGTTGTATCATCATACATTCGAGGAAGGGAGACGTCCATTACAACGCAGGCATTACATCGTAATGCATTTACAACGCAACTATTACAACGCAGGTGACTTTACATCGCATGCCTTTACAACGCATGTGCCATTACAATGCATGCTATTACAACACATGCCATTACAACACGTGTAAGGTCAGTTATCGTTTTAATTGAGGTAAGTTGTTTTAGTTGTTTTTTTTAATTATTTTTAATAGTATTAGTAATAGTAATAGCATTATTTTCAATTTTTTTATTTTTTTATCTGGGACGGGATGTATGGGAAATAGGGGTTTTGGGTGGGGAGTGTATTAATACTCAGGTAATAATTTTAATATTTTTTTTATTTTTTTTAAATAATATTTTAAAATTATTAAAACAATTGTAAGGGAAGTAGGGGTTTTTGTTGGGGAGTGTTTTTATACTCTAATACATTTTTAATAAAATTTATATTGAAAAATTATAATTTTAAAATGTAAAAAAATAAAAATATTTTCAGATATTATTATTAATATTTAAGCATTAATAGAAATTTTGTTTTAATGTAAGTTAAAAATTATTATAAATCAAAAGTTAAATAGTGAAAAAGTCTTTTTAAGGAAACTTATTTTGCATGAATAGTCAGGGAAATTGGTGTTATGGGAGAGGGAGAGTTATTATAATCAGGTTTAATTATAAAATAAAGAGTATTCATTAATATTTTGATTTACTGATAGTAAACATAAAAAAATATAAAATAAAAATATTTAAGAAAGGTGGGGCGTATATTAATACTCAGGAATTTATTTAATAAATTTAGGATTTAGAAAATTGTAATTATATTTTATAACTTTTAATTTAAAAAAAATTAAAAAATATAATGTATAAAGTAAGTTGCACCTATCCTTTCGGACGGGATGCAAGGGAAACAGGGATTTAGGGTGGGGAGTATATTAATAATCAGGTGTTAAATTAAATACTAGGGTTTTTATTATTATTAAATGTATAAGTATATAAATTGTTAAATTTCTAAATTAATTATAGTTAAAAAAAATGTGCACATAAAATAAGGGTGATTCAGGGGAGGGGGAGTTGATGTCAAGGGAATAATTTTATATATTTTAATAAAAAAATTGATATTTTAATGCTAAATATTTTAAATTAAAATATAAAAAAAGAAATTTATCATAATTCTAAAAAATATTCGAGCTTAATTGTACAACATAGATATGTATAAATACACATATAAAATCTGTAAAAGACAATTTTGAATTTAAAAAATATTAAATATAAAAAACAATTAATAGACAGATTAAAGGTATTGTAAATATTTTTATTGTATTTATGAAAAATATAAAACTGAATAAAGAAATATGCAAAAAATTTTGGAAAAATATTTTAATAACAACAAAATTTTATAAAAATAAATATCGATGTTTCTATGTATAATAACATATATTTTTTAATTTCTTTGTAGGTTTTCCCACGTTTTCCCAATGAAGTCAATCGGTAAAATTGTCCTTTTTTCCTTTTTACGGAAAGACATGACGTTGCCGCATATACGTAACTTTCGTCATTGCTAGAATCGTCGCGTTCCGGTTCAGATGCAAGGGAGAGCTGCCTGCAGGTAAGGCGAAATTTAATTATTAAAAATAGATTAATGGTGGTAAAGTTTATTCTAAGGAGAGAGGAGGGAGGTAGTAAGAAATAGGAAAGGTGTATTTTGTTCATATTGTGTGGTTTAACTTAAAAATTCATCCCAAAATAGGTAGCAGTTCTAGGCCCACATCAGGTTGATGGCTTTCGTAAAAAAAATTGTTTAATAGAATTAATTAAATAATATTGAATATTTATTCTATTAAACAAAAGTGTCATGAAAGTAATAGATTTTGGTAATATTTTTGTTGCGACGGGTTTTAAAGAAAATAAGCGATTGCATCGTCGCGGTTTTCGGGATACTTTGTAGGAACATGGAGAAAGACATCGTGGTATGGAAAAAACATTTTTGGCCATTTTAAAACCACTGCTATATGGTTTTTGGGACTTCGAATGGACTTTGGTCGAGAGAGGATTGCAACAATGGATTTTTGGGTGGCGATTTTTGCAAAAATGTATTACTTTTTCATGTTTTTTTAAAAATGGAATTCGAACGAGTTTGAATTGCATTGATGGAATTTTGTTGCGTTTTTGCCAAACAAGATTTATTTTGGGGTATTTATTTTGGGTGTGGTTTTTGTAGGTGTGCACAGTATATTTTACAGTTTATTTTTTTACTGTAAAATATGGCTTTGCCGAACTGTGCCCTATTTTTTTCAGGACATGGATTAAAGCACGGATTATGGACTATTTACAATGGTTTAAAAGGCTTCTCAAGACTCTTGGTCAAAAGCTGGATTTCACGTAAGTCCAAGAGTTGAAAAAAGAAGACAACTGAAGGTAAGAAACCCGACTTTTTAAAAATAATTTAAAACATTTTAGAAAAATGCCAATTGAATTAGGGGGAATTTTGGTCAAAACAGGCAAGTAAGGAGTTATAGGAGGTAGAGTAGATTAGAAATGGAGGATGTGTGCAATATTACCTCGGTAGTCTGAAGCCACCATCAACGAAAATTGTTGAATTGCACCCAATAGTTGCTCGGACATTCCCTTTGTTCTTTTAGACATTCTTGGGTTCAGACTACCAGTTAATGATTGCGCAATTCTCATTTCTTGGAAACTTTGCTCCTTCCTCAAAATTTCCCAAAAATGATAGAAGTTAGGATGTGGTTTACCAATAGATTTGTTGAAGGAGTTGTGCCATCCCTCTATGGCATTATGTGTTTTTGCTCCTCCCTCTAAGCAGGTCGAGTAGCAGTTCCACCACTTCACATGGAAACGTGACTTCCTCCTGCGACCTGACCTGCTTAGATGGCCAATCAATGTGTCTTCAAAGTAATTTAGAAGGGGTGCCAATTTGTCTTTGTTTGCAGTAAAGTATTCAGATTCAGTAATAGATGTGTAGTATTCATCTACACTGTCAGGAGGAACAAAACAAAGTGCAGTTAGTTTTTTTAAATTCAAATTGCAGTTTGCTGTCTGATATATAATCCTCAACTAAGGATGTTTTTTTAATTTTTCGCCAATATACCTGTGAAAAGTGAAAAAAACATCCTTGAATTTGGGTATCCGTGTACATTTTGGTAATTGTGTTATTTATTGGTAATTCAAAGTCAATTAACACTTTTCTAGGACTTTTGTTCATGGTTTTAGCTTTTATCACTGACAAAAATTCAGTATTCGTTGAGAATTGTTTATCAGGGAGGAAACTGTACACTAAGGGCACTACTGTTTGATTAATGTAGGCATGAATAGTGTATATTTGGGTGAAGGGATGGGGTGTGGATTTAAACGTCCCATCCATCATCCAAATATCACTACTCTCCAATTTAACAAGATTATGGGGTGTGCTAAAGATTAGTATTCTCTTAAGAGGGCTTTTGTTGTCATGTAAAAGAAAGGGTTCATTAGTAACGGTCACAGAAAGTTCAGGCAGAATATTAATGTCAGAAAAGGTTTGGGGTGTTACTCATAGGGGGTTACTTGCCTGTTTTTTTACGCTGAATAATTCTGCGTAGGTTGGGGATTGTCGGCATACAACTTGCTACATTTGATGGAATGTGTTGTGAAACCTCCCTCAAAACTGAGCCACAGGGTTCATTGGAGGTGGATGCTAGTGCTTTCATTTCATTGATATTTTCATGAACCTCTATCTCCATTGCAGAGGCAGAGTCATTATGCTCTGTGGTTCTTTCAACAGAGTCACCAAGAGTAACCGCACTGCCTGTGCAATGGGATGAGTAATATTGTACACACCTCCAATGCCACCTGGGCTCAGTTAATCTCTCCTTACAATAAACATACCCACTGTGACTTAATAGTCTGTTTCCTCTGCTGGAATTGATGTATTTGGCTTGTTTACTGGATGTCATAATCTGAAAAAAATTGACAAAGAGAAAAATATGGTTTAATTTTTTTGAAGTGTTGTTGTTTACCTATAAAAAAATGACATGTTAGTGAAAAGTTAATGCACAATATTTTGCAACTGAAATATTTAGCAGTATGAACCTTGTTTTCATTGATTTTGCTTGTTGAAGTTGGTTTTGAATAGTTTGGCTCTTTTTTTACCTACAAATGAATGAAGGTTAGGTTAGAATCTAGAAGAGTTATTTGCAAAAATTACCTTTTTGAGGGTATTCTTTTGTTAATTGAGAAAGTTCTGTTGTCCTTGGTGGTTGGATTTTAGTTCAGAGCCTGTTTTCAATTTGGGCCTTTTCCTGGTTTTATTGGTTCTGAAAAAGTGATTAATAATTAAGAATTATTTTATGGATTTTAAATATTTTACTATTACCCTGTAATTTAAAATATCAGTGTTTTCAATGCTTGTGCACTTTAAAGTTTGGCTCACTTTTTTTGGGACATTTTGCTTTGGTTTGTGAGATTTACTTTTTTGGAGACCTTCAAACTTTATTTAAAAGTAAATATGGCTAAAACTTTACCTTGTAACGATGGTTTACTTCTGAGGGGCTGTCCTTTATTTAATTTGTGGCTTTAGGGTGTTTCCTGTATTCTTTAAGGAATATTCGGTTTTCCAAATAGCCTGCAAAAAAATAGATTTTCATTTTTAAATATGATTAAAATACATTTTTTTTTGTACGTGATTTTTATAGTTGTGATGCAAAGTTACATATACACCAAATAAAAATGCTTGTGCACTTATAACCTGCAAATGTTAAAACAAAAATCGAGAATATGTTTACCTTGCTTTCTTGTTTGTAGTCTTTGAAAATTGTGGTGTGTTGTTATTTTGGGCTGGAGGGTGTGTTCTCCTCTGTTGGTGTGGTTTATCGTTTATTCTGTGGAGAAGACTTAGGGGCCCATTAGGATGGCGGGCGGACTTTAGTTCTCCCGCCACCCTAGCAGTGCTGGGACCGGCCGCCAGCGGTGCAGCAGTCCCTCACCGCCAATTAGGATGCGACCGCCACCCTGGCGGTCGCATTCCGCATCTTTGACATTGCGGTGGGTGCTGCTGTAAGCATTATAAACATGCAGTCTAATTGATGTAGTTTGCATTTGTAGAAAACCCCTGACGAAGGGCCGGATAACAGGCCCGAAATGCATTGGGTAATACAAGATCTATGATCGTGGATTAATTTATGTACACAGTCGTGTTGCAGGATAAGGCCTGGATGGGCATTTCTGCAACATTAAGAGTTAAGTGAAGACATAAGCACCTCTCTTGTGATGTGTGAAAAGCATGAAGATTATAAAACTTGGATCACGTTGGAAAAAGAATAAAATAAACATGAGAGAAAAATAACTTTGTGGCATTTGTCATATGCAACTTAAAGTACCCTGTGCATCCGGATTGGGGTGGTAATCCACACCAGGTCTTTTGGGATTAGCCACATATACCTGCCAGAGACCCAGGGGCACACCTACAACACCACACCCAGTCCACACTGTTTCCTAAGGCATGTAAGGCTGCATTACCTTTTCTGTGTATGGGGGTTAACATGTGGTTTCTGTGGTGGCACTTGTGGGCAGCCACACCCAGGCTGTGCATGTGTTAATGGGGACAGGGTCCTTTGTGTGTTGTGCACATGACCACTGTGATGTGCAACAGTTCATTTCGGAGCATGTGGCATGGTCACATTTCCAGGTTGTGTATGTGTGTGACATGTCACATACCCCTGGGTCCCATGGGGGAAGGCATGTACATCACAGGGTGACCCATTGCCACAATAGTGATGTCCCTCCACAGTCTGTGTGCATGTTGTGTTTCCGATGTCTCTGATTCCATGTGCACGATGGGAGACAGTCTCCACATCAATGTTGTTTGTGCATGGACTTTGATGTTGTGCGTATGTGTGTCACAGACGTCCATGTCTGTCCTGCGGAGGCAACAGGGGCCACTACCTGTGGGAGTCATGGTTGTTTTGCTGACGTGTACATGATACGCCATGTAATGCCAGTGTCCATGTGGCAAGACAGGGTCACTGGGAATCTACCTGTCAATGAGCTGTGATGCCTGTGGCGCATCTGTCCAGACATGTCACTGTGGTGTGTGTGTGGAACGTGACAGCAGTAAATGGGTACTGTGACACAGCCTAATGGTTTCCCATAGCACAACCTGGAACCTGTTGTCCACACATGTTGTACTGAGTAGTCAGATGATGGCCATGTAGGTGCGAGTTATGTGCGAACAGAACGGCACACACATTAAGTACTTGTGTCTCGTAATGATGTATCATGTGAAATTGAGTTTGGTGAATGGCACATATGTGGGGTGACTGACAATCTTTCTTTCCTCAACCTATGCACTGCAGGGCTCCAGCTGTCCATAGACCATTCCCTGACCTGGCAACGATGGTGGAACGTGACAGCATCCGACGGTACCGCTTCACCAGGCAGCTGATTGAGGATTTGGCAGTGCGCTTGGCACCACATTTGCAACCTGGCCGGCCGTACCCTACGGCGCTGACCCCCAAGGTGAAGGTAATGGCAGCCCTACACTTCTTTGCCACCGGTACCTTTCAACACACTGTGGCGACTGCTGGTGGGATGTCACAGACTATGTTCAGCCGTGTGCTACGCGATGTTTTGGAGGCAATGTTGAGATGCCTGAACCAGTACATCTATTTCCCTACACGTCAACAACTCACTGACGTCAAGAGTGACTTCTATGCCCTGGGGAGGATGCCACATGTCATTGGCTCCATTGATGGGACACATGTGGCTTTGGTACCACCACAGGCACATGAGCAGGCATACCGGAACCGGAAACATTACCATTCGATCAATGCTCTGGTGGTATGTCTTGCAGATATGACCATCACACATGTGTGTGCCCATTTCCCTGGTTCAGCACACGATGCCTACGTGATGAGGAGTAGTCGCATCCCGAGGATGATGGCACAGATGCAGAACCAGCGTGCCTGGCTTGTCGGTGTGTACTGACTTTGTACCATTGTGTGTGTTCTGCTCTGTAGTATACCGCCCACTTTTCCAACTCAGCTAATGTGCACTTGTCTGCCCGTAGGTGACTCCGGATACCCCAACATGCCGTGGTTGCTGACACCCCTCAGGAACCCTGTGACACCAGCCCAGATGCGCTACAATGAGGCACATGGTCGGACCAGGAGAGTGATTGAGCGGACCTTTGGTCTCCTGAAGAGCCGCTTCCGCTGCCTGGACAAGACAGGAGGGGCCCTCCCATATGCCCCAGCAAAGGTGTGCAAGCTTGTCATTGTCTGCTGCATGCTACACAACCTGGCAGTGCGGAAGGAGTTGCCTCTCATCCTGTATGACGATGACCAACGTCTGCCACCTGTGGAGGATCCTGGCCTGGACCACGATGCCAGTGATGATGATGATGATGATGGTGATGTCCGCACACAGCTCATCACCAACTTCTTCAGCTGAATGTGAGTATCCAGGGAGATGTAATGTGAATGATGTGAGTTTGCATGATATGTGTGGGTGGTGCTCTGGTGCTGTTTGAGTGTGGCCATGTGCTACTTGACTGGATGTGTGCAGCAATGTGTCCTTACAGGTAGTATGTACTCCCCAACAGTTTTGACATGCTAACTTGATTTTGTGTACTTGTCTTGTGACATGTATTGGGCATGAGTATTGCAGTTCTGTCCTGTTCTTCAGTGGTTTTAACTGTGTGTCATGTCTGTCCTTCACAGGGTGCTTACTGAGTTCTTTGGTCAACTTGGATCCCCCGACACCATGATTCAGCTTTCAGGATGGCAGCAGTAGTTTCCCTACAGGTGATGTGCCACACACCCCTGGACTTCATATCTTCTGCACTTGTTGACTGTGTGGCCACTGCCACGTGGGTAAACCTTGCATTTGTAGTGGAAACAACATGTTGCAAATGTGTCATAAACCTGTGCTTCACTTTGGGATGTGCGTTGTCTGTGGTCACACATATGACTGACATTTGCTTACTGCACCTGTGGGCTAGTTGACACAGACTCTGAATAGGTGTGGTGTCTGTGCATTCCACAGTATTTCCTGGCAACATCACTGTAGGCGATGAGTCCGATGGCCCTGGTGTCTCTGTGTTGTGTAGCCCTAGTGGTGTGTCTCCCTCATATGTGTCACGTCACCATGACTCACATGACGGTGTTGTACTTACTGTAGCAGTTAGCATACACAGTGTAATTTAGCAGATCATCATCACCATAACAGTATCCACATTTGAATAACAACAGAGGCAAGTATGGTGTAATAGTGATTTTATTTACAGAAATGTGTGTGTGTATAGTGCACAGGATGGTGGGTGCTGTACATTGGGATTGGGATCCAAAGTTCCCAGATGAGTTGGAAGTCTTGGTAGCAGAAATGTCCTGAGTGTAGTCCACAGTCATATGATACATTAGTCCAACTTGAACTCCCCATGTCATGTGGGAGAGTTGTGTTGCATTCGACAGGGTGAAAAGTTTGCATACAAAGGAGATTTTCCGGAACAGGTGTTGGCTTCCTGGGGGATGTACGTGGCCATCAACCTCTCACTTTCCTTCCTCGGACGACCCCTCTTCTTTGGGGGGGACCCTCATGTGCAGGCTGCGGCGGTGCAGGGGAGTCTCCGCCAGAGTCCTCCTCCCTCCCTGTGGCGGTGTCAGTTGTTGCAGCACCAGATGTTGTGGGCACACAGGGAGGTGTGGCCATGTTGGTGCTAATCTGGCGGAGGCATGTCAATATGTCCCTATGCACCGCTGTGAGTTCTTGCAATGTGTCCCACTTGGACTCCATGCGAGACATGTGTGTCTCCACACGGGACATGTGGGAGTCCAAGCGGGAATGATGGGCAGCCTGCTGCTGTTGTATGTCCTTGAGGATCACCACTACCTGTCTGACCTCTCCGGTGCTATCCTGGTACGCATCAGCGATGCGTGCCAGTTGTGGGACATCATGCAGTCCAGACCCCTCTGCAAGCAGCAACCTATGTCTACCACCCCCACCACCCCTGGCGACACGTGCAGGACCTGCGGTGGCACGCACAGGTGACCCAAGGCCCCCTTGGGGGTTGTTAGTGGTGTTGTTGTCCGTTGCTCCACGGTGGGCCTGGGACCCTGTGCTGTTATCATCGGTGGTCCTTGGTCTGTCCGTGTCGGCGGGGGTGGTCTGTGTGTTGGCAGTTGTTGGAGGGGTGGGTGCAGGGGGTGCAGATGTTGGTCCTGCTGGTGCTGCATGATGACTCACACCGGAGGTGCCAGGTAGGTCTTCGCCATCCGAGGAGGGCAGAGGCTGTTCCACACCAGTGAGCTCAGTGTCCCCCGGAGCCTGGGCAGGTACTCCTCCTCTCCTGCTGCTGTGTCCCCATCATCATCACCTGTATTTGGATGAGACACACATTGTATGTTATGTTTCTACAGGCATCAATGGTTCACACACCTGACAGTTGTGACTGTACCTCTGGATGCGGGCATGTACATTGCATTGTCCTAAGTTGTCACAGTAAGAGGTTGATATTGGTGTAGCACATTGTCCTGCATACCTGGGGCATTTCAATGTGAATGTTGAGGTGTGTGCATGGCCAGCATTGGTTGTATTTGGTGGACATCCGGCCATCCTTCTCCACCTAGCCCAGTTATCCCACCATGAAGCATGCCACCCTTGCAGTGGGTTCAGGTTGACTCTCAGGATGTCATTCAGTGGTGTTCTGCTATATGTTGGTGCACAGTTCCCAGCAGGGCCTTGTGCTCCCAACAGCAGTACCCAGTGTCAGCCATCTTGTCAGTTCTTTTCCACTCCCTGTGATGTGAGCATGGTTCAGAGTGGTGTTGATGGGCCAATTGTGAGGGTGAGCAATATCTGTGACTACAACTCCCATCATGCTATTGCCTACACCCCCCTTCCCAGCATGCCCGTACTTCCTTCCTTTTGACTCTGCTTCCCTGTGGGGTAGTGTGCCTGTGCTGACAGGAAGGCTGACAGTGTTGTCCTTGCGTTTGTTTGGCTACAAGTCCCAAGAGTGTCCCTGTGCTTCACACAGCATTACCCAGGGTGGTGGTTCTTTGTGGGATCTTCATTTGGTGTGTGAGGCATTGCATTCTCCCAGGTGGGTTATGTGGAGTTTGTGTTGAGGGGGTGTGTGAGGAGAGCTGCTTGTAACTATGGTCAGTGCTGTCAGTCCTCCTTCCCACCCAGCCAGATATCCCACCATGCAATGTGCTTGCATTGCAGGAAGTGCAAGTTGGCTTTCAGGATGTCAGGCAGTGGTGTTCTGCTGTTTGTTGGTGCACAGTTCCCAGCAGGGCCTTGTGCTCCCCACAGCAGTACCCAGTGTCAGCCATCTTGTCAGTCCTTATCCACTCCCTGTGATGTGAGCATGGTTCAGAGTTGTGTAGATGGGCCAATTGTGTGGGTGAGCAATATCTGTGACTACAACTCCCATCATGCTATTGCCTACACCCCCTTCCCAGCATGCCCATACTTCCTTCCTTTTGAGTGGACTTCACTGTGTGTGAGTGTGACAGCAATGGCAAGATGGCTAACAGTGTGGTCCTGTTGTTTGTTGGTGCACAGTTCCCAGCAGGGCCTTGTGCTCCCCACAGCAGTACCCAGTGTCAGCCATCTTGTCAGTTCTTTTCCACTCCCTGTGATGTGAGCATGGTTCAGAGTGGTGTTGATGGGCCAATTGTGAGGGTGAGCAATATCTGTGACTACAACTCCCATCATGCTATTGCCTACACCCCCTTCCCAGCATGCCCGTACTTCCTTCCTTTTGACTCTGCTTCCCTGTGGGGTAGTGTGCCTGTGCTGACAGGAAGGCTGACAGTGTTGTCCTTGCGTTTGTTTGGCTACAAGTCCCAAGAGTGTCCCTGTGCTTCACACAGCATTACCCAGGGTGGTGGTTCTTTGTGGGATCTTCATTTGGTGTGTGAGGCATTGCATTCTCCCAGGTGGGTTATGTGGAGTTTGTGTTGAGGGGGTGTGTGAGGAGAGCTGCTTGTAACTATGGTCAGTGCTGTCAGTCCTCCTTCCCACCCAGCCAGATATCCCACCATGCAACGTGCTTGCATTGCAGGGAGTGCAAGTTGGCTTTCAGGATGTCAGGCAGTGGTGTTCTGCTGTTTGTTGGTGCACTGTTCCCAGCAGGGCCTTGTGCTCCCCACAGCAGTACCCAGTGTCAGCCATCTTGTCAGTCCTTATCCACTCCCTGTGATGTGAGCATGGTTCAGAGTTGTGTAGATGGGCCAATTGTGTGGGTGAGCAATATCTGTGACTACAACTCCCATCATGCTATTGCCTACACCCCCTTCCCAGCATGCCCATACTTCCTTCCTTTTGAGTGGACTTCACTGTGTGTGAGTGTGACAGCAATGGCAAGATGGCTGACAGTGTGGTCCTGTTGTTTGTTGGTGCACAGTTCCCAGCAGGGCCTTGTGCTCCCCACAGCAGTACCCAGTGTCAGCCATATTGTCAGTCCTTATCCACTCCTGTGCTGTGAGCATGGTTCAGAGTGGTGTTGATGGTCCAAATGTGAGGCTGCCCATTATCTGTTACTACGAGTCCCATCATGCTCTTGGCTACACTGACTTCACCAGCATACACAGGATTCCTTCCTTTCTGTGAGCTTCCCTGTGAGGTGGTGTTCTAGTGGTGGCTAAATATCTGACAGTGTTTGTTAGTTAGATTCGTGCCACTGCCTAGCTCTATTTGGTATTGGGTTTGTACATGTCATGACACAGTTACATATCACTATGACATGGCATGTATTGTGTTTATCTGACTGACATACACTTCTTGGGATGATTATCTTTTGGTTGCTGTTGATTTGCTAGGGGTGCATGGTTTGACTATCCCTTGACAGTGATGTGTGTGTATTGGCACACAATATTGTATATATTAGTTGTGTACTCACCAGGCTCTGGGATGTTTGTTAGTCCATATACGCTCACTGGTGGTATGATGGCCCGCACCTTCTCCTCCCAGGGCCTGAGGTATACTGGTTTGGCAGGAGGGCCACTGCCGGTGTGCTGGCTCAGGAGGTAATCCTTCTTCAGTAGGCCCCTGACCCTCCTGCGCACATCATACCACCTGTTCTGGATGTCTTCCTTTGTGCGCAAACATGGTGATTGTGCGCCCACCCTGTCGACGATCCTCGCCCACATCTTGGTTTTCTGTGCCATGGGGGTCTGTTGGACCAATGTGCCAAACAACTGTGGCTCTACCCTCAGGATCTCGTCTACCATGACTTCCAATTCACTATCTAGGAACTTTGGATTCTTCTTTAGGGGCATGGTGATGGGTGGTGGTGGTGATTGATGTGTGTGTGTGTGTGCAGGTGAGGGTGTGTGTGTAGGTTTTGCTGTGTGAGGGTGAGGGTGCTATTTGTTGAGGTGCTAATGGTGTGTGGCTTTTGTGTTGGATGAGCTGTGTGTGTGTCTGCTGTCTGCTGGTGTTCTGTGCTGGCAGGTCAGTGGAATTTGCAAAGGGTCATGGTAGGGATTTGTGGCCTTTATGTAGGTGGAGTTGGGGGTGTGTTCTTGTTCCATTTTTTCCCCCCTGTATTTGGCCCTCTTTTTTTGTATTTTTTCATTTGTGATTATTGTGCATGTAGGAGTCGTTCTTCTGACCGAGTAGGACGTTGCAGTTATCTCGTGCGCGCCTCTCCGAGTCATTCCCGCTGTGTTTCAGCTCAGTTTCATATGCGGCGTACGCGTCGGTCGCGGTGTATTGTGTTTGTTCGGCTGGGTTTTATATGCGTGTCAGTCGTACGGCTGCGGGTCGGAGTTCGCGGGTACGTTTCGTTCGGGTTTCTTCCTGGTGCATGTCGGTCGGTTCGATTTGCGTGGTTTCCCGGCCGGATAGCTTGTTTCCGTCCGGGTCGGTCGTTCGCCTTGAATTCCGTACGAGTCGGTCTTGATTCACATGCATTTCATCGTACTTCCCAGGTCGGGCAACGCCGGTACGTGTCGGTCGGACTATGATCCCGTACCGAGTCGGTCGGTATTTTTTCCGGCCCGAATCGGATTCGGCCCCATAGTCTTTCGGGAGGCGGTCGGGACTGGGGTAACTCAGTACTTCCTTGAGAATACGGGCACGACCTCTTCGGTCGCTGTGGAATGGGATGCTTTTAAAGTGGTGGTGAGGGGCCTGTGTATTTCCAATATGGCTGGGGTCAGGAAAACTCTCCTCCAAGACATAGACATTGCAGACCAGCGCTTACGGGCCCAGGAGCGTGCCTGACCTGGGCAACCTCTTAGACACAGGGAATTGCTGGACGCAAGGGAAGCAGTGACCGTGGGAGTTGAGAGATTGCGCTGTTTCGACTATAAGAAATATATAGCACGTGCTCATGCAGAGCGTGACAAATCTGGCACGTTACTGGCTTGGCTGGCCAATCCAGAGAGGCGGGGGATGACTATTTTAGAGCTATATAACTCAGCGGGAGAGCTTTGTCGTACACAGCAGGGAATTAACGCACAGTTCTACAACTATTACACGGAGCTGTATCAGAGCAGGGTGGAGTCGAATGAGGATGTTCTTGGGGAGTTTCTAGCGGCGGCTGCTCTTCCAGAGCTGGATAGCTCGGAGGCTGAACAATTAGGCCAAGACATCACGCTGGGTGAAGTGAGAGGGGCGGTTAAACATATGGCACGTAGGAAAACCCCCGGAGCAGATGGGTTACCGGTTGAGTTCTATCTAACCTACATTGATCTGTTGGTACCCAAATTAGTGACCCTCTATAATGAGGCAAAGGAGACGGGACATCTTCCAGTTCCTACCCGCAAAGCGATAATAATCCCATTATTGAAGCCAGGGAAATCTCCCTCGGATAGAACTGCGTACCGACCACTGTCCATGCTTCCTACTGATTATAAGATTTTGAGCCGGATATTGGCGACCCGCTTGCTCCCTCATATGGCCCATTTGGTCCATGAAGATCAAGCGGGATTCATCCCGAAGCGGAATACGGCTGTTAATGTGCGACGGCTACTCCGCATTCTAGAAGCTGATACATATTCCAAGACATCCGCCGCCATCTTTTCGGTTGACATTGAAAAAGCTTTTGATAGCTTAGAATGGCCCTATTTATTCCAGGTTATGCGCACGTTTGGGCTGGGGGAAGACTTTGTGAACTGGACGGCATTGTTATATAGATTTTCCACGGCACACGTTAAAACGGGGGGCTTGATTTCAGACGCATGTGTGGTGAGCCAGGGGACACGGCAAGGATGCCCACTATCCCCACTATTATTTGCTTTGGCTATTGAGCCCTTAGCAGCCCAGGCCCGTACGGGGCGTCGATATGGGGGTCTGGATGTACATGGTAATATCCAATACATTGCACTCTATGCTGATGACCTTCTCATGTTTTTGGCAGATACGGGAGCCGCCTTTCTCGGGGCGAAACGTTTGCTTCAGGACCTTGAGCTGGTGGCGGGCCTTAAGGTGAATTGGGCAAAGTCATGCCTGTTCCCCGCTGGCCCGTTGGGGGAGGGTCCTCCGATTACTAATGGTGTCCACTGGGAATATAATTGTTTGACGTACTTGGGGTCCCGTATCTATCATGCACAGACAGATCTGCTGGAGGGCAACGTGGGTAGAGATATCCGGGGGCTTCAGGGCAGCATGGAATTTTGGAAGACGTTGCCGCTGTCTGTGGTGGGCCGAGTGGCCTTGCTTAAGATGGTGGCTCTACCTAGGCTCCTGTATTATTTCAGGACCCTTCCCATCTGGCTCCCAGCGACGATTTTTAAGCGACTTCAGACAATGGTAACAGGCTTTCTTTGGCTTGCTGGCAGACGACGGGTGGCACTGAGGACCCTATCGCACCCGAGAGGGGAGGGAGGCCTGGCGGTACCGGACTTTGAGTCCTATTATCTGGCAGCCCAGTTGCAGTGGCTTACCCAAGTGGTGGCTCTGGAATTCCGAGGAGTGGGCGAGCGGGAAGATGGGCGGGTGCCCCGACAAATACTGTCCTGCATCATCTTACAACAACCGTTGCGACTTGCACCACTCCCCACTGAATTTAAAACATTTCGGTTGTGTTGGAACAGGAGTCAGAAAAGGGCGCAGATTACACGCCCCTATGCCCCTGAGAATTCCTATAACCATGTGCATGATACTACTACACGGGGGCAATTGGTCGGCGCTCAATCAGTGGCATGACCTGGGCCTGACAGCATTAGGAGATCTGTATGACGACAATGTTCTATTGCCGTTCGAGACACTGCGGGATCGACATGATCTACCTCGTGGGGACTATTTGCTTCATTAGGCCCTAATAGCGGCCATTCAAAAGCACTGGGGAGAGGGGCTTTCTGAACCGCAGACCTCCATGGTCTGTCAGTATGTAGTGCTAGCGGTGGGAACCATCAAGGCAGTTACTTGTTTACACTGGCAGATGACACACGAGAAACTCACTCCACTGGTGGAGCTGAAGCAGAAATGGGAGGAGGACTTGGGTGGAGAGATACCTGAGAAGATATGGGCTGAGTTGATTGAACGACCATGGAAATGTACCAGAAATGCTCGATTTCAACTGGTTCAATTTTTTATCTTGCATAGGGCGTATCTGACGCCAGCTAAGATCAACAAATATTTTAACGTGAGCACAGCGCTCTGCCCGAGATGTGGTAAGGAAGGGGCGGATTTCCGTCACATGCTATGGGATTGCCCCAAGCTGGCGACATATTGGGGTGAAGTGTTAGAGCTGGTATGTGATATTACAGAGAGGGATATTGAATTAGCGCCAGGCTTCTGCTTACTCCACTGGTTTCCCCACACCTCCAGAACCAAGATCACCAGCAAGTTCTTAGATTTGGGCCTTCTGTTAGCCAAGCGAGAGATTACAGCACACTGGAAATCTAAGCGGGGTCCGAGTGTCAGGAGATGGAGGGCCGTCTTTCTCAGATGGGCGGAGTGCGAGGGTGCCGTCAGGCTGGAGGCGGCTAGCCACGCGCATAGCGAAAAAGCCTTAGAAGCTGCAGGGGCTTGGGAAGCGCTCACGCTATTGTTGAAGACGTCAGAGACAGACTCACATGGAGACTCCGCGGCTATCGACCTGAACGACCGGCACTGTTGCCTGCTTGCTTAGCGTATGCACAGGAGAAATGGGTGTCCCCTGCAGTCACTTCTTGTTGTACTATAGGCCTTTACTATTATCCAATGTAATATATAGTTCATATGCAGTAGAATGGTGTGCTCTGCTTAATTGTGGTTGTTCTTAGCCTCATCTATCTAGTGTGCCACGCCGGGGGGGGAGGGAGAGGGAGGAATATGTGAGTGGGGTGGGGGTTTCCTGGTTGGTTATCCTTTCAAATATGTTCCCAAGTCATCATTATCGTGATCTTTATTGTATTTAGATTGGTATTCCTGACCATTTATTGCGCCAACGAAGGGTCTGCGACATTGTGTTTAGACTGATCGAACTGATATGCGCAGCCGCAGCCCGCAATTATTCAACTTACTAGAGACACTGGACTTATATAATGCCAAAAAGATGTCTGAGGAAACTTACATTCTGTATATGTTGGACTGTTTTATTTGGTTTTGAAACGAATAAACATATTTACAAAAAAAAAAAATGGAGAGGCCTGTGAAACCCAGCATCATAATATGGTATGGGCGGTGCCTTCTAGACACCGCCACCATATTATGCCCCTGCTCTGCCCGGTCGGCAATCGGAACGATTGCCGACTGGCGGAAAAGCGGCGGATGCACTTTGTGCCCGCTGCGATACCCCCGCCATAATAATATGGTGGGGGTAAATCTAGTTGGGATGGCGGGCGGATTGCCACCGCCGAGCCGGCGGTGGCGATCCGCACGCCATCCTAATGACCCCCTTAATATTTAAAAAAAAAATGATTCTGTGCATTTCACATATTTGACAAAAACATGCTAATAAAACTGTTTTAGTAATTACCACCTTTAATTTGCATACTACAACGTTGCCCTCACCCCTATCCAACACTTTCCCTGAGGCCAGCACAGGTCGGAGTAGGAATAGTAAATTTGCCCCCTACACTATCCAGCTTTTTCCCTGAGGCCGGCACAGGTCGGAGTAGGAATAGTAAATTTGCCCCCACCACCATCACACACTTTCCCTGAGGCAAACACAGGTCGGTTTAGGGGTAGTAAATCTGCCCTCACCACCATCCACCTCTTTCTCTGAGGCAAATACCTGTCGGAGTTGCAATAGTAAATTTGCACCCACCACCACCCAAGACATTCCCTGAGGCCAGCACAGGTCGGAGTACGCATAGTAAATTTGCTCCCACCACCATCCAACGCTTTCCTTGAGGCAAACTCAGTTCAGAGTAAGAATAGTAATTTTGAACCCCACCACCATCCAGCTCTTTCCCTGAGCCAAACACCTGTCGGAGTAGGAATAGTAAATTTGCACCCACCACCATCCAACACTTTCCCTGAGCCCAGCACAGGTTGGAGTAGGAATAGTAAATTTGCCCCCCACCACTATCCAGCTCTTTCTTTGAGGCAAGCACACAGGTTATGTCTTTAACCATTTATTCCCAGCTGTTCTTTTTTACAAAATATTTTTAATTTAATTTGAATATAAATATTATTTTAAAATAGTCTACTTAAATTTATTTCTCATAAAATTAAAAAAAAATGTTACTTACTAAGTAAGGGTTTTATTTGCTTGGTAGTATCTATTTTCCATTTCTTGCAGGTTCTGAAATTCAGAAAATGCTGTAAAATATTTTTAATAAATTCTTGTTCGTCTTTCTGAATTATGTTTTAATATTGTGTTCCTTAAATATTTAAATTGTGCACTTACTTCTGCCTGTAGATGGCACTGTTTGGCTTATCGAATGCTCTATTCTTTTCTGGCTTGAAAAATGCATGTGGTCCCCGTGGAAGTCAGTTTAGCACTGTGCACAAAATGGTGGATGGCTGCTTTTATACGTTTTTGATCGTAAACAATAATTTAAAAGAATATATGTTTTGAAAACTGTTTTTCAGCGTGATTCAGAAGCTTACAAAAAGTATAAATAATTTGCTATGTTTAAAAATGTTCGTTAAAATATTTTTTCTTGAAATGTCAGCCGTTTTGGGAAGTTGCGGGTTAAAGGGCATTCATAAAAATAGTTGATGGACGTTCGTTTTTAAAGTTGTTCAAAATGGTGGCTTTAAAATCTCGCATTCTCACTGTTGGTACTCTGTAAAAATTAATTCTAATTTTTTATATAACTTTCGTTTGCATTTTGATATTAATAAATGGGTATTAAATAGGATCTGGACATTGTAAAGTACATGAGTATTCATTTTAATACCCAGGTATTTTTTTAATACCTGAGTATTAATACACTCCCCCACCCAAAACCCCTATTTCCTTTGCATCCCATTCCAGGGGTTAGTTATACTTTTTTTAAAAAAAGAGGTAAATATTTAAAAAATAATTTAAAAAATATGCGTAGTAATAGTATGCGTAGTATTTGTATGCATTGTAATGGATGGCATTGTAATGGTAGTTTTAGTGTATTCTTATAAACATGCGATGTAATGGTATGCGTTGTAAAATTATACGATGTAATGGTAGTTGCGATGTAAAAACCGCGTTGTAAAAGCATGCATTGTAAGGGTTTGCATTGTATCATTATACATTCGTGAGGAAACTGCATGCGTGGCTCTGCCCAAGCTGTAAAGGCCGTTTCCTGTCCCATAGGATAACAGTGGAGTTGCCTAATAACTACTTCATCTTTGGTGGCTTTGGAATCCTTTTTTAAAATCGTAATTTATTGGGAAGTCAGATTTCAAATTACAATACTGAAAATGACACTTTTAGGAATTGGCATTTTCTTGCCTTAGCTGTTTGGTGCATGCAGCCTGTCTCTGGTCACATGGATGGGTGTAGGTGGCAGTTGGGCTTCGTGTATTCCTCCTAGACAGCCACACACAACAGGAGCTTAGGTGTGACTGAATGGGCCATCACTGGAAGGATGGGAGGGAGGAGGTGGGACCAGCCTTACTTACGCCTGAATAGGCTGTGTCCTGTCTCCACACAAAGGGCTTAAAGACCCTGCCTTGTCACTTAAGCCAGCTTGGAGCCAGGGCAGAGGAAGTAGGGAATTCCACAAATCTCAAAGAAAGGTCTTGAAGCTTCTACCACCTTCCAGAACTAGGGCACCAGTGTATAAAAGTAGAACTTCAGACACCATCACTTTAATACACTTCTGGACCCGTGGATACTCTGCCAGGAAGAAGGACTGCTGTGCTGCTAAAAGAACTGCAACTCTGCTGGACTACTACTCTGAAGGAGATGGACCCTAACTGTTTTGACCTGCTGCCTTCTGCTCTCTTGTCAGGGGAAGAAGAACTGAAAATGCAACCCATCGTGAGTCCAGGATCCCAGAGCAACAACCCTGGGACATAACTGGCTCCCCACAGCTCCTGGACCCATATTCAACAAGTTCCTGACACCAAGAGGTGCCTCTGAGGTCCTGGACCCTTGGGGCCTGATTCACAGAACTAACTTACGTCAAAAACGTAAAGTTAGTACTTTTTGGTATTCACAGAATACACTTACTCATTTTGGTATTCACAGAATTAACTTACTCATTTCGGTATTCACAGAAGTTAGTAGTCCTAACTTTAGGACTCCTAAATGCCTTATGTGAATACCGAAAGTCTTAAAGTTAGGATTTTTCTCAGTTTAGGAGTAGTAAAGTTAGGACTCCTAACTTTACTACTCCTAAACTGAGAAAAATCCTAACTTTAAGACTTTCGGTATTCACAGAAGGCATTTAGGAGTCCTAAAGTTAGGAGTCCTAACTTTACTACTCCTAAACTGAGAAAAATCCTAACTTTAAGACTTTTGGTATTCACAGAAGGCATTTAGGAGTCCTAAAGTTAGGAGTCCTAACTTTACTACTCCTAAACTGAGAAAAATCCTAACTTTAAGACTTTCGGTATTCACAGAAGGCATTTAGGAGTCCTAAAGTTAGGACTACTAACTTCTGTGAATACCGAAATGAGTAAGTTCATTCTGTGAATACCAAAAAGTACTAATTTTACGTTTTTGACGTAAGTTAGTTCTGTGAATCAGGCCCAGCGTGTGGCTGTTGAGCTCTTAAATTCAAGCTTTTGGGGCACTTTGCAATGCAAACTGCCCCATTTTCACCAGAACTGCACCACTCAATCAAAAATCTACTTTGCCCAGTAAGAATCTATCACCCATGGAGGACCGCCAACGTGAAATACCAGTCCACCCTTCCACGACACTTGGCCTGCTCCTTGCACCACGCCAATCAATGCTAACGGGACTCAGCCTGAACTTTTGACTTTGACCTGGTCCAGCTTAACTAGATATCCCCAGTTGACGCTTTATGCTTTCAGGTGCTATATTGCAGTTTATTTTTAAAAAATTCATAACCCTGGTTCTATTGATTGGATCTTTTGGGTGGGATACTTTTTGAGTGTTTTGTCACTGTTTTACTGTTTTAAGTATTGCATGAATACTTTACACATTGCCTTTAAGTTAGACTGACTGTTCTATACCAAGCTACTAGAGGGTTGAGCACAGGTTAATTTGGGGCTTGCTTGCACCTTACCCTGACAAGGGATGTGGTTGCTACTTGACCAGGGCTTTCACTCTAGTCAACCAGTAACCCAATTTCTAACACCTCATATTATGATGTCACCCATGTTCCTTTTATTGCAAGATTTTGATAGTGAATTTCACTTTGATAACCCACAGATGTATCCACCACTGCCCTTGTGAACTCTGTGACAGTGAAGGTCTTAGCGAGCTTGTCAGGGAGCCCATCAGGCAGGCCATATGCTTGATGTGGTATTTATTAATCATGAACTTATTTCAGTGGGCCAACAAACTTTCTCCAACGTGGTTGAATCACACTGCTATTCCAATTAGTATTGATCCTCAAACACAGCAAGTACTTCCCTTAGGAAGAAGGAATTTGGAGAGATACGCCTATGGCAGTAGGTCAAAATTCCCAACTTTACCCATGCCCTCAAATTGTGACCACTCACTGATAATATCAATGAGGCAGCAGAAAAATATAATTAATGGATAGCCTTGGCAGTCAATATAGTAGTCCCCAGCTGATGTCATCGGTGATGTCATAAGTAATGTCACCTATGATGTCATTTCAGATGTCATTAATGATGTCATTAACATGTCATGAGTGATGTAATATGTGATATCATAAGAAGTGCATGACAGGATTGCGAGTTATAGTTAGGTAACTAAACCATAACTGGCAAACTTCAGTGTTTTTTGGGTTTTTAAACAAACGTTAGTTCGTATTTTACTCAATCTCCTAAGAATAACATCACTTTAACATTTGGTTTTTCAGTGAATTTCTTTTTTTAATGTAAGTTAGGATATTAGCACTATACCTAACTAAATCATTTTAATCTTCTTTTCAGTGAATTTCAGTTTAAAAAAAAAATCATATTCTAGATTTAGCATATCTAGCACATTCTTTAGGCAGGCAACCCTACTGCCTGGGCCTCGGCCAGACCTTGTGTCTAACCCTGTGCAAGCATCCAGCTTGACCTCTCGTGCACACAATCTCTTGCTGTGCACATAAATACTTGGATGCAGAGTTTCGCCTCTGGCCAATTTGCTATAATGTTGGGTAGTTTTTCTAAAGCTTATTTAATGTATTTTTTTCTTTTTTTTGGTTTCAAACTCTTTTTAGCTACATGAAATAACATCTAGCTCCAATCAACCACGAAATATTACATTTGATTGGCACATTACATTTTAATTGACACTATTCTCTAAAACTTTAAATCATTCATATTTCTTAACTGTTTTGATGATCTTAGGGCCAGATGTACCACCCACCAATTTGTGACTCGCAAATTGGGATGTACAACAGTGTCTCAGACACTGTTTGTGATTCCTAATGGGGTCACAATTTGCATGGCTCATCAATTTTAATGAGGCAGGTGCAATTTGCGAACCCATTAGGAATGGCTAGCACTCACGGGAATGGTGGCCTGCGGGGGTCAGCAGACCACCATGTATGTGACTGCTTTTAAATAAAGCAGTATTTTTTTTTTAAATGCAGCCTGTTTTTCTTAAAGGAAACAGGATGCATTTAAAAAAAAGGAAAATTAAACTTTTCAGTTTCTTTTTTGAAGGGCAGGCAGCGGTCCCCAGCTTAAAAAATATTTTTTGACCCCTTCACTTCTCGTTTGCGAATGGTTTACTACCTACTTGAAGTAGATGGTAAATTGTGAGTGTTTTGCTACCGCAATTGCGGTCACAAAACATTCATACATACAAATGCAAGTCGCTATTAGGAAGGGACGCCCTTGGCACGCCCCATCCTAATAGCGGGTCGCAAACCTCATTTTGCGAATCGGTAAAATTTACTGAGTCGCAAAATGAGGTTTGTACATGGCCATACCCTAAATTGTGGTCACAAACGAGCCGATTGCCAGTTTGCTAATGCAATTTAGGGTCGTACATCTGTCCCTTGGTCTCTTATTTGTTCATTTGATGTTTCATTATTTTTCTGAGTTTTATTGTGTTGTGTTCTTTTTATTTTTTAATTTCTGTTATTAGGCTTTAACAAGAAGAAGACGGTAGGCCAGTCTTAACAAATATCTGCACAGTTTTGATCGGTATTTCCTCGAGAGTCAAATTTTCAGAAAGATTGAATGACATTGTAGGCAGGTGTGTACAAGAACAAAAAAGACATTATCATCACCTTCATCAGTAGGTATTAACACATTGAGGTGGAAATAAAATCCAGGAGAGAGGAGAGAAAGAAATAGGGAATAAAGAAGGAGAAGTGAGACTGGGGAAGATTTGTCATTCAATTGTTTCCTTGCTCCAGGGCGGACATGGTGGCAGTCGCTTCGGCAACGGGGGTATCTGGGGTAAGAGTTGATAAATACATAGGGAGGAGTTGCTATATATCTTGGGGTCTGGCGGAGGGAGGTCGCAACGTGTCATAGACCTATCTGGTAAGGTCGCAACATGACATGCTCTTTAGCCATGAGGCTACTGTAGGCCGGCGCAGGTTACCCCACCGAAGAGTTATTTCTCTTTTAGCCAGTAAAAAGGCGATGGCAGAGAATCAGCGCACCTGCTTGGGGATATCTGCAACGTTACCCAAGAGTGCCAGGAGGGGAGAAGGTTCTAGTGTAAATGAAAGTATACGTGACAATGTCTCAAAAATGGCTTTCCAATGTTCAATAAGGACCGGGCAGGTCCATGCCATGTGTGCGAAATCAGCATTTAACGTCTTACATTTAGGACATTGTGAGGATAAAGAGGGTTCTATTTTGACTAAACTGGCTGGAGTAGTACAGGTTCTGTGTAAAAACGTGAAGTGGAGTAACCCCGGGCGTCGTACTCCGCTCCGTCAGCGGAGTTTGCAGAATTTTACCAACTCTGCGCTCTGCTGGGAACGCGAAGTTGCCACGAAACTCCGACTCCGTGGTGGAGCGGAGTACGAGTCCAGCCCCTTGCAAATTGTTTTTTAAAAACCACTTACCTTCTGTTCTGCCTGCTCTCCTCCTCGCCGCGGTGTCTCCCTTCTTCCGTCATCCTCCTCCTCACGTCCCTGTACGTATTACATCTTGCGTGAACTTGTTGAACTTTTGCCAGGCCTCCTGGACAGCCAGCGTAAAGTCTGGGTATATGGAGATGGTGGTATTTCGATATAGCAGGGGTGCCTTCCATGGGCTAGGCGCAGTTTAGTGTCTTGATCTATGTAATTGAGAAGATGTGCAATTATAGGGTGGGGGCACCTGTGGGAGGCAGCAGGCTCAAGGATCTGTGCACTCGCTCTACAACGAAGGTAGGTGTAAGTGGCTCTGGACCAAAGAGTTCGGTGAGCAGGGACTAAACAAAGAGTGCAGGGGGGCCCATGTTCACCGTTTCCGCAATGCCCATTATACGTATGTTGTTGCATTGCGACCTGGCTTCCAAGTCTTCATTCTCGATGGCAACAGCCTTGAGGAGGCGGTCAGTTTTCTCCAGATGGCGGGCCATGGTGTTTGATGTTTCTTCGACCCCAGACACTCGCTCCTCCACAGCATCCAGGTGCTGACCGTGTCGCTCCAGGATCTCCCCATGCAGTCGAGATGTGAGACTAGGGCATCGAAACGAGTGTCCATGGTTCCAAAACCTTCCCGCAATTCTACCTCGATCACAGTGGCACCATCAAGTGAGTCCGAGAAGCACACAGGGTTGCAGGGATCTTCTGTGTCCGACTTTGCCTCCGAGCAGTCCATTGTTTTGGAGAGTTCAAAGGTTAATCTACGGTGTTTAGGATCTCCGCGACCCATGTTTAGTTTGTAGGGATGCACCAAAGGGGGAGTCCAGGAGGGCCAGGTAGCAGTAGGATTGAAAGTCAATAAAAACCTAGTCAAAAATGGAGTCTGCCAGTGGAGCTAGCAGCACAAGGGGCCGAGGTGGGGAGTGGTTGACCAGCAGTGAAATGAGCAGGAGGGGTGGTCAAACGGGGGGGGCTCGACCAGGCCACCCCCACCATCTGCCTCAGCCAAGCACCAAGATGGAGGGAGGGGAGTCTCACGTGCACAGTATGGACCAGGAGATGAAGAGGAGGTGCAGGCTAGGCCGAAAGTAGTGGGGAAAGTGGCCGCCGGTCTCACTGTCCAATTTGCATGTCTCCGCCAACTATAGGGGTATGAGGAGCCAGTAGCTGTGTCATGCGGGGGGAGGCATCAATGCAGGGGCCTTCCCCAACAGAACAGGAGTGCAGCATATGGTGTGTGGAGGGCCAGAAATGGGGGGCAACAAGGTTTCCAGCCCTCCCCGGTGTGTTCACTGTGAGGCCTCACATCCGGGGTGGGTTCCGGCAGCAGCTGCTCATGTTCAGAGGGAAGAAAGGAGAGAGAGGCGGATGGCAAAAGCCCGCAGACTGCCAATAAGGCCACAATCCCTCTGCCGATGTTGGAGCAAGGCGAGGCCCAACCGCTCCCCTGAAGTGCTGGAAGATGGCGGGCCCAGCAATTCCAGACAGGGCCCACCCGAATTCCCCGGCGCAGCCTACTAGGAGCTGTGGCATAGCGTCAGCCTTGTCAGGGTCACAGCATGGTGCTTGGCCAACACCCTCAGCGGGGAGCACAGATAACGTCCAGCAGCCCAGCAATGGAAGAGGGGGAGAGCGGGGCCCAGCAGGAGTTCACTACCCCGGCCTCAGGCTCACCTGCAGCCCCTGTCACCACAGGGCCTCCGAGGCAGCCGTTCCCAGATAGCGGTGGCAGCGCTCGGCCAGGTGGCCCCAACAGCCCCTCCCAGGTGATCACCACAGCATCCGGGGGATGAGAGGGGTTTCTCCGGCATTCAGCAAACAGATAGGATCGGATGCTGTCTGCATAGTTGTTAAGATGTGGGCATCGGCTCAGAGCTTCAAAGCTGCGTGGCCCCTATTGTGTTGTTTTGGGAATTGCTTGCTGCTTATGCCACAAGGGGTTGAGCAGAGATGATCTCAAATCTATGGTTTGACCTAAGTATATTAAGATTATTGCGTGGGTAGGGGTAACCACTCCCAAATTAGTAATCCCATTTCTGATATTTATGTCACTGTTGGGTTAGGACTTTGTCTAGCAGGTTCCATTCAGTTTTAGGATGAAGAATTGAAAAATACAATTATAGATTTCCAGGAATTAATTGATTTTTAATTGGCAAGAAGTATTTTTGACTCAATCTCCATTCATATCACCTACTGCTGAAATAAGTTGCCCAGACACTGCCTAGAGCAGAGTAAGGTTTTTTAATGGTCTTAATGTTTCTGAAGGCCATGTCATTGGATTGGATTGTGCATATAATAGTGACACACCTGACATAGAAAACTGTAAAATTGAAATGTATTATTTTGGCTCTAGCTAAAAAAGAGTGGGAGAGTTCCTTGCGGTCTTCTCTATGTTATGTTATGTTATTTATTTTTCTAGAGCGCTCATATGCCAAAAATAGGTGCTAGCTGAGAGCCATGAGAAAAGTCCTAATAGTCTGAGTCCTGGTGAAAGTCCGAACAGCCTAATTCCTGGTAAACAGCCATGTTTTCAATGCCTTCCTAAAAAGCAGAATCAAGCTCAATGATTTTATGGTAAAAGGAAGATCTTTACAGGCCTTCACTGCATTAAGTACGCAGCTTCTGCCACCCCAAATGGAATGCTGAAAGGTAGGGACAATCAGTTTTTTTTCAGAGCTAGATCTAAATAGTCTACCGGTTACATACCTAATAAATTTCTCCTTAAAATAAGTCAGGACCCTGGCCATGCAACGCCTTATAGGCGATGCAAAGAGCACTAAAAAGAATAAGCTTCCTAAGTGGGAGCCAATGCAAGTTCCGAATTGCAGAAGAAACAGAATGATATTTTGGAATCTTGTCAAGAGTTCTTGCTGCCGCATTTTGCAGTGTTTTAAGTTTATTCAGAACATGTTGATTAGCATTTAAGTAGAGTGCATTTACATAATCCATTTTAGATAGAACCAAAGCAGTGACAACCGTCTTTTGAGAATTGATCGGAAGGAACAGCAGAAATGTCTTGATCAATGAAGCAGGCAGCTGACGTAACTGCATTGATTTGGTCATGAAGAGAAAAATAGTCATTTATGTTGACTTCTAAATTCCTGACAGTCCTGCCAGGTGTAGGAAGTGCACCAAGACCTGAGGGCCACCAAACAGTGGACCAGAAAGACGGATTAGGGTTAAAAAGCAGGACCTCTGTCTTAGCAGAGTTAAACTTAAGGCAGTTGCCTGCCATCCAGGAACCGATTGCCCACATACAGTTGCAGAAGTTGGAACCCACTGCAGCATCATCTGAATTAACAGAAACCCCGATCTGGGTGTCATCAGCATAGTATGTAAGTGAGAGCCCAACAGATCTATATCAGTTCTACCAATGGTGTGACATAGATATTAAACAATGTTGGACTAAGCGAGGACCCCTGAGGGACCCGGCAAGGCAGCCTGTAATGGTTGGATGCAAACTCAGCCACTCTGACTGACTTCGTCCAGTTGTTCGGAAAAGAGCTTCAAGCAGTTCCTATCACACCAAAGCAGCTGCTGAATCAGCATCAGAAGTAAGATCTAAATCAAAATTGAGATCCCTTAAAATAGTGAAGTCTTTGGATAGAATGTTAGCTTCCAGTAGCTTGCTAATATCCTGTGCAAACACTGAACGGTGGTCCAGTGGGCTTTAAGCTAATAAGCCTTTAAAGGTTTGATTTTCAGCAATATCAACACTAAAAGATAAAGCTTTGCAAAGCAAAGAGGTAATTGGGATACAACGGGTAATATATTAATTTTTGTAAATTTCTGCAATGTCACTGCCTTTCCTCCCAAACTCGTCATGTCTGTGGATATCACAGCATTCTGGGATGGCCATAGAAAGATCAGGGCCGGTGGTGGCATCTGCCCATGACTCTGTGACAAACACCAAAGAAGGATTGTAGTCACTTACAAAAAGAGTAAATTCAGAGCTATGCTTCATCAAAGATCTAGCACTGATAAGTACACACATCAGAGAGCATAACACAGGTGAGAGTATTTGTGTGTTGCAAGCCGGGCAGACAGGAGAGCCTAACGACCATAGCTCAATCACCAGAAATGTTAATAGCCAGAAGAGAGCAACAGGAATACCTTAAGCTTGGTTCTGTTTGAGAGATAAACCCAACATAGAGGCTGGCACTGGTCGTGGTCCGGACGCGGTTCGGAAGCAGACGGGTGCAGAAGGGCTTGCCTCTAGAGCGCCTCTGGTGCTCCCGCGGCATAGATGACCTGATCTGGAACCTAAATAGCCCGCCATGATGTAAGTGCCATGGGCATGGCTTGCTTGCGCTCTAGTGCAGCAAGGGAAGCCCAAAAAAACAGCAACCCCTGACTTCAAACTCAGGCTCCCCCAAGTCAGAAGACTACTGGTAAACTAAATCTAAATTAAGCCTGATCGATTCTATGCAAAACATTTTTTTAAACAAGTGTTGGTATATCTACAGGACTGGATTTCAGAAGAGGTTATCTTGTCTGATTTGCAGCCAGGCTTCAGAGCAAATGTTAGCACTTCAGACCAGGTTTTCCGGTTTCCTTGCATTTACTGGAGAGAAGTAGTAATAAATGCGGGCAAGCTTTTTGTTGCCTTTGTTGATTTACACACGGCTTTCAACCTGGTTCCCAGGGGTAAGCTCTGTAGTGTGTTGGAGAAAATGGGCATTCCTGCTCACCAATTGAACATCTTGGTGAGGTTGCATGCTGACAATATGGACCAAGTAAGATAGGGGGAGGATGGGTAGGTAACGGAACTGTTAGAAATGGGATTTCTGGTTGGCTAAGGCTTGCGCCAAAGCCAGGCAGAGACCACCACTCTAGTCAGGGCGAGGGAGTTACACGCCAAAGATAACCCCTGCTCACCCCCTTGGTAGCTTGGCACGAGCAGTAAGGCTTATCCCGGAGGCAATGTGTAAAGCGTTTGCGCAACATACTCACACAGCAGCAGCCCACTAGGCACACCACAAAAGGAACTCCACACACGGTTATATAAAAAAATAGCGTTTGTATTGTCATAAACACATTAGAATAATAATCACACAATATACACTGTGCCACCTGGCACTAGGCAATATTTACAGGGGATTATATACACCTGATAGGGCCAATCGGGCCACTGTCAGAACCATCACAAATGCACAAATAGTAAATAACGCACCCAGTAACTACTGATAGAATAATGACCTCAGCATTATCACCTGCAACATAAACACATTATGCACATAATCTCATCCCCAAACGCATTTAGAGGCATGAATCACAGTAGAGAATCACATTTCCTAACATTACATCAGGCACTGACCCCCCCTGGCCAACTGGCCTTCTCTAGGGCTCAAATGCCCTCTGTCCAGAATGTCAGGGCGCTCTGCTGCCACTGCAGCCAAAGCAAAAGTGCGCAATGCGCGGGCACCAAGGTGCCTCTTGGGTCCCCTCCTGGGACTCCTCAATGCGCCCTGGCCTAAACGTAGCAGCTGCCCACTAATTGCTGGGCAGCTGGGAACATCACTGGCACAAACTGAGCCACCTGAGCCCCTCTCTGGGACTCTCTAAAAACAAAATGCTGCCCAAGTTGCAGAATCCACACTTTGCGCAATTGCGCTGTGGCACGGTGGAGCGTCTCCCTTCTCCTTATTACCATCAAAAATGCTCCCCAACGTTGCAGCTGCCCTCTGTCTGGTGGGGCAGCTGTGGCATCACCCTGGGCACTGTAGTGCCTCTTGAGCCCCACTGGCCCTAGAAACAATATGTGGCACCGTTGGAGCGGCCCGCTGTTCCGCGGGGCCGCTCTGGGAAAACAAATACCACTGCCCCTGGTGCCTCGCGGGCACCAACAAAACGAAAAACGGCCTCAGCCCCACTCACCGGGCTTTCTGGTGCTGCTCCTCTCCCCGCGCCGGGGGTCCTCCTCACTTGGGGACACCCTCCTTGGCTCTCGGGGGCAGGCTCGGCGGTATTGGCAGCACGCGGGGCTCTCTCCTCACCACGGGAGCCCCTCTGGTCCACCACAGCACCTTTCCTCCTTTCCGGCTGTCCGTTAGCTCTGCCCACCAGCACACAGCTCACACTGGCAGGGGGGGGCCCGCGAGCCTCTGGTTTTCACCTGGACTCCTCTTGACGTCCCGCGGGGCTCCCACTAGCACACGGGGGCCCCGCTCTCCTCTCCGCAGTCGGCTGAATTGCCGCGTCACCCCGCCTCTCCCACCGGCCGTCACGGTCGGGTCTTGGCTCCGCCCCCAACCAGGCACCACTTTGCCTGTCTTCCGGGCCGCGGCGGTGCCTGGCGGTGGCTTTCTCTTTTGTTCTGCGGCAAGTGCGGGGTGGGCTCCCGCCGCGAAATAAAACACCGACGTGGGGTGGGCTCCCGCTACTTTACGCAACTCACCACAGTGCGGGGTGGGCTCTCGCCGGCAAGGCTGCACGAACGCGGGGTGGGCTCCCGCTCTCTTTCAGCAGCAGCAGTGCGGGGTGGGCTCCCGCTCTGCTGCAGAAGCGCCAAAAATGCTGGGGAATCCCACGTCGCAGCCCAGTGCTGCAGCTCAAAAACAGAAGCGCTCTCCTCAACCGTAGGCAGATAGCGCTCCACGAGGCGCTAGGTCCAAGGCAAAGGTCAGGGGGCACAAGGCTGGGCTCAGGCAGGCCAGCACACAGGGCCCTCCAGCAGGGAGGCAGTCCCTCGTGGCGGTTCCTCCTGGAGCCCAGCAGCAGCAGCCCCCAGCGTCAGGACAAGCACAGGAACCAGCTCAAAATCATGGGGTCACTGCCCCTATACTTATACTCCATTTCCCTTTGTCTGCGTCAGCACAGGGCTTGGGGGAACCAGATGCAACTGGTTTTGGGGCACTTTGTTTTCCAAGCTCCTCTTCCCCTTTGTCAGGTGGGGGCTAGGTACTCAGACACACCACAGGGGGCGGAGCCAGCATTGTACAGCCTGGGCACAGTCCTATTCAGAGTCAGGGGATTACTCCTCCCACTACCCTTAGCCCTGGTGTCCCATTCAGCCTAGAGCTGACTCACCCTGCCCCTCCTGGAGCCACACACACCTCCCAGCCCCTGTCACTCACAAAGCCAGACATGCAATTCACATCAGGCAGGCAGACACATAGCACACAGAAATGCCAACTTCTAAAAGTGGCATTTCTCCACCAGTCACCATAAATCTGCTCACACCATTGCGCAGCATTTATTCACACAAATTCATACATACTAGACTTGACCACACTGCTCCTCTCATAACAGGAATTGCCACTGACACACATTCATCAGGGAATTCCCCATGCATTCCTAAGGAAGGGCAGGCCAATCTCACTAAATGTAACACAGAGCGCACGCACTTTACACTGGACAGCAGTGCTAAAGTGCCCAGAGGCCTAAAACCACCAACACTACACAGGGAAAAGGCTAGAAGACAGGCAAAAAGTTTAGGGGTGAACCTGCCAAAAGGCCCAAGTCCAACAGGAACCCTGTAAGATAGATCATGGGGTTAGGCAGAGATGCGTCCTCGCCCCCTGTTCTCCCTTTATTTTAATGGGGTGATTGAATATTTGAAGAAGGAGGTGCAATGCTTCTAAACTTGGGGTGAGGAGGGTTCCGGTCTTCTCTTCACAGACGATACCCTGCTGATTTCAAAGTCACTTCAGGGGCTCCAGTTGTTACTCGACCTTTCCAATTCCTTTTGTGATGAGCGGGGCTTGGAGCTTAATAGCTCCAAGACTAAGGGGCCGATTCCGATTCGGGCCGGAAATCTCTCCGACCGAGCCGGACCCGGAGAGATTTCCGACCGAATCGGACCCGTGCAGCCCGACCGAACGAGTACGATGCGTCCGTATGCTATTGTACTCGAGTCGGTCGGACTCCCATTGAAGTCAATGGGAGCCGGTCGTACAACGCGTACGCGGGCTCCCATTGCCTCAATGGGTGCGAGGCAAACAAGGGCGCCCCCTACAGCGTGTACGCGGTGAAGCGACTCGCGCCGTACACGCACAGGTAGGGGGGACCCATGGGTCCCCCCTGTGTGCGACTCGCGCGGCTACGCGTACAGGTGGGTCCGACACGGACCCCCGAAGTACGGCTCCGACTGCTCTTTCGAGCCAGGCGGCGCGTGTCGGTCGGACTGCTCACGGCGCGCATCGTACTTACCCGGCCGGGGAACGTCTCCATTGCGCGGTGCGAGTCGTGTCCGAGCGAGTCGGTCGGTGTAGTCCGACCCGGGAACGTGTCGGTCGGAGCGGTTGGGACGCCTGAACGAGTCGGTCGGCGATTTCGCATCGTACTCGCTCGTCCGGACGCACGTACGAATCGGTCAGGAAATAGGGCTCTGAATCGGATCCAGTTAAGCCGAATCCGATTCGGAGCCCTACCGGCCGAGATCGGAATCGGCCCCTAAGTGTATGTTTTTTCCCATTTGAAAGGAGAATCACTGTAAAAGATGCATGCTAGTGGGGAATACCCTTTTGGATCAGGTAGCTGCCTTTGAGTACTTAGGCATTAGACTCATATCCAACCTGAGTTGGGTTCCTCAGTTGAAGAAGGCCCACATTTCTGTAATATAGCAGACAACAAACATAGCCAAGATCCTCAGAAGAAATTCATCTAGAAGGGTTGTCCCAGCTCTTGAAATTTACAATGTAAATGCAATGGGGTCTGTAATGTATGGGGCAGATTTGTGAGGAAGTTCGAACATCCGTAGTCTAGTCACTGTGGAGCATATGTTTTTTGAGATCTATATTAAACATTCCTCCAAGTACTCCACTGTTGCAAGTATACTACCACAGATAAAGATTGCCCATACAATAGAATGTAGACTCCTTACTTTCTGGCACCAGCTGTGGACTACCCCAGTCCTTGAACCGTATCGGGAAGGGATAAGAGATCTTATGGTTCCACAGTGCATTGAGAAGACCCCCTGGTTCTGAACCCTAAAGGCACTTCAACAGAAACTCGGTGAGCTTGATCCCATGAGATAGGAACATAGGTCACTATTGGGAGTTTGTAACCAGTGAAATTGTGACAGAGAGCAAAGGAACGCTGTCATTAGCCTTGATTGACATAAAACCATATCCATGCTATGAAGCAATCAATGACGAAATTATCCCAGCCCTAGCACGTAAGTTAAATCTTCAATTTAGAAACAGTACCCTACCCATTAAAGTGTAAAAATGGTGAGGTTGATGATCAATGCCCCATATGCCATGGGGGTTCAGAATAGTTGGGACACATATTATTTTTTTGTCCTTGCTGTCATAAACTTTAGGCCAAGTTGAATGTGCTCCTTTGCAAGAATCTGTGCACCACGAGGTTTCTAGATGCACTTAGCATCCTAAAAACCGACACAAGTATAGTACTTGTGTTTGTTATTGCCAAATATCTCATAGCACTATGGCTGAATCACATCAAGCCTCTAGAGAGCGAGGCTTAAATGTTGGTAGGATGTTGAGTACTTCAACTGTGTCTATATGTTCCAACACAATGATACCTCAGAGCGACAAGCGGGTCGGGATGTCCCTATATAGTAGCAAATATACTAGCTTAAAACTATTGTAATGGGAACGTCTGTGCTATTCATGTTTTAACTTCCTTCTTGTTATGGAACTATCATAGAGCTATTATTTGTTTTTAACAATCTTGGGAAATCAGATGCTCTGTACTACTATGGTTTCACATTCTAGAGATAATGGCTATGCACTGGACATTTTGGGGCATATCTACAAAGAAGTGGAGGAGCGTGTTGTTAGCCTCCTTGACTTAACTACACGCTCCGTCACTTCTGAAACGCAGGGCTGCATCATATTTACAAGAATATGGTGCAGCCCTGCGTTTCCCCCTGCGCTGGTGCTAAGTTTAGCAGCCTAGCGCCAACGTAGGCATCCTTGTACCATAGTGCAAGGGTGTGTGCGTTCAGGGGAAGATTGTTTATGTACAGGAAGGCCCCCCTTCCTGCCCATAAACAATCTTTAAATGCCACACAGAAGTTGCAAAAAGGCATTTTTTTAAAATAATTGTTTATTTGCAGGAAGGGGGACCTTACTGTTCATAAACAATCATTGGCCTTTTGCTGTTTTCATGTGTGCTGCACAACACAGCACACATGAAAACAGCAAAAACGAGGAGAAATGAAACATTTCTCCTCTTTGCGCCAGGGTAAGACCAGGTTTTCTGTGGTCTTAATTCTGGCGCTGCCTCCTATTTACGCCATCCTTGTAAATAGGAGGCAGCGTCAGAATCAATGGGTGTTGCGGTGGAACGCTCACAGCAACACCCATTGCCCTCCTCTTTCACGCTAAGCAAAGGGTGAAAGGGGGCCTTCTTTACAAGGCAGCGTTAAGCCACGTTAAGTGGCTTAACACTGCCTTGTAAATGAGGCAAAGCCCCTATCGCCACAGGAACGTCCTAAAAAGTGACATTCCTGTGGTGATAGGGGATTGTACATATATACCTTTATTTCAAATAAAAATTGTTGTTTACCCAAAAGAGGTATTGGGCAAGAATTTGCCAAGAAGCCTTTATCTTGTATGTTGTTGGTTTGAGTTGTCTGACGTCCCGAGTTTTTATGACTACACAATTGTTTTTATATCCATGCAAAGCCAGAAAGTGATTTTATAATATTGTAGTTTTACCTTTATTTGATTTAAGGACTTTTATAAATATGTACTAATATGAAGATTGTACTTTTATGACCCTAGTGATCGAAAATAAAATTATAAATGAAATTTATTTGACATTTCATTTTGAGTTATGTTTTTTCCTGGGGCTGCTGACATGGACTCTCACAGAAAGAGGTGTGATGTGACCTTTTCCATATTTACCGCCAAAAGTCATGCTTGTGCAGCTAAATGATTTGATGTTGTTTATGTTAGGGGTTTTCTCTTCTCCATGACTTTGTAGAGAGAGAGACTGCTCTTTTACATTGCATGATTTGTTGTTCCACTTCTTCCTAACCATCTTCCCTGGTTCAAGAATTCACTCTCTGTGCTTAGAGGAGATTGGAACCAGACTTGTGTGATACAGAAGCTAGGTTCTTGGGTGCTGGAATCAGAGAAGGATGCCAATGAGGTCTTATGAAGTACTTGAATTGAGGTGGGCTGGCCGTAAACCTTTAGAAAGTTGGAAACCAATAATATCTGAATCTCTGAATTACAAAAGGATTGTTTGCTGATTGAACAAATACATAGTCAAATGAAGTGTCAAATTTCAACCTTTTCAGGTTCCCTTTGCCACCTCTATATCTACATTTGGGTCTAGTGATCATCGTTTCTCAGTCAATAATTGCTTGCTGTGTTCCTCCAATTGTCAAAGGATTCACAAGAATTCCCAGGAGTGCAGAATTTGTACATTCTATGTTTACTCTTCCTACCCTATATGTACTATTGTGCATAGTATGTTTCATGACCAGCAGCAGGGTTGTATCTTTAAGTACATGGGATCAGCATTATTTAATGGCAAACACTATGGATGATGTACATATACACCTTTATTTCAAATAAAAATTGTGAACTGTTGTTTACCCAAAAGAGGTATTGGGCAAGAAATTACCAAGAAGCCTTTATCTTGTATGTTGTTGGTTTGAGTTGTCTGACGTCCCGAGTTTTTATGACTACACAATTGTTTTTATATCCATGCCAAGCCAGAAGGTGATCTTATAATATTGTATTTTTACCTTTATTTGATTTAAGGACTTTTATAAATATGTACTAATATGAAGATTGCACTTTTATGATCCTAGTGATCGAAAATAAAATTATAAATGAAATTTATTTGACATTTCATTTTTAGTTATGTTTTTTCTGGGGCTGCTGACATGGACTCTCACAGAAAGAGATGTGGTGTGACCTTGTCCATATTTACCGCCAAAAGATCATGCTTGTGCAGCTAAATGATTTGATTTTGTTTATGTTAGGGGTTTTCTCTTCTCCATGACTTTGTATGACTAGTGATAGAATGGTAGGGCCTGGTGTTTTTGTCGATTGTCTGTGCTGTTCTTGCTTTTGTGATCTGCCCTTTATGAATACAATGGCATGGTCTGCAAGAATACTTATGATATGTGAAGTCAAATAAGGCCCTGACTGGTAGCCCGTGTGTGAATGAGGTCAGCGAATGCCCTGGCTTTTTCTCCCCTTACAAAGAACCGCTAATCAATTTAGAAATCCCCACCTGCCTAGTTGGAATATCTAGTCTGAATTTGAGCCTCCACACTGGTGGCTCTACTGTAGGCTGAATGAAATGCAAAGCAGATGCCATATTGTTTTTACCCTGCTCATCATGTATGTTTGTTTTACATAAAAATAACTCCCAAAGCCAGAGTCTGTAGCTGTAACTTAAACAATCAAATGCCCTGATATGCAGCACAATTTCTCCCTGCCTGTCATGGTCATTGAAGGATTACCCTTCTAGTGAAAGTCACTATTCCCTAAATAGGGTGAGGTGACCTTGACTATGACCTGCTTGCTTTGCCACAGAGAGGCCACCAATTTAAGGATATCTACCGGTGGAGTCAGCTAAAGCACTGCTGGTAAACACAGCACTTCATCAGACTCTAAATGAGGAGGGAGAACCATAAGTATGGCGTGATAGGAGCCTCATCAATTTATGGCATGGCTCCCACTATGCCAAACTCTAAATGGACATGACTGTATTTATGTTGGTCTTGAAACTGTGATCCTTTGTTTGGATTCTGAGTGCTTGTTCCATTGTATGGTAGATTTCCATAGGTTTTCAGGGTTTTTAACCATATGTTGTTAGACATTCCAATTGTTGGTAGATGTAGACATTTATTCTTGATATCAGGGCCATAGCTGGGATAATGTTAAAGGTTCGGGACTGTTTGTCCCTGAAAGATTTGTGCAGATGCAAATTTAGTGACAAAGTGTCACTAAATATCCCAAGAAAATGGACCCAATACATTCACCCTTTGTCAACTTACAAAATGTTGTTTTGTTATTGTTCCTATATTGTTATTCATAAAATATTTGTCATTCTCTACAGAGAATTGTAATCAGAAATTACCTATTTTTCTGTGCAACCACATCCTCGCTTCATAGCTAGGGGTGGGCGGAATTTGCGTAGTCGCGCTACGCAAAGCTCCGCGAAACGGTAAAAAATCTCCGCGAGCACGCAAAAGTTCCGCGAACACGCGGAATTGCTTGTTCCGCCCGTTCGCGATGCTTTTTTCCTGTTCGCGAACCCTGTTTGCGTGTTCGGGGAGAAATATCTCGCGAACACGCATTTTGAAAGCGAGAACAAGCAAAAAACTCCGTGAAGCCGCGGATCGCGGAATTTTTGGCAATTTCGCGTTCTCCGCGGAACGCGAAATTACCCAAATTCCGCAAATTCCACGAGCGGAACGGAATTTACTGCCCAGGCCTACTTCATACAACCCACTACTTTGGGGCCGATTCCGATTCGGGCCGGAAAATGTACCGACCGACTCGGTAAGGGAATATTGTCCGACCGACACGTACCGGCGCTGCCCGATCCGCGTAGTACGATGCAATGCATGTGAATCACGACCGACTCGCACGGAACACAAGCCGAACGACCGAACCGCACGGAAACCAGCTATCCGGCCGGAAAACCACGCAAATCGAACCGACCGACGCACCAGGAATGAACCTGACAGAAACGTACCCGCGAACTCAGACCCACGCAGTACGATGCAATGCGTGGAAAACCAGACCGAGTCGCACGGAGCCCAAGCCGCACGACCGACACGCATACAAAACCGAGCCGAAGCAACCCAATACTCCGCGACCGACACGTACGCCGCACATGAAACACAGTAGAAACACAGCTTGAAAGACTCGGAGAAGCCTGCACAAGCCAACTTCAGTGTCCTACTCGGTCAGAAGAACGTCTCCAACATGCCCAAAACCCACAAAGGAAAAATACAAAAAAAAGGGCCAAACAAGCAATGACAAAGTCAATAAATACAGGGGTGAAAAAACATGGAACAAAGACACACCCACAACCCCACCCATATAAAGGCCACAAATCACTACCATGAGCCTTTGCAAATTCAACTGACCTGCCAGCAAAGAACACCATCAGACAGCAACCACAGACACACTCACAACTCATCCATCACACAAGCCACACACCATTAGCACCTCCCAAATAGCACCCTCACATACACCCAGCAAAACCCACACCCACCCACCCTCACTTGCACACTCACACACACATCAACACCCACCACCACCCCTCACCATGCCCCCAAAGAAGAATCCAAAGTTCCTAGACAGTGAATTGGAAGTCCTGGTAGATGAGATCCTCAGGGTAGAGCCACAGTTGTTTGGTACATTGGTCCAACAGACACCCATGTCGCAGAAAACCAAGATGTGGGAAAGGATCGTCGACAGGGTGAACGCACAATCACCATGTTTGCGCACAAAGGAAGACATCCAGAACAGGTGGTATGATGTGCGCAGGAGGGTCAAGGACCTACTAAAGAAGGATTACGCCTTGAGTCATCGCACCGGCAGTGGCCCTCCTGCCAAACCAGTATACCTCAGGCCCTGGAAGGAGAAGGTGCGGGCCATCCTACCACCAGTGAGCATATATGGACTATCAAACATCCCAAAGCCTGGTGAGTACACAACCAATATACCCAATATTGTGTGACAATACACACACATCACTGTCAAGGGGATAGTCAAACCATGCACCCTTAGCAAATCCACAGCAACCAAAACATGTATGTTAGTCAGACAAACACAATACCTGCCATCTCATAGTGATATGTAACTGTGTCATGACATGTACAAACCTAACAACAAATAGAGCAAGGCAGTGGCACAAATCTAACCAACAAACACTGTCAGACATTTTGCCACCACTAGAACACCACCTCACAGGGAAGCTCACTGAAAGGAAGGAATTATGTGTATGCTGGTGAAGTCAGTGTAGCCAATAGCATGATGGGAGTTGCAGTCACAGATATTGGTCACCCTCACAATTGGCCCATCAACACCACTCTGAACCATGCTCACATCACAGGGAGTGGAAAAGAACTGACAAGATGGCTGACACTGGGTACTGTTGTGGGGAGTACCAGGCCCTGCTGGGAACTGGGCACCAACCAACAGCAGGTCACCACTGACTGACATCCTGAAAGACAACTTGCACTAACTGCAATGGAAGCATGTTCCATGGTGGGATATCTGGCTGGGTGGGAAGGAGGACTGACAGCTCTGACCATAGTCACAAGCAGCTTTTCTCACACACCCCCTTAACACAAAGTCCACACAGCTCACCTGGGAGAATGCAATGCCTCACACTCTAATTAAATATCCCACAAAGAACCACCACCCTGGGTTATGCTGTGTGAAGCACAGGGACACTCTTGGGACTTGTAGCCAAACAAACGCCAGGACAACACTGTCAGCCATCCTGTCAGCACAGGCACACTACCCCACAGGGAAGCAGAGTCAAAAGGAAGGAAGTATGGGCATGCTGGGAAGGGGGGGGTGTAGGCAATGGCATGATGGGAGTTGTAGTCACAGCTCAACATCCCTCACCCGCATGGCCCAGCAAGCTCACACTGAAGCATGCACACCTCACAGGGAGTGAAAAGCCACTTCAAATATGTCTGACAATGGTCCTCTGTTGTGGGGAGTACCAGGCCCTGCTGGGAACTGGGCACCAACCAACAGCAGGACACCACTGACCGACATCCTGAAAGACAACTTGCACTCCCTGCAATGGAAGCATGTTCCATGGTGGGATATCTGGCTGGGTGGGAAGGAGGACTGACAGCTCTGACCATAGTCACAAGCAGCTTGTCTCACACACCCCCTTAACACAAACTCCACACAACTCACCTGGGAGAATGCAATGCCTCACACTCTAATTAAATATCCCACAAAGAACCACCACCCTGGGTTATGGTGTGTGAAGCACAGGGACACTCTTGGGACTTGTAGCCAAACAAACGCCAGGACAACACTGTCAGCCATCCTGTCAGCACAGGCACCCTACCCCACAGGGAAGCAGAGTCAAAAGGAAGGAAGTATGGGCATCCTGGGAAGGGGGGCTGTAGGCAATGGCATGATGGGAGTTGTAATCACAGATATTGGTCACCCTCACAATTGGCCCATCAACACCACTCTGAACCATTCTCACATCACAGGGAGTGGAAAAGAACTGACAAGATGGCTGACACTGGGTACTGCTGTGGGGAGCACAAGGCCCTGCTGGGAACTGTGCACCAACCAACAGCTCGACACCACTGACTGACATCTTGCCATTGCTGTCACACTCACACACAGTGAAGTCGACTCAAAAGGAAGGAAGTATGGGCATGCTTGGAAGGGGGGTGTAGGCAATAGCATGATGGGAGTGGTAGTCACAGCTCAACATCCCCCACCCACATGGCCCAGCAAGCTCACACTGAAGCATGCACACCTCACAGGGAGTGAAAAGCCACTTCAAAGATGTCTGACAATGGTCCTCTGTTGTGGGGAGTACCAGGCCCTGCTGGGAACTGGGCACCAACCAACAGCAGGACACCACTGACTGACATCCTGAGAGTTAACCTGCACCCACTGCAAGGGTGGCATGCTTCATGGTGGGATAACTGGGCTGGGGGGAGAAGGAGGTCCGGATGTCAACCAAATACCACCAATGCAGGTCATGCACACACCTCAACATCCACATTGCAAAGCATCAGATTGGCAGGACAATGAGCCACACCAATATCAACCACTGATTGTGACAACTTAGGACAATGCAATGTACAGGGCTGCATCCAGAGGTACAGTCTCAACTGCCATGTGTTTGAACCATTGATGCCTGCAGAAACATAACATACATTGTGTGTCTCTTCCAAAAACAGGTGATAATGGGGACACAGCAGCAGATGAGGAGGAGTCCCTGTCCCAGGCTCCGGTGGCCCATGAGCTCTCTGGTGTGGAACAGCCTCTGCCCTCATCGGATGGCGAAGACCAACCTGGCACCTCCGGTGTGAGTCATCATGCAGCACCAGCAGGACCACCATCTGCACCCCCTGTACCCATTCCTCCAACATCTGCCAACACACAGACCACCCCCGCCGACACGGACAGACCAAGGACACTCAATAACAACAGCACAGGGACCACAGCCCACCGTGAAGCAACAGACAACAACCCCAGTACCAACCCCCAAGGGGGCCTAGGGTCACCTGTGCGTGCCACCGCAGGTCCCGCACGTGTGGCCAGGGGTGGTGGGAGCGGTGGTAGGCAGAGATCACTGTTTGCAGAGGGGTCTGGACTGCATGATGACCCACAACTGGTACGCATTGCTGATGCGTACCAGAATAGCACCGGAGCGGTCAGCCAGGTAGTGGGGATCCTCAAGGACATTCAACAGCAGCAGGCTGCCCATCATGCCCGCTTGGACTCCCACATGTCCCGTATGGAGACACACATGTCCTGTGTGGAGACACACATGTCTGACATGGAGTCCAAGTGGGACACATTGGAAAAACTGACAGCGGTGCAGGGGGACATATTGACATGCCTCCGCCAGATTAGCAACAACATGGCCACACCTCCCTGTGTGCCCACAACATCTGGTGCTGCAATAATTGCAACTGCCACAGGGAGGGAGGATGACTCTGGTGGAGAGTCCTCTGCACCGCAGCGGCCTGCACGTGAGGGTCCCCCCAGAAAGAAGAGGGGCCGTCCGAGGAAGGACAACTGAGAGGCCGATGGCCATGTACATCCCGCAGGAACCCAACACCTGTTCTGGAAATTCTCCTTTGTGTGCAAACTGTTCACCCTGTCAAATGCAACACAACTCTCACTCATGACATGGGGAGTTTAAGTTGGACTAATGCATCAGATGACTGTGGACTTTACTCAGGACATTTCTGCTACCAACACTTCCAACTCATCTGGGAACTTCGGATTCCAATCCCAATGTACAGCACCCACCATCCTGTGCACTATCCTCACACATGTATGTAAATAAACTCACTAATACACCATACTTGCCTCTGTTGTGATTCCAACGTTGTTTTTGTCATGGAGATGATGATCTGCTAAATTACACTGTGCATGCTAACTGCTACAGCAAGTTCAACACCGTCATGTGAGTCATGGAGACGTGGCACATATGAGGGAGACACACCACTAGGGCAACACAACACATACACACCAGGGCCATCTGACTCATCACCTACACTGATGTTGCCAGGAAATACAGTGGAATGCACAGACACCACACCTATTCACAGTCTGTGTTAACTAGCCCACAGGTGCAGTAAGCAAATGTCAGTCAGATGTGTGACCACAGACAACGCACATCCCAAAGTGAAGCACAGGTTTATTATACATTTGCAACATGTTGTTTCTACTACAGATGCAAGGTAATCCCACGTGGCAGTGGCCACACAGTCAACAAGTGTTGAAGAAATAAAGTCCAGGGGTGTGGGGCACATCACCTGTAGGGAAACGACTGCTTCCACCCTGGAAGTTGAATCATGGTGTCGGGGGATCCGAGTTGACCAAACAACTCTGAAAGCACCCTGTGAAGGACAGACATGACACACAGTCAAAAGCACTGAAGAACAGGACAGAACTGCAATACTCATGCCCAATACATGTCACAAGATACCTACACAAAACCAAGTTAGCATGTCAACACTGTTGGGGAGTACAGACTACCTGTAAGGACACATCGCTGCACGCATCCAGTCAAGTAGCACATGGCCACACTCAAACAGCAACAGAGCACCACCAACACATATCATGCAAACTCAAATCATTGACATGACATCTCTGGATACTCACATTCAGCTGAAGAAGTTGGTGATGAGCTGTGTGCGGACATCACCATCATCATCATCATCACTGGCATTGTGGCCCAGGCCAGGATCCTCCACAGGTGGCGGATGTTGGTCATCGTCATCCAGGATGAGAGGCAACTCCTTCTGCACTGCCAGGTTGTGTAGCATGCAGCAGACGATGACAATCTTGCACACCTTTGCTGGGGCATATGGGAGGGCCCCTCCTGTCTTGTCCAGGCAGCGAAAGCGGCTCTTCAGGAGACCAAATGTCCACTTGATCACTCTCCTGGTCCGACCATTTGCCTCATTGTAGCGCATCTGGGCTGGTGTCACAGGGTTCCTGAGGGGTGTCAGCAACCACGGCATGTTGGGGTATCCAGAGTCACCTACATACAGACAATTGCACATTAGCTTAGTTGGGTAAAGAGGGTGGAATACAACATTGCCGAACACACACAATGGTAAAAAGTCAGTACACACCGACAAGCCAGGCACGCTGGTTCTGCATCTGTGACATCATCCTCGGGATGCGACTACTCCTCATCACGTAGGCATCGTGTGCAGAACCGGGGAAATGTGCACACACATGTGAGATGCTCATATCTGCAAGACATACCACCAGAGCATTGATAGAATGGTAATGTTTCCTGTTCCTGTATGCCTGCTCATGTGCCTGTGGTGGTACCAAAGCCACATGTGTCCCATCAATGGAGCCAATGACATGTGGCATCCTCCCCAGGGCATAGAAGTCACTCTTGACGTCAGTGAGGTGTTGACGTTTAGGGAAATAGATGTACTGGTTCAGGTATCTCAACATTGCCTCCAAAACATCGCGTAGCACACGGCTGAACATGGTCTGTGACATCCCACCAGCAGACGCAACAGTGTGTTGAAAGGTACCAGTGGCAAAGAAGTGTAGGGCTGCCATCACCTTCACCTTGGGGGTCAGCGCTGTAGGGTATGTCCGGCCAGGTTGCAAATGTGAGGCCAACCGCACCGTCAATTCCTCAATCAGCGGCCTGTTGAAGCGGTACCGTCGGATGCAGTCACGTTCCACCATGGTTGCAAGGTGAGGGAATGGTCTATGGACAGCTGGTGCCCTGCAGTGCATAGGTGAACAAAGAAAGATTGTCAGTCACCCCACATATGTGGCATTGACCATACTCAATATCACATGATACATCATTACGAGACACAAGTACTTGATGTGTGTGCCGTTCTGTATGGACATATATGGCACCTACATGGCCAACATCTAACATCACAGTTCAACATGTGTTGACAACAAGTTCCAGGTCGTGCTATGGGAAATCATTAGGCTGTGTCACAGTACCCATGTACTGCTGTCACGTTCCAAACACACACCACAGTGACAAGTGAGGACAGATGTGCCACAGGCATCACAGCTCATTGACAGGTAGATTCCCAGGGACCCTGTATTGCCACATGGACAGTGGCATGACATGGCATATCATGTACACGTCAGCAAAACAACCATGACTCCCACAGGTAGTGGCCCCTGTTGCCTCTGCAGGACAGACATGGACGTCTGTGACACACACACGCACAACATCAAAGTAGATGCACAAACAACGTGGATGTGGAGACTGTCTCCCATTGTGCACATTGAATCAGAGACATCTGAAACACAACATGCACACAGACTGTGGAGGGCCATCACTATTGTGGCAATGGGTCACCCTGTGACGTACATACCTTCCCACATGGGACTCAGGGTGTATGTGACATGACATACACATACACAACCTGGAAATGTGACCATGCCACATGCCCTGAACTGAACAGTTGCACATCACAGTGGTCATGTGCTCAACACACAAAGGATTCTGTCCCCATGAACACGTGCACAGCCTGGGAGTGGCTGCCCCCAAGTGCCACCAAAAAACACATGTTGACCCCCATACACACACAGGTAATGCAGCCTTACATGCCTTAGGATACAGTGTGGACAGGCTGTGGTGTTGTAGGTGTGCCCCTGAGTCCCTGGCAAGTAATTGTGGCTGGCATACGTTCACCAGTGACAACCATGGTGACATATGCGAGTGATTTGTACAGGGACGCGTTGTACAGCAATGGACCGATCGGTGCGCACGCATTGGCCATTGCATATGATGTGGACAGATGCGTGTTGTCATCCGACATACGCGTTGTACAGCAATGGACCGATCGGTGCGCACGCATTGGCCATTGCATATGATGTGGACGGATGCGTGTTGTTTTTCGAAATACGCGTTGTACAGCAATGGACCGATCGGTGCGCACGCATTGGCCATTGCATATGATGTGGACGGATGCGTGTTGTCATCCGATATACGCGTTGTACAGCAATGGACCGATCGGTGCGCACACATTGGCCATTGCATATGATGTGGACGGATGCGTGTTGTCATCCGATATACGCGTTGTACAGCAATGGACCGATCGGTGCGCACGCATTGGCCATTGCATATGATGTGGACGGATGCGTGTTGTCATCCGATATACGCGTTGTACAGCAATGGACCAATCGGTGCGCACGCATTGGCCATTGCATATGATGTGGACAGAAATACCCGTTGTACAGCAATGGACCGATCGGTGCGCACGCATTGGCCATTGCATATGATGTGGACGGAAATACGCGTTGTACAGCAATGGACCGATCGGTGCGCACGCATTGTCCATTGCATATGATGTGGACGGAAATACGCGTTGAACAGCAATGGACCGATCGGTGCGCATGCATTGGCCATTGCATATGATGTGGACGGATGCGTGTTGTTTTTCGAAATACGCTATGTACAGCAATGGTCCGATCGGTGCGCACGCATTGGCTATGGCCTGACATGGTAACGGACGCGTTTTCGAAGCTTTAACGAGTCTGATGCAGTGAATTCAGTTGGCCACCCACAACAATGTTGCAAATTCATGGGTGTCATGAAGTTGAACTTTTGAAGGATGCTGTGGGCGTGTATAAGTGGTGCAATTCCATGGATTGGCCAGATTCAGAAGATGCAAACGACTTGGACCTATCACTTTGGACACATGGGACAGTATCTGCCTCTGCAGCACACATATAATGCTGGCTGTTCCCCTGAGAGCTCACTTTCCTGCACTACATGCTCCAGGATGACATCTGCCACCACCACTGCTGCTGTCTCTGCATCCTCTGGCTACTGCAATGGCACATACTGTGGAGAGAGCCCCAGCCTTCAGCACTGAGGAGAACCAGGCCCTGCTGGACAGCCTCCTTCCACAGTACAGCAAGCTGTATGGGAAACCAGGGGAGCAGGTGAGTGTGCTGTCCACTGCCTTACTAATTGTGCATGTTGTCTGACTAGCAAGACTTACAGTGTGCACACCACTGGCTAGCATGCTCACTGAGTAGTTGTCAGCCCCCAAAGTGTGTAGTTACATGCACTGAACAGGTATAGTGCAGTAACAGTGCATTCCAACAAGGTTTGACTTCCCAGGCAATGATACCATGTGGTAACTGCTGGCAAACTGTCCATAGCCATAGTTGCACTGCCTGTGTACATCATATGCCCCTGTGATTGAGACATGTATATCCAACTGTGAGATGCATGGATATGTTGCATGTATAGTAATGGCCTTTTCACTTTGTCATCCTTACAGGTTGATGCCCACCAGAAGCAGGACATCTGGCTGACCATCGTCCGGGCAGTACGATCGGTGGGGGTCTACAGGTGCAGGATCCGCAACTGCCAGAAGAGGTGGCAGGACCTTCGGGGCTGGACCTGGAGGATCGCAAGGGTCCAGCTGAAGCTGTCGCCTCCTCGCAGGAGGGGCGGACACCGGACCCTGACCCCCCACATGCTCCGGATCCTGGCGGTGGTCTTCCCTGACCTGGATGGGCAGCTGAAGGCCAGACAGCAGCAAGGAGGGGGTAAGTGCTAGCCTCAACTGTGTACTTTGACTGACATTCTCTATGCACTCCTTTAGCCTGGTTCCACTTCCACAGTACAACTGTCATGTCGTCCTGGACTCATGTCCCTCACTTGTGTCATGCCCCCTCCTCATCTGATACACAGGTGTGGCCCTTACAGTCTGTGACTTAGGTCACTTGGGTACTGTGTACTTGCAGCTACCTGTGGTTCAAGTTGGGGACAGCATCAGTTACAGGAACTTTGTGGTGGGCTGCATGGGTGGTACAATTGCTCACAATGCCTGTGATCTGACATGTACTCTGGGTATGGCTTTAACATGTGTTCCAATTGCTGCTCTGACTCACCACATGTCTGGGGTATGTGCCACACACCCATGCTGCTGCAGAGACCAAGGTAGGAGCCTCAGTGGTATGTACATCATGTGTGTGACACATGCATAGCCACCTGCCTAGTGTTCAGGGTAATACCATGTTGCACATGGACCAGGACTGTAATGCCTACTCCGGACATCGAAGGCACTCTGTTCTCCCACTCCTGTGTGTCAGCATACATATTGGGCATTGTGAAGAGGGCACTCAGGTGTATGCCTCTGTGTCACCGTGGTGTGGCCTTGCTATTTGGACTCCTGGAGTGTTTCACAATTTGGGGTGGCCAGCCATCAGAGTTATGACTATGGGATCTGCACATAGGTCAATGCATAGGTCTCTGATCCCTTGACTGTGCACAATTTTGTATGAAACATTGGGGTGCAGGCAGCTTTGGTTCATTCTCATCAAACGTTGAAGTGCGGATGTCTATGGATTTGTGTTTGCAGTCACTCAAATGTCTCATTTGATTGACGTGGGATCATCTCAGTCCTCATGATGTGGCTGGCCAGGGGTGCACATGTGCACTTGTCATCTACAGGGCTTACTTTTCAGGAACTTCCATGATTGTGACACAGTGCAGACTGGTGTTGTGTGTATGCACTGCCCCTGTGACAGGAGACAGCTATGACTGACTTGCCAGACAGGCCTGTGCCATGACATTCCAATTGCAAAGGGTGATCCAGCAGTGGTGTGACATGTCCTGCATGCACACCATTGTTGCATTGTCTATCAGGACATGAGGACATCATTGTGTCTGGTGATGGAACCAAAAGCCGCATATCAACAGAGACTTTGCCCATCACTTCTCCTGACACATGTACTGAGTCAGTGGCAGGAGATGGCATGTGTTTGGAGTGACACATTTCCATATGTTCTCTTGGATGTCCAACAACTGTGTATGTGGTGCATGTGTGCACATATGATTGGTCGCATACAACAGGCAGCAGACAGATGGGTGCATGGACAGGTAGGATATGTGTGGCATGACTGACTGTCAGGCAGACAATGGGCTTCTTCAAATCAGTGTCAGCACTTATTGCAATGTCTAGCAAATGATGGCAGGGCTTGCTCTGTGATGTGCTGTACTTACTGTGGTGTGTGTGGTCAGTACAGGTGACTAATGTTGCTCTGTTTATCCTGATTGTTTGCAGATACATCCACGGCCACAGGAGGAGACAGCTCCATGGACCAAGAGGAGCAGCAGAGCCAGACTGGGTCCACTGCAGGGGAGAACGAGGGACCCAGTGGCACGGAGGGTGAGGGGAGCCACACTGAGGAGACCTCAGCTACGACCACCTCGGCTGGGGAAAACATCACTTCCAGTGAGGACTCCCTTGTGGAGGCGGGTGTCAGCAGACCAGAGGCGACGTCAAGCAAGTCTGTCCCCGCCACCACCACCATCTCCACCCTCCCATCTGCTCCCATCCCACATGTCCGTGGAGGCTCCCGTGTAGGGGAGCATGTCTCCTTCATGCCAGGCACCGCACCCCCTGCCTCTGTCCCCCCTGCTGCCCTGAGTGTGGAGTCAGTGGACTTGCTTAAACAGATCCATGTAGGGCAGACATCAATGCTGAGTGTCCTCCATGCACACACGGGTCTTTTGACACAACTGGTGTCATTCATAGAGGGCATGTCATCTGGCATGTCTGCCCTACATCGGACCAATCAGTCCATGGCCTCCTCACTGACGGCAACAGTGTCCCTCCTGCAACAGTCCCTCACCCCTCCTACCTCTGCCCCATCCACAATCCCCAGCACCCTACCTGTCCCAAGCACACACACACCGGCACTGGCATGCACCAGCACAGACACAAGCAGCACACAGACACACACGCCAAAATCCAGACGCACACGCACGCACAGTCAGTGGACTGATATCTCACCCACAGGGGATGGGGCCGAGACACACACACACGCATCCACGAGCACTGCGCAGTCCTCAGATGCCTCTCCCTCCAAAACCCCTTCCCTTGCCTCACCTGCAACCCCCCCCTCCCAGAAGCTCTTCCTCTGTGAGCTTGGCCTCTTCCCCACAGATACACCTGACACGAAGTCCAGGCGGAAGAGGCGACCACCACACACAGAGGGGAGTGCCCCTCACACCCGGACACCCTCCCCCAGGCACAGGCAGGCTGAGGACCCCATTAGAAAGTCCCCCTGGACCAGGAAGGGCAAGAACCCACCACCACCACCACGCAGCTCCACCACACAGTCTCTCTCCTCCATCCCCCAGCCTACCACTCCACAGGTTCCACCGCCACACCATGCCCCAGGTTCCCCCACACACCGATACCGCATCCCCAAACTGCTTAGGCCCTGCCCCCCTACCACTTGCTCTTCCACCCCCAAACCAGACGCTCTGCCTGTTTGTGCCACTGGTGTGGAGACCGGGTCCCCCTCTCTGTCCTGCCCACCTCATCTGCCTCCCCTTCCACTCCCTTGGAGTCATGCACTGCAGTGGAGTCCACAACCACCCCGTCTGACTCGGGCACTGCAGTGGGGACCCAGTCCACTCCATCTGACCGGCCCACTGCAGTGGTTGCAGCACCCACACCATCTGACTTGTGCCCTACAGTGGTGCCGGCCCCCACTGAGTCAGACACCTCCACTGCAGTTGCCGGTGACACTCCTGCACCCACCACCCCTTCACTGCCTCCTTCTGGCATCCCCTGATCCTGTCCCTGCAGTGCCTGGCTTGGCCCTTGTATGCCCCTCCGAGGGGGGTGTCCCCTGTCCGTACCAGTGCAGGAAAAGCAATGGGTGACAAGTTGTCACATATCACCCTGTTGGGACTGTGTATTTGGACTGGCTATTGGCCTTAGTTTCTTTTGGACTTGAATTTTTTGTTTGACATTTGCTGAATAAAGCCTCTTTTTGTTTACTTGTTGTTTTTCTTTGGATGTACATGATGTAGATGAGTATCATCATGCATTTGCAGTTGTAATAGTGTTCAGATCATGTAAATGAAGTGTTGCTGTGATGGACTCCATGTGGTCCATGGGATATGTGTCCTAATGTAGTCTGGATCTATTGCATCCTTTGCTGCAGTCTGAGGGTGTAATGTTCTGCATTTGACACAGGGATGTACGTTTTGCATTTGTAAATTAACATCTTTGGCTTACACTGATGCACATCTGGTGGGCTTACCACTGTTCAATCTTTCTGTTTCCCTGACTGTGTGCCCATCTCCACTGGACATGCAGTTTAGCACATCAATGTTGAAGGACTCATCTGTGTATACAGTGCAACTTGCTTGACACGTGTTTTGGGTGTATGCAGATGACTGACGTGACACTCCCGTACCCAGGCTGATGTGAGCAGAGCCTTCAGTGTGTTGTAGTCGTTGACTCACTGACCGAGTGTTCTGCTGACATGTTTGAGTGGTGTACAGAAAAGGTATGGCACAGCGGACCTTCCACAGGAGTGGAGTGCCCTCATGGCAGTGTGTAATCCCGTGACATTGGCTGGGCCCGTGTTGTGTGTTGTGTGAGCATGTCTGTGTGTGTTCCCCTCCCTTTTCCTACACAGGCTGTGTCCCTAGGGATGTTCATGTTTGTGATGCTTACTGAGTTGTCCTGTGTTCATCCAGCATCTTGGACCTGGTTTCTCCGGGATGTGGGTGCATGGCAAACTAATGTTCATCACGTTGTCATCCCTAGTTGTCTTTGTTGTCAGGTCTGGGGATGTGGGCAAACGCAGATGGGACACAGTCAAGATTCCCCTTGGCACTTGTTGGTTACACAAGTCATGTAATTTACAGTTTGTGGTAGCTTTCAGTTATTGTGACACGTTGTGTGTGTGACTGCTGCCACTCCTCAGGGTCAGAGCTGCAATGTTGGAAGTTGTCTATGTGTGTTCTTTGTGAGTGACCTTGGCTTCTTCATTGGTGTGTGACTGTGGCCGGGATCCCATTGATTGGGGTGGATTTGACGTCATGCCCATGTACGGCGTACTGTGCAGTGTGTCAGACATTCACGAGTCTTGTTGACTGGCCATGTGTGATGGGTTTCTGCACCTTAGTTCCCACCACCACCCCTGGGATTGTCATGGGTGCATGTACAGTGTCACCAGTCCATGTGAGCTTCACTGCTGCACATTGGTGGAGATCAAGGTGTGTGGTGTTGAGTGTGTGCAAATGAGAGTTGTTGCAAGGCTAGACCCCTACCTCCATATTGGCCTTGGCTGACAGGCCGTGCTGATTGATTTGTGCTTGTGTAGGTGTGATGGTAGTTTGTTGCTCAGGACACATGACTGTGGTTCACAGTGTGAACGACATCTAGCTTTGTCATCACAGTGGGATTATCATGCAGGCCAGTGTCACCACAATGTGGGGTCCCTGGGGGTAGTGCTGTGGTGGGTCTGTCTCTTGCTGTGTTAGTTGCTGTTCCTACAAGCTTGTGTGACATGTGTAATTTGGGCTCCCTCTCATCTAACAATGCCTGATTGCCGACATAGGGGAATCAGATCCATGAGTTACTTTTGTGTGGCACTGTATACACATCTGTGTAATTGGGATTCAGGCCTCCTCATGTGTTGTGTGGTTGCCTGGGGACACTGGCACACCCCCATCACCTGTTGTGTTTGATATGCAGTGTGAGGCTGCCTGTTTGTGTTTGTGCATCTGCACCACTGCATTGGCATATCTTTAGTGTGCCATTGGCTGTATGTTGTTTGGTGGGTTTCCCCTGCTGTCCCTGGGACTCCTAGGTCATCAGTCAGCACAATGATCATGGTTTGTATGTCCCATTGCTGCCATGGTATGGTATTTGTTCACCTCACATCTACAGTCTCCACAGGATATCTACATTTGTGTGTCCATTGGTGCAGATATGTGGGTCTGTATTATGATGGTCACTTCTGGCATTGTGTAATTGATGAATGTTGACAATGTCAGCCCCCATGGGTGATGTTTGTCTGCACATGGCCAAAGCTATGTCTTATTTGCACTGCACTGTTTGCCTCACCCAATCTATGTTGCTATGGGACACAAGCCCTACTTTGCCACTGATGTGTTTGTTGTTCTGTGACTAGGAATCATCCATGCTGTTTGGCATTTGCAGCTTTTTCCATGACAACACTTACATTTTGGTCACTGTGATAATGGGGGTTTAGACCCCATTGCCACATTGTTCAAAATGTGCTTCAGCTATGGACCCCACACTTACTTTTTGGTCACTGTGATGATGGGGGTTTAGACCCCATTGCCACAATGTTCAAAATGTGCTTCAGCTATGGACCCCACACTTACATTTTGGTCACTGTGATGATGGGGGTTTGGACCCCATTGCCACAATGTTCAAAATGTGCTTCAGCTATGGACCCCACACTTACCTTTTGGTCACTGTGATGATGGGGGTTTGGACCCCATTGCCACAATGTTCAAAATGTGCTTCAGCTATGGACACCACACTTACCTTTTGGTCACTGTGATGATGGGGGTTTAGACCCCATTGCCACAATGTTCAAAATGTGCTTCAGCTATGGACCACACACTTACATTTTGGTCACTGTGATGATGGGGGTTTAGACCCCATTGCCACAATGTTCAAAATGTGCTTCAGCTATGGACCCCACACTTACATTTTGGTCACTGTGATGATGGGGGTTTAGTCCCCATTGCCACAGTGGTCATGGTCTGCTTGCATTGTGGAGGCCACACACATTTATGTGTGACACATGTGATAGGGGGTCACATTGTATGTTCAATGTCATGTTCAGTGTTGTAGGCATTTGACACAGACTACACACGCTTGTCATGGTGTTGGGGGGATGTCTTTTTCTGACATTCCTTATGTTGGAGTATGCTGGTTGTGTCATGCATTACCCGTCCTATGAGTAGGGGTGGTGGTAGTGGTAGGCATCCAGCACCCATGAGTAGGGGTGGTGGTAGTGGTAGGCATCCAGCCCCCCCTGAGTAGGGGTGGTGGTAGTGGTAGGCATCCAACCCCCCATGAGTAGGGGTGGTGTTGGTGGTAGGCATCCAGCCCCCCCTGAGTAGGGGTGGTGGTAGTGGTAGGCATCCAGGCCCCTATGGGTGTGTATGGCATTGGTGATAGCCATCCCGCCCCTATGGTTCTGCTGTTGCTAGTGTATGTCATTTCTGCATCCCTATGTGTGTGTGACATATGTCGGGTACGTGTTGCTTGTTTGTGTTGTGGATGTTTGACTTACCGTCTGCGCCATACGCGTCCGTACCGGTTCCGGTAATAGATATAGAGTATTGGTAGGACTTGCGCGATGGGATTCATGGTTGGTTCATCTCGTTCGTCTTTCTCGTCACTTCGACTCGTACTCGTCGCTGGCTTGTTCGTCTCGTAGCCATGGATCATCTTGTGGCGTGAATCGGAGCTTATGTGCAGCTCTCCTGGATGCTCTGACGTGCCGGACGTAGCGACGTGTTCGGCACGTACGGAAGGCGCATCGTACTAGTCCGGCCGGAAGGTGCTGTATATTTGCTTCCGTGCGACTCGATTCGGCGTTTACGGATCCGGCTCGGGCGGGGAACAGGAGCTGGAATGGGTACGTACGGCTGGGTCGGGATCTGGGCAGTTATGCGCATCGTACTTGCTCGTTCGAACGAATGTTCGAATCGGTCGGGAAACACGCGTTCGGCTTGGTTTTTGTTCCGGACGAATAGTGTTAGGTGCGCTTTCGGCCGAGATCGGAATCGACCCCTTTGTCTCCATCTATGTGCCCTCAGTCATCTGTCCACTTCTAATCACAGCTATCCAGTCATGCACTCATCTATTTATTCTTCCATCCGTAGACATTCATCAACTCCTCCACCTACATCTACCCACATCTATGCATTGGAGTGGTGACAGAATATTGTAATAAATACATGGTCTGGCGTAAATATTGTGTTGTAAATATTATTCACAAAATATTGTAATACTATTCAACCATACAACCCATTAATCATTCATACACAAACTCCCCCTCCATTGTATGCACCCAGAGCCACACATCCATTCCAACACCATTTCATCCTCCTAGGCAACCAAAAGCCATTAATCCATCTATAAGTCCTGCCAACATCCACCTGTGTTTGGCCGTATGTGTCTTGAGTGACTGCGTGTGTGCATGTATTTGTGCTGGCAGTGTGCACATGTGCACATTGGGTATTGTCTGTGTGCATGGGGGTACGTATATGTCTCTTTCCTATTGTGCATCTAACAATGTAGGAGCATTTGAACATTACAACAAATAACACTTAAAATGAAAACAAACCAAACTTAGGGGCCTATTACGATGGCGGTCGGATGACCGCCGCCTGGCCGGCGGTGGCAACTGCTGGACCGGCGGCTGACATCCGCCCGCGATCGCAAGCCAGAAAACCGCCGGTCAGATTAGGATGGCGGTGGTGACCGCGGCGGTGGGAAATTCCGACCGCCGCTTTTCCGCCGGTTGCCATCCGCACTCCTGCCTGGCGGACGGAGAAGGACCGGGATAATGGCGGCGGTGCAGAGCAGGCTCCGCCGGCAGGATTATGATGCCGGCGGCAGCCAGCCTTTCCTCAGCGGTTAGACCGCCATGGAAAGGCATGCAGTGATTGTCTTCCGGGGGCCCGTTGCGGCCCCCCAATGTTTTGGGGGGGTGCACTGGGGGGTTACCCATGTTTCCCCCCTACATTTCCCTGTACCAGGTGGCAGGCACTGTGCAGTGCCTGCCACGCAGTGCAGGGAGATGCAGGACATGCTCCTTTTGACATCGCGGCGGTGCTGCGTGCATCAGCAACCGCCGCAATGTTAAAGCCCGCGATCCGACTGCAGCGGTCGGATTTCGAGCATGAAACATCGTAATACGACCGGCGGTTATGTCGCAGGCCTTGCGGGCGGTCTTTTCCCGTTACCATGGCGGTCGGGGAGGTTTTCCGACCGCCTTCGTAATAGGCCCCTAAGTTGTAAAAACCTGGGTTTAAATGGATTGCTTAACATTTTTCTTAAACAAATTAACCCATACTATTCTTTGTTATCTTTAGCATATTGCTTTGCTGATTACTAATTGAAAATCTTCATCTCAACATTTGTGGTCTTATTTAGCAGAGGGCAGTATTGAGACATTAGCTAGCAATTGGAGGATGTCCCCATCTTATTTCGAGACAGAAGCAATAGGAGTTTGCAAATTGTGTACTTACTGTCCTCTCTGGCATTGGGAAAATTACTTCCCACACTTCTTCACTTTGTCTTTCCTCAAACCTCTAACCAAGGCAGTTCCATAAAGAAAAATAGAACCTTATATTATTGCTAAAGATAAACACCTCTTTTTACGTTTGTCCTTGGAATAAAAAAAATGATGAGAGGTTCATTGCACCAGCATGAGATGGTCAACCTGCCACAACTGTTTTATGGACACCTGACCCCAAGTGGGTGTATCTGTTTTCAGAAATACCAAATGTTTCAACAGGTCAGCCATGTGGAGGTGACAGTGTCTGTTATTTCATTGTAGGAGGAGGCACACACTGTGGGGGACTTGAAGAAATAGCAGAATGTGAATGTGTGGGTTAAAAGGAAGTTCCCCAGGATTCAGCTGGATCTCATCTTTGTCTCACCACCGTAGAGGAGTTTGTCCTCTCCAGTATGCAACTATCTACTGCTATATGGGCTTCCTGTTGCAGACAACAATAGTATTACATCATATAAGATGTTAAGCAATTCTTAATCCCTGATACATATCCTACAACCACTCAACATACCTTTTCCTTTCCACAAACCTACACTATTTTGCGAAAGTGGGATATAAACAACCAAAACTCAGCCTCTAACACAAAAAATTGAAATAGGTTGATGGTTATATACATTTTCTCCTATGTTTTATGTTTCCTTCCTCTCAAACAATTATATTCTAAGTAAATTGATTGCTACAGCTGGGGCAGGAGTAATTCCTAGTGCATCAGTACAACACACAGGCCATGTCTCTAAACATGATCCTAAAACACACACACAGGTACGTCAATATGCTAACAATTTCCCCAGCTCGGTAGATCATATTTCTTTAACTTTGTTTGTCGTACCTAATTTTTTCTATCGATCTTTTATTTGACTAATTACTGTACTCAAATGTAACTTGGATAATTGTTATGCTCATACCTATTTATATTCCTTTACTTTTAAGGTCCTCTTTTGTCCCATCCATCACCTGCCGCAACCTATTCTTCTACTCCTAGCACGGCACCAAAACCTGGAGTGTCTACATATAGCAGATGGATGGTAGAAAATGGTCATTATAATATATGCTCTTTTCCAATCCGCCTTATTGAATGATTTTTCCGCGCTGTGTGATTGCTACAGTGGGTGATTTTGCTGTTTTTACTTTTTCTAAAACATGTATTGTATTATCGCTCGAGAGTCCATTTTTCAAGAAGCCAACTTGAAAGGGGTAGATGAGTTTAGGCATGTATTTTTGTAATCTGGTGTATAGAATCATGGCATGTATTTTACAATCCAAATTGATTGGCCTGTAGTTTTTGGAGAATAAGGGATCACTTCTGATGCTTAAGGTCTTATCAAAAGAGAGAGAACTTACTTATTTCCTTAGAAATGTCTGCCTACATAGTCTAGTGGGGGCATCCCTACTTATTTAAAATGACCCTCTCCCACTGGGGTTATTAGTGACATGCTTCATCATCCAGTTTTCACACAGGGTACCTTGTGTACCTGGGTGTGATCAGTGTTAATAGCTAATGGAGTCGTTGATGTGTTCTTAGAGTATGCTCTAGGTTTAGAATTGCCTATAAGTATCCAATGTAGTTTAATGTTTATTTTTGGATTCTCTGACAAGATTAAAAACAAGCAGTCTGATGGAAATGGAGTTTCAGTGGCCCCTACATCAAAAAGGTATACATATTTCAGATATATATATCATCGCCCTTATTGTGAAAAGCTCTCTTCAGGACCAACACGTATGAAAATCCCTATGTCTGCTGTAAATGTTATCAATATGTCTCTGGATACTGCACTATTTTTGCCTTCAAGGACTTCTGTGAATTTTAACTAATTCACGCTTTATTCATCCTTGCATGCCATGCTTACAAACCATACTGCGACCTTTTATCAGCCAGTAAACTCTAAATTCAAAAGAGAGACTAAGGGCCTGATTTAGACCTCTGCATATGGGTTACTCCTGCACAACGGTAATGGATATCCCATCCATCTAAATATAAATCCTATAGGATATAATGGGAGTTATACTTAGGCGGTTGGGTTATCCGCCACTGTTGTGACGGAGTAACCTGTCCACCAAGATCTAAATCAGGCCCTTAGTTAAAACTTTCCTTCATTGTATATGACCTTTTTTATGAACAGCTGTGGTGACCACTGCACATTATGATGCAGTGAAAACACACTGATGCAATTGGATTTTCCTTTGATTAAGACTTTGCTCCATTAACTTTGAAAAAGGCTTGCAATTCAGCCTTCTATATTGGTGACAAAATACCAAATATTTGTTTGTAACACATGGAGTTGTATCATTTCAAACACATACTTTCTCAGTGCCTTTGTCCAGGACCCATTGAGTTCTAGGGGTGTATGGTTCATGTACTCACACACTGCAGGAACATTTTTTTAAAGTAACATTAGTGGCTGGGTGGACCCCTGACCCCTCCCTAACCAATGGGGGAAAAGTTCCCAGAGGTTACTTTGCTGACTTTTGCAGCAGTTCCTTTTTGCCCTACTGCAAACACTCCAATAGTGCCTTCACTCCCTAAATCCAGGATGGGAAAACCCTTCTTCCCTTGTGCAGTGCCAGTGTGGCCACCCAGAGAAGGGTCCCCTCCTCTCTGGGTACTTGAAACCAATTGGGTTTGGTGTCTGTCTGACTGACAGTGCGAAAGCTGGGGCCTTTCCTTGTGTCACCTAACATTTCCTTGCGACAAGGGAGTCCCCTTTGAAGGCAATTAAGTTCCTGGGTACACCATGATTGATCTGCTTGCCAGGGGAAGAAAAACACACCCCTACACCCAAACAATTGTCTCTACTCTGGGTGCAGTTTTCACACCTTACCAGGACTAAACACACTGTGGTCTACTGCTGGAGAGCAAATGCTTATTAACCTTGAGGCAGGGAAAATGTTACATTCTAAAAGTTACTTTTCCTTACAATTTATTAAAGCTGTGGCTTACCATTAAGTTGGTCTTTTAATAAATATCAAAAAGTGGGGTTTAGTCACACATGTAGTCATATTTCCAGCTGGTACCAATCCAGGAATAGCAGAATTAAGACTTAATACTGCTTCTCATTATTTCCTATGTGCCAGCCAGCGCCTTCTTACAGTGAAAATAACTTTTGTATGCTAGTTACTGTAAGAACATGTTAACTTAAAATTTCTACATGTCCTGCTTTTAAATGTCATTCACCCTTGTGTAAGGGCTACATTGGGTGACTAATTAATATTTAAAATGAAGTTTTACTCCAGTCAAAAAGGGCTATTTTGACAGGCTGCAGTGCAGATTTTACACTGCAATATTCAGGCTACATAAATGTGGACCTGAAAACATGTTTGTAACTAGAGTTAATGGCATAGTAGGTGTCTGCAGTCGTTAAAATAGAAATGTTTCTGCTTGCACATTATCCTATGTAAGTTAGCATTTGCGGCACCATTTTCTGTTTAGACACCATTTTAAATCATGATCGAAACTAATCCTTTGCTATTTCTGAGAAAAGGCCTCTGCTAGGTTTCATTTTTCCAAGGTTGGGTTTTTGCTTCACTAATGAATAGACTGTTCTTATTAGCGCCTACCTTTCTCACTAGATAGAGGCCTTCTCCCACTTGTCTAGTGACGGGTCCGACTGGAGTAACCTTGGACTTTGTAACTTCGTGTAGATATGAGCACTGAGATTGCTTTTCTCTTGTATTCCATTGCTTTGCAGCACCTGCCTGGAAAATTCCACCAAGGGTGTGTCCTAGCCCAGTTACGAAATGTACATAATGTATCTTTATGCTTGTTGATTTCAGTCCCTCTGCAGCACTCCTAGTGACTGGGCAGACTGGGCTCCACTCTGAGTGTACCTGAATAAACAGATATTGGTTTGTATTCTCTACTGTCTGACCGACTCTTCATTTGGTATGGAAGGCTGAGAGGTGGTCATTATTGACCCGAGTGACCCGAATCAGGCCACTTCCTTCAGTTGGCGCCCAAACAGGGACTCCTTCGGGTGAGTAACCCATCCCCTTTTCCACGGACGGAGGGGAGGTTGAGGCTATCGTCAGGTCGGACTGACGGTTCAGGGATCCCTGCCCGAGGAGTATTGATTGCTCGCAGCTGCTCCTTCCGTCTTGCCGGATGGTGCCTGGCCCAGCGGTCATCCCGACTAGAGTCCTGAAGGGCGAAACCCTTGGATCTGACCGTTTGGTCTGAGGAGTCGGCAGTGGAGAATTGGTTTGTTTGTGCTACACATATCAGGTGAGTTTGTTTTGGTTCTTTGTGGATATGGTACCATTGTGGTTTGAGTTTGGTACGGTCTGAGGACCGTTTTTGATAAAAGCATTTGCAACTGCTTTGCCAGGCATAAATAACAAATTTGTTTTCTTTTATTTGAAAATGCCTGGAATTAGTAGGTTTCTCTCTTTGTTTTGTTGTTGTTGTTCTGTAGATGCTCGATTAGAAGAAGACAAGCCGGTGCCTCCAGAAGGCACCCTTAATTTTGATATGTATGTGAAGCATGGTCTTGGCCCTATTATGTTTAGTACATTATGGCACAAATATACGAGGGACAATGCCGAGTTACAGTGGCCGTTGATGGGCACTTTTGATGAACAAAAGATTGGGTTTTTACAGGAACAGTTATTCAAAAGACGAAGTAGGCAGTCTATGTTTAATTCCCTCAGAACGTGGCAGAAAGTAGCTAGGCAGAGATGATTGAAGATGGAAAAAGATGCACGGAAAGGGAAGACGCAAACACTGACCCAGAAAGCTGTAGCATATGTTAGAGAAAAGCAAGAGGCAGGCGTTGAATGTGAGGATAGGAGGTTTCGATTACAGATTGATAAATCTTATTTGGCCCAAGAGGAAAATTATACTTTTGTGGAGGAATTGTTAGACACTCGACCCCCGCCCCCATATGCCCCGCAGAGGATATATCCCGTTGTTCCTTCGTTATCACAGCAGCCTGTTACCACCGCTCCAACGATTCCTGTGTCTACAGCTGTCGTTTCGACAGCTTTGGTTATGGCATCCCCTGCTCCCTCTTTGTCTTCGCCATCTGTGGAAACTGTAACTGTTAGCACACCTACTATCTCAACTCCTATACCTCCTGTTCTCTCGCCTCCAGCGCAACCACCACCGATGATTGTACCTGTTACTTCTGTTGCTTCTCCTTCTATGGTACTTCATCCCCCAACATTTTTGAGTGTTGAGACACCAGTACGCGGATTGGAGGATAGAAATTGGACGAAATTTAAGGAGCGAATGGGCCCATTAGTGCGATCTGGGGTGGAGGATGAGGAGAAGAAGGCAGTAGCTGATCAGGCTGCGCAGTGGGGTCGTAATCCCATTTAAAGAGTGGAGGATGTTTGGGCAGTTATGCGAGATTTTGAGCCCTTTGTTCAGAAGCATGCTCTTAAGCATATGTCCGCTATGTTGATTAGTCTTTACCAGCAACACTTTGAGAATGATGCACCGCAAATTCTATTTGATATTAGAGATCGTGTGTATGCTAGCGGTTTGGAGCCTGGTCAAGTTTTCGGGAATGTTACGACGTCAATTGCTTATAGGGGTAGGTTGCATGAGAAGAGTCCAACCCCGGTGTCTCAGTTTCTGACGTGAGAGGTTCATCCTATATATCACCCAAAAATACCAGAGTTAACGAATCAGCATGGTGCTGTCACCAGACCGGGTGTGGCGGCCCATTTTCAAGAACAGTGGGTTTATACTCCGTGGAAAATAAGTGAGGTTTTATCCCTTAAGACTCATTTGCCTGATCCTAGGAAAAATCCTACTGCTTATTAGAAATAACTGACGGAAGCTGCCTCTTCTACTGTAATGACCCTTGCTGATATTGAAATGTTTTTTGGCCTTCTTGATCCGGTTGACATTTGGAGACAGGTTCATACTCAAGATCATGTAGCGGAGTTGGAGGGCACCTGGGAGGTGATTGAGGTATGGGATCAGAAACGGAAGCTAGGTGATAAGCCCAGAGCCGAGAAACTCGCTTTACCCGGTCGTATTATTACATATATGCATTCTCTTATTCCACTGAAGAAAGTAATTTGGGACAAGTTGACGGCTTGTCGACAGAAAAAGGATGAAAGTGCGTCTGATTTCTTTACCCGGTTTTAAGATACATTTTTGGATTATAGTGGGCAGGATATGTCTATTGAGGGTGGAGTTCAGTTGTTTGTTGACAAGTTTGTTTCTAATTTGCTTCCTGAAATTGCTGCTCGTTTACAGGCATCTGAGAGCACTTGGTCCACCTCTTCCCTTTCTGTTATTTTAAATATGGCTCAATATTATGAACCTCGTGACTAAGAGGAGGAAGAGAAGACTAAGAAAAAACATAAGGATTTAAAGACAAAGGTGCTGTTGCAGCAAGCGTATAGAGGGAATGGTAGAGGACGTGGTGGTCCTGCCAGACAGCTTCCACGCACTAGTAGGTAGCCGACCACCACACCCTTGGGCCGAATCAGTGTGCATATTGTAAGGAGGAGGGTCATTGGCTTAGCGAGTGTCCTGTGCTTTTGCAAAAGGTGGCGGTTCCTAGAGGGGCAGGTCCTCGTGGACGAGGTCGTGGGACTGGTAGAGCTCAGAGTGCTGCGGTCTCACAGGGTCATTCTGATAGCAATTATTTTGATGACCCTTGCGATGGGCAGTATTACCATGATGATTATGATATGGATGAGGCAACAGGGATGTCTTACAGCTAGGATAGCCAGGGACAGAGTGAGGGACCAGTTCTGATACCTGTTGATCAGCAAGGTCCTTATTTCACTGCGGAGTTGCAGGGTTCGACTAAGGAATTTTTGGTGGACACAGGTGCAACAAAGAGTTCTGTTTCTCGCCATATGGTCCCTGGCGTGGCTCTGTCTGGCCATAATAATGTTTCGGTAGGTTTTTCAGGTGTACCAGTTGTAAGCCCCATTTCACGACCCTTAGCATTGACTGTTGGTCCTTTCACTGTGGATTCCCCATTTTTGTTGATGACTAATTGTGGTGAAAATTTGATGGGTTTGGATTTATTGAAGAAATTGCATGCTACTATTTATTGTTCCCCGGCAGTTGTTTATATGACGATGGGCCCAAATGTGAGTACTAAACAGTGCCTGTCTCACCCTCTTCCTGTTGAATTTGCTAATATACCATCCACTCTATGGGCGACAAGTGATACAGATGTAGGACTATTGCATGTACCACCAGTTTCGATACAGGTTAAAGAAAATGCTATTTTGCCTGGCATTCCTCAGTATAAGATACCTCAGGCGGGAGAACGAGCTCTTCTCCAGATTATTCAGGATTTGATACAAAAGGGAGTAGTTGAGGAGACGTCTGCTAATATTTGTAATAGTCCTATTCTTCCGATTCTTAAACGGACACCCTCAGGTTCCCCTGATGATCATGAGGATGTTTACCATTTTGTGATTGATTTGCGTGAGGTTAATAAAATTGTGGTTCCTCAGTTTCCGGTGGTTCCTGATATCACCACGCTTTTGACAATGATTCCTTCTACTGCTAACTTCTTTTCTGTCATTGATTTGAAAAATGCATTCTTTAGTATTCCTATTCATCCTGATAGCAGATATTTGTTTGGGTTCACACTAGCTGGTAGAAGTTATAGATTCTGACGAGCTCCTCAGGGCTATACAGAGAGTACAAGTATTTATAGTCAAGCTTTAAAGAGTCAGTTGGATTCCTTTTCGCTTCCCTCAGGTAAGGTATTTGTGCAATATGTCGATGACCTCCTCATTGCTTCTGATACAGAACAGGGTTGTAGAGATAGTACGGTTAAATTGTTACTGCATTTAGCTCATCATGGACATAAAGTTTCTCTTTCTAAATTTCAGTATTCTCGACAGGAGGTCACCTATTTAGGTCACCTACTGTTGAAGGAGGGTAGGAGGCTGACCCCTGAGCATATCAGTGCAATTGTTAAAATGCCTATTCCACAAACACAGAAAGATGAGTTTGTGATGTTAGAGGTATCACTTCCTACTGTCACCAGTGGATACCTAACTACTCCTTACTAATCAAACTCTTGCTTGCATTAACAACTAAAGAAGTGCATGAGCCCTTGCCTTGGACGCCTGAATATCAGCAGTCTTTTGAGAAATTGAAAGCTGCGCTTTGTTCGGCTCCCTTGCTTGGCACACCTAACTACGGTAAGCCATTTGTGTTATACGTCCATGAGATGGCTGGTTGTGCGCTTTCTGTCCTAACACAAAAATTTGGGGATAAGCAATGGCCGTGTGCTTATTTCTCCACTGTGCTCTATCCTGTTACGAGAGCCCTCCTGAGTTGTCTAAGAATAGTCACGGCTGTGGCCACTTCAATTAGACAATCGTCTGGACTCTTACTTGATACTGACCTCACAGTTATAGTACCCCATGCTGTGGATACACTTTTAAATAAGACGAAGACACAGCACCTCACCAGTGCACATCTAATTGGCTATGAATTGACATTGTTTGCTAAACACATAACAATTAAAAGATGTGCCACTCTGAATCCAGCCACGTTACTACACCTCCCTTCCGAGAGTGATGAAGTTGACAAACATGTTTGCATTTTCCGAACGGAAGAAGAGACGAAAGGACGGGTAGACCTGACTGACGTTCCCTTATATGACCCACAAGGGGAACTATATGTTGATGGCTCTTGCTTTAAATTACCATATGGCACCACCACTGCAGCCTATGCTATTACCACACTGCGCACGGTGGTAGAGACATCACGGGTCCCTTATCATTCGGCTCAAGCTGCTGAGTTAGCTGCCCTTATTCGAGCTAGTGAATTAAGCGAGGGACTGGTTGTCAATATTTATACTGACAGCCAGTATGCCTTTGGGGTCGTCCATCATTTTGGGCTACTCTGGGCGGAGAGAGGATTCCTTACTTCGCATGGCACCAAAATTCAACCTGGGCACCTCATATTGAGGCTTTTGTCTGCTTTGACACCCCCTAAGAAATTGGCAATAGTGAAGTGTAACGCCTACCGGAAGTCACTGATGATATAGGTAGAGGAAATGCTTTTGCATATCAGACAGCTAAGGAAATGGCCCGGACAAACATGAAAAGAATGTTTGTAGCAGGTCCAGCTAGGTGGGTCCCTGAGGTTGTCATGTTTGAAGATGCCCTTGAAAATGTAAAAGAGATACAAAGTGAAGCCACGACAGAAGAATTAGCGGTGTGGCAGGAAAGTACAGCAGTTGAATGACGAAGGATGTTGAATTGATAAATCAGGGAAGCAGAGGTGGATGTTGGGAGATGCATATGTTCTTCCTGTGGTTACTATGGCCCACGGTACAGCTCATATTAGTGCTACTGGCATTTGTAAATTGTTAGATCCTGTATGGCAGAATGACAATATCTCTAAGACAGCTGCACACTTAGTGAGGTACTGCATGGTATGCATGATGCATAATCCTGGGAAGGGTACCCCTACACTGCCTGGTAATTTCGCACCACCCACCTTCCCTTTTGAAGTCCTTTAAATGGACTACATTGAGTTAGAGAGATGTAATAATTTGAAGTATGTACTAGTGGTTCAGCAAATGGGTTGAGGCTTACCCCACTAAAGACAATACAGCCATTACGACTGCAAAGGTATTCCTGAAGGAGTTCTTTCCTCGTTTTGGCTTGCCCCGAGTGATCTGGAGTGACAACGGAAGTCATTTTAATGCAAAAGTGATTCAATTGATTTGTGAGGGTCTTCATGTTAAGCAAAAATTCCATGCTGTTAATCATCCTCAGTCAGCGGGTTTGGTTGAGAAGTACAGTGGTACTCTCAAACTGAAATTGGCAAAGATACAGGAGACGACAGGGTTGAAGTGGCCAGATGCTTATACGTTGACTCTTTTGCCAACAAGAATGACAGCACATTCTAGAACAGGATTGTCACTGTATGAGGTTGTGTTCTGGCACCCGGCAAATGTCTGGGGTATTCCACGCCCTCGTCAGTTTTCTGAAATTGAGTACCCTATGTTACTTGATTACCTTGGTCAGTTAACAGAAAATTTTATGTCTATTCACCAACAGGTTCGAGAGATCCTGCCTTCTACACCAGAGGGACCCGGCCACAACATTCAGCCTGGAGATTTTGTTCTCCGGAATTTTCAGCGAAAGAAAAGGTTGGAGCCGCAGGTGGAAAGGGCCTGAGCAGGACCTATTGGCGACGGGCACCGCTTTTAAAGTTGCTGGCCGTAAGAACTGGGTTCATGCGACCCACTGTCGTAGGGTTCCTTTGCCCTTACCCTACGACCAGTGGGTCAAGGACGGCATTGGGGACTCCGAGTGCAAACAGGTGCCTCGGTCTGTTCCCTTTAGCGATGCCCAACTGACATGGATGCAAACGGATAAGGAGAATGAAGATGTGCTGAATGCGGCTGTTCCTTTGGAAATATGGGCTACCCAAGAGCCCTTATTTGTTGATCATTTTGTGCCTAGAGCTGCCAGGTACAATTTGCGCCCTCAGCCAGTGGAAAGTGCATCTAAGGAGAAAAAAGATTAGGGATGGACTGTGTAAGATAGGCTGTACTGAGTTATAGTACCAACAGAGATTTATTGAGCTTGGTGAAGAATTTCTGCTTACTTTAGTTTAGTTGTTTGAATATTAGATAGGGAAGACCAAAGTATACCGGAGAGGTATACCATTGTGATCGACGTGGGTCAGGACCCCTCTGGGTCCAGGAGCTGGTTGGGGACCTTTTTCCATCCCTGAGGCTCAGATCAGGAGGCCAGTAGACTCGCCCTTGGAGTCACTCTGGGGTTCTGAGCTCAAGATGAAGTTGCAGGTCCAGTTCTTCTTCCCCAGGCAAAAGGGCAGCAGGTCAGCACAGCAGGGCAGCAGTTCCTTTAGAACAGCAGTCAGCAGAGTGGCAGTCCTTAGCGTAGGAGTGCTTCCTCCTGGCAGAGCATCAACAGGTCCAGAACTGTTTGTAGAGTTGATGTCTGAGGTCCTTCTTTTATACACTGTTGTGCCTTAGAAGTGGCGAGAAGCTTATAGAGGCATGACTTTGAAGTGCATAGATGCCCTGCATTCCTGGTCCTGGGGGTATGCAGCCCTTTGTGTGGAACATGACACAGTCTGTTCAAGAGTAAGTGGGGCTGTGCCCAGCTCCTCAATCTCATCCTGCAAGTGATGGCCCATCCAGTCACACCTAAACTCCTATTGTGTATGGCTGACTAGGAGGAATACACAAAGCTCATCTGTCAGCTACACCCAGCTATGTGAATCAGAGACAGACTACAGGCACTAAATGACTAAAGCAAGAAAATGACAACTTTCTAAAGCTCGCATTTTCAGTATTGCAATTTAAAAAATTTGACTTCACCATAAGTTAGGATTTGTAATTATGTTACCAGAGACACCAAACATAAACTAATTATCTCTTCCCATTTGGGAATTACACTTATAAAATGTAATAAGGTAACACCAATGTTATCATATGAGAGAGATAGGCCTTGCATTAGTGAAAAACAAATGTAAGAGTTTTGATTACCAGAACATGTAAAAGTGAAAAATACATGTACAACTTTTTAAATACATGGCAGAATGCCCTTGAGTCTGTCCAGGGACTACCTTAGGGGTGACTTATCTGTATTAAAAAGAAAGGTTTGGGCCTGGCAAAAGGTTTACTTTGCCAGGTAAAAATGTCTGTTTAAATCTGCACACGCACATGCTGTAATGACAGGACTGAGACATGTTTCAAGGGCTACTTAAATGGGTGGCACAATCAGTGCTGCAGACCCACTAGTAGCATTTAAGTTACAGACCCTGGGCACATGTTGTGCGATTTTCATAGGGACTTACAAGTAAATTAAATATGCCAGTTGGGTATAGGCCAATAGTACCATGTTTTAGGGAAAAAGCACAAGCTCTTTAGCGCTGGATAGCAGTGGTAGAGTCCATGGAGTCCTAAAGCCATCAGATAACAAAGACAGTAAAAACAGGAGGTCTGAAGGCATAATGTTAGGTGGAAACCAGGCCAAGGATGCCAGGTCTAACACCATGCAGCAGGTCTGACACATCAGCATTAGCCATGAGCTACATCTACTTCCAAACACTCTGGTGTAGTAAATGTGCTTTTTCTGCATGTCACCTCAGATTTTGCACCTTTTGCTGGACCCTATTTGTGCTGGTTTTGGGACTCTGTGCACTTTACCCCAGCTAACCAGAAGTAATATGCCTGTTCCCCCCCTTTAAATCTGATCGAGTTGGCCTATGTCAAGTTGGCTCCTTTAACTTGCCTATAATTCCCTAGTATATGGTGTAATAAGTACACCAAGGGCCTGGAAGTTAAATGCCACTTTTGGACTCGAAGGAAGTTGCCCGATTTGGGTCACTCGGGTCACTAATGACCACCTCTCAGCCTTCCATACCAAATGAAAAGTCGGTCAGACAGTAGAGAATACAAACCAATATCTGTTTATTCAGGTACACTCAGAGTGGAGCCCAGTCTGCCCAGTCACAAGGAGTGCTGCAGAGGGACTGAAATCAACAAGCAAAAAGATACATTATGTACATTTTGTAACTGGGCTAGGACACACCCATGGTGGAATTTTCCAGGCAGGTGCTGCAAAGCAATGGAATACAAGAGAAAAACAATCTCAGTGCTCATATCTACACAAAGTTACAAAGTCCAAGGTTAATCCAGTCGGGCCCGTCACCAGACAAGTGGGAAAAGGCCTCTATCTAGTGAGAAAGGTATGCACTAATAAGAGCAGTCTATTCATTAGTGAAGCAAAAACCCAACCTTGGAGAAATGAAACCTAGCAGAGGCCTTTTCTCAGAAATAACAAAGGATTAGTTTTGAGATCATGATTTAAAATGTCGTCTAAACAGAAAATGGTTGCCCCGAATGCTAACTTACATAGGATAATGTGCAAGCAGAAACATTTCTATTTTAACTGACCCTCCTTTTAGCATGAACTAAAACATTTTCTGACAGCAACAAGGAAAATATAAAATCAGGAAAACAAAAGACCATAAGTATAACTGTTTATGAATATTCCATATTCTCAGTATCGGAAAGGGAGACTGTGAGGAGGGAAGAAGTCTCGAAAATGCCCTCATCTATCTGCATTAGGTCGTCTATCTCTTTCTGCACCATAATTGCAGCATTGGTATCATGAATTGATATTTTCCTTTTAGGAGCTAGAAAAGTGGTGCAATAAGAACAACAGAAGGGAAGGCACTGAATAAGGTCACAGCAATACACCAATACCACAATCAAGTAATTCACCTTTTCAAGAATCCAACCCCAGCCACCAAAAAGAGACCAACTCCAATTTCCACTTTCCGTTCCCTTGACATTCTCAAGAATGTCTAATATGTTTTCGGTGATGTTCTTTTCCATGTTTTTAATCCCGACTGTACACTGGTCTCCCACTACGGCGCATACACCCCCACTCTAGGCTAAAATAATATCCACTGCGTATCTAGTCTGTTCAGAATATATTCGCATACTCTCCAACTGAGTAGTGATGTCGCGTAAAGCAGCCACAGTAGTGTTAGATAAAATTTGTAACTTGCACCCAAAATACTCTCTAGCTTTCTCACCCCGGGCCATAGAGGTACCACTCAATGTGTTATATTCCATATAGGTAGCCCAAATATAGGCTCGGGTAACATCCCAACCTTTCACATATATTCATCCCTACATTACATACAAAACGGGCTGTTAGGACTGACCCTTTACCTAGTTACAGTACTGCTTACAGAACGTGGGGTTTTCCATGAACAATAGCCTCATATATTATGCATGAGGATCCTTGGATTCTTGGAAGCTTAGCAGGACTACCATCTCCTGCATAATTACTATGCACAAGGTTCATTCCCGACATCATCCTAAGTCCGACAGTGACACAGCAAGGTAGAACCCCTGGGGATACCTTCAGGTATATAAACATCACATCTTGCTGAGATAGGGAGAGGAGATCAGGACTTCCATGTCAACACACTGACGCAAGACACTAAAGCCCCTGCATACAGACGCTCCAGCCCGCAGTGGTCTGACATCCCTTGCGGGGTGTCCAACCCGAAACCAGAACGGGGTCCCACAGTTTCTCACTTCAGGTAATGGGGGTTGACTTCATCCTAGAGGGATTCTTGGCTAACACCTACATACATGCTAGGTACACTTAGGTACATCTAGTTAGGCTAGCATCGTAAGAGTTTGCAATTTATTATCATGTATTTTATATACTTGCCTGTATTCATGGTCATAGCAAGATGGTAGAACTCTACCATCCTTTTACTTTCCTAGTGCTTCTAATCATCTATATCTGTTACTGTCTAATGATTGTTTCAGCACACCTATTTTACATTAGAATAACGACTGTTCAATAAATACTTATTGAAAACGTCCCTACTGTTTATTCTGTGTATCTCTCTGAGACTAGGGGGGTGATTAGGATGGCGTCGGATTGCCATCGCAGGCCAGGCAGTGGCGATCCTCCCACCATCGCCACCCGATTTACCCGTGCCATATTATAATGGCGGGGGTAGCACGGCGGACGCAAAGTGCGTCCGCCGCTTTTCCGCCGGCTGGGCGGAGCTGGGCCATAATATGGTGGCGGTGCCTACCAGGCACCGCCATCCATATTAGGATGTGTGGGTAAACTGGCGGCGGCGGCGGCGATGCTGCCATGGAAAGGCTGGCGGGATGTGCTATGGGGGCCCGTTGCGGGCCCCCGGGGAATTTGGGGGGGGGTGGCGGGCTGCACTTGGGGGGTACCTATGGTACCCCCCTCCATTTTCATGCACAAGGTGGCAGGCCCCACGCGGAGCCTGCCACGTTGTGCATGCAAAGGCACACCATGGCACTTTGGCATTGCGGCGGGTGCTGCTGTAAGCAGCACCCGCAGCAATGTCATGAATGCGGAATGCGACCGTCAGGGTGGCAGCCGCATCCAAATTAGCGGTGCGGGACCGCCGCACGTCTGGCGGCCGGTCACAACACCGCGAGGATGTCGGGTGGACTCAGGTCCGCCCACCATCCTAATAGGCCCCTAAGTGAGCACGAGTGAGTGAGCGAAAAATAGGACACTGTTTCCATGGTCCTGAGGGCTCAGGGTTGTCATGTTCGATGGTTGCCAAGAACTATTCTCTCCTTGGTAAGAGGAGTTTCTAGTGGCACTGTGAGCTAGCTGGTACACAGGCCAACATACCCGGTGGGGGTGTCTAGAATCAGTCTGACACCAATCCTACAGCGTATGTTGTCTAAACGTGCAGATCCTGTATAGGTTTTATAGGAACTACATGACAAAAGTGAAAATAGAAGAAAGGATGTATCCAAAGGTGATCCCATTACTATAGGTATTGACCTCTATATCAGTCACTCCTTCACAGAATTCTTTGGTCAGGGTCCTCTTAGCCCAACGAACATTAGGCTTTGCATTTTTACAAGGCACACCTAAGGGTAACACCATCCCAAGAGCGAACTCATCTGTACCATTATGAACATTAGAATAAGTACCGTTAGATAAAAAATAAAACCCCTAGTATGCATAAATCGGTCCTTCATAATCTACTGCAGCATATCTAGTGTTCATTCCAAAGGTACTCGGATCTTTGTCATTCACCATTGGCATTGTATTTTTGTACAGCACTATTCCAGAATAATTGATATACAGAGAAGTGTCTGTACTATTCACGATGGGGCAACAAGCAGGATAATAGCCAGCCTCTCGGGTAACTATCAATTCCTTGTAATGCCAACCCGCCAAAGTAACATTCTGTTCTTCCATGTAGAAGTTATCACAGTATGCATTGTTATCACACCCCGGATAACCCATCCCCTGTGGCTTTCTATGATATAAACAAGGACCTGGATAACTAAAACCAAATACTCCTTTCACTTCAGTAAAAGTAAATTGTTCTGGACGAGGATAGGTATAGTTCACAAGAGATAACGGGTACGCAGTCCATAAACTAGTGACACACTCTGTGGGGTAACAAGTGGTCCCTTCTCCGAAAAATCTCTTATGTGTATCTTGGAACACATTACTCGGGGCTGTCCTTTTCTTTCTTGGTGGGGAAATAACTTTAACCTTGCTACGTAAAGGGGCATCCTGATCATTTTCCAAAACCCAAGACACCTCCCACATTAATTATTAGCAATAATACTACAAGAGCAACACACATTATTTTCTTCTTGCGGGTCCATATCAAATTATGCTGGGCAACAAGAATCACTGGCTGCTCTTCCTCAGCAACCAACCTACCAAAGGGATGCATAATGAATGATGAAATGGGGGTAAAATGCAAAGGAAGTATACAAGTTCCCAGTGTCCATCAGAGCCTCACTGGTACAGGCTCCTATTGTTCATCAATATATTGGCGCTCTTGAGCACCGGCGGTGGAGCTTGCTCTGTCCTAAGCTTGTATCCCTTGACCGCCAATAGTGTCCTTCAAGTCCTGCACCCTTGGTGTGGCTCAGAACTATTAAAATCAAGCTTTTGATCTCTTTGAGACTGTGAATGGATCCTTTCACACCAAAACTGTGCCATTCATACTGAAATTTAGTGCAAGCCCCTGCCAGCCCATATCTTCACACAGCTAGCATTGATCGCCCACGGGGGACCACCAGCATGAAGCTCCAACCCTGCATCTGCGATGCCTGGCCTGCTTTTTGCGCCATGCTGACCACTGCCTGTGACACTCTTCCTTCTCACTGTGACCCTCTCCAACACGAACGGGGCTCTCGGCACAAAACCTTAGAAGGTAAATCTTCAGTGGGACTAATCTTGGACTGTATTTGACCCAAATTCCATTGTGGTCGGCCTGAACTTTTGACTCTAACACAGTCTAGCGCAACCAGATAGCCATGGTTGGACCTATATCCTTTTAGGCGCTAAATTACTGTTTATTCTTTAAAACTTCATAACTCCGGTACTAACGGATTGGATGTTGTTTTGGTCTTCTTTTATTCATTATATTAAGCTATATTTTTCTAACCTGGTGTGGGATGTTTTTGCGTGGTGTTTTCACTATTTTACTGTTTGAAGTGTCACACAAATATTTTACACATTGCTCCTAAGTTAAGCCTGACTGCTCTGTGCCAAGCTACCAGGGTGTTGCGCACAGGTTAATTTGCGGTTTGCTTGTGCCTCACTCTGACAAGGATTGTGGTTGCTGCTGTACCAGGGCTCACATCCCAGTCAACCAGTAAACCAATTTCTAAGACTTAGAGATGCTGTGCAACACACAACAGGCTTCAACAATACTGCACAAAACTTTTGGGGAGTGCACTAACACCTCCCCACTCTGTGAATAGGATATCTTAGTCTTGACTTAAGGATACCAAAATTGCATTCAATGAAGAATCATGTATATGTGTGTGTGCCTGGGGAACATGTGTAGGCACCTGGACACCTAGCCTGTCACTTGCCTGTGGCCTCCAGTTTCTGCTTGTTCCAGCCTGATCCAGTTGCCACTGCTTGACCAAGTGACACTGCCGCTGCCAGGGTTTTCTTGCTCAGGTTTTCCTGCTCACTGTTCTTCCAGCCAACAGAAGCCCGCCCACCTCAGGACTAAACCTGGGCATAGTTCACGGAGGTTCGCTACGCGGAACTCCGTGAAGTGACAAAAAAACTCTGCGGACTTCCGCAAGTGGCGAAGTGCAGTGCGAACTGCTGTTCGAGCTGGCCTTCCTGCTGCTTGGGTAGAAATTCTACCCAAAGCGGCAGCTCACCCTTGCAAACTTACTGCTCGCAAATTTACTGCTCACGCTCGCGAACTTACCGCTTGCGCTTGCGAACTTACCACTCGCAAACTTACCGTTTGCGAACGGGAAAAAAACTCTGCTGCACTACACGGAGCGGAGTTTTCTGCATTCTGTGAGCTCTACAGAGAACAGAAAACTCTACAAACTCCGCAAACGGTGTGGAGTTCACTTCCCAGGCCTACTCAGGACCTAGTTTGCAAAGGGAAGCACGTCTGCACCCATCCGTGTCTGGGCCACACCCAGTGCCAATACTCCGGCCCTCCCGCCCCTGCAGATACACCTTCGCTGAGCTCTACACCCTAGATGCCGCAAAAAAGACTGCCACCACACCAACACACGCTCCACGGTAGGACCTTTCACCGGCACCTACTGCCACTTTACCTGCCACAGCACACACACCAGCCCACCGATGAGCTCAAGCCTGAAGACACCAAAGACACCACCCGAACAAAAACGCCAACTCGCTTGCACTCTTCTCAACACATGCTAACTATGCAAACACACCACCAAGATTTGGGACCTCATCTCCACCCTCACATCCAACATCCTTTTCTTCACTTAGACCTGGCTCAACCCCACTTCTGTGTCTGACATCGCCACTGCAATACATGAAGGATACAAGATTAACAACTGCTACCACATCAACAAGCCTGGGGGACACATTGCCATCATACACAAGGAATTCATCCAATGCCCTACCACAGATGACAACATCACCACAGCCTATAACACTTTAACTTCTGACTCCAAGCAGAAAGCAAAACCTCTATCAGAAGCACTCTCACCTACCATCCTCCATCACCACGTCTAGCCTTCTGCAATTTCTTCGCTGACCTCATCGCCTCCCTCGCATAGACTCCAACAACTACATTTTCCTTGGCAACCTCAATTTCCGTTTCAATAGCAACAATGATATCAACACTACCAACCTCCTCGAGAGCATGAACAACATCGGACTCACCCAACTCATCCATGACTCCACGCACACCACAGGCCACACACTAGACCCCGTCTTCACCTCCAGTGACTGCATCAGATACAGCCACACCACAGAACTCACCTGGATCATCCACTTTAACATCACCAGCTCACGGACCTCCGCCCCCAGTCTGCCCAATGCCCTTCACCACAACCAGAGTAAATGCTCAAAGAACACATGGATCAACACCCTCAACACCACCCACCCCATCTCCTTCAACAACCTAGACCAGAACATCAGAAACGTCTACAATTGAAGCACCAACTGCTCTGACAGCATTGCTCCCATCGGCAACAACACCCACAGAAGGTCCACCAAGCAGGCTAGCTGGTACACTGAAGACCTCAGAACTGCTAAACAGCACTGTAAACAACTGGAAAGGAGATGGCTACACAGCAAGGACACAACTGACAAGACCGCCTTCAAGACAGCCTGGCCTCAACCTCTACAACACACAGTTGAGAGAAGTGAAGAAAAAGGCCTTAGCCTCACTCATCGAATCAAGCTCCAATAACAGCATAGAACTCTTCAACATCGTCAAAGAATTCTCCAACACCTCAGACAACTTTACTGCCTCTGCAACAAACTTGCAAAATTCTTCCACAACAAGATCGCCAACATCTACAGAAACTTCAAACCCCAGCCCAAGGCTACCAACGTCTTCAAGCAACACAACAATCTTCAACCTAGGTGAATGCAGAATCAGCCATGGACTTACCATCCATTTCAACACCTAAATTACCAGGATGTGGTGTAACAGCTAGAGCAGTCGACCTCAAAGCTAGGGAACCGGGTTCGATCCTCGGCAGGGACGCTCAACATCCTGTGATTCTGGGCAAATCACTTAATCTCCCTGCGCCTAACAAAATTAATTTGTCCGTCTGTAACGCAACTGGTGCTCATGTAGAGTGCTCTGATACCTATGGGTCAAGTTTGCGCTATATAATACTCTGCAAAAAAAAAACATTGCCACTTTCCCCAAGTACTGGAAACACACAGAAGTCAATACCCTAGTAAAGAAATGACCGGTAGCCCCAGCAAATTCAACAACTACTGGCTGATCTCCCTACTCTCGTTCCCAGCCAAAGTACTAGAAAAAGCCATCAACCAAAAAGTATTCTCACACATGGAACGGAACCACCTACTCAGCTCCTCCCAATCCAGATTCTGCAGCAACCACAGCACCGAGACAGCCCTCATTGTGGCTACCGGTGACATATGAGCCCTACTCGACTGAGGACAGACCGAGGTTCTGATCCTCCTAGAACTCTCAACAGCCTCCAATACAGTCTCTCACAACACACTCATCATAATACTGTACAACATAGGCATCCAACTCTCAGATGGATCGCCTCTTTCCTCACCAGAAGAATGCAAAAAGTCCACCTTCCCCCCTTCACCTCCGAACACAACTATTTGTGGAGTACCCCAAGGATTCCCTGCTCAGCACCACCCTCTTCAACACTTACATGACACTTCTGGCCAACATCGTCAAAACCCACTGACTCAACATCATATCCTACGCCGACAACACACAATTCATTCTCTCCCTCTCCAAAGACACCACCAAGACCAACTTCTCCTAACTAGCAGAAAAGACTTGGAAAGAGCTACCCTTTCATCACTGGACCTCTTCATCTCTTCCAGAGTTCTGAAAGTCCCTGAAGACCTGGCTATTTGGCTGGACCCTGCCAGCGCCAGGATACCCTCATGGTTGACAAGAAACACTCTTCAAATCAACTGATTGATTGATTGTGCCCTATTTTTCCTCACTTTAGGTAGTGTGGTTTAGTGTGATTGGTCTTTCCTAGAGAGTGAGGAAATAGGGGGAGAGAGCATGCCCACCATCACTTGCACAAAGTCATGTGACATTTTCTTAAATGTTCTTCTGTTCTAAATGTACTGCATAATGTACACATTTATGCAGTGACTGTAATAGTAATGTATATCTATGGTGTTTTAATTTGCATTGTGTGAGTATGTTTTAGAACCAATCCCTCAGATGCACACGTAAGCCCAGTCAGAGAAGTTTTAACTTACGAAAGAGCCACAATGCGCTGAAATTCCCAGCAACCAACTGACATGCAAAAGGTGACTGATGAAAGTTGTAGTTGTCTTGTGTGCTTCCAGAAAAGGCAGCATACACATCAGTGGAAGGGCCACTGGCATTGAAGACAGCTTGCAGTTTGAGAGAGTGTCAGGGGTGTTCGTTGCAGAAAAGGGGTTCCCTGTGATGAGATGGTTGAAGTGTCAAATTAGTAGAACCACCAGTGTCCTTCTCTTATTTCTGATTCTTTAAAGTACTCATAAATGGTATGTAACTGCAACTACGATCAAAGACCGCTGTGGAGTTACCCAGCTCAAGTTGGGGCAGTAACTGATTTGCAAAGGGACAACTTCCCCTTTGTGTAACTTGCAAGCAGAATCGGGCCGGGAAAAAAACAGGCCTTGACACCAGAACAAAAGAGACCCCCATTAGCAAATCAGATAGCTAAAAAAGTGGCCCACATTTACAAATAGGGATGCTTTTAGCTTTTAAAGGCACATTGGATAGGTGGTTTGGAAGGGAAGGGAGACCGGCCCACATGCTGAACTATCGGGCCAGCCCCTCGGGCACTGCCTCATTGCCCGATATGCCAGTCAGACCCTGCTTGCCAGCAGCATCAGTGGAGCAGGTAGTGTTGCAGAGGACCACGACTAGCTCCCCCTGCAATCCTTCCAAACAGGAAAACTTTTTTTGAAGCAGCACATGTGCCTTTGATGGGCATGTGCTGCTTGTAAAAAAAAATGTTTCAGGAAGCGAATGCAGGGACAGAGGTCTGCTATGCCTTGTAGGCCTCCATCCTTCCATTAGCAGCCGATTATCGGGTTAGAAAAGTGCCGCCTGCATAATTAATATTCATTAGTCAGGTCATTTTGCAACAATCTGCGAATGAGCAATTTGCACTCCGACCTATTAGTAGATCGGTTGCATTGCAAATTGCCTTCCCATTTGCAAACCAGTCAATGAGCAAACTGCAAAGCTATGTGAATGATATATTTATTTTTGGCCAATATGCACTTGTAATTTTTCCGCAGTTCCTTACTTTAATTAATCACTGTTTCACATATTTGTAAATGTTTCTGCATCCCTTAAATGGAATCTGACTTCTTACTGATGGATTTTTGATCTTTCATCTGCAGTTTCACTGAGCTACCTACCAAGTGTTACACATGTACAAATGGTTGGCACAACTGTTTCTGCATACAGTTGACTTCTCAGTGTAAAGACGCACCGGCGGGTACCACAGACCCCAAGGTTGTCTAGGTTAGTTTCAGTATTCAGCACGCGTTGACCCTTTGTAATTGTGCCCTAATGAAATGTGACCAATAATGTATTGGCAAAGTGCTTTGGAATCACATTATGATGAAATGTTACATATTGAATTGAATTGCCATATAAATTAAATCGGCTTGAAATGTACTTTGCCATCAAAGTACCTAATACTAAGCATGATTTAAATTTTTGCTAAATATGCCAGTTTCTGGCAATGATTTTGAGAAGTGCGTGAAAACTCAGACTTACTAATAACGACGGATATGAATGTGATGGATTGCAGCGTAGTGTGTTTTCGGTGCGTCAAAGGAGAGAAGTTTATCATTAAGAAAACCCAAAGTGAACATTAAGGAAGTGTGATCTCTTCCTTCCTCTCTACCTTCCCTTCGTCCTCCTTGTGAATAAATGAACTGCTTTTAAGTTTTCAATCAAAAATTGAAACTTCCTTAAACTAATATTTTTAAGATCATGAAGTCTAAATTGTCAGATATCAATGTAAAGCTACCATGTGTTTATAATTTTATGGGAAAGAAAGACTCATAATCTTAACGAAATACGAATGTCTTTAACCAGACCTTTTCCAACAGGTGAGGTGTTTTCCAATGTGTGTGGAGGTCAAGCAAAACTGATCAAATGGCCCACAATCACAAAAAGGTTGAAGTCCTAAAGTCAGTAGAAGCTGTTTGTGCCTCTGTGTATGAATCTTGACACTATATATGCATTTCGAGGGGTGATAATTATCATAGAATGCGTAATTCTGATCCCTGTGCAAACTGGGATGTGAATTTAGCAGTGAGCTTGCAATCTGAGCCAGAGTGGATCAATAAACAACTTTCTGTTGCAGCTCAAAATTATTCGTTAATGCGTCTACCAGACTGCAACTCAGTGCCTATAGGTCACATGTTTGCCAGGTGTATGTTGTAGCAACATTGTTAATACAACACACCTCTCAGATTTAACATTAGTCACACTCACAGACAATGAATTTTAGGACATCACTAATATATATTTTCTATAGGTGTCGTGGGGTTATTTACAGATGAGATCAAAGTTTCCCATAGCTGCAAGTTTACAGATTGCCTATGTGTGTGATATTTCCATGAGTTCAGTGTGCGGATGAGTGACAATCCACTGCTGCATATGTGATACCTTGAGTGACACTATACCACTGACAAAACCAAGCAGAAACATTCTTTTAAAGAGATACGGATCACAAATGACCCACTTTTGATTGATGGAAAGCTCTAAAAAAAGCCTGAACAGTAGCGTAAACGTGTTGGGCCCCAAATGAATTTTTACTACAGAATACATTTTCCCAGCATAATCTCAGCTACCAATTCCTGTTCCCCTTAGGTCCTCTGATGGATCTTGTTCTGTGCTGAAAGGGACTAGAATATTTAGGAGATGAACTATTATCATATGAGGACCTGGAATAAGATAATAGATAGCCTTTATACATTACCAAAAGGACTTGTTCAGGCAGAAACTGTTCAGGTCAAATGACTTTTGGAAACAGATAAAATAACTACAACAAATGAATGAAACAGAATCAGCACAATAGTTATCTTAGTTGGTATCTTTATTGTACCTAAAGAAATATTCATGGCAAATTAATTTACAACTTATAGAATTTAATAAGCATTAATAAAGCTGTAAGAATCAAGTTTAAACAAAATTCTTCCTCCGCTGAGGGAGATTGTATCATGAGAAATGAGTTTTTTTGAAAGCATATAACCCTTATACAAACCCTATCCGAAACTTACCCGAGCATTAGTTTCCCGCAGGTTTTCCAGTTTGAGCGGAGGTAGACAAACGAAGCGTCCTCACTTGCGCTTGCACCATAACGAGTAAGGAGGCAGCAGGCTAGTTTACCGCTCCTCTTACTTCATCTCCGGCCTTATAAACAAATGAAGCCGTGGGCGCACAGAGGTTTGCGTACAGTGCCAGCCACGCTGCCCAGTAGCAACCGGATTCAGGGTCTCTCCGTAGCTACTCCCGAGAGATACTCATGGCTCTGAGACCGGCTGGTATGGCTCAATGCACTGCTGTAATAGCCCATCTGAATCTGGAGCACAAATGGTTTTGCAACCATTGTGACTTTTTTGCTAAACTCTAATTGGCAAAAGCCACTAAGAAATCTATAAGTCTAGTGGACCCGAAAAGAACCTCTAATTATATTCTACGCTGCTCTCCTATTAATGCAAGATCGTTTTTCAAAAATAAATTGGAATTTTTTTAATTCATACAAACACATAATCTTGAATTCATTTTTATCACTGAGACTTGGGTGGACAATAGTTCTGGCAGAGATGTAGTGCATGTCATCCCAGCCGACTACGCTCTCTTAAGGATTGATAGAACAGGGAAAAGGGGCGGTGGACTGGGAGAAGTTTAAAAAAAATATTTTCAGGGCGCTACCCTAAAAGTGTGTTTGTCCAAAGATCTTGAAGCCATGCTTTTTAAGTGTCGCTACAACGATCATGGTTTGTTTTACGGGCTGCTAATGTATCGCCCCCCAGGACTGAGAGAAAAGTTTCTGGAAGCTATAGGATATGTGTTGGAAGCAAAGGTTAACTTCGAGGACTTCACAGTTCTTGGAGACTTTATTTTTCATCTGGAAAACTCAGAAGTCAGAGATGCCTGTAAATTGATCGACATGATGAGTAGCCTCGGTCTAGTTCAAAAGGTAACTGTTTCTTCCTACTCGGCTGGTCATAAACTAGACGGGATTTTTACTGATTACCCTGCCTTAACTTTCTTGGAATCATTACCGTTGACTTGGCCGGATTAAGCTGCAGAGATTATTCATCTGGCTATCGCTGCTAAGGGTGGTAATTACCTGAATCCTAGGATAGTTCAAATGCTACTGTCCTTGGCATAAAATCGACTCTGCCCAGTTGGAAAGCACGTTAAAAACCTCCTCCCCCAAATTTAACGGCAATCTAGACTAGGATATAGGGGAATTAAATGCCTGGCTTATTTCAGCTTTAGATTAGTTAGCCCTGTTAAATAGGTCCCATAATAATAATAGATTATCACCCTCACAACCTTGGTACTCTCCCAATTTAAGGGAATTGAAGCAGTACTGTGGACATCAAGAGCGTCTTTGGAGACTTAACTATGATTTACTAGAAAAAGAAAATATAAACAAAAAATTGCAGAAAACAAGGCTCAGATCATGAAGGAAAAATGTGGCTATTTTTCTCAGAAAATGGTGTCAGCAAAAATCTCTAGCAAAGAACTGTACTCTACAATCCATAAACAGGCCAACAGCTGTGACCAAAAGAAAGTGGAAAGTAGTCAGTCGCATTGCGATGAGATTGCGTCAGCTTTCCAGAAAAAAGTTCTCGATATCTTTACCTCCTTTACCAGCTCCCCAAACAGAGTTTCCACAGCTGCTCACACTATTAAAATTGGGGATGTAGGGCTGGAGTCCCTGCATATTCCATTGCAAAGGACTGCTAATGTCTCCTCTCGATCCTTCTCAGTTTTCCAGTCATTATCAATGGAATAAATGCAGGAATTAATCTTTAACACCGCTCTGGGTCTACATCTGATCCTTGCCCTCCTGATACCCTGCATTCAGTTTCCAGAACCATAGCCGGTGTTTAAATTGCCAAATATTAACAAAATAATAACAAACTGTTTTCCATCAGACATGAAATTCGCTTAGGTTGTCCTACTGTTAAAGTAACCTCAGTTGGATCCTTTCGTTGCAAATAACTATCGCCCTATCTCTAGGCTTCCCTTTACTGCCAAAATTGTAGAAAAGGCAATCAATAAAGAACTTACCCTATTCCTGGAACTAAACGATCTACTGGATCATTCACAGTTCGAGTTTTGCTGCCAACACAGTACTGAACTGACCCTAATTACTGCAGCAGAGGAACTAAGGGCATTGCTCGATAGGGGGAACTCTGCAGCGCAAAACCTCCTTGATTTTTTAGCGGCATTCGACACGGTCAATCATAAGATTTTGATTGACTGTGTTGAATCTGTGGGCATTAGTGGCTTAGCCCTATTATTATTAGCCTCCTTTTTCACAGATAGAGTAAAATCAGTGCCTTTGGATGGGTATTGCTCCGATTCTTATACTCTCCCTTGGGGGGTTCCACAAGGATCATCTCTGAGCCCGACCCTGTTTAATCTTTACGTCACTCCGCCAGCCACACTGATTAGAATTCTGGGTTTTTCGGTTGTCTGCTATGCTGATGACAATCAAATTGTCGTCTCAGTTGCTGACAACCACGAAGAGTCAGCGGCCGCTTCAGCAATTGCATGCAACAAGTTAACAACTGGATGACGTGCAATTGTCTGACGTTGAACTCCGATAAAACGAGGTATTACTACTGGAAACTAATACCTAGTTCTGGTCGCCAGGCTGGTGGCTGGAGGAGCTGGGCTCCATTCCAACCCCAGTGAAGAACCTGGGGGTGATCTTTGATAACCATCTGTCATTTGATAAACAGGTGAATGCCATTACATCAAGCGCCTTTTTTACATTAAAAATTCTGAGAAAGATCTTACCTTTTATTCCTTTGAGCTAAAGAAACTAATGGTAACGACCCTCACCCTATCCAAAATAGACTACTGTAATGGTCTATTAACTTACAGAAACGACTCCTTAGCAAATTAAAAATAATGCAGAACTCGGCAGCTCGCCTAATGCTGGGAATACCTAGACAAAGCTCAGTGGCTAAGGCTTTAGTGGAGCTTCACTGGCTGCCAGTTGAGAAGAGGATAGACTTCAAGGTGCTTTACATCGCATTTAAGGCCTTATATGGCGAAGGCCCAGATTACTTTAATAATAAACTGATCAGATACATTACCGCTAGGCCACTTCGATCTTCCTCAGCAGCCAACCTTAAAGTGCCCAAGTTTAGAAGAACATGTTGGTGGGGTAGAAGCTTCCTGTATGGTACAACCAAGCAGTGGAATGCCTTACCCCTCCACTTAAAGACCAGTTCTTCGCTGTCAGTTTTTAGAAAGAATCTTATGACCTGATTTTTTAACTCACAGCTCTATAAGTAGGTGTCATAATCACAAGGCCACCACTTTTGACAGCAGTTGTGGCAACAAGAATAACTTGATATGGCCCACGCCAACTAGGCTCCAAGCACGTTTTGCGCATGTGCTTCTTGACTACGACCCAGTCTCCAGGGCAGAAGTCATGACACTGCTCTTGTTGCGTTGAATTGGCACCTTCCCCAGCCTGGTGAGACACAGAACGGACCGCATCAGCCATTCATTTACAGTCATTGAGTATCAAATCATCAGTTATATTCACAAGATGATTGGCTGGGACTGTAGGCTGTCTCATAGCCCTCCCCATTATGATCTCATGAGGGGACAGTCTAGTTCTTCTGTCTGGGATACTTCTCAAACTCATCAACACCAAAGGCAAAGCATCTGGCCATTTCAGATACGTGGATGCACACACCTTTGCCAAACAGGACTTTAGTGTTCCAATTACTTGTTCGACTGCTCGGGATGCCTCTGGTCAATATGCACAGTGTAACTTTTGTTCAATTTGTAATGTTGCAGAAAGCATTCGTATCACCTCATTATTAAAATCTGTCCATCTATCTGATTCCAAAGAGGTCAGAAATCCAAACCGGGGTATAAGCTCTTTAAGGAGTAATTTTGCTACAGTTAGACTGTCATTACGCCTGGTTGGATAAGCTTCCACCCATCAAGAGAACAGATGCACAATCACTAGAAAGTATTTAAATCCATTGCAAGGAGGCATTTCAATGAAATCAAGTTGCATTCTATTACAGGGTCCTCCAGATCTCCCTACATGACTCATTGTGACTAGTGTTTTCTAACCCACGTTTCACTGTTGACATATTAAACACCTCTGGCATAACACTTCTGCCACAGCTTTGAATCGGGGATTGAACCAGGTTTGTCAGAAAAGGAGCATCATGGCATCCCTCCCAACATGTGCAGGTACATGATAGTTTCTTAACATTGGTGACAGCAAACTATCAGGTAGGACAGGTCTCCCATCTGTGTTCACCCACACCTCATCCTCTTGTCTCTGTATGCATCCTACTTTAACCCACCCTTGTCGCTCAGTTTCAGGCACTACATCCTGTTATGCATTTACTTCTTCCCATATTTCCACAACTGAATACATCAGCCTACATTCTGTGACATCAGTTTGCTCTTTCAATGGGTCTCCATTGAAGATGTAAGAACTTAGAGAGCAATAGCGCGCTGTCTCATCCGCATAGTGGTTGCAGACTGTCACATAATAATTACCACTCCCACTACCGTACAAATGGCATATGCAGCTCTCAGGTTTCCTCCAGCATCCCTCAAATACGATCCATCCGCGAACAACACATGATCTGGTTCAGGTAGTGAAACATCAATAATATCCGGGCGAGGTTTTATACACAGCTCAGTCACGTCCAAGCAATCATGATCTGCTTCATCAATAACAACTTAATTTCCTGGCAAATGTATCAAGGTAGCTGGGTTTAAACTCATGCATCTCACCAATAACACGTTCTCAGCACCCAATGTCACCTGCTCATACTTGGTCAATTGACTACTTGAGATGTTGCTTTCGAGTACAAGTAAGCAAGATCTCAACAGAATGTGGCACATGCACTTTCAGCGGATGTGCCATAGAGATGCTTTCACATTGCTCCAAACTTACACATGTAGCAGTGACTGCCTTTAGACATCCAGGCAATGCTGTGGCTACAGGGTCTAATGTAGCTGAGAAGTATGCAACAGGTCTACGTGCAGTTCCATGCATCTGAGTTAGAACTGATAGTGCACAGCCTTCACGTTCACTGCAGAACAGAGTGAAGCTTTTGTTAAATTCGGCCATTCCCAATGCTGGAGCTCGACATAGACTCTCTCGCAGTTCATTAAAAGAGCGCATGCATTCATCACTACATGGAACTAGACCTGACACATCCTTGTGCGTAAGCCTCTGACGTGGCTTAGTAGTGAAAGAAAAATTTGGAATCCATTGTCGGCAATATCCAACCATTCCCAGAAACATTGCAAACCTCCTTTTGAGTTCTCTGTGGATTCATCTGCAAAATGTCAGTAATCCGACCTTGTGACATCTTTCTGGCTCCCTTCTCAAGGTGATGTCCTAGGTAAAGGATCTTCCTTTTGCAAAACTGTATCTTAGTAGGTGACACCTTAAGCCCACTCACTGCCAGATGATTCAGTAATGCAATTGTGTCACATATGCTAGCCTCCTGAGTACTTGACGCACCAACAAGTCATCAATGTACTGTACCAAAACAAAGTGGTTTAGCATTACCAATGACTCCAAATTCCTTTTCAATTTTTAATTGAAAATGGAATGACTCTCTGTATACCCTTGAGGAACTCGACACCATGCCAAGACATGGTTTCCGAACCGAATGCAAATAAAAATTGGCTTTCCGAGTGCAAAGGGATGAAAAAGAAGGCTTGACAAAAATCACTGATAGTAAACCATTTAGCTTCACAAGGAATCTGATATAGTATCACTGCAGGATTTGGCACGATTGGAGAACACAGTACCACAATCTGATTAATTTTCCCAAATCCTGCACCTTCCTATACTTTCCGTTTGGTTACTGAATTCCCATGGTGTGTGATTTCTCTCAAAATTCCCAGCTCAATCAGTGTCTTAGTCAAAGGTGTTATACCTGCAATGGTTTCAGGACTCAGGCAATATGGTGGAGTCTGAGAGAATTCTTGCATTTGGTTTCAAAGTGATTCGTATTGAAGCTACTCCTTTGATCAACCCAATATCCTTTTCTGTAAAATCCCAAACCTCTAGGAATACAGTGTCTCTCAATTCTAAGGGTAAATCATTACTCGTTAATAAAGGAAATAACCCCTGAACTCCTGTTCTTTGTTTATATGTTATGATATCTTCATCATTGGTATGAAATTCTATTCCTTTCGGGGTACAATAAATGGAGCAATTCAATTTGAACAATAAATCTTGTCCTAAAAGTTTTAATGGTCTGGAATCCCATATCACAAATTTGTGCAAATCCGGAAATGATCCAATTTGCATCTTAAAATGTTCTGATACAGGAGTTGACATTAATCGGTTTGAAACTCCTACAACTTGGATTTTTTCTCCCGAGAGGGTTAGGTTGGGAACTTCCGCTGTTCTCACAGTGGAACGGATTGCATCAATCAATCAATTCAAACTTTATTTCGGTATAAAAAACCATAAAAGGTTTAGCAGTAAAAAATACAATTCATGGGAGCAACACGTATCATGACAGACTTAAGATACAGTACTACAAACACACTAGACGCTCTATAGAATAGTCGACCATGTTATAACAATAAAATAATATATCTAAAATTTCACGATTTGGCATTTCAGTTTAAAAATTGATTAAAAAACGGGTACGAGGATTGTTCATATCAGGCTACAAGCGAAATCCAACTATACAATTCAATAAATACATCTAAAATAGTGTATAGAAGAACACTTATTTCAATAATGAATAAAAGACTAGTCTGTAGATTATTATGCAATTCATTTTAAAATCATAAAGTGCATGTGCCGAGTCCATTATATTTTCAGTAAGTCAATCAATCAATCAATCAATCAAGCATTTGTATAGCGCGCTACTCACCCGGAGGGTCTCAAGGCGCTTGGGGGAGGGGGGTCCGCTACTGTTCGAACAGCCAGGTCTTGAGTTGCTTCCTGAAGGAGAGGTGGTCTTGGGTAAGGCGGAGGTGGATGGGTAGGGAGTTCCACGTCTTGGCAGCCAGGTAGGAGAAGGATCTTCCTCCCGTTGTGGCTCTTCGGATGCGGGGGACGGCGGCGAGGGCGTGGTTGGTCGATCGTAGCTGGCGGGTGGGAGTGTAGAAGGTCAGACGGTCGTTGAGGTATCTGGGGCCTTGGTTGTGGAGAGCTTTGTGTGCGTGGGTGAGGAGTCGGAACGTGATTCTCTTGCTGACGGGAGCCAGTGCAGGTCTCTCAGGTGTCCGGCGATGTGGCTGTGTCGGGGGATGTCCAGGATGATTCGAGCTGAGGCGTTCTGGATGCGTTGGAGTCTTTTTTGAAGTTTGGCTGTGGTTCCGGCGTAGAGGGAGTTGCCGTAGTCCAGTCGGCTGGTGACGAGGGCCTGGGTGACCGTCTTCCTGGTTTCGGTGGGGATTCACCGGAAGATCTTGCGCAGCATGCGTAGGATGTTGAAGCAAGACGAGGAGACGGCGTTGATTTGTCGGGTCATTGAGAGGGAGGAGTCCAGGATGAAGCCCAGGTTGCGTGCATGGTCCGTTGGTTTGGGTGGGTTGCCCAGGGCAGGGGGCCACCAGGAGTCGTCCCAGGCGGAGGGTGATGATCCTAGGATGAGGACTTCCGTTTTATCTGAGTTCAGTTTCAGGCGGCTGTTCCTCATCCACTCGGCTACGTCCTTCATCCCTTCATGTAGGTTGGTTCTGGCGGTTGTGGGGTCGTTGGTGAGGGAGAGGATCAGCTGGGTGTCGTCGGCGTAGGAGATGATGTTGAGGTTGTGTTGGCGTGCGATGGCTGCGAGGGGGCTCATGTAGACGTTGAAGAGGGTGGGGCTGAGTGATGATCCTTGTGGTACGCCGCAGATGACTTCGGTGGCCTCGGAACTGAACGGGGGGAGGCGGACTCTCTGGGTTCTTCCGGCGAGGAAGGAGATGATCCACTCCAGTGCCTTCTCTTGGATTCCGCCGTTGTTCAGGCGTTGCACTAGGGTGCGGTGGCAGACTGTGAGTCAACCTAGAGTTTTAGGCCTTCCCTTTTCCTTACTAAGCTTACACCAAACAAATACCTACTGACACTAAAAACCACTGTTTGCGTGGTGTCCGATCGTAATAATCTTTCTGCCTCTTGGCAAGATCTAGTACCAAGGAGTCGACAAATGGGTTTTATCCATTTCCTCCTACATCGTAAGTAGGCTGGGCAGAAGAACAGTAGATGTAATTCATTTTCTATTGAACCTAAATCACACGAAACACATCTACCCTCCTCTGCTTCACCTAACATCCATTTCGCCGTGTTTGCTTTTATCTGCAGGACACCATAACGATATTTTAAATATAAAGATTTAGCTAACTGTGGCTGTATTTCGTCTAAAAAAGGCTCAAACTTCCAAACTGATTTTATTAAAAGAAACCGCGTTGTCAATTAGCCTACGGTAGAAGAGTGAGACGGTAAATTGTGTATAAAAGACCAGTAGGTTTGCTTTAAAAGCTTTTTAGAAGCCAGGGTCAAGCCAAAGGGCTCCTCCCAAAAATGCTTAAGTCCCAATTTAAAAAACCAATCATGTATGTGCTTCAACCAAATCAAACCAGTACCTCCTTTGAATCTTAGGATTTCCTCAAGCCCCTCTCTATAATGAATAAGTTCCTCGGTAGACCACAGACGAACCCAAAATAACAATGGCCTTAGGTTTGCATGATCGTCCAAGCGGTGAAAATTTAGATCCATCAAGACGGGGGCTAGTGGTGTACGTATTGGAAGACTTAAAACTTTCCTAAGAAACTTATTTTCACCCACCTTGAATGTGTCCTTCGTCATGGGGCCCCACAGCTCCGCCCCATATAATGATGCCGATTGCGCCTTATATTTATATACTTCAAGAGCGGGTGAGACTGCTTTAGACACACTACTTTCAATTTTTCTTATTATTGGGAAAGTATTTTGGAGTAATATAGTTTTACTTTTTTCTAACTGTGGTCTCCAAGTCATTTTTGAGTCCAAAGTGATACCTAAATAATTAAAATCATGCACATACTCAATCATCTGATTATTAATGGTTAGATTTTTCCTAAAGGTTTTATGTGGGTTAACTGCCATATATTTGGTTTTGCTAGGGTTTATTTCTAGACCCTTAGCTTCACAGTATGTCCCAAAAATGTTTATTAGACTTTGCAGGCCTTTAGGAGTTTGGGAGATTAAAATCGTGTCATCAGCAAAGAGGAGTGCCGGTACAGGCACCCCCCCTTGCTTAGGGGAGTCGTGTTCACAATCCAGAAGGTATTTCGGGATGTCATTGACATATAGCGAAAATAAGGTGGGGCTAAAACGCATCCCTGCCTTACGCCCCTTTTAACCTCAATAGGCTCAGTAAGTTCACCCAGTGGACCCCATCTGACCCTTGCCCAGTTAACTTCATGTAATCTAATTATCTGCAGGAGAATTTCTCCCGGTACCCCCTGGTTTTTTGAAGATTTCCAGAGGAGATTTCTGGGGATAAGGTCGAACGCTGCCTTTAGGTCCACAAAGGCAATATATAGGTGACCCTTCCAGAATATTGTATATTTCCAGGCTATACAAAGAAATCTAAAAACCTGATCTGTCGTGCTAGTCTTTGATCTAAAACCTGCCTGATATTGTGATAAGATTTTATGATCCTCAATCCAGTCAGTCAATTTGTTTAAAATTTGCCTCGCGTATATCCTTTGTAAAACGTCTATAAGACTAATTGGTCGGTAGTGTGAAGGGTTTTGGCGATCCCCCTTTTTAAAAATAGTTGTGATCTCTGCCCCTTTCCAGGTTTCTGGTATTGGTGCGCCTGAGGCGACAGAGTTACACAGCAAATTAATATAGGGGCCCCAAACCTCTCAAACAATAATCAATGTCATTCAGGGAAGAGGAGTAGAAACTAGAAAAGTGTTTTACCCAGATGTTTGCATCTAGGAAAAGGTCTTTACTACATCTCCCATTCTTGTTGCCCTTTGATACTAACCGCCAAAAACCAATTTGATCTTTTGCTTTGGCAGAAGCAATTAATTTGGTCCAGATATTGTCCTCCCATTCTTTTCTGGTATGGGCCAATAATCTCTTGTATTGAGTCCTTTTTTCCCTTAGGGCCACTATATTTTTGGTTTTAGATGCCAGGATAAGCTCCTTTTTTACAATACGGCATTCTTTATTGTACCATGGACTACTCAACTCACTAGCCTCTAAGATCCCATTATTGGATTTCTTCGGGATTTTACTTAATATAGGTGTCAAATCTTTGACTAATCTACAGTGGATTTCCACAATTGGGATCTCTGAGACGGGCGAGTCTACATACGGGGAAACCGTATTTGCAAAAGTATTGTAAATCCGCTTAATTGCCACTGCGTTTCCCCCTATCGAGGGCCATTTTAGAGCTCTACGATTATTACTTAGTAGTGGTTCAATATTGCCACTATCAGGTTCTCCAACCCTTGGAGCAACCAACTGGAAAAAATATACCGCCAATGTCAAACATAGTGGGTAGTGGTCGCTCTCAGTTCTAGCATCAACTACTAAGTCGTGAACCATAGGCCACAATTCAATCGAGACTAATATATAGTCTATATAGCTTTTTAGGTTACCTCTGCTAAATGTGGCGGCGTTTGGGCTATCAGACAACAGTCGACCATTGCAAGCTCGTAAGCAGTGCCCCGAAACAAGTCTTAATAACTGCGCGACGGCAGTTGTACAGGGTACTACCGGAGTGCTTTCCAATGGCGAGATATTATTAGCCAGATCTTCTTCTTCAAAGATGTTTTCTAATCCAACCGCAGGTTCAAATTTGCGGTTGAAATCGCCCCCAAAATTATCAAAGCCCTTGAATCAATAGAGCTTAGGAAGTTATCTAAATACTCAATGACCTCCGATTCCTTGCTTGTCGAATATGGCCTAGAGTAGATGTTTAATATATAGGCTTCTTTTTTATCAGGTGTGATACATTTTACTCCAAGAATGTCCTGCGATGGGATCTCAACAAATTTAACATCAATATCTAAAGTCACCTTTACCCAAATGGAGAGGCCTCCCAAAGGCCTCCCTCTAACTGAGGGAATGGCACCTTTGCTAAAAGTTTTAAAACCTACCTTATAGAGAGGTTCTAGGGCCCATGTTTCTTGGAACAAAATTACATCACTCTGACCAATATACTCCTGCCAAACAACATCTTCCATGTTCCTTTTAAGTCCTGCAATGTTCCAGGAGATCAATTTTATCTCTCCTTGACAACCCTCCTCACTTTGTTCAATTTGGACATCTTGTGTTCTGGAGTTGTGAGTAGGGTGGTAATTTCCCATATCCCTTCTATAGTTCTTAGGTGGGTTAAGTGACTCATTATTCAACCTAATACCCTCAACCAAGAATTGCTTCTTCTCCTCCACCAAAAGTGGCTTCTGCAAATCATTATTAGCCTGTGCTGTCGCTATCTCTCCATCTACTTGAGCCCTACTCATTTCTAATTCATTGTCATTTTCAAAAACCTTAGATGTAGGGACTTGTGGCTGGGGTACTGATAGTTGTCAATCTTGGGCATCCAAATCTGAGAGTGCGTGGTATCTATTAGTTGATAGCACAGGAATTAACCTGTCGTTTGAATGCCCTGACTGCGGTTTATAAAAAAAAAACAATGGGAGTGTACAGATAGTATTATTAAAATGTAGTGTCTCATATTTATTCAGTAAATAGCGAAGCATCTGAGGCCTTCGAAAGTTAACCACTATACAATCACCATTTATGTTTTTGCTGGTTTGGCCAATCCAGCCTACCCTACGGACCATCAATATCTCCTTGATGTCTGAACGATGAAAACCTTTATGCCTTGCTAGCCAATCCACTGTTTTATTCCGTAGACCGTCCCAACTTTCTCTCTCGCTCGTTCTAAGAGCGGGTACACCAGCTAATATTAGTGTATATGGACATGAAGCTGGGGGCAGACTTAATATATCCAAGTTGGTCTTCAATAGTTCTGTAGTCGAGGTTTTACTGGAATTCAAGATCGGGGTTGGGACATGTCCCCTACTTGTATTGGGTCGTACTACACCATTATTCTGGGTGCCTAGGGGTTTTGGACCCTTCAATACCTCCTGAGGCCTGACTCCCGTACTAACATGAGTGGATTTGGTAATATTGCCCCCCTGTACTTCCCCATCATGGTGTACGGTTCCAACCATTCTCTCGTGATTTCCCCTATTTGACTCGACTACCTTTCTTCCCACCATGTTATTACCTAAGTTTTTTATTACATTTTCAAGATAATTCAATTTGTCCCAAAGCTGTGTAAAGTTCTTCTCAAGCAATTCTTGGACATCATTAACCATTGCACCTGTGGTTACATCATTAATGGCAGCATCAGTTCCGGTGGTAGCCTCCTTAGTATGAGTATGGCTAAGATCATGGAACACCTGAACCATATCTGTCTGTGTGCCAACGGAACTGCTTTTAGGTTGACACATAGTTTTGTTGTAATCTATATTTGGGGAGTCCATTATTTGGGAGCTCTTCATAGACCTAGGTTTCTTTACAGGTGCCCCCCGTTTTCTTTTTACTGGCAAAACTTCCGCTTTTCGTGCTGCCGCATTCTTCAAGGCCCTGGTCCTAGTAACTCTGCCCACACCCGCTTTTGGGACTATTTCTGGGCCTGGCACGATAGGTAGAGGACAAGACATAGATGAAGCATTAATAGGAGAGATAATAGACGGGCCGCCATGAGCACAGTCTCCTGTTCCAACTGTCGGAATATCCACTAGGTGATTGTCCCGATGGGTTGATGGATCCAGAGAAAGGCGTTGCTCAGTTAGTTCTATCTCATGGATCAGTAATGTTTCTGCCCTTACCAAAAAAGCATCTAGCGTACCTGCCACTCCCTTTCGTTTTTCCATTCTATACTAACTCTCAGTTATTAGTACAATAAGCAAAGAAGCAGAGCAGCAGAGCAATAGAATATTAAGGGTACCACAAAGGGCAATACCTTTAATAGCCAGCAAGTTTTCAGTCAGTAGCTCTCAAGGACAAGATGTTAGAGGACTTGCCCAGCCTAGCCTCCTCCGGGCTCCGACGGGCCCTTGGCCCGGGCCTCGCGGAGCCAGCGCTTAATTCGAATGTGCCTCCGGGTTTGTGGCGATGTTGTGGCGGTGTTGTGTGGCTCCTGCCACTAGCAGAACTCGGCCAGCAACGGCAACGGTAGTGAAGCGGGACAAGTAATCATACACCCGATGTTCGGTAGTGAAGCGGGACCCGCGCTGCGGGAACCCACGCTTGATTTAAAGGCGCCTCCGGGCACTCTGATTGATGGCGATGTGGTGATGTTGTGGCGATGTTGTGGCGGTGTTGTGCGGCTCCTGCCGCAAGCAGAACTCGGCCAGCAATGTTCGGTAATTCTGGCGGCCACTCCCTCCCCGGCGCCGCTCTGAGCCCCCGCAGCCGCCGCCGCTCCCGCTTTCTGCTTGCCCAGCTAGGGGCCGATTCAGTCCTCAACCAGCCCTTCCGCACTCAGAGCTCTTCGGTGCTCCGCACCCGCCGTTCGCTGCTCCAACCGCCGCTCAAATGACTCCACCGCTCCGTGAAAATCAAACCACACAATTCACACACGTCGTGCACAGATATGAGCCCAATATGCCTGTACTCTATATAGCAGAGAGAAATGAAATGTACTTAGCCTGGTAAGCAGTCCAACCGTAAAGAAAATGTCTCCTCCACTGCAGGGTATTCCAAGGCTAGAACGGGCTCATAGTCGTGCTTTATGAGATATCCTTATGTCTCAAGGGAGGCAAATGGTTAACTGCCCTGATCCTCAAAAATAGCTTGTAAACGCGCTCCTGCACGATCGCGAGGAGCAGCTGAGGACATAGGGAAAAGAAAAGAACTGGTCCGAGCCTCTCAAAGGCTCATGCCGCGCTCCAGCGCGTTGGCAATGTTCAAATACGGCAGGGAAGGAACCAAATGGCCTCGAGCCTCACAGTGGCTCGTAAATGCGCTCCGGCGCGTTGGCAATGTTCAAATACGGCAGGGAAGGAACCAAATGGCCTCGAGCCTCACAGCGGCTCGTAAATGCGCTCCGGCGCGTTGGCAATGTTCAAATCATTGCATCAGTATCAACAAGGAATGAAATAGGTGTTCCATTTACCTTGCCATCCAGGAAAGGACCGCTCTGGTTTACCTCCAGGGATGCACCAATCATGCATTCCTTCTCCCCCCTCAGGTACCGTCACTGGGACAAATCAGAATCACTGTCATCAATCTGTATCAGGTATTGCTGGATCACACTTAAATTGGCATCAATTTGATCATTTGTATGCAATCCCATGTTCACATTATACTTCTGCTGATTCTGCATTATATCACCCATCTGGGCATGTGTAAATTTACCCTGTGCAACCTGCCTATTCATCTGACTCAGTGGATTGAACCTACACTCACGCTTCCAATGCCCGAACTTTCCACAAATATGACACGGATAAGTCTTTTTCAATATGTCTATGGAAACCCCTCTTTCTCTGCCTTGGGCTGTCACATTTGTTGCTGTCCCCCTGCTACTCCCTGCATGCCAGTGTTTGGTTATTTCCCTTTACTATAACAGAACAATCAGTACCGACTTCCACATTACCTTTCTTTGCTGCCTTCATCTGAGCCAACATTAACTTTTCCTTCATTCTTTTATGCTTGGAATCCACTTCATCTCCACAGTACTTGGCATACCTGAGAATCTCATTTATTGGCTAGCTTTGCCAGCAAATCAAATGCTGTTGAATCATTGCACTTATCTCCGGTCTCAATCCATACACAAATCGATAGACAAAATGTCCCATATCTTTACCAGTTACATTCTACATTCCACTATATTGTTTAAATGCCTGCAGGAGTCTTTCATAATATGCATGCACTGGCTCTTTCAACTCCGGTGTTGTCCTAACAATGTTTACGCAGTTAGTCTCATTCGGAGAAATTTTACCTTTGAAAAAAGTAATGACCTGATTGTATTTTCTCATTACTTCAGGTGATGGTGCACCAGTCCTTGAATCTCTTGCAGGTTCTGTCTCTGGACAATCTACCGCAATCTTGCACTCAGTCCACAAATCACTTGGTACCACCATAACAAACAAGGTATCTAAATCCGCCAACAGAACCTTTGAAACTTTCACAAACCTCTCAACCTGCCTGTACCATTCAACTGGCTTTTCTCTCAGCTTCGGAAAATCATTTGTGAAGGACAATGTGTCTGGTCTAGTCCAATGAACATGAGCATACCCTCCCCCTGGCACTTCTCTCATTGGAAATATTTTCGTTTCAAAATGTTCAGTATTCCCTTCGAACATTGGGTCCATTGGCATGGTTGCCTTTGTTGTTTCCTTCTTTTTAGCCCATCTGCCTTCCCATCTCTCTAACTCACCCCATTTCCTGAGTGTTGACAATAATTCTTTTATTTGTCATCTTTTCCCTGATGGATTTAACCTTTCCAAATCCTTATCGCTAAAATACAATCAATAGGTTTTTTGTAATGCTTTGGACTTCTGTATATCCACCCCATACTTTTGTGCCACCTCAGCAAACTTCTCATGTGTGGTTCTATCTGTGCTAGTGATATCCTTGCAAATGAACAATAATTAGTTTCACAGTAATTAGCAATTCTTCCTGGACTAATAGTTTCCAAAATCATCTCTTCCAATTACACCTACAATTTAGCTATGTCCAGCATTTCTTTGTTTGAATTTCGTGCATCCGATGCTCCCTTTTCTGCCACATTCATTTCAAAGGTAGAAGTTGCAATCTCCTTTATACAATCATCCAGTTCCTGTGGGGTCGGGTCCTACTCTTTGATTTAGCACACCCTCTTGAGATCCCCCACTAGCTCCCTCCGATTGTGGAGCGACATAAGGTTCAGAACCTCGATCTCCCATTCGTAAGGCTCTAGCTGTCGGAACCTGAGGTCCTCGTTTGGGAGTTTTCATAATCCTTCCTGCAGTCCCAATTAATGAATTTGATCTTTCTTGATTTGAGGGTACAGTTATCCAAATTTTCCCTTCACTAACTCCTGATTCATTCCCTTGCTGAGAAGTATTTTCATTGGGAAATGCTAAATTTGAATTCATTTGTACATTAATACATTCTTGAGCTCTTCCCCCACCAGTAGGAACATTCAGTGTCTGTATTTGCTGTCCTCCCATGCCTGTCTGAAATAAAGGAACCACGGGTCCTATGGTTATGGGTACGGCAAGGGCATCTAGAGCATTAGGCATTATGGAGTTATTAATCCCTGCTCCTCTTGGTTTTGGCTCTTCAGTCAAAAAGGGATTTACAGAATTTAAACTATTTGGCATGGCAGATGCATCTGATTGAATTCCCACAAAGGGATTTGTCCCTGATTGTGGCTGTTCTCCATTATATGGTAGAGGTCAATTCATTAATAATTTGCTCAAAAACTTATCATCTATTTCAGCCCCAATTTCCTCAGTTAACGTGAGAGCTTGAGCATTTTCTGGATGTTTTTTCTTTTCTTTGCATTTTTCTCCCTCCCCCTTATTGGCAACCAATAGAGGATACATTTGCGCTCCTTCTGCAATATCCTGTCTCAATATAATTCCTTGTGAGTCACACTTAGCCTCTGCATATCTATTTAATGTATTTTTATATTTGCCTTGATATTTCTCCTTGTCTTTCTGACGTGCCACATGTTCCGATTCTTCGAGAGCTTCAAATTGCATAGGTCTTGGTGATGATTAATATCATTCATCTGTCTCCTTACATTTTCAAGAATTCGTACATCAAAGGTTCCATATGTAGGGAAAGCTAAAGGTCCATCTTTTCAGTATATTTCATCCAATTTTCTAACCATCTACATTTATGATAACCTTTCTCTAAAGACGTGTACAGTGCAGGGGTGCCTTCAGGTGCTACTGGTACTCCTTCTCTCATAGGCACAGGCACATCCCCATATATCATTGTTTTTAAACCCTTTAGGATTTTCATGTTTTCTGGTCAAATTATTTTAATGTCCTTCACAATTGTTTACTTCGTTTTGAGAGCAATCCACTTCCTTATTATTATTCTAGCTTCCAATCACTGCACGACTTTCCTCTGACACTGGCAACCAATCCCAGTGCAGCTCCAAACCAACTGTCCTATCACAGCGAGGCACTCTATGATATCAGACCAACTCCTCATAGCAACTGACACTCCATTTACAATCTGACTTCTTCAAATTCGATTTTAAACTAACTACTAATTACAAATAAACTCTTGTCTGCTCCACTAAAAGAAATTATAGATCTCCACACAACCAAGAATTATTCATCCAATCCTAAGGAAAATCTTGACCAGAGCGATTTCACCTCAAAAATCCTTACGATAGATCCCTGCGAACTTGATAAAAATCCTAACGATTTCAGCTCCTCACACTCCCACAAAGTTCCCTTTTCTGGTGGTGATGCTGATGACGTCTCACGTACAGCACCTTCGAAACAGCAGACAAACTTACTCAGTGTTTGCCACGCTGAGACCACCCTTAGGTGTATATCCCAGGATCTTAGGCCACTTTGGACCTGATAAAAACTACCATCAACAACCTTTAGTCTACATCAAACACTAAAACAGACTTTCACAACTACCATTAGTATCACATACAAATACAATATGTTCACAACCCTATTAATACTCACACCACTTTTCTTGTCATCGCATCGTCTTCGGAACTGGCATTTGGCTAAAAAATCACTGAACTCAAGAATCTGTGATACTCTCCTTACACATCCCCCGTATATCCCAGTTTTGGCAGACAGGAAACCATCCAACATGCTACCAGAAAAACTGTTGTAGCGTAAACGTGTTAGGCCTCAAATGAACTTTTACTACAGAATAGATTTTCCCAGCATAACCTCAGCTACCAATTTCTGTTCCCCTTAGGTCCTCCGATGAATCTTGTTCTGTGCTGAAAGGGACTAGAAAATTTAGGGGATGAACTATTATCATATGAGGACCTGGAATAAGATAATAGTTATCCTTTATACATTACCAAAAGGACTTGTTCAGGCAGAAACTGTTCAGGTCAAATGAATTTTGGAAACAGATAAAATGACCACAATAAATGAATGAAACAGAATCAGCAGAATAGTTATCTCAGTTGGTATCTTTATCGTACCTAAAGACATTTTCATGCCAAATTGATTTAAGACTTATAGAATTTAATAAGCATTAATAAAGCTGTAACAATCAATTGTAAAGGAAATTCTTCCTCCACTGAGGCAAATTGTTTCATGAGAAATGAGTCTTTTAAAGTGTTTAACGCTCATACAAACCCTATAGATGAAAGTTCAGAAATCGCCAAAATGATCAGTTCTAGTTCATGAATAGGTTCATCTGCACCTGTCCGCACTGCAGCATCAAATGCCACAGCTGTTGATGGAAACCTTCCAGCCGGAAAAGTTCCACTTATGCAAGCATACCAGCCGGCAGCAAACGCAGTAATATGTCTCCGTTCGCGTTAGATTCTGGAACTCCAAATCATCAGTCTCTGTACCACAAGGTGGGTCGAGAAGGTGGGCAAGATAGGAACCGCCCCTGTCCCCACTTTAGGCAATTATACGCCATCGATTCCTGGTTGACACCCCTTGACATCACCAATTTGATCAAACCATTCTGTCCCATTGGTCAGTTTCGATAGGATGAGATGATGTAGGAGGTAAAGTATAGAAATCCGGAAGATTAAGTAATTCATTACTTTGCATTTTCCATAAGACCACTCATTTTTATTCATCCACTTGGTTATGACATCTAGGAAGTAGGCGAGTCCATGCTCTCATCCTTTGTCAAAAGACACACAGATGATGTAGGGAATGCAGAACAAATCAAACATTCACCCCCAGTCAAGAGCTCTGGGTTAAATCCATTGTTCTTTTGCAACCCCGAAACCGATCCTAGGATGCTTGTTTTCCAGTCCAGGCAGAACCTGGCCTGGCAGTTTGGGCTGGACTGTTCACATGGGAAACAGGGTCAAGGTTGATTTGCATATAGCTGGGTTTAAACTGGAATGGCATGGGGAGCAAAAAAACTGTGGATTGAGGCCCAGATCTCTGTACTGGGGTGAATTTTTTGCATTGTTCAACATTCTGTCCATCAATTGTTCTTTTTTGTATTTGTCACCCTGAGTGAGACGGGTATGCCCAGACGTGAATCCCATGCTCTCCATGCCAATAGAGTCAAGCTAACCTGGCTGATGAGGGGTGAAACCCCGAAACCGGTCCTAGGATGCTTGTTTTCCAGTCCAGGCAGAACCTGGCCTGGCAGTTTGTGCTGGACTGTTCCAATGGGGAATAGGGTCAAAGCTGATTTGCATATGGCTGGGTTTAAACTGGAATGGCATGGGAAGCAAAAAAACGACGGATTGAGGCCCAGATCTCTGTACTGGGGTGAATGTTTGACATTGTTCATTCTTCTGTCCATCAATTGTTTTTTTTGCATTCATCCTTTGTTAGTCCTTTCCCAAGTATGTGCTCTAGGAAGTAACAAATATTGCAAGTCCGATCAAGTAAGCTAAAAGCGTGAAAGGAGTTATTGAGTGTTAGAGGACAAGTAGAAACTTTACAAAAAGTTCTCATTGTCTGCAGACTAATCAGTTCATTATTTCATGCGAGGAAAGAAAAGAAGTTTTGAGGCCTATGTGAAATACAGCTTGTGGGTGCTGAGTTGTGCTAAAATATGAATTTCACATTATTAAATGCAATCTTTTAGTTCTTCATTTATGTCAATTACTAATTACATCTACATTATGTAAGTATGAAATACCTATAAAAAAATGTATAACACCTTATAGCCAATTCACATATTAGTTTTTCAATACTCTTTTCATGTTACAAGCTTATTACACCATTCAGTAATTGGAAGCATCACTAAATTTTATCCTTTACAAAGCACAAATTATTATAAAAAAAAAATTCTCATCATTATCAGTGCTCATGTTACACATTCTAATGTTAGTGTCCATTTTCTTAATACCTAAAACAACTTTATTCATACACGTATAAGGAAATTTATGTTATCTTTTGTATGGTATTGTTGATTTATGCATATAAAAACATATACCAATAGCTTATTAAACTTCTCATTAGTTTTATCTGTGATTAGGTGTCATTGCCAATTTACGTCTAACATTCTGCATGTTTTTAATATACAGCATCTAAGTCAATCTTCATTTTATGTATGTTCTTAATGCATGATAACTAGACACACCTTTGTCATATCCGTAAATTATTGTCATAAATCATTTTTCCAGGGAGAATTTATAGAGATACGAAGAACGATAACATCCAGGCTCTAGCACTGTAAAACACCTGAAATCCAGGGTTACAAACAACAGGATCACCAGACGTTTCACAGTATGAGCACAGCCACTGCACCTTGACTTAATTTATTTAAATGAGTTTCTTCTTTGCATTGTACACTGAAGTTCATTGTCGTCAGAAACCCACCTTTCCTGTCCGAGGCATTGAAGTGCCATCGCCTGCACCAGGTTATAGGTGGACCCCACCCGCTGGCCTTACTTGGATGACAAGTACGTTGCACTAAAAAACTTAAATGAAAGCAAATTTCTTTGCCATGCTGCAGCCACACCGGCTTTAGTGATTAGAGGCAGGCCATATACCTGGCTCTTGCTATCAGTTGTCTCTCCAGTGGTGGCTCGACGAGGGAGTGCTGCGGGGCGGTGGGGCGGGACGGGGGAGGGGCAGGGTGGGGGGGTAGTGGAGTCCGACATACGACGGACAGGAGTAAGGTAAGTAGTGAAATAAATAAAACAATTTAACTTGCGCGCGCTGCATCACCAACTCGGCGATGCAGCACGCGCAAGGTAAATTGTTTTATTTATTTCATTACTTACCTTACTCCTGTCCATTGTATGTCGGACTCTACTACCCCCCCACCCTGCCCCTCCCCTGCCCCGCCCCACTGCCTCACAGCACTCCCTCGGTGAGCCGCCACTGTGTCTCTGTCAGGCTGGTCTGTATTTTCGGTGCTGTCCACCGAGGGGTTTAGATGTCATGAGGGATGTTGTGTCAGCCAATGATTAAAACAAGCCGGGCCTAGGCTGATGACAAATGTACACTATCATAAAGTATCCAACCCAAAAGGAAAACTAAAGGGTAATGTGTAGGCCCGTTTCTCGATCTGAGGGATGGTCAATTGCTTCAACCACTATTGGGAGCAATACCTCTTTGTATAATTACCCTCACACACTCTAATAGTGTCATGATTCATCATCTGGTCACCCTGGCTGCTAAAGGCCAGGGTGGGCTCAACCGTTTTTCAAGGAGCTCTTATGAGAAATGGCTAGGGGGGTTAAAGATTAAAAAACTGCCATACACTCCAGGTATCCCTTTAATATGGAAAGATGATAGTTATTAAAATAGAAAAGAATAGGGTGTGCCCAGGATGCAATGGTCCTATGACCCTAGAAATGCCAACATGTTTCAGCCAATGAACGGCCTTATAGGTCCAAAGCTTTCTTCAGGGCATACGTGAAAGATATTTTCCCTCCCTGGAAGTTTAAAATACAATGCACCATGCCCTTTGGGCTGATTAGACCCTACCCTAGGTGCAATTTATATGTATTAAAAAGGAAGTTTTAGGCCTGGCAAAAGGTTTCTTTTGCCAATGCTGAAATGGCAGTTTAAAATTGCCAACACAGGCTACAATGACAGGTCTGAGACAGGTTTAAAGGGTTTAAAAGTATGTGGCGCAATCAGTGCTGCAGGCCCACTAATAACATTTAATTTACAGGCCATGGATACATTTAGTACCGCTTTACTTGAGACTTAAAATTAAATATATGTGTCAATTTGGTGTAAGCCAATGTTACCATGTTTAAAGGAGAGAGCATGCACACTTCAGCACTGTTTAACAGTGGTAAAGGCACAGAGTCCTAAGGCCAACAGAGATGAGAGCAGCAAACATTGAGGAATAAGGCACAAGGTTTGGGGGAAGACAACCCTAAGACTGACAGGTATAATATCAGGGATTGCCTATTTGTTTCAAAGTTGTGCTGTCTAAGGTTAATGCATATCTCAGAGATCTTTGGGTTATATATATGAACTTTAGACAGCTCAAACAGAATAAAACATGTGTGGCTCTTAACTGAAAAAATGACGCCCTCCAAACAAGGAGTAAGCGAACTCAATGAGCACTCATAGCGGCATGATTGCCGCTTTCAAATCTTCATCCAAAAACGATAATCCATGTTATATGATTATTATATTCCTTTATTTTGTCTTTGTATCTTAATTTCATACTCCATTTTTCAAAATTTGGTTCATACGATTCTTCTCATATGCATACCAATAGTGAGGTAAATTATCTCATTACACAGGTGCCCCGTAATGAGATAATTTACCTCACTATTGGTATGCATATGAGAAGAATCGTATGAACCAAATTTTGAAAAATGGAGTATGAAATTAAGATACAAAGACAAAATAAAGGAATATAATAATCATATAACATGGATTATCGTTTTTGGATGAAGATTTGAAAGCGGCAATCATGCCGCTATGAGTGCTCATTGAGTTTGCTTACTCCTTGTTTGGAGGGCGTCATTTTTTCAATTGTACCCAACACCTCAAGGATCAGGAAGTGATACTCATGAGCACCTAAGAGGATTACACTGAATTACTGTTTTCATTAATAATTTAAAACTAGGGTGTGCAACCGTGTTTCAGATATTTTTCGTACATTGGCTCTTAACTGAGCCAGCACAGGTCTTCATGATACTGTCCCAAAACAGACCAAATTGCGCTTCACTACTTGCATATTACAAAGTCTTGAAGACCTGGCTGTTTTAAGCTGTCAATCTGGACATCCTTACGTTTGCTCAGCTGTGGGAAACCCTTTTTGGGTAGGTGCGCACTTTATGAGATTAAATAATAATAATAATAATAATAATAATGATATCTATGTGTGGTCTGCTTAAATCAAGGAAGTAATCAACTATATGATGACAATTACATTAAATGACAAAGTCTTAATTCTGACAAAATGTTTCACACAAAAGTTTTTCCTTTTGCTGGTAAACCCAGAGCCATTCATACTGTTAGCTATGTCCTGGTCAGGTGACTTTCAGCTAACTTTAGAAGTTATTCAATATCCAAATTAGCCAAAGGTGTACCTTCTTCCTACAAAGGAGAAGGTATTTTGGTTACAAATATGGCAGGGTCAAATCAGAATACAACACAATGATTACTTTGATTCACTCCACTTAAAAAAAAGTTTGAATTACTCTGTTTTATCAAATTTAGCAAAATATTTGGTCATTTCCCATGGTTCTCAAAACTGCTTCTAATTCTCTAATAACTTTCTACCAAACACTATTCCAATCCATACATTCTCTTCCAGTTTGGTGAAACCACTTGTATTTCAACCATGATGGTTACAATCTGTTGTCCAACTTGCATCATAAACATATTTGTTAATAACATTTCTGTCATAAAAATGAAAAATAAGATATTGAAGCCAATAAAAATGCATGCAATTTTAATATGTTTGTGCAATACAGACACTGCAAAATGGAGATGATTTGCAATCTCTGGCATTCTCTCTAACATGGACATTGTTTGCGTGAAATTGAACTAAAGGATGCTTAAGTAGTGGTCCCCTGTAACAGAGAATGTATTAAATCCCTAAAAATAGTTGGGAGGGGAAAATATACCAATTCTCTACCCTAACAATTATGCAATCAACAGCCCTTTGTGTATCAAACAGTACTGAGATCACTTTTGAATTGCCTCAGACCTCAAGGAATATGCATGCTAATTAATGTCAAAGGCTAGTTTAGTTTAGTCTGTTACTTGATTGTGTGATTACTTAAAGCCGTTGCAATAAAACCACATGTTATATAAAGAGTTAAAAACTCACATTTACAGGTTAAAAAGTAATTGATTTCCTCTGTCCCCTCCAGTTCTGTCTGAGCACTCAGGAATGGTTTGTGTTGATCATCATGAGCGATATTGTTTATGCAATAAAGTGCAAGTGCGAAAAGTGCAGCTGATGTCATCCTCTTGTAATCAGGAATATAAAGGTGTGCTTCCGCTAATGGGGTACTTGTGCCTATCCACCAGTTCTGGCTGGGCCCTCACTTATGAGTGACGATAAAGTACAGGTGAAAAAGCTGCGGCTGATGTTATCTTCTTGCAGTCGAGTTAGAGGAAGGTTGATTCCTCTGGAGATGTGCTTATACCTCACCAGGCCTGGGGTATGCTGTGGAGCAACCTTTTCTCCATCTTCCACCGGTGAAGTGATGGCGCAGGAGTGAGAGGATAGTTCAAAGGCATGATCTTATGGATCTAAAAAGGGACTTATTAAGGTCCCAGGTCCAAGAAAATGTATCTGTTGTACAGAATGTGTATTTCATTAATAAATCACAAGAACTCCTGCCTTCTTCCTTACACACAAAAGGAATTCATATGTTGTCTCATAGACTTGAAGCTTACGTTTGAGAGCTTCTACAATTACAACCAAAAAGGCTTTTGGACAACAAGGATTAGGGTATCTTCTAGAGATGGGGACATTCTACCTTCTGATATACTGCTAGACTGGTAGGTCTTCTTGCTTCTTCCAGGATATGTTTCCAGGTCCTCTCTTTTACAGGGTTACACAGAGGTTACAGACCCTCAACGTAAGAAAAGGGGTTGTTGTCTCCAATATCATTCCCTTGGATCAAGAGACATGTGCAATATCCACTGGTGGTTTGAATACACAGAGGATTTGAAAGGCAGAGTAATATTAATTTATTTTTCCAATTCTACAGATGAATGTTTCTAAGGGTGTGGTGAAAGTAGAGATAAGGTTTCCCTCAGAATAAGTCCAAAATATATTTTAATTATTTAGAACAGTTTGATAGTCCCTTTTCATACAGAAAGGAAAAGTCAATTGGTTAGTACTTCTCTGCATGGAGTATATAACAGCTTTACATTTTCGGCACCTCAAATTTTCAAATACACCATTGTCTCACACTTCATATATTTGTCATATGTGAATGCATATCTGGTACAGAATGCAGTTAAAGATTGCCGTGCAAGAAGTCTCCAGGATGACAGTACTATGTGTATGAAAAAGTCAGTTTCTAGACTCACAATCTTTGGAGTTTTCTGTAGCTTAGTTTGAATTTTGTCTCAATATCTGAATGGCTCAAAGTTCAGTCAGAGACCAAACAATTGCATTCTAGTTAATGTCTTTAGATCTTGTGGATTGGAAGGTTTCATTTCAGCCTCCTATTCCACAGGACTTTTGTCAGGCTCTGCTTCCTTTATTAAAAGTTGAGGAGCCCCAGGTAACAAAAAGAAATAGAGGGCAACTTGGGCATTATGATATTGCTAGTTCACTGGTGTAGATTTCTTTACTGTGTGATCAAATGATAGACTCATTGTCAATTTTCTAAATCACATTGGCTTTTCGGGAGAAACCTACTGCACAAAAAATGCACATCAATCTGCATTTCCTCGTAACACAATCACATTGATAATAAATCTGCAAGGGAACAGCTTTTATTGAGCTTGATCAGCAAAGGTATTAGAATCTCTAAAAACTAAGTTAAAAAAAATACAGTGAATAATAATCTAGATTTTAAAGCTTCGCCATTATTTTCCCAAAGATCAGGTATTCATAGTCTTTCAAATTCTCTCTGTGTGTAAAGGTAATCATATATGTTGTATCATTTTGTTAAAAAGACTCGCAAATGTTATATATTTCCATGTTTCTAATTACAATACAAATAAAATGTACTACTATATAATACCCCTTTTTTACATCATCTCAAATTATGTACAGTTAAATGTCTTAAGAATTATGATTTGAGAATACAAACTCTCTTCACTTCCCAAGTCCTTACCTTTTTCAGGAAAATTCATTCTCCAGTATTCACTCTCTTTCTAGCTAAACGTGTTTTGTGGTATTGTAATATGTCAGCATAGCTATCAAATGATTTAGGATCTGATTTAGAGTTTGATGACCACACATGGTAAATATATAAGAAAGGTAAGTGAGTTTAAGTGTTTATATATACCACAAATCCAATGAAGCTCTAACGTACACTCAGGACACAGTCATTGATGCAGTATGTGGTTCTTTAATGCAGAATCTCATAACACGTTTCGACTGACAAGCAGTCTTGACCACATGGGATTTGGAAAGAAGTAGTATGGGAGTTTATACAGTCATTTAGAAAGCTAAACAAAGGCCAATGCTGATAAATGCACTCCCACAGCAGGAGCCATGATGGAATGCTGACTCGCCACACGTAAAAGCTGTGATACAGTCTATGTTGTGCCAACATACACAAATGGTATAGATGAGCATACTATCAAATATCTGATTCCGCTAACATAGAGATTGCAATATAGAATGTTAATAAGCACTCTGATAGCTGTATCAACAAATAATGCCTGACGGAACGTTCCGTATCTTTGTCGAGCACAAATGAAGGATAATGTCCCTGAGTGCCACAGCATGATGGAAGGTCAAAATCATGCAGACAAAATGCAGAAAACACGAAATAGTGTACCTCTTATAAGGTCTACGATACAGATAATACACAAGAACTCAGACATCCCCCTAGTGGTATCAACAAGGTCATTAGGCACATGTAGTTTCACAGCATGGTCGGCAGCTGCTCTGATGGGAAAGTCACCGCATAACGGGTGCGGGAGGCATCCCCTGGTCATACAAGAAAGAGAAATGAGATTAAGTGCCTGGAGGGACACAAAGGTAAATATGAATGTAAACACAAAAGTGTGTAAAAGTCAAACCAGGATCCCCCATCTCTCTGTCAGCCTGGCAGTGCCTAACATAAGGTAAGTGTAGGGTTACCCTAGGAGCACACTAACACAGAAACCAGTGTGATGGATCATGGAAGAACTTTCAAGGGTGATTAAGAGACCACAGTAATGATAGGCCAATGCCAATACAACGTACGTATGGTGATTCTGGTCAGATAGGGAAGCACTGTTGGCACGTGTAATACTATTGAACAAAGGGGTATCCACTCACAGAATAGAATAAGGGTACCAGGTGGGAGTACTGTGTCATAAGGTCCATGTATGCGCCCCAGTGGGCCATTGTGCCAGATGTGTACCGTTCAAATCATGAGACATTTCATAAAACACGCCCGAGTGGGCAAGTCCAAATGCCAGATAAATTAGGTCACAGCATTGTCATTATGAGCACAGCAAGAACCAAAACCAAAAATTAGTGTACAAATAGTGCACAAAATCCTTATCTGTGAAGCTGCATCACCCAGCCCATGGAGACGAAGAAAAGGGTAGGGGAACCCATCCAGGTGCCATCGTAATCACATCGAGGACCGCTTCCTTTCCTCCTGGAACGAAGAAAAATCACAATGTTAAAAATATAAAAGCCTAAGCTATTCTTTCCAAAAACACATAAACATGAATGAAGACCTATAGTCATGGAAAAACATAGCTTAAAAGAATGAGTGTAGCCAAGGGGGTGCAGCAAAGGGGACCACATGTCAAACTTCCCTTCATAGAGATGGACTCCTAGCTCTTTATTGAGAATGAGCCCACCCAGACTCTTGGTTTCGAGGTGAAGAATGTATTTGTACTCATTTCTTCTCCACCTCAATATTCTATCTCCACCCCTTGAGATGTGTGGGACTTGTTCAATGGTGAAGTAAGAAAGAAGGTAACTATCCAAATAGTGTTTTTCCTGAAAGTGTCTAGCAACTGGGTTTTGGGGGGTCCCTGTTGTTAATGGCCCTCATGTGTTCTAGAACTCTCTTCTTCACCATGTGGGTGGTACTGCCTATATACCTAAGGAGCTACTGGTGCGAAACCAAAGAATCCTTCTGGTTTGGCCATGTCTGGGTGTGCAGCAGTCCTTGCGCATGGTACTCTCCCTATACGCCATGCAGTGGCCACACGGGAAGAAACCTTGAAGACTGTCCTACCTCACCTGTTTCTTGATTGTGATGTCGCTGTGGACCAATATGTCTCGCAAGCTATTCCCCTTCCTATGGGTTATTCTGGGTCTCTCATGGATAGTGTGTCCTATGATGTGGTCACTCATAAGTATGTTCCAGTTCTTGGCCAAGATTTTCTGTATATCCTTGTAATTGTTGTTGAATGTCAGAATAACTGTGGATTCACTCTGGGTGTCACTGTCAGTGTTGAAGGTGTTGGCAAAAAGAGTACTCTTTTCACATTTTTAACCTTGTCAATGGCCCTGTTGAGTACCCACTAGGGGTGGCCCCGTTCTCTGAATCTGTTGATCATGATGGTTTGCTCAGCCAAAAAGGATTCCTCAGTGTTGCAGCTGTGTTAAGCCCTCAGCAGCTCTTGAAATTGGATGCTCGATTGAAGGGTGTCTGGATGGCTGCTGAAGGCATGAAGGAGACTGTTGCCAGCCATAGAATTAATAGATTTATGAAAAAGCTTGGTCTGCATGGTATCGTCAATGATATCAATTCTCACGTCCAGTTAATCCATTATGGTCCTGCTCATCGTGTGGGAGAGGATGAGATTGTGGGTATTGTTGATGAGTTTGCTAATGAAGCGGCTTGCTTCATCTTCTGTCCCCTTCCAGATGATGAACAAGTTATCAATGTATCTCAGCCAAAATATGACTTGTTCAAACTCTGGGAAGTCCTCTGTGTTGTTGAAGATATGTTCCTCCCACCACCTAAGGAAGAGGTTAGCAGAACTGGGAGTGAGAAATGTCACCATTGCGGTTCTGAGGGTTTGTTTATACAGGGAACTGACGAAGAGGAAGATGTTATTGGAAAAGCAATGTCTAATCATCTCCAGGATCATGTCTGTCTGTGCATGGTATTTCAGGGGTCTATCCCACAGGAAATGTTTACATGCCTGGATGCCTTTCTCATGTTCTATGATGGTATTCAGTAAATTGGCATCTAATTAAAAAAATATAATATTTTTCCCAGTAGATGTCCTATAGTTTGCCCAGAAAATCTTTGGTGTCTCTTACATGAGAAGGGAGACTTGTGACAAACTCCCTCAAGAAATGATCTACATACTTGGAAATGTTTTCCAAGTGACTGCCCCTAGAGGATATGATGGGTCTTTCCGGAGGGTTGTACCTTGGGAAGGATGTATAATAATGCTAATTTGGTATAGTCCTTCTTTAGTAAGCAGTACTCCTCCCACTCTAGTATTCCCCTGTCCTTCCAGTGAGTCAATTTATTACAAATATCTGTGACACTGTTCACATAGGTCTCCCTATTGATAATGGCGTAATATCTGGTGTCACTTGAGTTGGCACATGGCCTCCTCAGTGTACATCTCTCTGCTGAACAGCTCAATGCCCCCCTTCTCTGCAGTGCGTATAATGATGTTGGTGTCCTTCACCAGGGATGTAATCACCTGTCTTTCAGATAGAGAAAGGTTATACTGTGAATTGCCCTAAGTCCATGTTTTATGTTGAAATCTGATGAGGTCGTTGGTTATAACCTCATGAAAAGTGTAAATATTATCATGTGGCATCATGGGTAAAAATGTAGAGCATGGTTTGAAGTCAATGGAGGCATCATGGTCATATGTTATACCTAGGACTCTAGTAGGCCATGCAAGTCACAGGGAACCACACCCTCTTCCTCGCATGTTTCTAATTTATGCACAGTGAGGAGGGTATCAGTGTCCCCAATGTTAAAATCACAATGAGCAATAATACTGTTATTACTCTGTTAGCCCCTGCAGTATGCAGTCATAATATCGATGTTCAAATATCGATATGCCATAATATCGATATTTTAAATATCGATGTGACAGAATATCGTCCTGCAAGAATATCGTCGACCAGAATATCGACATGCAGGTACAAAATATTGTTGTTAATAATATCGAAATTTATTTTTGTGTTTTGTATTGTAGTATATGTGTTAAAAGTATAGCTTATTTTTTTAATGTATGTTTGAAATTTTTAGAAGTAATTAATTTTATGTTAAGTAATTTTTGCGTATTTTAGTTCCGTACCGGGTTGTGGGTTTATAGGGGAATAGGGTGGGAAGCAATTTAATTATAATATATTTATTAATAAATTTTTAGTAATTATGAATTTTTTAAGAAATTAAATATTGCGTTTTAGTTCCCTAGCGGGTTGTGGGTTTATAGGGGAATAGGGTGGGAAGTAATTTAATTAAAATTAATTAATTAATCATATTAATAAATTAATATTTTTGTATTTAATAAATTATATTGTTAATTGTGTTAATTAATGTGTTATTAATTAGTTATTAATTGGTTATTAATAATTAATTGGTAAATATGTTAATTGTGTCATTTTTTAAGAGCGGGTTGTGCGTTTATAGGGGAGTAGGTTGGGAAGTAATTAAATTATAATTAATTAATTAATTATTTTAATTAATTAATATTTTTGTATTTAATAATTTATATTGTTAATGCGTTGATTAATTTCTTATTAATTAGTTATTAATTGATTATTAGTTATTAATAATTAATTTGTAAAAATGTTAATTGTGTCTTTATTTAGGAGCGGGTTGTGGGTTTATAGGGGAGTAGGGTGGGAAGTAATGTAATTATAATTAATTATTTAATAATTTAATTCATCAATATTTATGTATTTCATATTTTATATTGTTAATTGTGTTAAATAGTTTGTTTTAATTAGTTATTAATTGGGTAATAATTATTAATAATTAGTTGGTAAATATCTTGATTGTGTTATTTTTTTTAAAGCGGGTTGTGGGTTTATAGGGGAGTAGGTTGGGAAGTAATTTAATTATAATTAATTAATTAATAATTTGTATTTATTAATATTTGTGTATTTAATATTTTATATTGTTAATTGTGTTACATAATTTGTTATATATTAATTATTAATTGGTTATTAATTATTAATAATTAATTGGTAAATATGTAAATTGTGTCAATTTGTTATGAGAGAGTTGTGTATTTAGAGGGCAGTAGTGTGGGAAGTAATTAAAAATTAATATAATTTTTAATTTTTTCATATAATATTTATTTGTTATTTTATAGTCTTAATAGTATACATTAATTTAATACTGATTGTTTTTAATTTTATTGTTCATTGTTATTAGTTAATTAATTAATTGTTAAGCAATTATGTTAATTGTGTCATGTTTTACAATAGTGGTGGTGTCATTTATAGGGGTATTTGGTGGGAGGTAAATTATTTTTTATTATTTAAGTATTTGTTAATTAATGTTTATTATTTTGCTTGAGTGGGAATAGTAAATTATTCCCCTCCGCTATCCAACACTTTGCCTACTGTTGCACTCTGTGGAGTGGGAATAGTAAATTATTCCCCTCTGCTATCAAACACTTTCCCTACTGTTGCACTTGCTGAAGTAGGAATAGTAAATTATTCTCCTCCGCTATCCAACACTTTTCCTACTGTTGCAATTGTTGGAGTGGGAATAGTCATTTTATCCACTCCGCTATCCAATACTTTCCCTACTGTTGCACTTGTTGGAGTTGGAATAGTAAATTATTCCCCGCCGCTATCCAACACTTTCCCTCATGTTGCACTTGCTGGAGTGGGAATAGTAATTTTATCCCCTCTGCTATTCAACACTTTCCCTACTGTTGCATTCGTTGGAGTGGGAATAGTAATTTTAACCATTACGCTATGCAACACTGTCCCTACTGTTGCAGTCCGTGGAGTGGGAATAGTAAATTATTCCCCTCCGCTATCCAACACTTTCCCTACTGTTGCAGTTGCTGGAGTGGGAATAGTAAATTATTTGCCTCCGCTATCCAACACTTTCCCTATTGGTGCACTTGCTGGAGTGGGAATAGTAAATTATTCCCCTCTGCTATCCACAACTTTCCCTTCTGTTGCATTCTCAGGAGTGGGAATAGTAAATTATTCCCATCCACTATCCAACACGTTCCCTACTGTTGCATTCTCAAGAGTGGGAATAGTGAATTATTCCCATCCACTATCCAACACTTTCTCTACTGTTGCACTTGCTGGAGTGGGAATAGTAAATTATTCCCCTCCGCTCTCCAACACTTTCCCTACTGTTGCACTCGCTAGAGTGGGAATAGTAATTTTATCCCCTACGCTATCCAACACTTTCCCTACTGTTGCACTCTGTGGAGTGGGAATAGTAAATTTTTCTCCTCCGCTATCAAACATTTTCCCTACTGTTGCACTCCCTGGAGTGGGAATAGTAAATTATTCCCATCTGCTATCCAACACTTTCCCTACTGTTGCACTTGCTGGAGTGGGAATAGTAAATTATTCCTCTCCGTTATCCAACACTGTCCCTACTGTTGCACTCACTGGAGTGGGAATAGTAATTTTATCTCCTCCGCTATCCAACACTTTCACTACTGTTGCACTCTGTGGAGTGGGAATAGTAAATTATTCCCCTCCGCTATCCAACACTTTTCCTACTGTTGCTCTTGTTGGAGTGGGAATAGTAATTTATTCCTCTCCGCTATCCAACACTTTCCCTACTGTTGCACTCCCTGGAGTGGGAATAGTAATTTTATCCCCTACGCTATCCAACATTTTCCCTACTGTTTCAGTTAATGTAGTGTAAAATGTTGTTTTAAAGATAAATATGTATTTTAATATTTTATTTTATTATATATATAATTTATTTTTATATTTATATTACAGGTTTATGTATATATATATGTATTTATAATTTTTATTATGTTTCTAACGTTTTATAATTTAATAAAATAATTATTTATTAACATTATTAAGTAAATATATATATAAAAAATTATATATGTATGTTTAATTTATTTTTATATTATATTTATTATTTATAATTATTAAAATTTTTAAATAATTCTAACTATGGGGTCCATTACAATGTCGGGCGGAAGCACTACTGCCGTGCCGTCGGAGGGAAAAACCGCTAGTTACCGTCTGCCAGCAACGGCCCACACGCCCGCTAAATTAGGATGTGAAAAGTCAGCCAAACACCGCCCGTAAGCCTGCGACGCCGCCCGCCATCAAAGTGCGCCCGTCTACGTAGCGGCGCGAGCCAATGGAGACACACCGTCCGACTAACTGACGTACCGCCCGGCGCACAAATTACGATGCCACAACCAAACAGCCTCACCGGCAAAGAGACACCGCACGAGATACCAAGGCGGAAACCCGACTGTTCAGTACGGAAACTAAAAAGGCGGCCCACCCAGAGATGAATCCTGCACTCCAGGCCATCCCCATGCTCTACCTGATGCACCACCTAGGAGTGAACGCGCCACGACGACGCAGGTAGGCAGACACACAACAAGGGCACGCAAACACTGCACACAATGCAAGGGCGGAAAAACTGTACAGGGCCCCCCCAGGCACCCCTGTGTGAACAGGACACATCCACCACTGTACCCACACATGTCCCACCTGTCAAAGTAAAACAACTTGCAACATCCTGGGCACCCACTACCCGGGACCTGGAAGTGACGTCCCTGTCACGGCACCGCAGCGCAGCGGCGATGAGGCAGGTACACATGCGCACAACACAGAGGCCAACGACAGCGCCATGCATGGGCTGCACACAAACACCACAGGGTCACAACTACACACCCCACACACCAGCCCCACCCTGAAGGCACATGTCACGTGGCCTTCCTGCATCAGTCATGTCCCCAACCGACAACTCACAGTTGTCAACTTGATGTCACACAAGTGTCCCGAACAGGGGAGTAATGTGATGGCAAAATAGGACACACCCTTGTGTGCAAAACATGGAGAAGCACACGGCGGCTGCTACATAACAGCGCTGAACATGGACATTGTCCGCAAAAGGCACGCCAGTCCCTTCCAAAAATACCTATACCATCCTGCTCGCAATATCAAGCCATGCAATGTACAAAATAGAAAAACCCTGCTGCCTGAGAACAGGTGTTCCCAATCACTACACCCACACAGAAGCCTCAATGTACAGCGGCAACGGAGTGTCCCGCCCACACACGGGAGAGCAGATAGCACTGAATGGCCTTCCATTCCTACTCTGAAATCACATTCCAACAAATTCTGCAGGAGAATGGAGCCATTGTACCAACAAGAAGCCAAACATAGCCATGCAGAGTAAAACTTCCACTGGCAGATAGCGCCTAACATGAAAGAAAGATAATACTACAAAATACAATAATACCACTCCTCCATGTGGGCCAAATGCAAGTAATCTGGAAAGAGTCAGACACCACTGGCCTTGACCATTCATTGAAGCATGTGGGATGAGGGCCTGTGTCCTCCGCCCAAGCTACACCCCAAGTCCTGCCGCCGTACATCCATTCCACAATTCCCTGCATCGTCAGAGGTTGCACTCTGCTGACTGCTCAGGCAGCCGGAGCACGCCATCACATCACCCTGTAGCAAAATGGCTGTTGCACCAGTGCTTCTCAACTACGCCGGACAGATCAAGCTGTACAGTGACAGCTTGCTACACATAGTGGGCTGTTCAAATCTGGCTATGCTGAATGTAAGTTACCGAGTAACTTACCGCATTGCAATGTTCAGCTGCGTCATCCCTGTTTTCTACTGTCGGAGGTGTCCGTTCCACTGCCCTGTGGATTTATGTCTCTCCAACCCGGCATGTCCAAAGGCAGACTTGGTACACCTGTTTGCACCCCTGGACGCCCACGACAGGATCTGTTCAGTGTATGGGGGCATGGCGTATGTGGCAGCAATCGGGGACACACTGCAATGGGACCAGTGTGCCTCCACACAATGTCTTCTGGATCACAGTTTCATCGAATGTCATCCAACATGTCCCATCAGGCTTCTACAAGGGACAACTTACGACGAACACGTTGCTACCCACCATCCGCTTCATTGGATGACATCCATGTTTACCATCAATGGGATGGATGCCCTGCTGGAAGGTATCGCATACATGACAACCTGTCAATTCATGGGTCCCCGACTCAATACCCCCAATTGAACATTGATGTTCAACACCGTACCTATGCTTGGCTTTCGCACAGAGGGGGCAGTTAGCTGTACAACAACTATACCTAAAAATCTGCAACTAACACCTTACCATCAACTCCACTGCCATGACATCTGACATTTTCGGGACATGCACTCTGTTCCTCACCATATCCCGTGTCTCTGCATGAACAGGGGGAGGCAGAGGTATGGGACTTGTGTACAGTAACCACATGGCCAATACTGCATGAACAACTATGCTATAATATGTATTCTGCGCACCTGGACACATGCACCTGTCAGTGCACACTTATCTGTCTGCTGTATTACGTGAGAACTGTCACCTCACCTTTGTCTGTACTTCCGTGCCAGGACTTTTGCATGGACAACAAATGCAACCCCCTATAACATGGCCCTAGTTATTGTGTCATGTTCAGTAGCCACCACATTGCAACAACTTGTGAGACGCTGCTGCATGCATGTAGGCTCATGCTCTGATGTCACCTCTGACGCAGGTGTGTTGGAGTCACTATTGTAGTAATCCTGTACCATGGAACTGAGATGTACTGTGCCCATGATGTCAAGCTGTCTGGTAGGCAAAATGATTACTGTCTGTGTCAAAGTCTAGAGCTCTTCAGTAATTAGCAAATGTACTTTAGCATAGCAAGGCCAAGGCAGTCGTAACTCTGAAGCCTTAATTCCACAGTCAACAACTAATCACATCTACCTGTACCCCCTTTCGTATGTGTAATCATGCTAAGTATATCCTCCACATGCATTTTGCTGCCAGTAGTGTCCACTATACTGCATCACAGAGGAAGTAAGTCCAAATACATGCCTTGAAGCAAATATGTGACTCTGTAGAATTATTTTTCGAAGACAAGTACGAATGAGAGAGGATGAGAGTGTGTGAAGTACACGAGAGTCGTGAGTTAACCATGTAGTCTAGTGTAATTGAATGTCAATGCATATGAGTTGCCACCACAGTGGACCTAGTGAAATACTACAGGTCGTGGGCCTTGGCTTGTCAGACTCTGACGTGGCCGAACAGATCATCACATTAACACTGACGGCCTGGTCACTTCAAAGCACAGTCCTACATATGTGTATAATTACCTTCACAGTCGGACAACACACTCATCAAGCAAAAGTAGGAGCCACACAAGAAGCATGCTACAGCAATGCATGACAAAACACACACAGGATATCAGTGTGGGTGGGCAGGTCTGCACAGTGAGTACGAACTGCATACATTCACATACATGCTTAATTAAACAAGGCACAATCTTGACAGCCACACACCCTGCAGACCCACAATGGCCAAAACATATTATGTAGGAGTCATCCTGAACTGCAAGGACACACCAACACACTGCACACTGTGCAACATACAATACACACATTTGATCACATTCACAGACCTGAACACGGATACAAACACCCACCATGCCCCTGGGTAACACGTGTGTAGTCGACATTGCCAGAGCGCACACACACACACCAACACTACCCCAAAGTCACACCCTTCACACCACACACACCTACACCTCCCAAATGCACACATTGAAAGTAAGCCATGTGCCCAGGCTCAATGTTCATCACAAGATTAACATACACCTACACTGCTGGCCACCCAGAAAGTAGGCTCACACATACCCGCACACTCTGCACATGCTACCTGTCATCCTGTGGCTAGACTCACACCCTGTGCTTTGCTTGCACGCAAACATGACACGTATACATTTTCCCAGAAATACCACCAAATACTTGCAGACAATCCGTGTCACAAAAATACTTCTTCATCACACACACAAGTAGCAGAGTCTGAAAGAAGTGAAGTCCCAGCCACGTGTAAAACAAATTGGAATGTGAGACCATACATTGCAATTGTTGAGGTACCATTCACGGCATGTGCCTCACTTAACTATGCACACACAGTAACAACTGCAATCAGCAACTACACAGACACAACCGACTACAGGAACAACAGCATCCAGTCACAGATTACATAGACAGGCGGCAATATTGTACAACACCAGGGACAGTGGCCAGTCCGATGTGCAGAGTAGTGATACAAAAAGCTGCGTATGCATTGTGTGTGAGTGTACCCTGTCATGGCCAGCAACACTGTCATGGCAGTCACAATAGCCATTACAGCCACCACTGTGTCACAGGTAGTTGTGTGAGGGTGCCTACCATTCAAACAGGTTGCCAGTCCGACTCAGTGCTGTCTGTGTGCTACGGGACAGTTGGAGGTCCGCCCCTGAGAGAGAAGCACAACTGTGGAAGACACAAATGTGGCATGTGAAGCGGGAGGGCTGCTTGGCCCAGGTGGGTGGGTGGCACAGGTAGGTGCACTCATGCAGTGTTGAAACAGACTGTGTGAGGAGGATCCCGGAGGGGTAAATTTCCACTGTGTTGGGTATTTGGAAAGCCTACCTGTCTGGGTATGAATGTGAACTCGTGTGGGCACAACAGGCGGGCACACGATTAATGCTGCATCAGGTGTAGACGTTAGCCCTCCCTCTGGGGACATGCTGGATACTGCTGTGCATCTGCCAGGCCCTTGCCAAGGCACTTACATCCCCTGTCCTCCAGGTGTACTCCCTACATTGTCCACCTGCACAGGCTACCCAGGGCACGGGATGGCAGTGGAGCTTGGTGGGGGGGAGGTCATGGCACCCTTCTCCTGGTCACATCTTGCAGGCAACACATTCTCAGTGTGCAGCAGGGCACAAGTCCGAAATAAGATGTGGGGGGACGCTGACGTCACGACAGGAAGTGACATCACAAAAGGTGGCTTGCACCATCAGACTCATTGCCGCCCCTCGCTCACCCCTTAGATGCGATTGCATCAGAGAAGCCAGCGCGTGAGCAGCAGCTCCAATCTCGCCCCAGAGAGGCCAAAGAGTGAATGTGTGGCTCCATTTGCTCCAGTGATCAAGCTCACGGTAAAATAAGTGTGGGGACGCCGTCCAACCACGTGGTACCCCGACTCGAGCCCTGGACTGTGCAGGCAAAGTGTCCTATTGGCTTTGCGATATGTGTGAGTTGCATGACACTCGTTGGCGGGGATGGCTCGGAGGCCCGTCACCCTGAGGCCCATATCTCACTCTATGGGTCCCTTGTCAATGGCAGCGGATGTAATGACTATGCGCGCCTGGGTGGGTCTACCTTTCGTCTGGGATGGTGTTTGCGGCCTGGCCCGCTAGGGCAGATACAGCTTCTGTGTGTTGCATGTGGTGTATCCGGACTCCGGAGACTGTCATGCATTGTCACTGTTGTCCAGGGCTCGAGTCGGGGTACCACGCGGGTGGACGGCGTCCCCCCACTTATTTTACCGCAAGCTCGATTACTGGAGCAAATGGAGCCACACATTCACTCTTTGGCCTCTCTGGGGCGAGATCGGAGCTGCTGGTTCACGCGCTGGCTTCTCTGATGCAATCGCATATAAGGGGTAGGGGAGGCAATGAGTCTGACGGTGCAAGCCACCATTCGCGATGTCACTTCCTGTCGTGACGTCAGCGTCCCACCACCTCTTTTGTTAGGACTCGTGCCCTGCTGTTGTCAGATGTGCCACTTTCCAGGGGGGTGGAGAAAGGGTGAGGAATGTCAGCCTGAGATTGGCCCAGTTGAAGGCCCACCTTGACTGGGGAGGACAACCATTGGACAGTCTGGTGTAGCCCACCCACGCGTACATGAAGGCCCTCCATGAACTATGTCACCTGCGGCAAGGTGATGTCATGGGCAATGAAGTTATTGAGGAGAGCTGTCTGCCCCACGCAGAGATGCCGCACAAGCACAACAGACCCAGCACTGAGGGCAGCAGGGGTCACATGTGCAGGGGCAGCTGTGCCTGGTGTGAAGGACACTCTATCCTTCATCCTTGTGCCGACACGTGTTGCACCAGTGGAGTAGATGGGAGGGCGGGGATTGGCCGCCGCGTGGCTGAAGAGGAGCCAGAGTCCACGTCCCCTGTGCTAGCAAACATGGATGCATCACCTCTGTCCTCAGATGACGCAGAAATTGCCGTCTCGGCCTGTGATTCATCCAGCACACGTCTGGCCGCTCCGAGGCGCTGGTCACATCTGTCTCACTCAGCTCCTGTGCAGCTGCTCCATCCGATGCCTCACCACTGTTGACCGTCCCCTGTCCCTCAGCACCCACGTGAGATGCCACATGAGAGAGAGCGAGGTGGCCTCACTCATTTGGCATCAATTAAACAGACATGTGCAAGGGAAGCAGCACAGAACATTCCCAAATCCACATGTTGCACGATACCTGTGCAATTGTATACAGCCACCACAATCAACACGTAATGGCTGGTGTACCGAACATGAAGCCGATAATAAGTGGCACATGTGTTGTGCACATAGCACAACACCCGGCCTGTGTCACCCTGCGACCATAGCCACAAATCGCTGTGTGCACACCCACTGTCCTGTTGGTGGCAAGGATGACCACTACGTAATTAGGCCAAGGACATACCTGCATGGAGCAGAATGGGACACCACTCACACAGACTGCAACATGACAGTCCACAATGGTCATGAGCCCATGCCATCCACCTGTCGTTCGCACGAGCACAACTACTGTTGCACAGTGTGCCGGATGTGTAAGTACCAGAAATATGAGGTGAGGCATCGCACACATATGTCCGAAGGAAACAGAGTAGGCACAGTGCCTCAAACATACATGTGAATTGCCACTCCAGCCTACTACAGGTTGTTCTTGAGGGCTACGACTCTGAATGCATTGACATTGCTCAAATTACATCTTGACCCTCAGGAATCGCATATGCATGTCAGATGCACCCAGCACAGAGTACACTAACAACCCACTGCATCACACAACAAACATCACATTACCCAGATTATGGGTAGGCTGTGGACACATGCTGCCTCTCACAGCAAAAGACACCATCCCACAATACTGTACACTTGCTTGCTGCTGATGCCCCTACAAACGTGCATCTGGCACAGGCTGTGTGACTGTCAAGATGCAGACCATTAGTGGTGAAATGCAGCGCCGTGCTAACCTGCCAATACGAGGGGGCATCCCCCGATTCGTCTCCGCCACGTAGTCGCTCATCCGGCAGATGACGTCACACCCTTTATGGAATTGACTGCACTGTCGGTTACACATGAACAGAGGCATCAACTTGGATGCAATGGCTCATCACAAGGCCTTGGGCTGGAGGACTTCCAACTGCAGGGATGGTACACAAGAGGGTTGAAATTTCACTCATACACTTATCATCATCACCAACATCCACCAATCACAGTGGCATGATGCTGACCCTTCCAACATACTCAGAGATGTGTATCAGAGCCAAGAAGTAATCGGACATGGCATAACAGCATGTGTACACCACACGTGAATGCATGCTATTGGGAGTGTGTACAGAGCACCTGTCCATCCCATTCACATGCAGGATGCCAGCACATTGAGCAATGTGTAGTCTGCCCACATCTACTGTCCATTGTCAGTTAGACCAACACATAGATCACAAGCAAACACATCTTTGTGGGTGGACTCACTGTGTCCAACACTGCGCAGCCCTCAACGTACTCGCCGTGTGAATGGCTCACCCCGCAATGGAGGTCACATTCAGTGCCACTATCTCTCACACACATCCCCATCACAAGGCCTGGAGTGTTCAATCGACAGGGCTGAGTTTGCGCATTTCCGGAGAGTTGTGAACAAAAGACACATGTAACCCACTGTACAGTCAGTGTTGTTTCCTGCTAGGATTGGGCGGTCAATGTGCAGCCCAGGTCTGCTGAGACTGAGAATGCCAGCAGGGACCCAGCCAGCCATTCACACAAGCAATAACTGCCCTGAGTCCTGCATTGCCAGGTGGCTGCGTCACTGGATGTCTGACATGAAAATGCCATGTACCACCACTTGGGAGGGACATGCATGGGAAAGCGCCAGAGAGCCTACATACCCCTTCCACCTGTAGTAAGCATGGTAAGCAGTGCATGTTGGAACCCCACAGGCTCTGATTCATAGTGCTGCGGATCAACGACATGTGTGTCCCCCACATGCACTCCCACACACACTGTAGTTGTCTTACACACACAACCTTTGCAAGAAATAGCCTTGGGCAGTGTGCGTGGAGCTCGGAATCCAAGATCTCCAGCTCCTCGCTGGTGAGTGGACCTGGACATATCTTCAGAGTCGTCGACATGAAGGTGGACAGGTGGCAGCAGCAGCAGGTGTTGTTGAGGGATGCCAGGCAGCAGTCCCTGGAAGCTGTGGTAATGCCGGTCTCCCTCTGACACTCATATAGCCCCCTGGGGCTGTTTCAGTGGGTCACAGCTGCTGCAATTGGTGTACCATGTCTGCCTACTTCAAATGCACACAATGGCCTGCTCCGAGCTGTCCCGGTACGCTTACCTCTATAGTCGAACACGCAGGATGCAAACGCTAGGGCCATTAGAGTTGTCATCAAGGGCCTGGTCCATGGTGGGTACAGTCCGCTGGTGCCATGTGGAATCCACAGTTTAATGTGCGCCATGCATTTGCAGGTGTGGCCATAATGTGTGTGTGGGAGCATGTCCACACTAGACAGGGCCACTTCATGCTGTGTGCATAGGCATTAACGGACAGTGCTCAGCCTCCACATGTCTGTTGGCACATCATCATGTACACACTAGCATGGGAGCATGGGATGTGCATATGCACACACATGCCATATTTCTCAATGTACTTCTCCCACTTGGCACGTGCAACGTTACGTGTCACTTGTGATGTGTATTTGCATTCACATAGCTGTGTTGTCATGGAGTTGTCAATGTGTACACCTGTCAATGTGTGTTGGAGGTGTGATACGTACAGTGCTGTACATTGGGTGAACTAGGGACATCATTGACTGCCTCATATCCCGTTGTGCAACAGGACCCACTTGTTTGGGCCGCTCAGCCTGTGTACATTGTGTTGTTGGTGTGTGCCATACTCACCCAGCCTCGGAAGCTGTGTCAGGCACAGCAGCTAGGTATATTGCTGTGGTGTTGCCGCTTCCCACATATGCAGTCTGAAATCATCATCATGCCTTTCAAGCTGTTTTGGCCTAAATCCCCATGTGCATGCTCATAGCAATGGTTTGTGTCAGTGGTCATTGCTATTGGTAAGGGGACCTGTGTAAGAGTATTGTAGCTGTGCTGTCCCTACTTGTCAGCTGTTCTGTGATTCTATTGCTTTGTCAGTAATTTTAGTTTTGTGTATGTGTAAATGCCATGTGGTGTGTTGCATTGACATGTGTCCACTTCCATCTGTCCTAGGAGGAGACCAAACATACATCGCCCCTACCAATTGCTGGCAGACATGGAGGATGTGGAGGTTATATGGAAATTCCGTCTGGACCGACCCACCCTGCATCACCTATGTGCAATGTTGGAACCCCACCTTCGTCCTCGCAGGGTATATCCTACAGCATTCACCCCCACGGCTAAGGTGATGGCTGCACTGCATTTTTTCGCAATCGGATCTTTCCAACACACGGTGGGCATTGGAGGTGGGATGTCACAGCCCATGTTCAGCATGGTGCTACGGGATGTCCTGTCAGCTATGATGCTCTACAGGAACCGGTACATCCGATTCCCCAGGGCTCGTGATTTAGCGGCAGTGAAGGGTGCTTTCTATGCCCTTGGACGCATCCCCCACGTTGTTGGTGCAATTGATTGCACCCATGTTGACCTTGTTGCACCACAGGCCATGGAGCACATCTATAGGAACCGGAAACATTTCCACTCCCTGAATGTGCAAGTGGTGTGCCTGGCAGACATGATTATCACACACGTGTCTGCGAAGTTTCCCGGATCCGCACATGACTCGCACATCATGCGCCACAGCATCCTCCCACGAATGATGACCAATCTTCAACCGGACCGTGCATGGATTGTTGGTGAGTATGCATACTCGTGTAGCGTGCTGGGTGTGACATGCTGTCTTGTATCCTGTTGGAATTGCAACGATTCTCTGTGTTTCTCACACCCAGGTGACTCTGCATATCCTAACGGGCCTTAGCTGTTGAGCCCACTACGTAATCCTAGGACACCAGCTTATGTCAGATACAATGAGGCACATGGGAGGACCAGACGTGTGGTGGAGCGGACTTTTGGGCTCCTGAAGTCCAGATTCAGATGCCTGGACCGCACCGGGGGTGCACTGGCATACTCCCCACAGAAGGTGTGCCAGATAGTTGTGGCATGCTGCATGCTGCACAATCTCGCGATTCGCAGGCAGATCCCCCTGATAGTGGATGATGGTGATCAGCCAGGGCCCCCACCTGCAGACCAAGCCGTGTCCAGTGACGAGGACAGTAGAGAGGAGGAAGCAGTGAATGAGCGTCAGCAGCTCTTCGCCCGCTACTTCACTTGACGGTGAGTGACCATGTACGACGGCTGATGTTGCTGTAGTTGTGTAGGTGTATGTGTGCATTGTCACAGCGGCCTATTGTTCACTGAGTGCTGTGTGGCAATGGTCCATGTCCAGGGTAGTATGCCACTGACAGTGGCTGTAGCATTGTGCCCTGTTCCTCTGTGAGATGTGTGTACATTGCTTAAACTTGATGACAAGCACTGTGTGATGAGTGTGTGACACACACATTCAATGGACTCTTGTTCTGTTTTTCACCCCTAGGTCCCTACAGCCTCTCCTGGCCTATCGACATACCACACTCCAGATGCATTTCTGATCATGGTGACGGTTGCACATACTTGATTAAACACAGAGCAGATGAAACAGAATGTGATCCAGGTGTATTTATTTTAAGCGGTGACGTGATTGTGGGCAAGGTGATCACAACAGTGGTGCATGCTGGAACAATGAGTTGAAGGTCATGTCCGCGTGATGGTCAAGGTGTACCCATGTTGTTCTGGGTCCACAGTCCGACAGACACATGCCATTCACATGGCAGTGTGGGGTAGGATAGTAGTCCAAGTGAATGCAGTAGATGGCCACCGTGGCTGGCTGACTCACTGGCGTTTGGAGCGTGCGAAGTCATCTCTGGACACCTGTTTCCTCTTTGGATGACCCCTTCCACATTTGAGAGGGGGGGTTGTGTTTGTGGGCTGCTGGTGGTGGCTGAGGATTGCCCACTCACTGTGGATGCAGGGGAACTGGATGTTGCACGACCCTGCGCCCCAGCAGGTGGTGGCGGAGGTGGTGTGGTTGGCCTTGATTGGACCCTCACCGCCACCACTAGCTGGCCCATGAGGTCGACAAGTTTGCCCATACGGGTCACGAATTGGCCCATATGGGCGTCCATTGACCTCAACACCCCACGGACTTCCCGCGTATCGGCAGCTGACCGGGCCCATTGTCCCTGGGTCTCTTCATAGGCCCCAAGGACTCTGGCGATTTGTGGCAGGGCTTGGCTCCCAGGCTCTGATGGCATTGGCCTGACCCTGCTCCTCCCACCTGAACTGCTGCCACTGACCTGCCCACTCGCCACAGTGGTCACCCTGGGCCTCGTTGTGGCTCCCAGGGTCGGTGTCGACGTGCGTACAACCCCTTGCGCACGGTGAGTGGTCAGGGAGGCCCTGGTGGTGGTGGTGGTGGTGGTGGTTGCGGCGGTGGTGCTGGCCACAATGACCGTGGCAGCAGGGGCCTGGGACTGGTCACCAGCCCTGGGAGATGGGTTGGTGGGTAGGAGGGGTCCTGGGGAGCGGTTGCACCCTGCCACACCAGATGTGCCAGGTCGGGAGTCCTCGTCCAAAGAGGTGTCCAGGTCTTCCACATCCGTGAGTCCGGGTGGAGGGCTTGTGGACTGGCTGTGATGGCTGCTGTCTCCCTTTCCAGCATCATGCTGTTCGTCACCTGTGGGGCGGAGACGAAAGGTTATTGTGTTGCACCTTGCAAGGTTTGTGTTTGATGTCTGACATTCACAGTTTGTGCACAGCTGTGCACTGATTTCCCAGATGCGTGTGTATGGCTCTACAATGTGTGTGCGTGATCAAGGCAATGGAATAGTTTGATGGGTGCATATGGCATGGGACGGATTTGGAATGCCAATAGGTGTGTGTTGCAGTACCCCTACATTTTGTGGCTTTGGTGGAAACGGGGTACAGCCCTATGAACGCTTTTGGAATGAAATATGTTTTTGGGGTTCAAATGAAACGCTTAGAAACACAGATGGCAAAAGGGGTACAGCCCCATCAACGGTTTTGAGGTGAAATATGGTTTTGTGGTACATACTGTGACATATGGGTGCAGAAGGGGACATGTGTTTTGGCCACACGACACTGCAGAGACAAAGGTGTGTGTATGTCTGACATACCCAGCATATCTGCTCACTGTTATAATTTGGGGACATTACACTGCAAGCATTGTAGTGAGTGAGTAATGGTTGTGTGCCACACAACGTATTGCAGATGGGACAATTCCTTGGTGTGCGTGCTACCCTCAGCCATGTGCAGCAATGCAGTGCTCTTGGGGTGTTGACTATATTTGGTATGTTGTAAATCACAGTGTGACGTGCGCTTCAGACACTGCAGACACATGTTTGGTCATCGGCAGGGATCTTTGCTGAACTGCTGTATATGGGACAACTGTTTAGATGATATACCTTTCATGTCACTGGGGCTGAAGATGAGATGGATGGGATTTTGAATGTGCATTGTGTAGCTGTGTGGTTCATGGGTCCGGTGGTGTATGTGACATTACTGGGGTCCCACTCTGTTACATTGAGACAAGATAGACTTACATGGGTGATGTTGTACAATGTCAACGGAACAAGCAGACACGACTACATGGACAAGACTTCGGTGATGTTGCTGATGTGTGTGATGACTGGCACAGTGCACGCCATGTGGGTCAGTACTCCAGTGAGACTTGTGCATGCAGACGTGACTCCTTACGTGTTTCTGTATTTGAGATGGCTCATGTGGGCTATGACTCTGTAATTCATGTCCGTGTGCACATTAGTCACATGGTTATGACAGGGAGCAGTGCTACCTGTTCCTCTGCTACATGACCTGTCCCAAATGTTAGTCGTAGTACAGTCCTCATGCCTACAGACACCCCGCCCTGTACAGTAGTCTACCTACTTGTTGGTTTGGAGGGAGCAATGCAATGGCTATCACATGGTTATGAGAGGGAGGGGTGCTCCATCTTGCTGGTCTGTGGGAGTGGGGGCCGTGTTGTGAGTTGTGGTGATGGCTTACCACCCACAGACACCCCTCCATGTAGGGAGACATATCTACCTGTCGGGTGAAGGTGTGCACTGCAATGGCTGACACATGGGTGTGGGGAGTGCTCCATCTTGCTGCGCTGTAGGACTTGGGGCCTGGTGGGGGTTGTACTTCTGCAGTCCCCCCTCCGATACACAGACTTTGTGGAAGGCTACTTACCTGTTACTTGTTGGTTAGTGCAGCTATGGCTGACACATGGGTGTGGTTGTGGGGAGTGCTCCTTCTGGCGCATCTGGGGTACAAAGGAACCTGGTGGGAGTTGTGGTGCCAACAAACAAAACCCCATGGTTTTGTTTGTTGGTACCTTTGGGCTGAGTGTGTTGGAGTGTCTGTTGCATGTGTGAGGGATGTCTTGTGTATTGTGTACTGGACATGGGGGTGTTTGGCCCTCGGAGCTATGGCATTCTGGTAGTGCATGACAGTACATAGCGGTGTGCTGGTATACATTTGTTTGTACTTACCAGCCTCCACTCCCCCTGGTATTCCGGTGAGACTCTCCGGATGTAGAATGTCTCGCACCTTCTCCTCCCACGCCTTGAAGGTCTTGAATAGTGCAGGATTTCCGCCGCCAGTCCTGTCAGCCAGCTCACGATTCTTGGCCTCCTTCTTCCTGACCACGCTTTTCAGGTCGTGCCACCTCTTTGTAATTTCACCCCGGTTGCGTGGCACGTTCCCAACTGCATTCACCTGGTCTACGATCCTGCTCCACATTCTGTTTCTGGTGGCTACTGGTGTCTGTTGGACCTGGTTCCCATAGATTTGTGGGTGCACCTTGATGATCTCGTCGACCATGACCGTCAACTCAGTGGCAGTGTACTTCGGCATTCTTTGTGTTGCTATGGTGTGTGGTTTGCTATTTGTGGTGCTGGTGTGGTGGGTGTGTGGTGTGTGATGTGCAGGGTGTTCGTGGTGCCGTTGTTTCAGTGGTGATGGTGGTGGTGGTATTGGTGATGAGTGTGATGTGTGCGTGCGTCTGGTGTGCTGCTTTCCTTTGTGGCTCTCTGGGTTCTCTGATGGTGTCTTCACTTTGTAGTAGTGCAAGGGATTGTGGTCTGTGTAGGGGCTGCTTTTGTACTTACCTATGTGGGTGTGTCATGATGGGCTGTCGTTTTCAGGTGTGTTGTGTCTGGTGTCCCGGGATTTGTAGTTTTTTAGTTTTGCCAGGGGGGATGTGTCTTTGGGATGAGTTCCGTGTTGGGGTATTTTGGCGTAGTTTGCTATGTGGACTTGTTGGCCATGTTATGTGTATTTCTTTGTTCCGCACATAATTTCCGTGCACGGACGTGGCCGCCAGGTCTTCCGCCGTGTCAGTTATTCATCGCTGTTGTTAACCGTGGCGGGCGGGGAATATGTGGATTTTCCGCGCTCATGTCGGGGAGATCATAATTTCACGGTCGTTGTCTCGGTCGTCGGAGCGGGCGGATTTGGATTTTCAGGCGGGATTGCGTCCGTGGCGGACGGATGGTCTTCTACTCTGACATGGACGGGCGGTATTTTGTGTGTTTTTACCGCCGCATGCGGAGGTTGCTTCGCGACTTCATAATTGCTCTGTCGGTATTCCCATGGAGCAGGCGGGCGGTTTTCTCAGGCTATAGTGGATGGCGGATTTTTTAACGCCGGTTATCGTAATGGGCCCCTATGTTTTTATTAATTATATTTATTATTTAATTTATTTTATATTATTTTTAAGACATTTAAATAAAACGATATTTTGAACAACGATATTTTAAACAAAGATATTTTGTTTCGATATTTTTGTACTTACCTTTGTATAGATAGGATGTCGATATTCTGGACATCGATATTCTTGACATGATATTCTGGTAGGTCGATATTGTTGTCGTCGATATTATGCAGTGATCCCGCCCCTGCACCTATAACCTTTTAAACAATGCCACTTTTGGAGTTTTCATTTCCTCACACATTTGTATAAGACTATGTGAGTCTCCGCATAGTTGAACTGTTCAGATGGTCAAAATGAGTGGCCTAGGCATAAGGTGATCTTTTCAGTGTCAGAGAGTGGGCTGTCAGTTAGATTAGTGATAGTTTTAATTTACCATTTCTATATCTATTACACTGTTCTGTTGGAACTTCCTGTAATGTTTAACATGCGCCCCTTTCCTCTCCCTCTTTTGGTATCTTTGTCTGAGTCTTTGTCGCCTCTGTCGACTCCTCCCCGACCTCTTCCTCTGCCCCTGCTTCTTGGACCGGATCCCAGGCCTCTGCTCTTCACGGTAGTTGTTCCTCTTGCTGTTTGGTGGCCCCTCCGCAGGATCCACTATTCATCCAAAAAAGTCACCGGTTTAAGACTTCGTTCACTGCCTGATGTGATGTTCTCAGATGTACCAGAGGTATCATTGTCACCTATTGTCCCTGGCTCAGACAGAGAGGGTTCAGGTAGTGTGGCCGAGGCAGTTGGCCCTGAGGTTTGGGACTTGAATACCTAGTCATATTTGCAGTTGAAGGTCAAAATTCTCCCGCTCTTTAAATCCTCATAATCCCTTTGAAGTTTCCTGAATTTTCATTGCCTCCATGAATTTGTCAATAATATCTCTCTCTCTTCTCTGGTTCAGTTCTTCTTTTATGGCCATGACTTCAAGTAGAAGACCTTCCCTTCCTGTCCTTGTATATTTTATAAGGATTTCAAGCATCTGTTTTGAACTGGCCGGCAGGTTGTCCGCCCATTCTTCGAGCATCTTGGGGATGGGTGAGTCATAACATGGAATAGTGTAGATATGGAGCCCCCTTGGGACCATACTCTTGTCTATGCAGTTCTGGAGGGAAATTGCTTTCCACCACTTAGATACTTTTGATCTGCTCAATTTTTCAAATTTCTTGAGTCTATCGGTCAGTACATACTCCTTATTGGTGTCTTTATGTAGGCCCTTGCCCATTTAATAGTACTCTGGCAGACAAAGCTTGTGCTGCTTCCCTTCTCTCAGCATCCTGATCTTCATCCATATTGTGACTGCGATTCTTCAGTAGCCTAGATGGATATAAGTTTTAGCTGCACTGCAAATCTACCAATATGATTGCACCCCCCTTCCAATCAATAACAAGTTCTGGTTTATGTGTATATACCTAATATTTATTTATTATTAGTTAGGTTGGTGTTTTAATGTTTGTAGTTACTGCTAATTTTTGGGTGGCTTTTATTGTATATATTTTAGATATATAATTTATTTGGGGTGAATGGTAAATATTTTGTTGTTGTAATACATTTTTATTAAATTTAATTATGTTTATAACAAGTTTTGTATTTATTTGAAGTAATTGTTTTAATGCGAAAAGTGCTGTTTTTTTTTCATTAATGATTATGCAATTATAATGGAGTAAATATTGTAGATGGTATGGTGTCAATCGTTTTTTTTACATATTATATGTTTATTTAAAGGTAAGGATATTTTTGTCTCTGATATTTTGGTTTTCGATCTATATGTAAAAATCGATATTTCTAACAACGATATTTGTGTTTTTTATACTTAAATATACGAAGTGGATATTTTTGTTATTGATATTTATTTCTGATATTTTTATGTTTCCATATTTTATGGACCAATATTAAGTCAGTGAACCCCTAGATTTCTAGATTGATCAGAATCACTGCGAGAGGAAATGTCTCCTGAACAAGCATCATCTCTTGTAGTTTTCTCTTTCTATCCATTTCATATCTTTCTGCTGACCATTGGATTTTTTTTGTTAAGTATATAGTTTATTTATCATAATCATAATCCTTATAATTTCTTCAAACCTTTATCTCTTTTTTGTGGATTTAATTTATTTTGAAGATTACTTTGCACAAATGTTGTCTTTAAAGCAGATGAAAGTGATTGGGTGGGACATACTGGTCAACTGTGTTCCCTTGTTCTCTGGTACTGATGGGTTGCTAACATGAAGCTTGATCTCTGAGGAAGTAGTTCACTTAAAGCGCACCATTTGTCCCCCTTCATCAAAAGACAGAAGAAAGTTAAGAAAAATGAAATTACCTGAAGCCTTGTTTCTGTCAGGATGTTGTAGATTTGGTGCATATAGATATTACATTGTCATTACTGTGGTGTCTGCAAACGGCTAACTACATTTTATATGCATGTTCTATGTAGAGTTGAAATTGATGGTAGTCCTCTTCAAGTAATAATGGCACTGCACCTTACTTGGTCCAGTTATACCACACTAGTTTAAACATGAGCTCAACCCTTGCTAGATGAAACAAAGAGCAGGCAGGATTAATTTAGGAGAAATGTATAAAGCATTTATCGTTAGGAGACTTGGGGCCCGATTTATATATTGGCGGGAGGGGACCTCCGCAGTGGCGATAGAGTTCCCTCACACCAACAATAGTGATCCCCGGACATAGATTCAGATATACATCCAAGCTATATGCGGGGAGACCTTCAGCTTGGACAAGGTCTCTGACATGGTCAAACGTCTCCAACTGCCCTGGGGAGAAAGGGCCATTGCAGAAATAGCTACATGTCCAACCACTTAATTTAGATGGACAGACATGTAGAGATTTGTTTTTACTGTTGTTCACTGTCAGGCAAATCCGGGTAGTGAGGGGCAGTAAAATCATAATAATTTTCCCCCTGCCATAGGAGAAGATTCCCATGGTAAGGTAATTTGTTTTTTGAAAAAGAAAATCCCATTTTGGGATATTCTTTTTGTAAAGAAAAAAATAATACTCTGTGCTGCAGACCTGCATCCTGCTGACACTGTCCCTTAGGCACAGAGTCAAATCCTTTGACAGGAACTGAAGTGACTGTGGTTCCGGCCAATGCTTTTATAAATGACCACCTGCTTGGTGGTCATTTATAAATTAGGGGAGCGGACCCTCTGTTATGGGGATGGAGTGATTTACTCTATCTCCATGGCATAATGTCAGGCCATCTGCCTATATGTAAATTAGGTCCTGAATCTTTTCTTGTCAGCAAGGTTGTCAGTGGGTTGGAGTGCCAGTTAAATCCAAAGAGGGACTCATCAACGTCAACCAGCTGCAGGTGAGATCGTTTGTATTGGCAGGACGTTGAAGACTCTCTACATCAGAGGTAGAAAAATTCAGTGGGAGCAAAATCCTAAAACCAGGCCCAGAAAGGCATCATCAATGGACCTGTGCTGCTCAGCATTGGTCCAAGTAAAGTCCTCTATGTTTGGACTTAGAAATGCTTTTGGAAGTCAGAGTCCTTTCAGCGGGGCAAACCAGCAAGTTAAGTACAACCAGTAGTTTGAAATCTGCAGCTGCAGCTTGCTGGTGGTCTGGTGGTAACCTCTTGTTCTTTTTTTTTCAACAACAGATTTTATTGATTTTTCAGCGTACCAGAAGGGCCGAGCCCAGCAGACAAAGTACAATTGAAATGCAGAATGACAGGTCCTCAGGTACTGTGGAACACCCACCCCAATGGTCTGCAGAACATCAGACCAAGAGAACCCCCATACCCCCCCCAACGCACGCACCACACAATTATAATCAATATAATCAGTACACACCAAAAGAATAACCATCTACGTCTCATTAGCACCGGAACTTTACACAGGTAGGTCATTCACCACCAGTCGTTCTATGGGGTCTCGGGTGGCAGTCTGTGACACCGGGGACAAATCTATACCTCTGTACTTGGCCCACCTGGACCAAATCTTCCCATGTTTCTGGGGGCATCCCCTTACCTGAAACACTGCAATTTCCGCTGACATACACATGTCCAAGGCCTTTTTCCAGTTGGATACAGAAGGCGGGGACGTATCCTTCCAGTGTTGTGCTATGTCCCGCTTAGCCAGGGTGAGGCCCAGAAATAGCAGGTGCTGTTTATACCTGTTCCCCCCGATGTCCTCTGTGCTGTGTAAGAGCGCTAATCTAGGGTCAGACGGAACATCCCACGCCAGAACCCGCCCCAAGCAAGAAAACACACCCGACCAGAAGAGCTGTAATGCTCCGCAGCTCCACACCGTATGCAGAAACGACCCCTTGTCCGTACCACATCGGAGACAGACAGGAGACGGAACTGCCCCCATCTTCCAGAGGCGGAGACGTGTATAATACACCCTGTGGAGGTATTTAAATTGGATTAGCCGATATCTAGTAGAGACGGCGGCGTATCAAGGGTTGGCCAGTGCCTCGGCCCAGTCATCGTCTGTCAAAGTAGGTAGGTCTGCCTCCCAGGCTTCCCGGGTGCGGTGAATGGTGGTTTTGGAGTGTGTAGTGAGAGTTTGGTAAATTTGCTGGATTTTATGGGCCCCCAGATCACCCATCAGCAGGCGCCCTTACCAGCGGATGGAACTCAGGTAGCGACTCCAGCTGTCGAATCAGAGGGGTCAATGCGTGTCTGAGCAGCAAGAAACGATGGAGCTGTGATCTATGAAGGTCAAACTCCGCCTGCAGTGTTTGAAAGGATTTGAGGGTGGTCCTCTGCATTACGTCCCCAAGTGTAGAGATACCGATATCATCCCATCTGCGAAACCCCACCAGTGATGCAACAGGCCGGAGAAATGTGCCCTGCCAGAGAGGAGTGGTGACGGTCAGCGTACCCCACCAACCCATGGACTTAACCGCTCGCCTCCATATCTGAATTACCACTCGGCAGGCAGGGGGAAGCGCCTCCAGGGGGGAGCTGCTGTACAGGAGCTGAAGTAGGGGGGTGCCCCCCATGGCCGACCGCTCCACGGCGTAGGCCGGTTCTGCCTGGGAGCCGTACCGCCACTCGTTGACCACCAGGAGATGCGAGGCCCAATAGTACGCATGGACGTCTGCCGCCGCAATGCCCCCACAGTACGTGGACTGTATGCAGGTTGCAAGCGCCACTCGAATCGCGCCTCCCTGCCAAAGGAATCTATTCAATACAGCATTGATCTGGAGGAACCACGACGGGGGGATAGGATACGGGTAGTTCTGGAGCCGGTAGAGTAAGCGGGGGAGAGACACCATTTTAAAAATCGCAGACCTGCCATATAGCGATTGGGGCAGTTGAGACCAGATCGTTGTCTTGTCTCGGACGGCGGAGAGCAGCGGGGCCATGTTGTGCGACCAGGCGTCATCGGGGCAACGGGTCACAAAGACCCCCAGGTACTTAAAGCCCGTGTCCGCAATGAGCAACTGCGATGCCCAAGCCTGGCTTCTCTGGTCACCATGAATAGGGTACAATGTAGATTTAGACGGATTAGCACAAAGGCCTGAGGTTTCCCCGAAGACACGGAGAATTTGGAGGACACGGGGCCCGGAGAACCAGGGATCGGACATGAAGAATAGGACGTCGTCAGCATAAAGCGCGATCTTGTCCGAGTATTCCGGCGTCCAGTCCAAACCCCTGACGATAGAGTCAAAGCACACCCATGCGGCCAGGGGCTCGATCGCTAAGGCAAATAAAAGTGGGGACAGGGGGCACCCCTGTCGAGTGCCCCGGCTGATCGGAAAGGGGGCCGAGCAACATCCGGCCATACGAACCGAGGCCGTGAGGTCCGTATATAGGAGCCTCACATACGCCAGGAACCTGGGCCCTAGATTAATGGCTGCTAGGAGTTTAAATAGGTAAGTCCAGCTCAGGGAAATCAAATGCCTTGTCGATGTCTGCCAGCAGGAGCACCGCAGGACGGCCTAAGCGTGGGGCCTCCACAATGGCGTTATGGACCCGCCTAATATTATGTCTGGTAGAGCGCTGTGGCATGAAGCCTGACTGATCAGGATGCACCAGATCCTGAATGCAGGTGCGGAGGCGATCGGCCAAGACCTTACCCAACAATTTAGGCTCGAAATTCAAGAGGGAGATAGGGCGATATGAGCCCGGATCGTCCGGGAGGCGACCGGGTTTGAGAAAAACCAAAATCTTGGCGTGCCGCCAGTCAGGAGGCAGAATGTGCTGCTCCTGAGCTTCATGCAACGCCCCTAACATATGTGGGCCCGGGTCGTTATATGCTGGTGCAGAAACTCACAGGGGAACCCATTCGGGCCCGGGGTGCAGCCCGGGTGCATATTGGACAGCGCTGCCTGTAACTCGACCAGGGTGATGGGCTTATCTAGTGCATCTCAAACATCATCGGGAAGACGGCGAGGTGGAATGTCGCTGAAAAATGCATCTATCAGGGGCGCAGCTATCATCTCGCGCTCTTCATATAGAGCGGTGTAGAAACCGGCAAACGCCTGGACCACAGCCTCGGGGGAGGTGCATATACTACCGTCAGGGGACTTCAGGAGGGGAACCGATGTTGGGGGCATCCGAGCCTGACACAATCTATGGAGCATCTGACTGGACTTATCACCCCATTGGTAAATCCTATATTGAGTCGCCAGCCAAGCCTCTTTGGCGGCGTCAGTATGCAGCTGATGGAGCTGTTGTTGAGCATGAAGGAGATTTCGGCGGGTATCGGGTTGGAGCCCTCTACCAGTTGAGCCTGTAGGCGGACCTGCCGGTCCTCCAGTACCTCCACCTGCTCCAGGCACTGACATTTTTCCCCGGAGCGATAGCTGATGTCCTCCCCCCTAATCGTAGGCTTAAGGGCCTCCCAAAGGGTGACCTGGGATGGAGTGGACCCCATGTTGAAGCTGAGATAGTCCTGTATTGCACGTCGGAGCATCTCCTGATAGTCTACGCCGCAGAGAAACCACAGAGACATGCGCCACCGACAAGGGGCTCGATGAGTCTGCAGGCGCAGCTTGAGTTGGATCGGTGAATGATCAGAAAGGCCTTGGGGCATAATGGATGTGTGTGATACCCTGTGTATGTAGCTATGTGGGAGGAACAGATAATCTAGGCGTGAAAGGGTGGGATGAACTGATGAAGCGTAAGTGAACCCTGCCTCCGAGGGATGGAATGCCCGCCAAGTGTCTGCCCAGCCCAGTGTATGCGCCAAAGTCTGTAGTTTGGATCGAGGGGGGGGTGTATCTGGCGGGAGTGCACGCCATCTGTCCCGAGAGGTCATAATATCATTCCAATCTCCACCCAGGATCGTCAAGCCACCGGGAAGGTCCCCCCAGTGGTGGAGGAGCATATATACTCCCAATGGCGATCCGGTCAGCCGCTATGGTGCCGGAGATGATCGTGTAGTGCCCGCCAGGATCTGATCAATGACGCGTTACCAGGAACGGCACTCGGCGATGAATAAGTATCGCCGTGCCATGAGCGCCCCTTACAAAACCAGAGTGATACACCGTAGCAAACCCATATCTGGACAGGCAGAGGACTTTAGTGCCCAGAAGGTGAGTCTCCTGCAATAGTAGAATGTCAGCCGAATAACGCTTTGCTAAGTGGAGCACCGCCCCCTGCTTGATTTTGTTCAGTAGTCCACGCCAGAATATTGAGTTCCCCCAATGGAGTCTTACGTGTGTCGTGTGTCAACCCTAATATTCATAGTGCGTAGTAACCTGAGGTGTAGTGGTGTCGTAGTAGGTAGTCATGTGTCTGGTGTGCAGAACAAAATACAGCAACAACAACAAACAAACTGAAACCCTGCATAGCCCCCCGCTCACCCTACCCCAATACTTCCAAGAACGCGGAGTATCTGTCGCGGTGGAATCCTGGCCCAGGCCCCCAACATGATGGCCCAAGCAGTTCCCCCAATGGATCCCCCCAAACCCAACATCACCCAACATTCCCAAAACATCCGGGGCGGGCCATGGCAGATACCACTCAGAGCGGGTGGAATAGACCCCAGCACACTGGAATCCGACATCGCCCACCATGAAACCCGAGCTACAAGACCATGGTCAAAGGGAATGGAGAGAGAGAGGATGTCCTAAGCCAGGGCAAGCTCAGTCGGCAGTCTCTGAGTGACCTTTGGCACGCCAATTAGACCGGGACCGGTGGCGTCTTGCTGCAGCGTTACTGTCTTGCCGGCCGCTCCGATGAGAAACCTGCGAAGTCCGAGTCCAGCGGCGGTGGCGAGTGAGGCTTAAGATTATGTCTCTCATTTGTCCAAGCAAAGATCTCCTCCGGGGAGTCAAAGAAGAGAGTCTTGGCATTGTAGATTACCTTCATGCGGGCGGGAAACAGCAGCGCATAGGATATGTTCATCTCGCAAAGTCGCAGGCTTGGCCGCAACAAAGGACTGCCGCTGCTGTTGCACCAGCCGGGTATAATCAAGAAAGACCATTATCGGATGAGAGTCGAAGACCAGTTTGTCCTTGTGGAGCCGAGCATAGCGAAGGATCGCATCCCGGTCGGCGTAGTTGAGAAGCCGGGCAATCACTGGCCGCGGACGCTCTCCAGGGGGAGGCTTCTTTGTCAGAGCTCGGTGGGCCCGCTCGACCACAAAACAGGAAGACATGGCCTCGGGCGGCAGTAGGGTCTTGAGCCAGCCCGAGAGGAAAGCGTCCATAGAGGTGCCTTCGCATCCCTCCGGGAAGCCCACCAGATGAATGTTATTGCACCGGGCTCTCCCTTCCGCGTCTTCGGCCCTTGACGCGAGCTCCCGTGAGACGGTTGTGAGTTTGTCCATCTGCTTCTGGAGGGCGGATACTGTGTCCTCTACCGTGGAGGCCCTGGTATCCGCCTCCGTGATCCGTTCCACCGCCTTCCGAAGATCCTGGTGGAGGAATGACACCTCAGAACCGATGTCCCCGATCTGGGCCTCAAGTGCAGTCCGTGACTGGTTGATGGCTGCGAGAAGCATCGCGGTGTCAGAAGACAGGCTCCCAGCACCCTCCTGCCCAGTGGGGGTGGTGGTATAGTGGTCAATGGTGTTCTGCTTGGGGGCCGCTGCACCGGGTTTGTCTTTACCCATCGTGGCACAGAGATGCAGGCCGGGGGATAGCCCCGGGCCCGTAGCCGCAGAAGGTGAGTGTGGGAGGGTGGGCCCCACGGGAAAGCAGCAGTCGTCCACGAATGAAGATGGACCACGCAGCACCGGGAGCAGCCCAGGAGTATGTCGTCTTCTCCCCAGATGGACACAGCTCAGACGGGGCTGCAGGCAGGCCAAGCCCCCAGTCCCCACAACTCACCGCACGGGACAGGCGGGAGGGAGAAGTTCGCCGGGGCGCCAGGTACTCAAGGGGAACTGCATACAGCCAGCAGAGGAGCCACTAGCCGCGGGGCCCCACACTGAGTCATCCCGGATATCGGCAGAGGGTCAACAGCAGAGACGCCACACCGAGGACCGGCCACCAACGGGAGACATGCGCCAACTGGCCCCACAGAGTTTGGATCTTACCGGCACAATCTTCACTCCCACGGAGAGCACGATCTCTTTAGGGCGCTCCATCATGCGCCGCTGCCGTGGCTCAGGCCTCCCGGCGAATCCCCCCATAGCCTTGGCCCCCAGCCGTGGACGTGGTTGCAGCGCAGCAGGGCGGACCGCCCCGCGCAGCACTGCAGGATGGCGTGGAGCGCCACGGGCATCCACAGGGCTCCAGGCTCCACCAGCAGTTCTTCAAGCCTCCGGGTCTCCGCAGCCCGCTTGCACCATTCGGGAGGCGGGGGAAGGGGGCCGCCGCAGCAGGGCCGGAGGCACGGCCCAGACAAGCCGCCAGAGCCGCATGGAGGCAGGCCCCCTCCTCGCCCCAGGCCTCCGCACAACACTGACCTGGGGTTCCACAAGACGAGGGCGGCCGCCGGGGCGAGGACTGCGCCAACAGCCCCCAAGGGATCACGGCCCCGGCTCCACCTACGCAGCACGCCATCTCGCAGCCACTGGGGAAGGCCGCCGTCACGCCGATGCCAGATCAGGATTGTCCGGACACACCACCGGCATCAAATTGCGCCCAGGAGATCTCGGTGTGTTCCGCTACTGGTGCCCTGCAGCGGCGGCGTCTGGGGCCAGGATTTTGGCAGGATAATGGTTTCGAGCAGGTATGGGCCAGCGGAGCTCTACAGAGCCAGGTCCGCCATGCTTGGCTCCAAGCCACGCCCCCAACCTCTTGTTCTTTTGGCAAAAATTCTTAAAAATGTTTTTAAGTGCCTGCTTTTCGGGTTAGGCAGGAGTAGTACACTCTGACACTTATCCTAGGGGTCCCAGTACCCTGGTTAAACCACCTGAGGGTCAGGACTCACCCCAGGAGCAGTCACCAGCAGGATCCAAGGCAAACGCATTGGAAAGTGGCCTGCTGGGCTCTTTTGTGTCCTTGTAGCTCTTAGAGAGGCTAGCCAACTAGCAATTGGTGTCCACTCTTCTGTCCTGGGTTTAAGTGTGAGTAGGTCCAGTCTTTGGAGTTTCTCTCCACAGGTTACAGTAGATGCAGTTATCTCTCTTGTGTACAAAGGGTGCAGCAAGTGCAGTCCTTCTTCTGTCTTCCTCAGGTCTAGCAGTACTCTGAAGAGGATTCTGTGGGTGCAATTGTTATGCTCTGTACCAGGCTCTGGGTGGGGGAATCTCCTGGCTGTACCATAGCCCATGGGGTAAAAATTCCCTGGGGTTCCCCAACCCACTTTTACAGCACTTCCTGTGTGTAATATTATAAACTATCTCACAGTGCCTCCCTCTCTACCTAAAATCAATATGACAGAATCTTTCTTCCTTTGTGCAGAGCTCTGGGCACTACCTCAGTTGTGTCTAGGGAAATGAGAAAACTCCCCCCTTCAAACCAGTTCTGAAATAGGTTTTCCCCGCACTGGGATTGGTGCATCTTGTAGAATGACAGGGGTAGGCCTAGGCATGAGTGAAATCTACCTGTGACTAGGGATGCCCTCTTTAAAGCTTGTGCAGTTGGGGGGCAAAGCGCTCCCCCCAGGTCGTCCTGTCAGGAGGAGGTCATGCTGCCTTCCGGCCAAGGCCCCTTTGTTCCCTTTCCTGGGGGAAATTTGCACCTCCTTGCAGGGGCCAGCAGGCTGCCAGGTGATAGTTTGGGATTCACTTTGAAATGGCTACTAGAGCTTTAGTCAGGAAAATGCCAACTTTCTAAAAGTGGTATTTTTAAAATAGTAATTTAAAACATGACTTGACTATTAGATTGGATTTTAGATTACTATTAATTAGAGTAGCTGAATCAAGGTTGTAGCTATTCCCAAACTGAAGTTATGCATAATATGGTGTTAAAATGTTACCCAGTTCTTTTCTATGAGAGAGCCAGCCTTGCCAAAAGTACAAAAAAATACTCTGGAGATTTTTCACTGTCAAATCTTAAGTACACGTCCTACTTTTGAAATGCCATGGACCCTGCCCTATGGACATTTAGGGCCTACCTTAAGGGTGAGTTATAAGTATTTAAAAGGAAGGTTTAGGTCTGACAAAGGCCTGAAGATAGGCTTTGCATTGCCACTTTAGTGGTGACAAAATAGGTGCTGGAGTCCACTAGTGACATTTAACTTACAGGCTTTGGGTACACTGGGTATCATATACTAGGGACTTATAGTAAAGTTAATGTACCAATTAGGATTTTCAACCAAATTGATAAGTTTTTAGGGGTCAGAACTCATACACTGGGCACTGGACAGCAGCACCCCAGTGTGCAGAGTTCATACACCAACAATAAAATCTAGCAAAAAGTGAGGAGGTGAACATGTAAAAAGGGATTTTTCTTAAAATGATGAATAACTGAATTGATCATACATGGATACCACCTCATGTGTCTGACAATACATAATTTTAATGAACTGCAAGTGATTTATTAACAAAACGTGGATCCTATTTACAATTCGGGTATTAATTGCTCATCTGCTTGTTACAGGCTTGACTGCTATAAAACAGACCTCTGAAAGAGTAGAATGTGATTTTCTGGTAGTCTTTGAACTAGCTGATCTTGCCCAGTGGCCAAATAAGGAAGAATATGATTGGATCAGGAAGAGGGAGAGAAAGTTTTTTAGGAGAGTGTCCTTCTCTGGAATCTTAAAAGAGGAGATTCTAGGGAATTGCTGCTTACCTGCACATACAATAGGTTGCTGAAACAGAATTTAACATCCAACACCTTCCATTCATAACATTTCTAGGCCTCATGTAGGTACTTGGAGCCATGTTTACCAGAATTGTGCTGCAGGGCAGAGCGGCAAGTTACGTTGCTGTGCTGCCCTACATCACAGGTAAAGGGCAGGAATTCACTGTATTTATCCAATACAGTGCATTCCTGTCCTTTCCCTCTGCGCTGGCGCAGTTCTGATAGACTAACCCCAACATAGGCAACCCTGCACCATGATGAAGGGTGCCTGTGTTGTAGGCAGGATTGTTTTTGTGCAGGAAGGGGCACCTTCCTGCACAAAAACAATACATAGAGGTGTTGAATGCAGCACACATAGAAAGAGCAAAATATGAGAAGAAATAAAGATATTTCTCCTTGTTACACATCACCTGGGGAGGCGTATCTTTTTGGTGCATTCCCAGGTTTGGTAAGTCTGGGAATGCCTCAAAAACCATGGGATTTGCGTGGGAACACCCACCGCAATGCGCACCCACCGCAATGCCCATGGACTGTCACCCTTATGCAGAGTAATGCAACAAAGCGATGTGTGCTGCGTTGCATTACTCCATATTTATGAAGACATTCAAAGCCAAAATGGATTTGCCTGGCTTCCTAAGTATGACTTGGTACTTTGCGTCATGCATGTCCCAGGTTCGATGTTGCAAGCATGACTCAAGGCCCTCGTAAATATGCCCCTTGGTGTTCTGTATGTAGAGGCACTATGCACTGGGCATCGCATGTCTGGCTCTGCAGCCCTTACGTGATATAGAGAGTCTATATTGCAACCAGTGAAACTCCATTAACACACAAATAATATGTGAAGTCAATGGGAGTGGAACTAATGCTGACCTAGGACAGCCTTATCTTCCAGGGGTTCGTGGTTATAGATCAGTGTCAGGCTGCTGATTATTGATGAATATGGCTACTTGGTGAGTAAAGTGACAGGATGGACACTGAAATCCCTTACTTTGCATTTTGAGTTAAGTTTGAATGTGACACATGTTCGAACACTTCCTTCCCTGTGACCATTTGTAGATTGTGCATATACCTAATCATTTGTGCAACGTTCGTGCTGTGATGGTAGTAAAATCATGTACATCATTTAGGGGTCACCAGGGGTCACAGTTGCAATCCCTCACTTGCCCTTTGCTGCTCCTGGCACTGCCATTGCGACACCGGGCCTCAGAGGTAGCAAAATCAATAGCATGAACACAGGGGTGTCTTGCATTATCATAGTCAGACTCTAACCTTGTTTTCTGCTCATGTTTATTACCTTAATAATGAATAATAGTTTAATATTCACTATTAGTGCAATAAAAAGTGGAGCAGCAAGATCTGGACCTTCACTGGCATCTTAAATAAGAAAAGGAAAATGGTTTTAATGTATGTTGTGTGCTTGTATGTGGGTGAGAGTGAGTTTGGGTGAGATAGTGTGTATATGTGTGAGCATGTCTGTTTGTTCATTGGATCGCGGATGTGTGTCTGTGTGTGTCAAAAATGAGTGACTAAGTATACTAAGAGTGAGTGAGTCAGTGCTAATTATAGAATGAGTGTGAATAAGTGAATGTAAGTGAGCATGTGTTGCTATGCTTGCAGATCTGCTGTTGGACCTGGCATGCTTCTTGGCTTATAGAAGCACCCTTGACAAAATGTTGGCACTGGAATACTGGAGACAATACTTGCATATGGGATACCCTTTGCAAAATGCTAATGCTGGCACTCTGTATGTACATTTTGACATGGAGTACCCATGAAAAAATGCCAGCACTGGCCTCCTGGAGAAAATGCTTGGCATTGATGGCTCATGTGGCAAATTGTTTGTGATGGCACATTGGAGGAAATGCTTGGCATATGGAAAGATAACTGTGTCAAGGTCATGGGGCCATCCATGACAAAATGTGGTCCTTGACATATTAGACATAACCTTTCACAGAAGGGACCTCCATACTGCAAGAGAAACAGTATTAGGACAAATCTGGCACTGGCATATCGAAATGACTAGGCAAAATGCTGGTCTTAGCAATGGAGGTCATTTTTGACATAAGGGGGCAACGATAGGACACTTTAAAACATAGTTGGGTGATCTCATGGGGACTGTCAGACTTCAGTACGTTGGCACCTGATGAAAGGACTTGAATGTTTAGTGAGCGTTTTTTTAGAGTCTATGGCTTTTTAGCAAATGTATGTGAAAATTGTGCATTAAAATGCACTAGAAAAGCCCATTTATTTTCAAAATGTTCTCAGGGAAGAGAACCCCCCACCTTTCGTTCTCCTCTAGAAAAATATATAATATTAATTATGCAATTATGTAACTTCAGCAATGTTAATTATTATGATGTCATCAGGATTAAGGTTATGTGACATTACGTCTTGGGACAATTCAGGGTCAAAGGTTATATGATGTCACTTCCTGTGACATCATTTAGGTCAAAAGGTATATGATGTCACTTCCGCTGCCCCAAGCATTTTGGTGAATCGACATCCATGAGTAAAATGAATGCAAAATACTTATTTTGAACATTTCTTCCTCACAGGTGTTGTGTATATGAACTACAAGTCGCATGTCCTGATCCCTTTCGAAAACAAGGGAAATTAGCTCAGTAGAGATTTAAAACAACACACTTTGCCACTTAAAACATCACAGAAGGGGGTGTGGTCTGTCCACCAAGGAAGATGGCGGTGATTTGCTGAGCTCCGCTCAAATGTGGAGCATTTCGTCTCCTTACAGCCTCTTCTTATGTGCTTGGGTTGGCTGCCTTGCACCGGAATGTTGCTGAATGTCGCTGCAGCATTTTGAGCAGTTCTGGCTTTGCTTGTGTGCTTACTTTGACCTGGAGCTGCAGCGGTGAGTTTTCTCTCCAGATGTGAGCGGCCTCCATTTCATGAACATTGCACTCGCAGTCTATGGCTTCCTACTGAGACATATCAGTGTTTCAGTAATCAAACGGCAACATTTTTGCATGTTATACCAGCTCAATACAGATGGAGTTTTCAAGAAATATCATGTGAGCTACATATTCCAATACTTATTCTGGCATTTATTTCACTCAATTATTTTTAATAAATGCAGTTTAAGATGCCTATATGCTTGTTTCAGTCTCACAGCATTTTTTCATTTAGATATTGCTACGCTCTCATCCTTTTCTTCTGCACTTTTTGAATTTTTCCTCATGCTGGGATTTTGACTGTTTTGGAGTGCCTTCTTTGCTTATGATATATCATATATTTGCCCAAATTAGATACATCTTTTTCATCTTCACTTTGGAGACTGTTCATGCTTAATTTTCCACCTGCATATTTCTGCGTGCTGTTGCTACATCATATAGCCAGGCTTAGACCGCTACAAAAGTTAATCCATCGCCCTCTACATTATGCTAAAATGGCCAGTGAAATTGTATCTACTGCTAAGACTTTTTCCTCTGGCACTAAACCAAACGGGGTGAAAAATGATCCCCCCTTCCCCATTATGTCATCACAGAATCCTGTGCTTGACACTATACTTGATGAGCTGAGCGGGCATAAAACCCTTTATGAATACCACTAATGAAAAACTCCAACAAATTGAAGATAGATAACCCTGGGCAGGAACTCCACTCCGCTGGCAGAGCTTGCGGATTTTTGCTTACTACGTGTTCCGAGGAGAACGCAAAGTTTCTGCAAAACTTCTGACTCCGCAGCGGAGCGGAGTTCAGTCCCGGACCCTCCCGCCTCCACCCCCCTCAATAAATATGTTTTAAAATAAAAATGAAAATTAAGGTAAATAAAACATACTTACCTTTATCGCGGCGTCTCCGGGCTGCCCTCCTCCTCGTCGCCGTGGTCCTACGTCAGACGTACGTCATGGTGGGACTGCGCGTGCCTGGCTCACTGGGCGTTGAAGCGGGTCTCCGCAGCAGTTCTAGCTTGTTTTGCTACCACGTGGGACCGCTGCGTCCCTGTCAAGGTAACACAAGCAGAGGCAGAGATACCAATATGTGGTACACCTGGGAGAGGTGAGCGGCCAGCAGCAGTCATAGGAAAGAGGGCCCATTCTGCAATTTGCAGATCGTCGCGGGGGCACGGCCTTGTGCAAGGGAGCCACACCCTCTAAGACACAGCAGGTGGAGGTGGCCACGAGTGCCGCTCTGGCAGTTTCCATCAAAGAGGAGGGGGCATGTGAGGCAAGGAGTGATGACTCCTCATTAATGGGGCTTAAGGCGCAGGGGGCAGCAAGGCCACATGGCACTAATGGTGGGGTGACAGAGAGCTGTCAGCAAAGCCCTGTCACTGTAGGACCTCAAGGCAATCAGTAGAAGAAGGTGACACATTCAGGGGTAGAAGGAGGGTGTATTGTGATGTTTCTGGCATGGGATGGGAAGAGCTCCGAGTGTATCCATTGGATGGGGGCCCCTCCGCAGCACTCAGTGGAATAAGGGTTCCCTGGGCCTGGATGTGTGACTGGACAGAGCCCTCAGAGGATGTGAGCTAGATGGTCTATCAACACAAGGTGGGGGTAGGAGCATCCCCCACACTTGCCCCTAGTTTAAAGAACAGAGAGTTGTGCCCAGCAGGCAGAGACCAGGCAGAGATGTCAGAAAAGGGGAGCCTGGTGTCGGCCCCACTTATATTCCTTAGTCTGAGTGATGAGGAGGCTGAGGGTGTAGATGACAACGGCTGGGAGGCCCCCCAGAGCTATGGGCTGGAGCCCACTCTGGGATTGCTGGGAGAATAGCCCATCAGGGTGAATTCATGTCCTGGAAAGACAGGAGTATGGCCCCTTCACATCGGGCTGTCACTCTGGGTCTCATGTGCAGTGCATGGATTTGACTGTGGGTGGGGTAGGTGGACAGGGGTCCCAGGTGGAGCTGGCTGGGATGGGACTTCCATGGGTGGATGAGGGTCGTGGTCGCAACAGGTGGTTTTGGGTACCCGAGATAGAAGAGGAAGGGAAGAAGCTTGTCAGGATGCCAGCACTCCAGACCTTCCCTTTCTTTTACAGGTGCAACAGGACAGAAGACTTGCAGACTAGGTAGTACTCTGTGCAGCCCTTATCCCTCAAAGTGAAGTGAAGGCAGGGTGCAGCATGGCCAGCCGGAAAAGTATTGTGGGGCCTGTCATCTAAAGGAAGGTCTAGTGTGGCCTCGCTGGCACATCGCTCAGGAGGGCGCAATATAGCCTCTGGACTATGGGAGGTCGGAGCACGTCAATGGGATATGGAGGTAGGGCATGGAGGGCGTATGGCAGCCCCCTGGCAGCAATGGATGAACCAGAAGGGCCACAGCAGAACTTTGATTTGGCATGGGACACACAGGGTGACACGCGGTTGGATTATAATGAAATGAGCCTGGTGGAAGGCAAATTAGTTGAGGATGATGATCCTATGGAGAGGAACACAGGTGGTGGCAGAGCGGTGCTGTGGGGCCAGGGGATGCAGCTAATGAGGTTGTACCTAGTGTTTTGCAGGTGTTGCTCAAATCACATGAGGCTCACTTACCCAGGAGACAGCGGGATGTGGACAGCGACTGTAAGAGACCTCTACCACTCCACTACCTCTACCTCTACTACAATTACCTACGGGGATATGCATGGGAACAATACAATGACGAGTTTAGGGCTCATCTGGCCCTTGATTCAGAGGCAAAATGGGGTGAAATTGACTTGGCCCTCTTGCAGCACACTATGGGCCCAGTCAAGTTTGGGAAGATCATATTTATGGCTTGAGGTCACTTGATAGTTTACCACCCCTTTTAGGGATGTCCCACTCGAGGAGGGGTAGGGGCAGCGAGCAAATGGCGGGGAGGAATGGCTGGGACTATAACAAATGCCTATGCACCAGGGAATACTGTAAGTGTAGGCACAAATGCTCCAAATGTGCTGGGCAGCATTGTGCAATGTTATGGAGCGGCAAGTGGCCCGCAGGGCCAGTCAGGGGGCAGTGGTCACCACAACATGGGGACCTCAGTGAACAGCACAATGCTCAGCCTGTCAATAACCGGAGGATGGGAGGTCAGTTATGGGGCAGTGGGTAACAGCTTGTAAGCCCATTGCACTCTGCAGACTGGATTTCTGGCTGTCACAATATGAAAACAGAGAGGACACACTGGTGCTGGGAGAGGGTTTCCATTGGGAATTCAGACTGGGATATGAAGGCCCCAGACAGAAAAGGTGGGCAGAGAACCTTAAGTCTGCCAAGGTACATAGGGAAATGATCAGGGACAAGCTGCTCAAAGAAATTTAGGAATTAAGGATGGCGGGAGCTTTTTACGACTATTCCCATTCCCGATTCGATTGTGTAACTCATTGGAGTGGTGCCCAAGAAAGAGAACGGGCAGTTTCGACTGATACAACATCTATTGTGGCCAGAGAGTAACTCAGTGAATGATTTCATAGCGGAGGAGCCTGCATCGGCCTCTTATTCCTCTGTATACATTGCAATGGCCCTGGTGCAGCAAGCTGGACAGAGGGCAGACATGGCCAAGAGCGATATCAAGTCGGCTTTTAGGCTATTGCTGGTACATCCAGATGTTTTCAGGTGCCGGGCATACAATTTGATGGCCTATGGTATGTGGAGAAAGCTCTGCCTATGGGGTGTTCAATCCCATGCGTACTCTTTGAGTGCTTCAGCTCATTCTTACAATGGCTTTTCCCAAAATGTATGAGGCACACATCAGTGACACAATACCTAGACTGTTTCTTTTTCATTGGTCGACCCGGCACTGAGGCCTGTCAACAGCATTTGGTAAGTTTCCAAGAACTCCTGCGGGACATAGAGATGCCATTGGCCCCTGAAAAAAACATGGGCCCTTGTATGTTTCTGTTTTTTGTGGGCATCAAACTTGATTTGGTGGCAATGCAAGGATGCTTACCATTGGGCAAGAAAGTGGGCATGCATCTTTTGCTGGATGCCAAGTTGGCTAAGGAGAAAGTGATGGTTAGTGAGATACAGGTGCTTTTGGGTCATTTGAACTTCATTTGCTGGGTGGCTAGGGCATTCAGGGGCTTTTGACAATTGTGTTTGACTGTGTCTGGATTATCTTTCTTATCTTATCTTATCTGAGATTCCCTGGACCAGCTTAGCTAGATGAACATGTTGCCTTGTACACTAACATGCCTCCTGCAAATGAGCATAGGCACTTAACATGTAGTCATACACCTTAGGGTATACTCCATAATACAGCAAGGCAGAGTACAGCCACTCCACTAACGGTAGAGACATAGGGGAATAGAACGGTTAAATGGAGAGTGGATCCCTACAATTTCCGTGTCCTCACTCAGATCAGCTATTTATAGCTTCACATGACGGAGTGACAATGGGTGCCCCACCCCTGCTAGTCTGTCACTATTGTTTCAAAGACCCGTAGTTGCAGTACCTGAGTTATTGTTACTGTGCCTGTTTTGACTCAGCATGAGCAACATAATAGCCATACCTCATATACACCCGGGCCTCCCCGTTTTACCAGTTCTTTTTCATACATCTTTTCACGCAAGAGCAACCGTGGCTACCAGTAAATTTACAAATTGTCAACATGATTAATGCCACAATATTGTTCCAGATATGCGGGACTACATGTCCCAGACATCTATGCAAAGCAGATTAGCCCACGTGAGGCGTGACGCTGATCACGCGATGCGATTACATCATAAACAGCACACCGGAGCGTCGAGTTCGACTCTCTCCAGGACGTCCGTTAGATGTGCACTGCGCTAATGAAGGTAAGCGGCTATAGTGAAACCGCAGCATGTCTCTTGTGGTTTAGAGTCATTTGGGTTCTTTTAGTAGACCGCACAAGGCTCCCGGTCATGCAACATGCATATTTACTTCCATAACTTGGTAAGGCACACTGCCATGTTGATCGGGGTTTTCCAATTAGCCTAAGCGCATTATAATTGTCTGACATAGAATGCGCTTGGGTAGCCCTTAGTGGGTTGCTGTTTGACTTGGGCTCTTTCACCCAAGCGTACAAGGGTCTCTGGTTTGTACAACTGTCATTTCATTATTACATAATTACATATAGTATTATAAATAATCACCACGACTTCCTGACATAATTTTCCGATTGTGGGTCTTTTGCAACAACCCGATCGAGTGATAACCTGAATCAACAACCTTTCGATATGAGACTAATATAGACAATGCCATATAAGCTAGCATATACTGATCATTCCTTGCGATCTTGGTGCAGAGATGCCCTAGATATTTTGCATCATACCAAACACTTGTTTATGAATACCAGCACATCACAGAATGTGTTGATGTACACACATACGCAGAAAATAAACACATTGCTGTAAATATATTTTTTCTTTTAGCTGGGCACTATGAGACGTATCTAGAGCATAGAGAGTTGGCGTTCCACTTTCACTTATAGGTAAGAACAATGGAGAACACACATTTACATCATAGTTTGTCTGGGTAATGTCCGATTATGATATATTGAAGATTATGATTATACTTTTAATTTTCAGACAGACGAACCCCTAGAAGCGCACGGGTTGTTGATAACCTGATCGCCCTGTTCCTGTGGTGGCCAGTGTATTCACGTTTCTTTAAACACACATGCAGAGTGACTAACTACATGTACATAATGGGGCCAGGGGCCAGCCATTATGTACATTTAATTGAATACTCATCTATGGAACTACGCTCTCTGGCACCCAAAGCTAACCAGAGAATTGACCCTACAACCAAACACAAGTTAGAACGATATGGTCTCCTAAATCTTGTTCCTGCCACACCACTGTACATCCCAGTGCATGAATCCCCACTCCAACTCAGCACGACTGCTCTACTCCGAGGACAAAGCCTTCAGCAGCCAAAGAGCTAAACATACTTTATCTTAACACACGCTCCATGGTCAAGCACCAGCTAGAAATCTTTAACCTCTTAGACACTGAAGCCCCAGATTTACTATTAATTACAGAAACCTGGCTTACTATGGAATCTACCCCTGACATATTAGCTGCGCTACCTAGCAACTACCATTTAATGCAGGTCAATAGACCTCCTGGGAAAAGAGGAGGCGGGGTAGCAGCAGTTATCAAAAAAGATCTCTCGGTTACCTCCATTGCTTCATTAGAAGTGGCTTCGGTGGACAGTCTCACGCCAAAGTTAACTTTCCCAACATCTACTTTGGTGTGCATACTGATTTATAGACCCCCCACTGCAATGGGAGAATTCATTTCTGAACTGACCAACTATTTGACCCCTTTAACCATAGATTATGCCAAAATCCTGTTAATCGGAGACCTGAATTGTTGGTCTACCGAGGAAGGGGGGAGTCGGGGTTCTATGGAGCTCACAGACCTATTGAAGTAACTTGAACCTAGAAGGACACATAACTGAACCCACACACATCAAAGGGCATGCATTAGACCAGCTATGGACCACTAACCTTCTGGTCCATAACTTAACTGTTACGCCATGTGTTTGGTCAGACCATTACATAATACACTTTACATTAAGTGGTCTATCTCTAGTTAAACTCCTGACTGGCCCGAAAATATTGACTAGGAATTGGAACCGCATCTGCTTGCCAAAGTTCCTTAACACCCTGAAATCCACACTTCCGCCCAGAACAAATAATGTTGACGAGTTGGAGACAGCTATCACCAACTGGCAATTAAGAGCAAGTGAGATTCATGCCCCTCTACAAAGGATAGAGAGAGGTATGAGGCGGCATGAGGCCTCTAAATGGTTTACCGTAGAGTTAAACTCAGTAAAACTTAAAACCCGCCAGGCAGAACGGAAATGGCAGAGAAACTATTCTCCTGCAGAAAGGAAAACGTATGAAATAGCTCTAACTGATTACAAAGCTGCCATTTTGGAGGCGAAAAAAGCCTTTTATACGAACAGTGTTCTTAGTTCTGAAAACAAATTCAAAGACATCTTTAAAATAGTCACAGAATTGTCCAATACCCGACCGTGTCACACTGGCCATCACTCCCTCCCAGGCCTTATGTGATGATCTGAATGCCTTCTTCGTGAAAAAAATTAAGGCCATACAGAACTCCATCTCTCCTAGCTCACAGGATTGGAAATCATATCCGCAATTTACAAACTCGGCAACACTCTCCAGCTTTCACAACATTACCTTAGATCGGCTTGCAGAATTGAGAAGCAAGGTAAAATCTGGCTCCCCCAAAGACCCCTGTCCTTCTAAGATACAAAAAGACATCTTAGCACAATTCCCAGATACCTTTCTCTCCCTGCTCAACCTCTCCCTGGAGCAAGGTGTGGTCCCACATGCTTTTAAAGAGGCAGTGCTAGTCCCGCTTCAAAAGAAAGCCGGAGCAATTACAGACCCATATCGCTCCTCCCATATCCTGCAAAAGTGCTTGAAGCACAGATAGCAAAACTCCTTGGCACATTTATCGAAGAGTCTAAATTCTTGGATTCCTACCAGGCAGGTTTCAGACGTCACACTCGACTGAATCAGTTATTTTAGGCGTAGTGGATGACCTGAAGGAGGGAGCAGACAGGGGGTGCACACAGGCATTGGTCCTGCTCAACCTGTCGGCTGCGTTCGATACAGTGGATCACATCATATTAGCAGATAGAATGGCAGCGGCAGGCCTGAGAGGCACGGCCCTGGATTGGATGATTTCATTTCTGGGGGACCGCACCCAGTCTGTTAGGCTGGCACCCTTCAATTCAGCCAGGGTCAATACCACCTGTGGCGTACCTCAAGGCTCGTCCCTTTCCCCCCACTTATTCAACCTTTATATCTGCACCTTGATCCACTCCCTCCAAAGCAGGAGGGTAAAGGTATATAATTATGCAGATGATATGCAGCTGATATTTCCGATAGACGAGACGGAGGACTCTAAGGCCTTCTTCCGAAATACCATGCTTTTTTATTAAAGACTGGATGAGTCACAACCATCTCAAATTAAACTCTGACAAAACAGAGATAGTCATTTTAAATAACAGACTTCATCACTGGACGCCAGGACACTGGTCAGCTGCATTAAGTATTCCACCTATCCCCAAGAATTCTGTCAAAAGTCTGGGCATCAAAATTGACTCTAACTTATCCATGCACGAACAGATCAGCCTGGTCACTTCCTCATGTGTTTATTATCCACGGACCTTCAAGAAATTCAGAGGAGATTCTTTACTAGGGAGGCAAGCATGGTGATCATGCTGGCCTTGATTATGTACAGGCTGGATTATGCCAATGCTATTTATTTGGGTCTCCCTGCCAATCAAACGCACAGATTGCAGCTGATTCAGAACTAGGCGGCCAGATTGGTTTTCCAGCAACCGAGACACTGTCACACTAAGCCACTAATGAAGCAGCTTCACTGGCTTCCTGTGACTCAGCGGTCTATGTTTAAGACGGGCTGTATGATTTTCAACGCGCTCCACGCGAGGGGCCCTAAATTCATTTCTACTAAGATATTACCGTACCTTCCCAGACGGAATCTCAGATCAGCCTCAATGAATATGCTGACTACCCCTAGATTTAAGCGCAAGAGAATGGGTGACTCGCGCTTCTTGGTACTCGGCCCAAAACTTTGGAATTCCCTACCGATTGATATCAGACTTACGTCTGACTACATCGGTTTCAGAAAAAAAATGAAAACTTGGCTGTTCACCCAAGCCTACTATTAGATAACACTCAGGACGGTTTCCTATCTCCGGTAGCGCCAAGAGACCTTTTGGTGAACGTCCGCTTAATAAATCCCCCAAACAAAAAACAACTACAATTAAGGTACCTTTAGGGGACTGACCTATGGCAGAAACATGTTGACCACTATTAGGGATATATTTGGTTTAGTCCCTAGTCCTCTCTTTTAACTTTGTCCCTGAGACCACCCTATAAAGTTTTAGTGGATCAACTGAGACCATTTTAACCACCACATTACTACATTTTTTTGCACTCTGCCCCTCACTTACCTCTCTCCACTGCTCATCTTTAGAAAACACCTCAGCTCCTCCCCTTGGGGAGTTGTAGCCCACACCTCGGTGTGAAGAGGGAACCCATATGATGAAGCATGTCACCAAACGGTGAGTGATGGTTCTCGTCCTGAAAGGATTTCTCCTTTTAGCTTTTTCTGACATTACACCACCTTCTTTTCTCTTCCTTCCCCCTTCCTTCCACATTCAGCCAGGTGTACCTTATGTGTTATTTAGGATTATCTTTACCCCATCACCATGTGCAACTGTTGGCAGGCAAGAAGGGGGATTTGCGCATGTGGCGATGGTTCTGGAGGAATTCAATGGTGTTCCGATGGCGGCCCCTCAGCAGTGCGAGTGGAATGTGCATATCTAGTCTGATGCAGCAGGTGGCATAGGCTTTGGCTTCTACTGGCAGGCTAGGTGGTGTGCAGAAGAGTGGCCCAAGCATGGGAAACAGGGGGGCAGTTTTTGTGTTTGACAAATGACATTTTGTTCAGGGGAAACACGTACCTGGAGAGAACAGTGACATAGTGGATGCTTTGTCTTGTTCTCAGTGGGAGAGGTTCTGCGGGCTGGACACGGAGGCAGACAGGGCCTAAACGCCAATGTCAAAGGAATTGTGGACCGTAGGAGATGGAGGCTGTTCCAACTGGTGGTAGGGTCTTTGGCAGAGTCCACAAGGCGTTTGTATGCCCAAGCATTGTAGCAATTCTTGAGCAACCGGGGTGAAATGGAGGCCCCTGGGCTGGGCCTGGGAGGAGGATGTGGTGATGTTTATTTTGGACCTCAAAGAGAAGGGTTTGTAATGAGTCACGATCATCGGTAAGCTATCAGGTGTTGCCTTTATGGCAAGCTCTTCTGGGGTTATGCATCATCAGCAGGGGAGCTGGGGAAAATGATGCTCAAGGGTTGAGTCAGATAGAGAGACCTGAGGGCATGCAACAGGAGCCAATTACTCACCAGATGTTGGGTGAGGTTGTAGGTGTACCGCCTGGGGTTTGCAAAGGGGATTGGGAAACCATACTCTGTTTCCACCCTGATGTCGTGGATGTTTTTCAGGGCTTTCCGAGTTTCGGAGTTGTTGGAAAGAATGGGTGCCAAGGTCAAATGAGAGACTAGAGATTTACCTGTGTAAATCCAAGACCGGTCAGAGGGCGAAAGGAAGAGGATGTTGTTTCCAGCAAACCCACTTCAGGGATTGTGCCCAGTCCAATGGGGAGAGAGGCTGCAGGGCTTGGCAGGGGTCACGAGAGGGAAGATTTTTACTCTCTGTTCTGGTACACAGGTTACTTCCTTTCAGCTTCTATCGTTCCAGCGGAAAGCACTGATAAGACTGGGGGAGATACCAAGCATGTACGGCATGTACTCTTTCAGGATTCGGGTGGCCACAGATACAGCTTGAAGGGGATGGAACAGGGAGAGAATCATGAGTTTGAGTTGGTGATCCTCAACCTGTTTCAGGAGATATGTCAGGCAGGAAGGGGGGAATTGTTGAGCGCGCTGGTTGCAGTGCATTCATCTTACATTTGTTATCTTTTTCAGGTGCGGTTGCTGGTCCAGAGGCTTGTCACCTTTTTATTGGATAGTCGACCATTCATTTGTTAAATGGGCGGAGATGCACGAGGACAGGAAAGGACAAGGCGATATCCTGTGTTTTGATGACACTTTGTTCAAAGTGACATGGTTTGGCAAGGGGGGCATGCAGTGGGGGGAGCTGTTGGGTTGTTTGAATACATTGTTATGTAGTCATAGATGCCTGGATGTTCTGGTGGTGCACATAGGGGAGAACAACATAATTGTGTGCAAGGGGCTGGCTTTGTTGAAGGACAGGAAGAAGGACTTGAGGGAAATAAAGTGACAATGGGCAGGTTGAAATGTGGTGTGGACCAAGTTTGTTCCCAGGAGAGAGTGGTGGGGGGGGGGCAGAAGGCCAGTGGCAATTGATCGTGCCAGGAGAAAAAGAAACAGGGAGATGTTTGTTCTGCAGGGATGAAGAGTCGAGCACGCTGAATTGAAGTATGATGCAGTGTAGTTTTTCAGAGGGGACGGTGTTCACTTGTCTCGCTTCGGGATGGAACTGTATGTTTTGCAACTGAAGGAGGTGCCGGCTAGTACTCTGAGGTTGGATGTTTGAGACAGTGACCCTGTTGGGGGAGGTGGGGGGGTCAGAAAACCAGAGCTAGGGCTTTTCTGAGTTAGTCTTCAAATAATTTGCCTTGTTTAAGAGAAATTATTGTTGGTGTCATTTAGTGAACCAGGACAAATGGGGAGGTGTCTCTTAGGACACACAAGGTTAAGGCAGGAAATTAAAGTTATGTTGTAGACAGTTAAGGTAGTTAGATGTTATTAGGTGCAGGTTGAGCGTTAAGGGGATTTAAGGTCATTTTACAAAGTGCAGCAGGGTAGGACATGTGTAAGATTAATATGTAGGGGGGTGGGACGCTTAGGGGTGGGAGTTAGTGCTGTTAGTTAACCTTGTTCTATTGAGAGGTTTTAGTTTTGGAAGGCAAAGGCCAAGGGTTGCTTTATGTAATGTGCACCTGTTTCAATAAAGCAGTCTTTTCACACAAAATGCATATGTGGTCTGTGCTGCTCGCCTCTCACCCAATGCAAAACAAGCTGCACAAAGAAATAATTTTGCTTTAGGAAAGGTGTACAAAAAGCAGAAGCTTTGCACACCTCTGAAAGCATGCCAGTCTGGAACTTGGCTGTATTTTACTTGTAAAAAATTGGAAAAAAACACACTCTAGTTTGGATACAGATGGAAGCAGACTTCCGTCACGGTAACATCATACCACCCCTTTCCAATATCATGAATATATTATGTTCTATAGCCGGCAGCTGTGTTATTGCTGCTACTTTCAATATCTGTTCCTGAATCATAGAGGCTAACCCTTCATATTCATTTATAATTTCAGAATTTATTGCCAGAATTTAAATCGTGGAACCCTTTAAGTAACAAACGCCAACGAGAGTCTCGATTGTCAATGCCTTTCTAATGTTGCACTGCAAAATACAAGCTCAAAGAGCATTTTGAGAAAAGAGCCTAGTATTGAGAAAGAAAATATTCATTCAAGAAAAGCGATAAATGGCGTTTGAGTGTATGCATGCATCAGTGCTGCAGATGCAGCTTTTGAACAAACAGTCCTAGTGTGACATAGGCCTGCACCTGTTCCAGTCTGGTTCTTGCTACAACGTATTATTCAATTTGCATGGTGGTGTTAATTAATATGACTATGCCAATGTCTCTGATTAGCTGCCAGCTGTTACCATTCACGAACTTTAAGTTCCTCTTTCACAGAAATCATCAATATTTTAAATGTACAAAAGATCACGAAATATATGCAAATGTGTTTGTTAAACACGTGCTGTTCTCCGCATTTTATTCCATTTAAACTACTACATGAGTTTCTCAATTAGATATCTCCTAGAGTGTTCCTCTGAAAAAAAGCAAAACATCAACATTTATTTTTGGAACGAAATTCTATTTTTATACCTGAGTTAAGAACATGTTCTTGCCAATTTCAACACTGGGTAATGTTGTTACTTGCCAAGTGGTTGTGAAAAAGTTCCTCTTCATTTGCATGGACACCCCCATTTTTTGTGGACTGATACTGATGGTTTTTAACTAGGGCAATGCTGTTCTGTCCCCAGTGTATGTGTTCTGACCCTTGCACAGAATTGTCTAACTCCTATTTGGAACTGGTGCAGAAAATACACTAACAGAAGGGACAAATAAATGTCACCTGAGTACTGCAGTGCATTTTATGCCATCTACTAGGCTGACAAGGAAAACATGGCTGTAGATCTATATGGGTTGTCTGACTGCTGCAGCTTGTAAACCCAAAGGCAGAGCTGTCAAAATAACCCATCAACTTTTAAATAATAAGTAAGTTATCCCTAAGTAGGTCTTGTAGCCCCCAGGGTAGGATATCTAGAAATTAAAAGTGGAACATGTAAGAATTAAAGGTTTACTTATTCTTACAATGACTACCCCAAAGGTATAGGTTTGCACCTGTTTTATGAGAAAAGCCAAAGCACAAAGAAAATGCAATTTTTGCAAATGTATTTTTTTTAGAATAAATGGTAAACTTGAATTTTTGATGAATGTAAATCAAAAGTAACTTTTCTAAAATTATCCTTTGCTGTCCGAAGCTCCTTTGGCCAATTAGCATTAGCCTGCCTGCAGCTGCCCTATGTCTGTCAGTGCTCTCCCCCATGACAAGAGGTGAAAACTACTCCAAGGGCAGAGATAATAGCTTTATCTATTTGACGGGAAGACCTGAGGGTGAGATATGTGAATGATCCTCTCTTAGGTATGAGATTTGGAGAGGGTTCATGTACATTAACTTGAAATGGACCAGGGCAAAACCTATCCTTTCATTGTCAAGTGTAAGTGACCAGGGGAACAGGGGGCTTTTGATTTCAGGGCACACTTTAGCCATCCTTCCTTTATCCCAGTGGGAGGGTTAGCTGGACAATGGGACAGCATGGGGGCAAGTTAGGTAATATCTACCACATCTGTCTCTTAACGAATCTGTTACTACAGGGGAGGCACCCCCCCACTCTGACGAATGGAGCTCATCCACACCCCACAATAGGGGCTTTCTGCTGAGTAATAACACACAGGTATGAGACCCTAATGCCTCATTCTCTTGCATGCCTAACAATCACAGGATAGATAGGGAATTCTGTGGCCCAGAAGAAGACAGTTGACCAAATCTTTGGCATGAAAATCAGTGGAAACATGTTGCCAACTCATTATGGTAAGGTGAAACATTCATTTCACAGTCTAAGCATGTGTTTTTACTTTATATCAAGGGTACTCCTAAATAAGGAAAAACTCGGGGTATATGCTTAGGTATTTATTGTTTGATTATCTGGACTGTTGCTATTGTCCTTAAGATAATATTGAAGAACTCCCAGTTTTGGTTGAGTCTACTGAAGGGGATCTTACGCTAGTGTGGGGGGTCGCCAAGAATAAAGCATCCCACAAGAAGTTGTGGGTGAGGCAACCCCTCAAATATCTTTTTTTTAAGCCGACAGGTAAGTTATTCTCTTCTAAATAGGGAATTCGTTTCGTACTTCAAGAATCAAAAATACCCTAGTAATTTGTGTGTGTACAGGCAGGTTGGCTGGTGCTTGTCCAGTTTGGTGTGGTTGAGAAGGAGAGGACAGATCATTTCCTTAGATACACCCATGGTGGGGGGGGGGCATTTGCCTCCTTTGGTGGCAAAAGGTTCTGTCATGTTGAATTTCACTTGGCATGATACACTGTGTAATAGTTTACAGTAAGGCAAACTCCATTTGTTGCAAAGAGGGAGTGGTTGCCCACTGGCTAGTGAATTGTACAAATGTGGCACCTCACCAGAGCAACAGTTACTTGCCCAATTCAGAACTAAATGCAAGTTCTTTGGGTTTCTGAACTTACACCACATCAGTTTTTATTACCAATTTCATTTTAACTTCCATCAGACTCTATATGTGATTCTATTCTAAATGAGCATTTATTTTTTCATTTAACATTTTAAAGTGGTTTCAACAGATCTGCTTGCAAAAATGTATGCGATTGTACATTAGGTATAAATAATAGAAACAGTAGCGAGGTCCAGGAAATAAATGACTATAAAAAAGACAGAACAAGAAATATATTTTATTTCATTATGCATAAATAATCATAATAATGCATTATTAAAAATATTTAAAGATCAAATCTCATAGCACTTCTCAATATGGTGCAGATACAACGGTAAGACTGTGGCTGACTCTCTGCGTTAAAGGAAAATAACTCCCTTATGAAGCTGAAACAACAGGTATCTCCAGATTATGTAAATGTGTGGTGAACCAACCAGCTGTAAGGTATCCTGGCACTAAGAAACCTCGGCAGAGACCAAAGTTGGGACCCTCTCAAGCTGAAAGAGTGTAAAGCCAGGTTTTCGGACCTTTTCTAAGTGGCAAGAGCTGTAACAGCAGTCTACTCCTGGGGTGTACAGATCATTTAGTAACTAGGTGGAAACCACAGCTCAGGAAACACACACTCAAAGTTAGTGGTGAACACACACTAAAAACTCAAGACTAGAAAAGATTATGCAATGGTTCCTTATATCACAGCCCAGGAAGTAATGAACTCTTGGCTCTGTGCCTTCCCAGCAATCCATGGTTCCTATTCCAAGTGGGGTGTTAAATTTCGATTTGAGCAGCACCTCCTGTTACCACTGAGGTGTGCAATGGTAATTGCTGTAACTTTCACAATTTTCAGTTTAGCTTTGGAGAGCCACTCTGTAGCCTCCTTACTCTTTCAAAATGTAAGAACATCAAAACCTAACAATAACTATAATAATAACTAAAATATTTAAAACGGCCACAAAACAAAAGACAACAATGGTAAGAAAAAAGTTAAAAGTTAAAAAATTAATACATTTTAAAAAGTTAGGGCGGACAGGTGGCACTTAAAGAAGAAAAAGGACAGACTGCCAGGGAATACAAATAAAAAATTAAACTGCAGAAGTCAAAATATTAAAAGGATAGTCAATTACTCATGAAAAGCTAAAAATGTCTCACTCATTCGCAGCAAGTATATATTGCATTATAAGATCATGTGTGTGTATCTTCTGCCGCTTTTTGCTCAAGTGTATGATTTTTGTACATTCTCCAACTTGTGCATTAAGGAATTCTTTCAATGATCATGGGTAACTCATGTCGAAACTATAATAAATTTCTTCTGTTGGAAAGAGTTTCACCATTCAGAGCTAGGCCTGGGAGGTGAACTCCGCTCCGTTCGCAGAGATTGCTGAGTTTTTTGCAATTCGCACTCAGTTCGAAAGTTTTTTCCCCGCTCGCGCTCGGAAATGGTAAGTTGGCAAGCACAAGCCAGGAAAATCCAATGCTAGACTGCTTCCCAGTGATATTTCTCAACGTTGGCAATCAGGCATGGTTGCTACCACTCGCTTCGAGAAACCTTCCGTCCGCCGTGAGGAAGCTGCAGCTCGAGTAGAACTTCTACCCCAGCAGCGGAAAGAAGCTGTGCCCTCTTGCACTGCACGTGCTGATTTTAAAGTGCGGGACAAACACATGGCACAAAAAATCAGCATGAACGGTATGAGGTAATGCACTCAGCCTCTCGCAGAGCTCCGTGTAGCTTGCCAGCGTTGTATTGTCACTTTGCGGAGTTCCGCATAGCGGAACTCCGCATAGGCCTATTCAGAGTCGGGTCATTTGTTGCCAGAAATCCTTATTTTCTTGCGCAGTATTGAAGATGAGGTTTGTATCAGTGATGAAGTCCAGGAAGTTGAAGCTGTCGACAAATTGCAGTGCATATTGAAGTTTGATTGCTGGCATTGCAGATAGGGTGAAAGCGGTCCTGGGTTGGTTGTGCTCTTTTTAAGGGAGGACTTGTTAGTCAAGTAAGGGATTTCTCTTTGGGTACAAATCAAACCTGACACTCAATTCGCAGCTTCACTGACCACAAACAATCCAACCAAACATACACTAAGACCAATATCACCAAAATCACCAGAATATTACTAAGTGGTATACATATTAACTATTTTTATTCTAGTACATAAGATTTTTTTAAAACCAGTCAATGTTGTGATAAATATGTGCAGGATAAAATGTGACCAAAGTCTTATAGTTCAATTTATATACACTTCTATTCAAAATCACATGTCCAAAAAGCCATTTCTTTTCTGGTCACAATTAATCGAAGTAAACTTAATAGAATGTTTTACGACATAAAAACATTACTGCATTTGTCAATTACCTAATCACAACAGGATTAAAAAAAACAATTTTGCTAAAAGGGAGAGTACATTAGACATTCATAATTGTCATTAGAGATGCACTAATCGTGAACCAAATCATTGATCAAAATGCGCTATAGCATGTAAGATTTTCTTATTTCCATCAATGTTAAAGTCGATTAGTGTCACAAAGGCTGCATCAACGCGTTTCGGTGGGTTTATGTAGATCCAAACCACCTGCTTCAGGAAAGTATTAGATGTCTCCCACTGTGATCACTTAGCTGATTGTTCTTGTAATTCAAAGAGGAACTCAACAGTTTCACCTCAATTCTCCTAATACAAAAAGAGTCACATTCATGGCCCAAAAGATGCCCGTGCCGTTTGTAACACTCGGTCTATCTCGCTTGCGTCTCGCCCAAGGGAGGACTTGGCCTGGCAGTTCGGGCTGGACTGATCCCATGAGGAGCAGGATCAAAACTGATTTGCATATGGCTGGGTCCAAACTGAGGTAGCATGGTGAGCAAAAGGTCAATGGGCTGGGATGCTACCCCGAGCAATTGCCAGTGCTTAGTCTTATTGCAAGCATTCCTCTCATCACCTTCTGTATGTTTTACTGCATATGTAACCAGTATCTATACTATTCAGGATAATTTTAAGAAAAACTTTTGACATCTAGCCTTTACTCAGTAGAAAGGCAATTTTTCAGATAAAAGCACATATTATAAAAGTCTCTAGATGCCCGATTCTAGAAATACTATTTAGTTATATGATGAGGTACTAAAGAGAAGAAACATTTCTGCTCAAGAAAGGATTCAGATCCTGTTAATTACTTTTATGTATAATTTTGTTGATAAACTTTGAGTTCTCCAACACACATACCTTCCTTCCCCCTTTTTCCACTTTTCCCTATACTAGAGAACATACTCAGTTCCTTAGGCATGTCTGATTAAATCTCTGGAATGTGTTACACTTTCTACTACATTTAAATATTTTCCCTTGCTTTGGAATTCCAAATTGCTTGATGGGAAACACAAGAAACATGACCCTCGTTCACATTAGAATGTGAATCACCCCAGAAAAGGGACCCTAAATATTGTGAACGGAGAGTCTTACCATAGATATATTTTTCTGAATAGCTTGACAATGGGGTAGTCACCCACCCAGCAAGGCACACTTAATAGCACAAACCAAAGCACTGTGTAGCCCTGAAAGGAAATGAGACTGATACTGTACCACATGGTGTTGCCTATACACATCTGACACTATACAAGAAAGGTATCCCATAGAAGGGGGATGAGAAAACCACAATGAATAATTTCAAATTTTACAATGTGCAATATTTGGGTAAATCCTTAGTAATTTGATCATTACCAGGTGTCTTTACTTTTTTATTGTCCAAGTAGACACTACTTTACAAATAACGGTTACTACTAAAATAGATGCTATAAAAATCCACGTTGGTGAATCAGAAGCATGAATGAATGAATAGCTTTTTGTTCAGTTAATTAAACTTACAATTAAAATAAAGCATTAAATTAAGACCACATAAAATCCATCCATTATTACTATTTTTACACCATGTGCCAATGTACAAAAAAATACAATACATAGATGGAGAACTCATTAATGTAAGGTGCTTAGTACATTAAACAGTTGCAGAATGCAAGGAGACTGTCCCCGGTTCACAGACTTAAAGTGCAAGGGCGTTAAGATGTAAATATGACCTGTGCTAATTAGTCAAATAAATATAAACTTTAATACTTGGTAAGAAAGGTGCTTAGTGTGTAAACAGGTTGCGAGGTACCTACAAATATACCCCTCATCAGTTATAAACACATTACAGGACAGCTCAGCATAAATCATTCTCGTAGATAGATTCCCAGTACACCACTCCAAGCCCATCAGTTATGGGTTATTTCAGAACTGGTGGGAGATTCCCCTGACTAAATTGAGAAGAAGAGAAAGTGTAAAATTGTGCAAAATGACCATTTGAACTGAAGACTAGATGAATCATATGTATTAAATTTTGATGAGTAAAGGATTATTCAAATGGCATTTAGCTTTTTTCGCCAGATAACACAGGTGCTGCCCTATGTCAGTAAAATCAGATTATACAGTATTTAATTCAATATAAATATAGACATCACTTTATAAACTCATGGAGAAATAATGAGTCATCTCTTGATATTTTGTCTTTTAGATGTGTTGCATCTTGTACCCAACATCCACATCACATTGTTAGATGGTCAAGAGTCGCATATTTCAGCCTTATGCCTCTCTATAATAATACATCAGTATGGCCCGTGTTTCAGGGAGACCATAAACTTTCACTGATGACACTACATACAGTCCCAAATAATCTTCAATGTAATAGTGCTCTACATATTTAAGGAAATTATTTCCTTCAAGAGGATGGGGAAAACAATAACACAAAATGGATGTACATTTTGGGGCATGGGTCTAATGTCCTTACCATGGTCCATAACCAATTACCATTTCCAGGTATAATACACACTAGAAGTATTAATTTTTGAAGTATGCAGCTAAATACTAACTCACAATTTTGGTGAAAATATCTACTCATGTCCTACAAGAAATTAGAAAGGATTGATAGGGTCATGTAAACTCAATGTGATATTTGGTGCACTATTTATAGTGTGTCATACGCCCATTTTTGATACTATTTAACCTAATTCATTGAAACTAATTGTATATGTGAAAAACCTAATAAGCCCAGTTTAATTGAAAGATTTATTTTTTATAAATAAACATCTGGAAACAATATTAATTTGAAATTTGAAATGATCCTTGCAATGGTTTGGTGTCAGTATCAACAATTCAGGAAAAAATTTAACTGTTAAAAATAGTGCCTATTAATATATATTGCATATCAAGTTGTAAACATTAGTTTACGAACAATAATGTTGACTGTACAATGGAAAAATAAATGATTAGCCTAAAAGCGAACTCGTATTGAGTATAATGGATATTATTCTACAGCTTTAAGAAAGCAAGAGTGTTTGTGAAACAAGTGTCAATTGAATTTTACAATAACGTGGATCTTTTAAAACGTAAAATGCATTTGATAAAACTGGATTCAAATGGTTTGAAATGTGTAAACAATTGGATAATATTATTATTATTTCTTTACAAATGAGGATAATGGATGACTGAAATTAAACTGTGATTAAGTGGACAAAGAATTGAATTTAAAAAATGCACCACTCTGCAATATTCAGGCCACAACATTTTGCCTCCTGTTTACAGAATCTTTATTTGTTGGCTTTTAGGAGTCTGTGCACTTTACTAATGCTAACCACTGCTAAAGTGCTTGTGCTCTCAACTTTAAACAGGATCAAATTTGCTTAACCCCAATGGCACATTTAATTAACGTATAAAGTCCTAGAAAAGTGGTATTGCATGTGTCAAGGGCATATAAATCAAATGCTACTAGTGGCTCTATAGCTCTAATTATGCCACCTACTTATGTAGCATTTGAAGCATTTATTATTCCTGCCACTGCGGCCAACGTGCAGTTTTAACACTGTTCATATTGTACATTTAGTATGAGCATTGAGCTACTAGGCCTCAACCATATTAATTTATTAAACTGATATCAGGGAAAGTAAAAAGAAAAAAATAAGCACAAACAAAAATGCTTAAGCCTCTACACACAAAAAGGCTTTGAAAACAGATGGTTGTAGGAAATGGCCACATGGTCAAACAACAGGCAAGGAGGCATGGCTACAGCAAAGGACACATGCAGGCCTATGGCAACAGCACACTGGCTGGCTACACAAAATGTCTGTCAGCCACATGGGCAAACAACAACAAAAACCAGCAAGGAGGCATGACCACAACAGAGACCCCATGCAGGCCTATGCCAAAAGCACACTGGCTGCCTACACAAAATGGCCACCAGCCACATGGTCAAACACCAACAACTAGTATGGAAGCATGGCCACAACAAAGAACACATGCAGACTTATGGCAAAAGAACACACATCCTCCAAAGGCATCAAATATATTACCCTACCTATACACTGTTTTCAGGACAAAACCCATGAAATATTCCCCAAAAAAACACATTTTGTAATTTAATTCAATGCCGTCCATGGTCTAAATAATGTTTTGATTCAACAGACACTACAGAAAGAGTTATTTCAGGCAAACATGACTAGTACTGGGCATAATGGCTGGAAGGCCCATTGGCAGACTAGGCCATATAATGAATTAAATGAATATTGCAATTTATTAAAAAAATATGAAGAAAATATACTAAACTGTGCAACATTTTTCCTTTATAAAAGTAGAAAAATGACATGCAAAAAAATAACTATGCCCCTACTGAAACTGCCGGCCACCCACCATAATACATTTTAAAAATTGAATAAAAGTACAAATAAATCCTGGTTCAAGTCCTCTATCAAACAAACAACACCCTCATACAACAGTTTTTTAACCTACTTGTGATATTGTTAAATCCAATGGTATTTATGCAGCAGACAAACAGAGTGATCCTTCCAGCTCCAAATCTGACTGAGAAGTGACCAGGAGGTAGACAAAGCAGTGGGACGAGCCTGCTGGACAGGAACAGGAAGTTGGAGTCTCTGGGGCACTTCCTCCTTGTTGAAAAGCAAAATAAAAGAAGGGCTCCTCGCACAACACAAACATTCCATTTGAGAAGGTTTTGTTTACTCCAAATTGTCTTTTTGAGGAGATTTAGATGCTTCTCTAGGAAAGAATATTCTCCAGGTTACAGCCGTGGTCAATTATGCTCACCTACGACAAAAAAGAACTGCCAAAAGTCGCTGGCGTGACCTAAAACTGTATTACCAGCTGAAAAATCTCACAGGAGCTTGCAGGCAGCTAGCAAATGTCGTGGGCACTCGTGAACTCCCGGCAAGTCACGTCGCACTCCCCATGTGCACGAAACGATGTGACGAGTGCTCCAACAGAAAAAAGCTCTGCTTCATTGCAGAGTTTATCGGTAACTCTGAGTTCTCCGAGGAACACGGAGTTGCCGAATTTTGCAAACTCAACAAGTGGTGCAGAGTTTTACGGACTGGCCTAATCATTTCACATGAGCTTGACATTCTATTCCTGCCAGGACATGGCATAACATTTCATTCATCTCCCTTCTGGAAATTCTTATACCCCCTAACATCTCTATCATATGTCTAGACCAACCACATAGCGTCAAGGCCTAGGGATTTCAGTCATACACCGGAACTCAATACAATTTAACTTCTTCTCTGCAGATAAATTGTCCACATGTAAATACATGGGGGTAAAGTCACTAACATCAGGTAAATCAATTGTGAAATTTCACCTCTTATACCACCCACCAGGAAACAGTCAACTATTCATTGAGCAGCTAATGGAAACAATCATGGTACATTCATTACATCACTCGAATGCCATAGTCCAAGTATTTCCAATCTCCACTGGAACAACACTGATGACACACAGATAGCTTCAGCAATAGTCATGACCTGGTACAAGCATGTTCCATTCCAACACATAACAAAGGGGCCACACTCAACCCAATCATATAAAACAAGGGGACAATAAACATGGACTCCATCAACTCCATGGACTGGTTAGACCATCACCAAATGTTGTAAAATATCACAACACATACAAACATAGCAAGAGGGTAAAGGATCAAACCCAAACACTGGTCCAGAGACACAAGAAATATCAACAGAGAAGAGTTGACTTCACTTGGTCACAACCAACCCTCACGCCAATTAATTTTTTGAGTGTGCAAGGTCTCACTGATCACTACAACTAGAATTTGACTAATGGAGGTAGTAGCCCCACTCAGCCTCAAGTGGCAAAAAAATCCAAGGAATACCAGCCTTGGTTTAATCAGATCCTTAACAAAGAGAGATGTTGAAGACAGAGACTTGTGGAGACATGAACACTCCACTGCTCACTGTAAGCAATTATGAGAAAAAAGACAAACCTACAAAAAGAACATATGGTATGCTAAAGCATCTCTCATCAGAGCCCAACTACATGCAGCAAAAAGTCAACCAGGCAATATTTTTGAAATTGTCAAACATCAGATTGGTTCCACCAACCTCAACATCATCATAGATACCGCCAAAGAGAAATGTGATGCTTTTGCATCCTTCCTTGAAGAGATAATATAACAAAAATTGACAGACCCATCACAATCAATAATGTTAGGCCATCGGGCACAACATCCTCATGCAGCATGAACATATGGATAACTGAGCCACAAGCAATGTGCAAAGCCCACTAAGCATCACCAAAACAAACGTTTGGGCAATATGGAACAAATTGATATCCCTACAAGAAGAAGATGCCTGCTTGAGGAAACTAACATCACATTTCAATGATCCTATACCAGCTGCTATCCTAAAGGAACTAAGACTACTAGTCTCTCCCATATGGAGAAAAATCATAAACAAGTCATTAACACAAGGTATCATCCCAGACTGCCTGATAGTAGCTCAAGTGACACCCCTCTTGAAAATAATTATGACACAGACCCTACAGATCTAAATAATTTTTGGCAAGTATCTAACATCCCCTTCCTCATGAAGCCACTGGAAAAAATGGTTCCACAAAAAACGATATCAGCATATTGAGCTATTCATGCTTCTCGATGACTTCCAATCGAGCTTCAGACCAGGACACAGAATTAGCCATAATATACATCTTGGATTATGTACTCAGAATAATGTACCAGTATGAATCTTGTCTTCTCAACCTACTGAACCTATTCTTGGCATTTGAAACAGTCAATCACAACTGTCTTATGGAGCTATTCAAACAGAAGGGGACTCTCTGGTAACATTTTCACTTGGTTCAACTCATTTCCCCACAATTTCTCACAATGAACCAAATTGGGAACCTCATTATTAAAGATCTATCCGATCAAGATAGGGGTGCCGCAAGGTTCCACCATATGGCTACCGCTTTTCAATCTATACATGGAACCGCTAAAGAAGATCTTCAAACAGGCAGCCCTAAGAGAGACCTGAAAGACACCGTTGTGGCCCTAGAGCACGAATGGAAGATGCGGAGGAGTGATCACGCCGCAACAACATCCGAATAATTGGTGTTCCCGAACATGCAGAGGGCCCATCTGTGAACTTTCCATAGAGGAGCTAATATTAAAGCATTTGCAGCCCAAAGGTCTGTCCAACTATTTCTCAGTGGAGCGGGCCCACTGGGTCTCGGGGGGCCCCGCCAAAGCCTAGTGCTCTGCAGCGTCTTGTCATAGTCCACATCTTTAATTACAGAGACCGGGATGTTATCCTTCAAACGGTGTGGAGTGCACCACAACTCAAATGGGATAACAGTATTGCCAGTTTCTTCCCAGATTTCACCTTACTGGCTCAACGGAAGCAGCACTCCTTCCTTGAAGTTAAAAAAGTCCTCAGAGATCGTGAACTGAAATATGCTATTCTATTTCTGGCTAGGCTGCGCATTGTGGCCGAGGACAGAACGTGGTTCTTTGATGGAAATGGCTGGCCGGCTGGAGACCGGTTTCAGACAAGAAAAAATCTTGATCAAAGACACTTGAGTGAGCGCCCAGCCAGAAGCCCAATGTGAAGCACATGGGACGGTGAGAGCGCTTCGGAGATGAGGCGGAGAAGATGGTGGTGGTGCCCTAGTGCCCCCATCGCGAAGGCGGTGGCTAGGGGATGCTGTTTCACAACAGCGATAATGCTGAACCGAACGAAGCCGGGGCGGGATAGACATACGCGCCCAGGCCTGGGGGAAGAGTACTCCGGTGCCAGTGTGGTAACGTTATGGTGAAGATACAGTGGCAACTGCAAGCTGATTGATTAAAGGGGGAGGTGGCGGGCATCTTTATGATCTCGTTTCCCTAATGTTATGTTGTACGATTGGGTTCAAAGGCACTCTGCATGGTTGGGGGGGAGGGCAGTTTGAAGTCTGCCATGCAGGGAGGCAGGGAGGGGGGCATCATTTCGGGTCCATGTGTTCTATGTGTGTATGATGATTAAATTTCAGGCAGTGGTGACAGTCTCCACACTAAGTATGGTCCAAAGGAGCGTCTCCACCTCTCCCTACCGGGTCAAACGGAGCATAGGGCTTCCAGGGTCTCCGGGAGGGATCCACCAAGCAAAGAAAATTGGATTTCATGGGTCTACGTAGACGTTTTAAGCTTAATGGGCTAGGCGATAAGATTAAGAGGGGAGTGGTCCTGCAATATTTAAAACAACACACTCCAGACGTAGTTTTGCTTCAAGAGACAAACCTCCAGGGCACAACGTTTGGTGTTTTGAATAGATGGGGATACAAGATGGTGGCATACGTGGGCTATACAAGGGGCTCTAGAGGGGTGTGTATTCTTGTGCAATCCTTGTTCCCATTTATAGTTCAAACACGTCACACATGACACCCATGGGTGCTTTGTGATGCTTACGGGCCATTGGGAGGGTAGTTTATTTAATATCATCTGGAGTTGGGAATGCTACTCCATTGGGCGCCCAGAGGGCCAATTGTTAGTAGGCGGAGACTGCAATGCGACCCTCTGTCAGGACTAGGGGTGGGCGGAATTTGCGTGAGTCGCGCTACGCAAAGCTCCGCGAAACGATAAAAATCTCCGCGAGCACGCAAAGTTCCGCGAACACGCGGAATTGCTTGTTCCGCCCGTTCGCAATGCTTTTTTCCTGTTCGCGAACGCTGTTTGCGTGCTCGGGGAGAAATATCTCGCGAACACGCATTTTTAAAGCGCGAACAAGTAAAAAATTCCGCGAAGTCGCAGATCGCGGAATTTTTGGCAATTTCGCGTTCTCCGCGGAACGCGAAATTACACAAATTCCGCAAATTCCGCGAGCGCAACGGAATTTACCGCCCAGGCCTAGTCAGGACATGGACCAATGGCCCGTTTGATCACAGGGCCAACCTAGATCGACCCTGGCAGACGTTTTCATGGCACTGGGCCTGGCTGATGAATGGAGGATCCACAATTCTATGGTGTGCCAGTACACCTGTCACTTGGGCCCCACAGCAGCCTGTTCCTTCATTGATCTCATTCTCACACTGGCTCATCAGCTCCCAAACTTCCATGAGGCCCATCATCTTGCCGGGGGCATTTCAGACCACTCGTCCATGTGTGTGACCTATGGGCACAACCCACCAGTTCAGAACCGCATGAGAGGGATTAGTCCCTGGTATCTCAAAATACTCAATATCTGTTCGAAGCTCCAAGAATCCACAAACTACTGTGTCGCTGAGAATGAAGGAACGTGCTGTGGGAGGCATTAAAAACTGTTATTAGAGGCTAAGGTATTTCTCTGGTGGTGGGTCACATAAAAGAAAAAAGAACTAAGTTGGAAACGCTGGAACAGAAAATTATGGATTTGGAGACCCGCTTGGTCGGATCCTGATGACTCGGTACGACACCACCTGTCCCTGAAACGGAAAGATTTCACGGACGTGGCTGAAGAGGCAGCTAGGGTCTGTACCACACTACACAACACCACCTCAATGAGGTAGAGGATAGAGCGGGCAGACGTTTGTCCTTGCTCAACAGGTGTGAGGTAATGTCGCGACGGGTGCTTGAAGTAGCGTGATAGTCGGAGCATAGCATCATGGGAATGGTACAGCCCGAACTGCCATGTCTTGCTGGACTGTTCCCATGAGGGGCAGGGTCAAGACTGATTTGTATGCCTGGGTCCGTGCTCACTGCGCCACTGGATTCAAGCTAGCCTGGCTGATAAGGGATGATGCCCCGAAACTGGTCCCAGGATGCTTGTTTCTGGTCCAGGGAGGACCTGGCTTGGCAATTCGGGTTTGACTGTTCCCATGAGGGGAGGGGTCAAGACTAATTTGTATATGGTTGGGTCCAAACTTGGGTGGCATGTAGAGCAAAAGAACGATGGATTAAACTCATATACTTGTGAATGTTTGCATTCTTTAGCATTCTGTTTATCATTTGTTCCTTTTGCCACCCTAAGTGGGAAGGGTATGCCCAGATGTGGGTCCTGTGCTCACTACGCCACTGGATTCAAGCTAGCCTGGCAGATGAGGGGTGATGCTCCGAAACCGATTCCAGGATGCTTGTTTCTGGTCCAGGGAGGACCTGGCTAGGCAGTTCGGGCTGGACAGTTCCCATGAGGGGCAGGGTCAAGACTGATTTGCATATGGCTGGGACCAAGCTGGGGTGGCGTGGTGAGCAAAAGAACGATGGATTAAAAACAGATCCTTGTGACGGGGGTGAAAGTTTCCATTGTTTAGCATTCTGTCCATCATTTGTTCCTTTCGCTATTGTTGTCCTAAGTGGGAAGGGTATGCCCAGCTGTGGGTCCTGTGCTTACTGGACCTCTGGATTCAAGATATCCTGGCTGATGTGGGATGTTGCCCCAAAACCGCTCCCAGGATGCTTGTTTTTGGTCCAGGGAGTACCTCGCTTGGCAGTTCGGGCTGGTATGTTCCCATGAGGGGCTGGGTCAAGCCTGATTTGCAAATGGCTGGGTCCAAACTGGGGTGGCGTGGTGAGCAAAAAAATGATGGATTAAACCAAGATCCTTGTGACTGGGGTGCCGTCCATCATTTGTTCCTTTTGTTGAAGTTAAGATTCTGGAAAACTACTGGCAACCCGTTTGAGCCAGGTCATACGGTCACTGATACACCCGGATCAGTCCGGCTTTATGCCGTGCAGGAGTATGTGCTCAATTTAAGATGCTTGCACCGGGTTCTGAGCAGGGCCGCCACTATTAGGGAGGATGCAGCAGGGGCTGTTAGCGATGGTCAGCGCCCCTGGCCTGCTGTTCTTCTTGGAGCCCCGTGTGTTGGAGCTTTCTCCATAATGCACCACCTTGGATGGTTGAGTCGCTTGGCATCGCTGCTCTCAGCCTCCGACGGCAGCACCTCAGGGCCTACTTCCACTTCTGTATTCGAGAGGCCCCTGTCACCGCATCCACGATCTACGGGGGACTCGCTGCAAACGCACCTGGCTCTACGCTGCAACCAGCGACAAAGGGCTTATACTGGCCACAGCGCTGCACTCTGGCCCTGGGCACCCCCGAGGGCTTTTCGAGAATCCTGTTAGTCCGTGAAGCCCCCAACAGAGGCAAGAAAAGTAGCGTCAGTGAGATGCTGGAAATTTGGAACGTGGACGCTGACTAATTTGAGCTTTCCACCTGGGAACCTCGGCCTGGGAGGTACGTTGCCCGTGGCCCGGACACTGGCTCAGGAAGAGCTAAGTGAGATCCCACGCGACGGCTGCTAGCACACAATAGCAGTTGGCCACCCGACCGTACTGATCTGGTGCACTGGGAGGTCCGGTGAGGTTTTCCGCGTGCAGCCATGTCTCCACGCTCATCGACGCACCGGTGAGAAATCATGGCCTCCACCGAAGGCAAAAAGGACAGATCCATCAAGGACATGCTTATTAAGGGCGCAACAGACTCTCTTCTTGAGAAACCACCTCCTGAAGATGCTAAACAACCAGACGGTGACAGGAAAGTGGAGAGCTCTGTGACGCGCAAGTTCTTAGAAGCACTATTCGCAACACTGCGGGAGGACCTCCAGACAGTTAAAAAGGACCTCACTATGGAACTCAGGGATGCACACCGAGACATCGACGAGGTGGGGGGAAAGAGTGGCGGGACTAGAGGAGGGTTCCCTTACCAGAGATGCCGAAATAGAGGCCTTACAACAAGAAATCATCCGACTACAGGACCAGCAGCTGGACCTCCAGGCCCACTCCGAGGATCTTGAAAATAGATTGCGGAGAAACAACATCCACATTCAGGGTGCCCCTACAGGCACAGACGGCTTGAACCTGGAGGGTTATATCCAAGCCTTATTTCAAGATATTCTTGGAGATGGTGCCTCAGGTAACATCAAAATGGACAGATTTCATAGAGTGGGACTACCCAGAGCCCCTCCTCGTCCACCTGTGGATAACCTGGTCTGCGTCCATAACTTTACGGAAAAGGAAATGATCCTCAAGATGACCAGGGTGACCCAAAAGACACAGTTTCGCAGTCACTCCCTCCAACTTTTTCAAGACTTGGCAGCTTCAACTTTCTTGAAACTGAAGGAATTTCGCCCAATCACCAGCCAATTCGCTCCCAGGGTATCTCCTACTCATGGGGCCATCCATTTCACCTCATCTTTCAGCTGAATGGCAAAACTTATCAGCTGCGCTCCGTAACAGAGGCATGTAAAATTCTTGGGATTACCTCTGCCGAGACGGCATCCTCGCAGTCCCTACAGATTGGAGAGCCACAAGAGGAAAGAGACCGCAGCAACCGGAGGGGATGGAAGACTGCACTTTATTGGCCGGACCTGGCAACCATGGCAAAAGAAAGGTCAGAGGTTCTGCGTTCCCTCTCTGGCGGTGACAAACAAGATGGCAATCCTCCTTCATAAGGTACTGTGTGTGGGCTGTGGGGCCGATGATCGAGGGCGGGGTGGAGGAGTCGACCCACCTGGTTCCATGGATGCCCAGACATCCCAGTCATGAAGAACTCTATGGACTCTCTGTTTATTGTTGTATTTTATTGTTTTTTAGGGGTTTGGGGATTTGGTACAGGGGTCCCCTTGCGACTATTTACAAATGGGCTTTGCTATCTTGCTGTATATTCACCTGCCTCTTCCATGGGTGCTCTCCCCTCACTTTCAGTGCAGCTAGTGATTTTGGCCTTCCGTGCGAGCCTACGCACCTCCAGTCTTTACTCACACTATAGCAGTTAAACTGGTCAGTCTCAATGTAAAAGGCCTTAATAACCCCACTAAAAGGTCTGCAATACTCTCTCTTCTAGAGCATTCACAGGGGGATATTTGTTTGCTTCAGGAGACGCACTTATTGGCAAAAGACACCCATAGAATGCAGAGTAGGAAATTCCTACATCAGTTCTGGTCAGCGGGGAGGGGGAAGAAAGGGGGGGTGGCAGTATTGTTCTCTAGTCGTTTTCAAGGGCTAATCATTGACACATGCTACGAGATTAAGGGGCGCTTATTAGCAATTAGGGCGCAAATAGGTTTGTTTCACTTCACAATTGCTTCCTTATATGCCCCCAACGAAGGCCAAGAGAAATTTATTATAGAAGCACTTGCAGGGACCCTTCAGTCTCCAGATCAGGCTATCTTTGTGGGTGGCAACTTTAATTTGGTTATGGATGGGGGACGGGACCGCTCTTGACAATGGACGAGTCAGCCTTTTCCCGTGAGGGACTGAAGTGGCTTGCCGACTGTGGACTAAGTGACGTATGGCGTCTTCTACATGCTGATACTTGGGACTACACGTTCTACTTCAAAGCACACAAAACCCATGCACGCCTTGACCTTTTTCTGGCCTCTCCCGCCGCCTATGCACAAATCTCTAACTCTACTATTGAACCCCGCTCACTCTCTGATCACGCGCCTATCAGGATCACCTTTACAACATGCACACCCCCGCCACAGCGCCCGCCCTGGCATCTACGCAAGACACTCCTACACTCTCCTGAGGTCATGTCCTCGATTAGACAAACAATCATTGACTATTTAGCAGTTGATGACACAGATGAGGTCCCCCTCTCCGTGGTTTGGGAGACCCTAAAATTGGTTGTTAGGGGTGCTTTCATAGCAAAAGCAGCTCATGACAATAAGATCCGAAGGGAGAAGAGGGAGGAGCTGGGAAATTCGGTTCTGAAGCTCGAGTCCATCCACAAACGCACAGGAGCCCCCCAAATCTGGCGCAAATTAGAACAGGCTCAACTCCAATTGAAGCGCCTTGACCTAGACAGAGCCGAATATGCAATGCTTCGTCTTAAAAACAAATTCCATGTGGGAACTAATAAGGGAGGGCGGATGTTAGCACATTGTCTTCACAGTAAGCAGCAAGCGACCGCAATCAAAGCTATTCTCACGCGTTTGGGTCAACCGACTTCCGATGCCTTGGATATTGCAGTGGAATTCCAGGATTTTTACGCCAACCTGTATAAAGGCGACCCTGGGACAGCTTGTACTCCTCAGCTATACACCTAGGCGATCACACCACTTCCCTCCCTGGAGTCAGAGGCACTTGACCAACCCATTAAACTAGAAGAAGTAATATCTGCAAAAGCAAGGCTGAAGCCCATGAAGTCCCTGGGCCCAGATGGGTTCAGCTCCTTTTTTTACAACACGTTTTGTCCTGAACTGGCGCCCCTCCTGACTCGCCTTTTAATTCCTTCGCAGAAACTGGTACACTGACTGAATCTTTGTTACAAGCTACCATTTTGGAAATCCCGAAACCAGGGAAGGACCCTCAGCATTGCAGCCTCTATAGGCCGATCTCCCTGCTTAATGTGGATGCCAAACTATTCGCTGGCATCCTGGTGCATCGCCTGGGTCCTCTGATGCCGGGATTGGTCGACCCCGACCAGGCGGGGTTTGTCCCCTCGCGGCAGTCTGGTGACAACACCAAACGCATGTGCCACCTCATTGATAGAATCCAGCTTTCCAGTGAAGAGGCCATTCTCCTGGCTATAGACGCGGAGAAGGTGTTCTATGGAGTGCATTGGCCCTAATTATTTATTACCCTTTGATGCTTTGGTGTGGGCGGGCATTTCATGAGCTGGATCCACAGCATCTATAGCACACCCAGGGCTACTGTCCGGGTTAACGGCATGAGCTCAGATGGGTTCTGTGTGGAGCGGGGCACAGGCAGTGGTACCTGCTTTCCCCGCTCCTCTTTGCTTTATATATGGAACCCCTTGCCCAGCGACTGAGGGATGACCCCAATGCGGTAGGCATAAAGTTTGGAGCTGACCATCATTTGATCAGCCTATACGCTGATGACATTATATTTTGGGCAGCTCGGCCCCTCTCCTCCCTTCCTGCCATCATTGCAGAGTTGGACATATTTGGGTCTGTGTGGGGTTTCAAAATAAACCTTTTGAAGTCGCAAATATTGAATCTTTCCCTCCAACCCACTACGGAGCAAACTTTGCCCACACGTTACGATTTCCAATGGGTGGAAGACAAGCTTCCATACTTGGGAATAGTATTCTCCTGGACTCTCCCAAAAACAGTGAGAGCCAATTATTTAAGACTCAAAACTAAGTCTGGGCGGTGAACTACGCTCCACTCGAGGAGTTTGCAGAGTTTTCCGCACTCTGTGATACGCGGATCTCGCGGAGTTCCAAATAACTCAGCTTCATGTTGCGGAGCGGAGTTTCTTTCCTCACTCGCGTTCGTCAATGTCAAGTTGGCGAGTGCGAGCGAGGAAAATCCACCTCCCGGCGAGATTTTTCCTCGTTCGCGATCGTCAACATCAAGTTGGTGAGCGCAAGCGTGGAAAGTCCTCCTCCCGGCGAGATTTCTCAATGCGTGCGGTCAGATTTCTCATTGCGAGTGGTCGCGTATGCTCACGACCGCTCGCATTGAGAAACAGCCCGCTCGCGTTGAGAAAGCTGCAGCTCGATTAAAAATCTACTCGAGCGGCAGAAAAGAAGCAGCGCCTGCTTGTGCTGTGCATGATGTCGTTTGGGATGACTGCACAATGCGGACAAGCACCTGGCACTGACAATCACCGTGAACTGCATTTATCTAAAGAAACTCCGCCGCGTGTGGAGCTCCGCGTAGTGCGGCAGAGTTTTTTGTGCACTTTGCGGAGTTCCGCATAGCAGAACTCCGCAAACTCCGCCCAGGGTTACTCAAGACCTCTGTTCATGAAGATTTGGACAGGTGGCGATACCTACCCTTGTCTTGGATTGGCAGGATTGCAGCAGTCAAGATGAACGTGCTACCCAGGGCCCTTTTTATCTTCCAGACGCTTCCTCTTTCCCCGCCCCCAGGGGATCTGAATCAACTCCAACGAGACATCGACCGCTTTATATGGGGAGGGGTGAAACCGTGATTGCAGAAACAACTTCTGCAGTGTACCAAACAGGAAGGGGGGTTTGGAGTCCCGAATAACTTCCAATTGCGATACATGATTGAATGGAATTGCCCTATGACAGAGAAGCACTGGGTCTTTATGGACCAGACTCTAACAGGCTCACACATCTGGAGGGAGACCTGGCTCCCCCAACCTCATAGATCTTGGAGACTCTATTCCTCCCTTACTGGCTCCACACTAAGAATCCGGGATAAATTAGCGAGCACACTGTGCTCTCATCCTTCCCTTCACCGATGACCCCACTATTTGCAAACCCGGACTTCCCTCCTGGACTATCCCCGGGTGTGGCCAAATGCTGGCTGGAAGGTGGTTGTAAGAGGATTGGCTGCCTATTTGATCACACAGGCTTCATTCCCTTTGATCAGTTAAAATTACAATACGCCCTTGAAGAGACTGACAGGTTTACACACACCCAACTCTCACACTGGCTGCTCCACCCGGATATTCACCCTGAGGCAAGTAGAACTATGACCCCCTTCGAAAAGTGGCTGTTTCTAAAGACTGACGACAAGAAACTTACCTCAGAAATCTATTGCTTCCTGATGAAAGCATCTCCCCTACACAAGACTCCGGGTCAACTCCGATGGGAGGCAGAGCTCAGGCATAGTCTCTCTGATAAAGTCTGGGGGGAAATACACTGTAGAGCCCACCACACGACATACAACGCAGGGCACACTGAAATGACCTACAAAATTAGCTCATACTGGTACTACACTCCGGCTCATGTTCAGAAATGGAACACGCTCTGTGGCGGTCTGTGTTGGAGGGCATGTGGCAGCCCCTGGACACTGATATATCTCCTCTGGATATGTTCCAAGCTTACACGGTACTGGGAGTTGATCCTAAATGACATAGAAAACGCGTTCAAAACTGAGCTGCCACGATTCCCTGCTTATATCCTCTTGGGACTTCCGAATGCTCTCACTTATCCGCTATGGTCCATTAGGGGACGCCAGATTGCTATGGCACTTAACGCTGCACATAGGCTGCTTCTGGTGAATTGGGGCTCCGACAAACTCCCAGATCACAGGCAATGGCTCCACCAACTTTGATCATTACTAGATATGGAGCGACTCTTGATGGCTACCAATGCTGACCCCATGCTTTTTGCGAAAATCGGTCCCCGCTTATCACCATCCTGTCCAAGGAATTCAGGGAGCTAACATGCCCCGCATATTTACGTTTTTTAAAGTTATTGCCGCCTGAAAAGGGAGATGAGAAGGCTTTATAAACATAACTCTGCTGCTTAGCACTGATCTTTTCTATGATATTACACACTCTCTGTGATTTAGTCGGAAGGGTTGAGGGTGGGGGGGTGGACGAATGGGAGTTTTATTTTTTTTAGTTATTCCTTGTTAAGTTTCATTTATTTGTTATGTTCCTAATGAAAAGCCAGATTCTTATTGCACGCAACAATGCCACACCATAGTTTTGGTCATTTTAGCTACACCTGACAAGTGTAATACAAAAGAGGTACAAGGATGTTCCACATCCACTATCCCCTATATGTGGCCGGCCCATCCTAGGTTGTAGGCAACTTGCTGTGTAACCAAACTGTTAGTTGTATTAACTCACCCTGTTTCTTTTACTAATACTTGATCTACGTGGCCGGCCTGAAAGAGGGTTGTAGGCGGCTTGCTGTGTATGGGATTTGCTTATTTTTGTTTTTTGTAGTCATAATAAAACAGATTCGATCCTAAAAGATGTAATGTGGAAACTCGAGGATTACGAAAACCGCCAGGGCTGTAACAATCTGAGACTGCTTGTGGTTCCTAAGAGCTGTGAGGGTAGCGACATACGGAAATTTGTTATTAATATGTTGAAGGGCTCTCTCCCTGAGGCATCCTCTTGGGATTGGGACAGGGAGGTCCAACGTGTTCATTGATTTCCTCTGTCATTGTCAAGGCAGGCATCCAGCGAGCTTGCACGACCTTGTGCCATATTGGTTTATTTTGGTAATGTTTTGTTACGACAGGCAGTTTATGATTCAGCTAGACTCAATGCCAAAAGAAGTTTTGAGGGATTTAAATTTTTTGCTATACAGGACTTTGCACATGCTACTGTTGAGAGGAGATGGCGGCTTAGGCAGCTTGTAACTCCTCTCCAGTCTGCAGGAGCAGTGGTATTCTTACAAAACCTGGCTAGGCTAAAAGTTGTTTATAAAGATCAGAATTTTAGCTTCACTTCTGAAATTCAAGCCCAGAAGGTCCTGGATGATATTTTAGCAGGGGCCCTTGGCGGGAAAAAATAAGCTTAAATATGTGCTGACCTTTTTTGGAATTTTGCTTTATGGGGGAATAGTGGTTGGTATTAGTTTTTTGGTGATGTGAAGGGGGAGAGAGGTGGAGGGAGAGGAGGAGTAGTTCAGACGTCCTTACACAGGCTCAGGGTAGAGCCTGGTTGCCTAGGGTCTGGTAGTGGGTGGGGGAGGGGAAAGGGTGGATGGAAGTGACCCTCAGACGGGTGACTAGGGGGAATGGTTTAATTGTTTTTTTAAAACTTTTTTTGGGTGTTCAGCTCGGTGGAATGGTTATGAAGTTATGTGGCTCCAGAGGCAGGCTAATGCTATAAGCAGGGATGGGCAGACTTAGAGTGGCTACCATTAACATCTTTGGCCTCAATGATGCTAAGAAAAGACAGACGGTCGCGACTGGGTTTCAAATGTTTGGTGCAAATATTATATGCCTGCAGGAAACGCATACTGGAGGGTCACAATTACAATTACATCTATTAAAATTACTGGGGTATAGGTTAATTTGTGCTACAACACAGGGGGCCAGGGCGAGTTGTTGCAATACTGGCCTAAGGAAGTGGGATGCAATTTACACGGTCATGTTCAGACAAATTTGGCCGATGGGCTATCACGGAGTGGCAATTACATTCGGGAAAGAAACTGACACTATGCACATTATACGGGAGTAATAGCGATGACCCGTGTGTGCTTGACACCATTTCGAGTGAACTTGCTCATTGGCCACTCCCACTTATTTTATGCGGGGACTGTGATATTAACCTACCCTGCAGCTGGTCTTTGGAGGCATGGTGGGGGTATACGGGCAGGAAACCAAAGGTGTTTCAAGTATTGAAGAATTTATGCCAAACCCACGGTTTGATTGATTGTTGGCAAATGCTAAAACCGAACGATTCAGGATTGACCTATTTTTCCAATCCACACAGGACCCATGCTAGACTCGATTACATGTTTGTCTCTAATACATTAAGCTCGAAATGCCACATAGAGAGGCTACCCCGGGTTTTATCAGACCATAACCTGCTTGTTCTTGATTTAGAGGTGGATTTATCTAACACAAATTCAAGTTCGTGGAAGTCGAGAGAATGCTGTTATCGGATGAAGAATATTGTGCACAAATGAGACAATGAATCTCTGGGGGATAATTTGGGGAGTACAACAATTGAGATGGTTTGGGATGCCTTGAAAGCGGGTATTCAGGGAGAAACATTGCGGTACTCTTTAAATCATAACAAATGTGCTAAACAAACAATGAAGTACCTACAGGATAATTTGGAGGCGGCTGAGGAGGACTTAGTAAAGGCTGTTCATGGGGGGAGGGATCTGGAGGTAGAACAACGACGGGTGGCGATTAGTGTAGTTCCTATAAACTATAAAGTTCCTATAAACCTATATAGGATCTGTGCGTTTAGACAACATAGACTGTGGGATTGGGGTCCAGACTGATTCCAGACACCCCCACCGGGTATGTTCGCCTGTATACGAGCTGGCTCACAGTGCCACTAGAAACCCCTCTTACCATGGAGAGAATAGTTCTTGGCAACTATCGAACATGACAACTCTGTCCCATCAGGGACTGTGGAAACAGTGTGATACTTTTCACTCACTCACTCGTGTTCACTTTGTCTCGGAGAGATACACAGAATAAACGGTGGGGACATTTTCAATAAGCATTTATTGAACCAGGGTCATTCTAGTGTAAATTGGTGTGCTGAAACAACCATTAAACAGAAACAGATATAAATGATTGTAAGCACCAACAGAGTAAAAGATTTCTACTATAGTACTAAAACAATGAATACAGGCAGGTATAAAAATTCATGACAGTAATAATGCATACTCCTACAATGGCACCCTAACTAGATGTACCTAAGTGTACCTAGCATGTATGTAGGTGTAGAGCCAAGAATCCCTCTAGGATAAAGTCGACCCCATTACCTGAAGTGAGAGACTGTGGGACCCCATCTTGGTCTCGAGATGGACACCCCGCGAGGGATGTCAGACCACTGCAAGCTGGACTGTCTGCGTGCAGGAACATCAGCGTCTTGCGTCAGTGTGTCAGCATGGAAGTCCATTTTCTCCATTCCCTGCCTCAGCAAAGATATGGTGTTTATATACCCAAAGTGGTACCCTCAGGGGATCTACCTTGCTGTGTCATGTCGGACTTAGGATGATGGAAGGAATGACCCTTATACATAGTTATTATGCAGGAGATGGTAGTCCTGCTGAGTTTCCAAGAATCCTCATGCATAATGAATGAGGCCAGTTTTCAGGCAAAACCCCACGTCCTGTAAGCAGTACCGTAACTAGGTAAAATGTCAGTCCCAAAAACCGTTATGTAGTGTAATGTCAGGGGAAATATAAGTGAAAGGTTTGGTTGCTACCTGAGCCTATATTGGGGTACCTATATAAAACATAACAAAGCCTCTATTGTTGATATCTTGGTCGATAAGGCAATGAGCAAATTAACAACTCAAATAGAAACAGCATATGAACTTAGTGAGCAGATCGGTCATCATCTGGCAGTGCGGACCAGCTAACAAATAACATCTAACCTAATCTGAGAGATTAAAGATCCTGATTTAGAGAAGATTTCCAATCCAGATCGGATCAGGGTTGCATTCAGGAGATACTATCAAACCTTATATACAGCTTGTACTGGGGTTGAACAGAACAACATCTTGGAATATCTCGACTCAGGTCCATATTCAAAATTCTTCAAATAGGATCAGGAAAGCCTAGATGGCCCCCCGCAATGGATTGAAATCCTATTGTCCATGAACAGTTTGGAAAGGGGGAAAGCAGCCGGTACAGATGGTATCCCGACGGAATTTTACCTTACTTTTTCCCCTCAGTTGAGAGGAAATATAAATGAATTATTCTTATATATTTTTAATGGTGGGCAACCTCTTGGCTCATAGTCCTCTGCTAAAATTGTGGTCTTTTAAAAAAAGAACAAATCTTCCCTGGAATTGGGCTCCTATCGTCCGATTCCCTTGATTAATGGTGATTCGAAAATCTATTCAAAGCTGTTGGCTATGTGACTTGCTCCAATAATTTATAAGATTATCTCAGTGCCCCAACACAGGTTTATTCCCGGGAGGTCTACAATAGATCACATCCGGAGGGTTATATCATTATTTGATGTGGCCAATACTGCAGGAGACCCTATGGCTCTTATCCTATTGGACGCAGAAAAAACCTTCGATAGGGTCTCCTGGCAATATCTCTGGATTGCAATGTCTAGAGTTGGTATTGGGGATGGTTTTATTCAAGCGGTTAAAAAGTTATATGTTGAACGATCGGCTGTAGTATTGGTGAATAGTTCCTTCGAAAATGTTTTAATTTCTCATGGAACTAGGCAGGGTTGCCCTTTTTCCCCTTTATTAATTGTGTTTTTTTATCGATCCATTTATCCGTAGATTAGAAAGCAATAGTCAAATTCCGTCAATATGGTCGCAGAATTTGGCTACTAATACTCTGGCCTACATGGATGATATTGCTCTTGTAACATCGGAACCAAGCCTTGCCATAGTGTCAGTTGAGGACGAGGCTGATCGTTTTGGGCGTGTGTCTGGATATGCTCTGAATAGAGACAAGAAACATATTGTTCTTAATGATAAAGTTAAGATGACAGACAACCGGGTAATTCAGAGGGCTACATAACTCGGTATTAGTTTGTCCGCCAGGTTAGATAACGTGGTCAGGGATAACATGGAGCCCCGTATGGAAAAAAACAAAAAGATCTTGCAAGATTAAATAATCTACATTTATCCATAGGTGGAAGGTGTAATGTAATAAAATGCTGTTTTTCCCGAAAATCCTATATCTTTTTAGGGCCATATGTTTGGAATGTAGCCCCCAATGGTTTAAAACAATGGAAAATATATTTTCCCGATTTATATGGGCTTATTCTCGACCTCGATGAGCCCTTAGGTTTCTTTCCCTATCGAGGGAGAGGGGGGGATTGGCTCTCCCGAATTTAAAATTATACTACTGGGCTTCGACATTAATTTATAGTTGTGAGTTGTTAAGGGCGAATCATGATAACACACAAACCAATAAGGTCCCTTCTCCATTTGAACTCATGCTGGGGAGAGAGACTGGAGGGTGCCTTTGGCGACAACTACATGATAGTTACTATAAAAAAGTGTATTTTAAGTCTCTCTTTTGTGTTTTTAAAGTGTGAGTGCTGTACGTAGATTTCTGGGAATTGGTAGATTGTCTTTTTATACACCTATATTTAATAATCACAATCTACCTGAACTTTTTAGTGATCACTTTATGTAAAAATGGATTAGGGTAGGAATTGATCAGATGAGTTGCTTTTTCTCCTCCTCAGAGTTTTGCTCCATTGACGAGATGAAAAAGGAATATAACTTTGACTGGAGGGATTTTTTAAAGTTTCCCCAAATCAGGGATTTTTTTTACAGAAAGGAGGAGTATGGGTCAAGTTTGAGAGAGTGGAAACCGTTGAGAGAATTATAAAGGATAAGGCAATGTCTATTGGGGAGATTTATAGTCAGCTGAATGTAGCTATGCCCGATGATATGGACAAATGCACGCAAAAATGGCACCTGAAAGTGTGGATTTCAGATAATAGTTTTATGTATGCGCACCAACTCTCACAATCTATTTTAATGTCCGCTAGGCTACACAGCTTTTTAAGACATGCTATTTTCTATACTATACACCGGACAAGATAGCAAAATGGGGGGTCGGGAAGGGAACATTCTGCCCAAGCTGTGCTCTCTATAGTGCAGATATTATTCACATTTTTTCGTTGTGTAATGCTTTGCAAAACCTAATCAAGGATATATCAAATTTTTTATCTGAGGTCTTAAGAATAGAAATTATTTTATCAAATGATGTTATTTTGTTAGGAACTTCGGAATTAGATCTGTTACGGAAGGGACATGAATTGATTTTTATTGTAATGGCGGTTTTAAGGATGTGTATTGCTTCTGCCTGGCTGAACTCTAGACCACCAGCTTTTCAGCAATGGCTTGCCAGGTTTTTAGCAACATATAGCTTGGAAGTAGCCATATATAAGTGGAAAGGGAGCCGTTTACGCAGCAAAGGTATGAAAGTATGGCACCCCCTCATTCTGTGGATGCAAGGACAGGGTGGGGCAAGATACATTGTATGTTATTATTTTCCTTGCGGTTCCTGAATTAAGTTTTCTTTTTTATTGCATGGAGGAAGTCTGCACTTGAGGATTCTGATGGAGTTACATAGGGTATGCTTTAACTGGGCTGTTTTTCACTGACACTTCTTCTGGGATATGTATTTATATAATCATGAATTGCTGTAATGTAATGTGTTTGATTATTTATGTTTGATGAATTACATTTTTACCTGTCTGACGGGGGTGGGTGGAAGGGTTAGGGGGTGGGATGGATTGTTTTGGATAAAATGTGATGAATAAAGATTATTTTTAAAAAAAAGGAACCGATGTGGCCCATGTACAACCTGACACTGTCCTGCAGCTATCCTCTGTACCATCCATTTATAGTTAGCTGGCACACAATACTGCAACTCTAGTCTAGTTTAGCAATGATAGCATACATGATTTATACAGTCCACTCAAGCACTGCCACAGAACAAAAGGCCAGCTGAAGGAACTTTCACAGTATCCTTAACAGTAGGTCCTACAAAAATATATTTATATTTCTAGGTATATGCAGGCAATATTGAACTGGTTGATGAGTTGCCACCCCATTCATTCTCTTCCCTGCCCTCCCTTTTGTCGCATGACAACACTAGAGATTTTGTTATTTAAATGAACATGGTCATGCCATAAAACAAATAGGGGAAACCCTTATGATGATTTCAGATGTATTTTTCTTTTTTTAGCAGGCACTAGTAATTGAAATAACTTAATTTCCCATACCATACGTTTCTATGCACTACAATAAAACTATGTTACTATGACTGAAAAAGGTAGCAATCTCATTTACGCCTAGTAAGTAATAAGACTGATGTATAATAATGCATAATTGTAAACATTCCTCAACACTAAGTAATTAAATCAGCACAATTACAAATTCCAATCTCATCTGCTGTCTAACAGTAAATACAAACACAATGCAGAATGTCACAGCAAGCAGAGGAATGTACAAACATATTTGAGATTAATGTATTTAAAAAGTATCTGACATTTTTCAATGTCATCTTACTTTCAATCAGTGCAATAGCAAAGCACTAGAATATTCTGATCAGAAAAAATGTGGTTGGTCTGCACAGCTGTGCAGAACTTTCAACCTAAGATCAAAGGCAGTTAGTTATCTTAGGCCTTTATTATGAGTCTGGCGGTTCACAGACCACCAAACTCACCGTGGTGGTCTCCTGACTGCCCTGTTATGACTAGGGCAGTTGGGCCGCCCTGGGACTGCCGCAACTATCGTAACCGCCAGGGAACTGCCGTTCCCTTGGGACTGCCGAAACTATCATAACCGCCAGGGAACTGCCGTTCCCTAGCATTTGTGCTATGGTCCTGAGGCTGTAATATGCATGCAGGAACTGCCACGGTCCCGCCAAGCATATTGTGAGTTTCCTCGGTGAGCCTGCCGTAAAAACCATGGTTGAGAGGAAACAAAGGGGGGCCTTACAGAGCCCCATGGTGCCTCACACCATGTGGATGCACACAGGGGGGCACAACATGTGCCCCCCTGTGTGCATGCCCCCCAGTACCTGCATGGCATGAACTACAGCAGTCCATGCCATGCAGGTACTGCCTTTAACTTTCCCATTAAGGTGCCTATTTCATAGGCACCACCCTGGGAACACCAAAGAACCACCCACCAGACCAGAGAGAAAATTCCTCATCTGGTGGCTGTTCCTACACAGGTTTGATAGTGAGGGAGCGGGACGGTCCCACTCCTGCATGGCCAAACTCATAATAAGGCCCTTAGTCATTGTCAGTACCACGCAGAAGGTTGGTTAGTCAAATTGATTCATTATTAGCACAGGTTTGAGCTGTCTGCAATGAAGAGACAGGAGAAAGTGAGAGTAAGAGAAGCTGACCCTATTTTTTTCATTGGATATTGCTAAATGCCTGCTAGTTCTGAAATGAAGGAATTGAATGCTGAAATGTGTCAGGAACACATGATTTACATAGAAAGGAAGCAAAGCATGCTTTCATTCCCCATGCTATTTATGATGAGAATACATTTTCTTTTGCTAAGCCTTTTTATTTTTAGGAAAATTAATCTAAGTTGACTTTACTAAAGCACAACACTTAAAGGACTATATCATGTGGACACTTTTTTGTCAGTAGTGAATGGATTTGGAAATTTACATAAATAGATCCATGCCAGTGGCATTTGAATGTGTTTTAGTAAATGGTTCTCACACTTTTCATTAAAAGTTTGGGGAGAATTTGTGATAAAGGTCGGTATCATAAAATTCCACCTGGTTACATATCAAAATATTACAGCAGAAGTAGGGGCAGATTTACGTTCCCTGGCGCATCCCTGCAAATCAGCAGGGATGCGCCAGGAAGATGCGTGGCCATAAGTTTACCCTTGCGCCACCACAGATGCGCCGCATTTACAATGCGGCGCATCATGGCGCAAGAGATAAACAGATGCGTGACGCATCTGTCGGCGGAAGGGTGGCGCAGTACTGGAATCGTGTCGCAAGTGCGACGTAACTCCAGTACTGCTCATGGGTGCCCTATACCTAACATGCTGCGTCACTCCTTACGCCTGCTCGAAGCAGGCGTAAGGATTTGACGCAGCAGGGACATAAAAGTGACTCCGTGAAATCTTGTAGATTTCACTGCGTCACTTTTACGGGGCTTCCTTGCGCAGGAACCCCCACCCCTGCGCCGGCATGCCCACATGAAACCTGACGCAGGTTTCATGTGGCGCAGGGCTTTACAACGTGACGCATCTCCCTAGATGCGTCACATTGTAAATCCCCCGCAGCATGGCGCATGATTTGCGCCGCCGCTGCGTCAGAAAAGTGACGCAACGGCGGCGCAAAAGTGGCGTAAGGGGCTTGTAAATCTGCCCCGTAGTTTAGAGATTTTATAGCACAAGTTCGCTCATATGAAAACAGTTTATTATGCATTCAGAATATAAATTCACTAATCCAGGAATCAAATGGTTACTCGTAGCGACGCCAGAACTCCCTAAAGTGTCATGTTTTTATTAAAAAAAAAATTCCCTTATCTGTCTTCCAAAAACATGTTGTTATTTGAGAGCTGGTTTGGTTTACAATTGAACTGTAAATAAACATGTTAATTGAGGTGGTTATAAACTTTTTCCATCAACACAGAAAGTAAACACAGTTTTAATAACCTAACATTAACACGTTTTCAGATACAAATCTTGACAAGTTAGCAAATTTATTCTCACTATTGTTAAAACATGAGACACACTTACCCTCTGCAGCTCAGCTGACACCTTATGTTACATAAAGCATGAAGTAAAGAACAAAAGACTCATTTGTGGCAAATATCTTACCCTCCTGAATTTATTGAATCACTAGGTGCTATTTTACATAAATCCAAAATGATAGGGGCAGCTACTGAACCTAGGGGCTCATTACGATGGCGGAAAGATCACCACCGCCGGGCCGGCTGTGGCGATCGTTCCGCCATCAAACTGAGATTTACCCACCGCCATATTAGGATGGCGGTTGGGATCGTGGAGGATGCAAAGTCCGTCCGCCGCTTTTCCGCCGGTGGCAATCGCACCAATTGCCTGGCGGGCAGAGCAGGGCCACTAATATGGTGGCGGTGCGCCATATTAGGATGTGGCTTTTAGGAGGCCTTTCCATGGCAGCGATGCCGCCATGGAAAGGCTGGCGGGATTGGGTTTGGGGGCCCGTTGTGGGCCCCCCATGTGGGGGGTGTCACTGCACTGGGGGGTACCCATGGTACCCCCCTGCATTTCCATGCACCAAGTGGCAGGCACAGCGTGGTGCCTGCCACGTGGTGCAGGGAAATGCGGTGCATGCACCTTTCACATTGCGGATGGTGCTGCAGCCAGCAGCACCGCCTGCAATGTTAAAGGCCCAGGATGCGCCCGCCAGTATGGCACCCACATCCTAATTGCAGTGGTGGGACCGCCGCATGTCTGGCAGGCGGTCCCAATCACTGCTACGGTGTCCGCCCGCCATCGTAATCAGCCCCCTAATTCAGTGCAGGGAAGCAAATTGAGTGCTTTTCACTTCATTTTATGACCAGTAGCTTGAATCCTTAGATTTTTCATCTGCCCAATTTTAATGGCATGACACCCACCTTGAATGTCAAAGGAGTGATTCTATTTCTGTTGCTCTTCTTTTAAAAATGACTTCATATTGCAGCAGCTGGAATATGGTTATTTGACAATGGTGGTGCATGAACATCAATGTTTTTGTATGAACCGCATGTTCTTGAGTGATCAATGACACACTATCCTATTTGCTCTACTCGGTTGCAAGTTGAGTTTGTCCAGAAATTTCCCATAGCACCTGCTCATAATTTACCATCAACCCTATAGAACACAACGTGTGACATCAGTTATGCTGCATACATTAATACTGAGTATACCTGTATGAGTGTCTACTTGGAGAATGGTTGCTCGCACCAGTTCTGAATAACTGTAAAGTGATCAATTTGAGTATTGCTGAGCAAATAACTGTCAGTTTGTCAGCTATCTAAAATGTAACACAGAGGCAAAATGTATATTTCAAGTTCAGGTAGGATTAGCAGGAACCTTAAGCAACTTTTATGGCCAGACCATCTTGTTGTTGACTTTTAGCAACTTTATCAGCCCTACAAATAGTTTCATTTATTTTTTCCTTAATTCATGCCACGCTTAAAATCTTTTGCAATTTGCCCATACCTGACTTACACATAGGGGCCAATTACGATGTCTGGCGGAATTGCTTCCACCCTACATCGTCTCGTAAACGGGACTGACCAACCTCCGGTCGGTGGTCCTGACTGCCTGATTTGGATGTGCCCGAACACTGTTTGGTCGCATTTTGACATTTCCCTATGGGAGCATTTGTTATGGCCATAAACCGGCCATAGTACATGCTCCCATAGGGAAATGGGAGGTCGTGTTAATTTCTGCACCCTGTGACAGGTACCTCAAGATGCCTGCCACGGGTGCAGGGATTAACAGGGGGGCACAATAGGTGCTCCCTTGGCTCCCAGCTCGAGGCCATGCACACAAGGGGGACCTGCTAGGGGCCCCCTAACAGGGCTTCCATGTCGGAAAGGCCGGCATGGAACCCCTGCCGGAAACCATGCATCATAATCCCAAGGGATGAAAGGCCGCCCTTTGGGATTACGGGCCGGCTTCCGACTGGCCTACGAGCTCCTTGAGCCCTTCAGAAGCCAGCCGCAATGACCAGCCAGTTTCAATTCCAAACAGCTGATTCATAATCAAGATTTAAAAAACAGAAGATTAAGACACATACACATAAATCGGGGGCACACAAAATGGAGTTAATCTCACGGGCCCTGCAGCTGCTGGCTGCTACTAGTGCATCCTCTGTTAAGCTAAGTTGAAAAGGGCTTTGTTTGAGAGAGGATGCATTAGTATTATCTATCAGCTGCAGGGCCTGTGTGATTAACTCCATTTTGTGTGCCCCAGACTCCAATTGTGGATCGTATCCTAGCCATGGCCAGTTGATTGGAAACAAGGCTAGACCACATGGCTAAGCTGAATTTGAAGGCTTGTGTTCTCCCCATTATAGTCACTGTTACGACCATATTTTAAAGTGAAGATTGTTTACCCATCAGAGTGGAGCCTTTGGGCCCTTCTGCTTCATGGAATTATCCAGGTCTATTTTCTCAGTTGGATGACTTCGGCATCCAGGTCACTCCTTCACCTTCCTAGTCCTGATGAAGACCCACGTTTGAGGCATTCAGTGGCCCTGTTCCCTCCCCACGTGTCAGGTCAAAACATTGACGCTCTTTGATTAAGCCTGGATCATTTGGATATTAATGCAGCGTGACAATAGTAACTTAACAACTGGAGCACTTCCAGATGCGATATATGTTATTTAGAAATTGTACACCAGACAGGCTTTCCTGTACAATAATATGATTTGTAAAAAGGTCTAAAGGACCTCCCCCCTTTTTTCTTTTTCTTTTTCTACTTCTTAACCACACGAGCACCTTCTCTGAGCACTTTATCCATTTGTGGAGATAAGAGTTTTCAATACAAATCTCTAAATAAGAATATTGTTTGAGTCTGACTTATAAGTTATGTAACTAAACTTTCAGAAATGCAATTATGTGTATGAGTCTCAATCTTCTATATTTTTTAAATCTTGTTTGCTTCCCTAACCTCATAACTGTGGATTGAATCTATGAGATTGTTCTTCTTTTCCATATAGTGGTAGGAGATCTTTAGATATATTCAGTTCTCCTATGCCTCTTGTTGCTTTTTCCGATCGGACCATTGTTTGTCAATCTGTAGTCTGCAGCATGTTTTTGGGGCAGCTATAACGGATAATTTACTAACTTATTATAATTAATTCAAATCACCCTGCTCTTGTACAACTGCCTCTTCAATTCTTCCCTGACTCCAATAATCCATCACACATTGGATGTATAACGGAAATCCTGTCCACCGAAGGTAGAAGGTGCACAGATTATAAACCATGCACTGAAGTACAGGGAAGGGAACAGGATATGTTATATTTGGCATGTTTGTCCCACTCCCAAACAAACTCTAAATCAGGCACTTAGTCCCACATTACACCATGGCCTCGCCCTCCACCACAAATTATTTTCAACTAATACCTTCAGTTGGCAGTAGGTAAAGTTACTCTACTGAAAGGCAAGTTAGAGGGATGAAGCTGGGTAGAGGTTTAGCTATAGAATAGTGGGGTGTCACTGATCAAGTGTTATGCTTTGCTTAGTCAGTCCTTTGGTTTGTGAATAACAAAAGGAAACAAATTGAACAGGCATAAATCCATGATTGAAGCGATGAAATATAAATCACTTAGGCAGAAAAATGCGGCACAGGGCCGAGAAAGGAATTTACAATTTTTTGGTTGGCTAGGACAGAAGGAAAGAATGATGAAGTGAAATATTAGTAGTCAGTGACTGAGTGGGCACTGGGAAATACACCTTGTTTTTGGTTTGTAATGCACTGCAAACTTCATAATGCTGCAATGTTAACTGAAGCAGATGCACATTGCACAGCCTACACTGCAGCACTGAATTGAACCATGCTGCAAATATATCACAAACGGCAAAATGCCATGGGGGTGTGACCAGCCATCTAAGATGGTGGACGCGTTCTAAGTGAGCTCCCTGTCTTGGCCCCATAATCAGATGACATTGATATGCTCACGCTGCCATACAGTACCTTAAAAAGTGCTCAAGACGTGTCCACTGGTGCGGAGTAGCCGGGACTGAGAGCGCTCTGAGCTGTGGCACCATCAGGGGGTGAAGTAAAGTTGAAGGCCCAAAAACATGAGGCACAAGGCTGGTGCCCTGCTTCTCCCGCTGGGGTGCCAGTCCTGCAGTCGGAGGCCCTCTGAGACACCTCCTAAAACTAGGTGAGAAGACGCGCTGCCTCCACGGCTTGGCCGGTCGACAGTGGACTGCTCCACCTGAGCGAGTAGGTGGCCGGTGAACACGGAATGTGACTGCCCCGCTACGCTGCTGAAATGGCAGATGCGGATCAGACAGATGCCTGGCCCCTGCGGCACTGAATGGTGGGCGTGCCTCATCATCCCTGCGACAGGGGTAACACGAGCAAGGGAGGTTGCGGGGTATCGGGCAGCCATGGAGGGTGTCGTTCCTTGCCACACGAAAACACACCAGGGCTGCCCCGGTGACACGCCGACCTTCGCATCCAGAGACCCAGGTGAGGAGAGTGGGGAGGAGGGAAGTCACCAAGCCTGGGGCCATGTCGAGCCTAGGCCTGCAGCACCTGGGGCATGGACATACTTAAACTAATCCACATGTTTTGGAGATATTGTGAAACAAACTGGAAGGCACCCACACTCACCAGCTCCCTTCCTGGCATGGACTCGGTGCTCATCTCGATCACCCTGCACAAAAAGCGCAGGACCACCCGTGGGGAGTGGATGCGACCCAGTGATGGGGAACATACTTAATTGACAGGTGATGCTAGGGGAACAGAGGCCGTGCTGGGTCTAGGCCTATGGGCACTTAACGCCACCTGCAGGATTGGCATCATGAGGCACCGTGGCGGAAGGCGCAGTCATGGGAGCTAAGCCAACTAAGATACACCCTCAATCACAGCGACGTTTTAGCTATTAATAAGCCAGTGTCAAGGGAAGCACAAAGGTCAAACCTGATAAGACGCTAAAAGAATCCGATGCCTTCTATTGCATGCACCTGGGCACACCGCCTAGAAATGGGACGGCAACAGGAGGGGCAACATCTCCCCCTTCACAACTAGACACTATTGCCTCCCCAGACACTATTGCCTCCTACTTAGCTCATGGAGGGAGACCATCAGATGCAGTATCATCCCTAGTATTGGATACTATATTGGACTCGGTGCCTAAAGCAGTGGAAAGACTGGGAACCTCCCTAGCGCAAACTCGGACCTCACTCAAACACCCCATTGAAAAAATTAGTGTGGACTTCACTAGTTGCATGATGATCACCGTAAACTTGCAGACAAAGTGCATGACATGGAACTTGCATTAACAGAGGACGGCCCGCTGCCAAAAGCACAGCTGCTATGTTACAAGACCTGTCAAAGTAAGACCACCTTTCGGAGCATGGGGACGAGGGGGGCTCCCTTTCTGAACAACATCTGTGCTGTAGTGCTACTTGAAGGTGCAGAAGGCGCTGATGCAGTAGGGTATACTGAACACTGGTTACAGAGCCTACTCCTACCAGGATCACTTTCCCCCTTCTTCGCAGTTGAGAGGGCGCATCGCATACTAGTGTCATGCCCACCACCCAGGGCGAGGCCTAGACCCTTCCTCTTCCACCTCCTGAACTTCAAGGACCGCGACACAGTACTCAGTGAGATTCGCAAATTAACAGGAGTACGGGTAGACAAGGCTGCAGTACTCTTTTTCCCGACTACGCCATGGGAGTACAGAGGAAGAGGGGGGGGTCAATCCTGGGAGTAAAGAGATGGTTGCGTGAACTGAACATCTCACACTCCCTCATCTTCCCAGTTCATCTCGGTGTCACAGCCGATGTCACTGCTTACTTCTTCGATGAAGCGGAGGAAGCCTGGGCATGATTGGAGTCCATTGGCCACCAGGAAGCGTCCGCCAGGTGAGAGGTGAACGTACAAACCACACACAACCGCATGAGCAACCATAAGAGGGAAATCCAGCACACCAAGCACATACAACCCCTCCAACCTTGTGTCGCCCTGAACATGGAGGAGGTGATACAGGAACACAGGGAGGCTCTGCAGGCTGTGGCAATGCTGAGCACCCATAACACTGAGAGAGAGCTGGACAACTCACCTGAATGTTCCCCCAGCAAAGACAACTCATCAATAATATGGTCTTCTGGGGAAGAGACGTGGCTGCTTCCTAGCATAACACCTCAAACTGCAGATTAACTGTTCTTAGATCACTGGCCACCGGCAAAGCTTCCAGTCCTGACGTTCTACAGGTGGAGTACTATGCCTCAGAACTGGCTCCCCATTTGTTGACCCTCTACAAGGCATCTCTAGAGACATCATCACTCCCACAAATGCTGCAGTAATCCCTGCTAGTCTCCTTACCTAAGCCAGAAGGAGACCCTGAGCTACTAGGCTCTTACCGCCTGTTGGCACTTCTCAATACTGATTACAAAATTTTGGCTATGATACTGGCGAAACACCTAGCCCCCCTGGTCCCCGCATTGATACACGCCAATCAAAACAAGTTTTTACTGTCCCGTAGTACGTCCTTAAACTACGCTGCGTCTTTCATGTGGCCGTATACTCAACAGACCAATGGCCACACTCAGGGTGCATCCTCCTTGATCTAGAGAAAGCGTTCGATACGCTGGAATGGGACTACCTATTCACCATCCTGTCTCGATGTGGCCTGGGCAATCGCTCTCTTATACACCCTCCCACAGGCAACAGTTTTTTTGTTCCATCCTTTTAAAAAAAATAATAATATGTTAACAAATACAAAAAATACAGTTGTTGAAAATGTTACTTGAAAAAGCTCTTTTCAGACCTACCCTATACTTTCATCATCTATGTTGTTTGTACTATGTACCCCTTTTTTTCTTCCTGGTGACTCTCGCAAGACACTCGCAAGACCCATGATGCTCCCATACATAGCATGGATGATTCTCGCGAGCCTCTCGTGATAGTCAGGGACAGTGTTTGCTAGATTATGCTTGTAAGTGCATACTTTTATAATGGAATTTGCATTTTCACTGAACATTTTCTGTTGTAGTAGGTATTATTTATATGCACCAGATGTTCACTTCTCCTTTCATGTACAATCCTGCAAGGCTCTTGTGAGGATGTAATAATTCTTCAGAGGAAGAATTTACATTTTTCCTTTATTACAATACTTACCTCTTACAACCCCCACTACTAGACTATGAGGAGACACTGAACTCTCTACTGAGACCTTAGATGTAGATGACTGGTGTGTAGAGTAGGCTGTAAAGAGACACTGACTCTCCATTCACACCTTTCTAAGGCTTTGTAGTATGCACAGTAGGGTGGGGTTGGTACTCACCTGACATGTAAGACCTCACTATTCTATACTATGCATAACAAGTACTAACCTGCCATCTGACACTTCTCCTTAGGGAAATAACCATATTTATTAATGTATGGGAATGGATTTCCTTGGCCACTCATAGCTCCCCCAGCCTGAAAGATATAAACACTAGTATGTAGGAAAACGTTGCCTTCTGCACTAACACCTATTTCCCCAAAGCTTGCATATACAGTATAGTGTAGTGAACAAGTGGGATCTCTCCTCATTCCTCTCCTTAGAACAACAGCGATATGTAGTGCTGTTTGAGAAGGAAGTAATTTCTCTGCTAACACATCTTACCAGGGTAAGAGGTGCCTCAAGTAGGGTTTGAGAGAAATGTATCTCTCTAATCGTACCTCTTCTCATGGTGACAATTATCCATAATAGGCTGTTGGGAGAAACAGCCCTGCTTCCTGAGACAAATCTCTTGCATGATAACTCTGCATAGTAGTGTGTGTAGAGAGACTAGCCTCTCTCCTATGATGTGTCTCTTGGATAATGCTTGTGCAAATTAGGGTGTGAAAAGTAGCTTACCTTTGTTGTCACGCATCTCCCCATTATGAAATAAGTACACATAAAGGCAGCAGTTGAAATTGCCTTTATACTCATAGGTATATCTTGCAATACAACTATAAGGACTATGATATGAAAATACACTGATCTCTCAACTGAGACATCTCCAAGCAGTAACACATCTAGACAATACGAAGTGGGTAGAGACTGCTGTCTCTGCTCATACCTCTCTTCATGAAAATGAATGTCATTAGTAGAGTACAAAAAGGAGTATCTGTTGACAACTGTCTATTGCACAACCAGTGTGCACATTTGAATGTAAGGACACACTCACCTCTCTCTCAGACAACTTCTTATGAGGACAGGCATGTAAAATACAGTGTACACAAAGACAGAGCTCTTTGTTGAAACTTCTCTCTAGAGTGACAAGCATATATACTAAGAAGTGCAAAAGAACTGCCCTCTCCACCTGCATACAGCAGTGCATAGTATGCATTGAGAATGCATTCGCCTCTGTACCAAAACCTGCCTCTTGTATACAAATCTTTATTCTACAGTGGGAAGAAGCACTAATATCACTTTAGTTCCTTAAACATACATATACATGCAGGAGAACAGTATCAGTTCTTGAAGAATGACTACCACTTTAAGACATTAGAAGGCTGTATTCATTTTCAAATCTTTAAAAGATATTAAGGAAATAATTCAGTTGTTAATTTGTTTAAAAAAAACAAATTAACAACATAAATAACAAAATTAAAAAACTACAATAACAATGGTAAAATCAACAAACTTTACAAATTATTATTTATCTATGATTTATAGAAAGAACAAGGAATACACCATGACTACCACTGGTATGCGATTACATTTGAGGTCTATGCACCCTCAACATCTTTCTCTGGATAAATGAACCCATGCTGCAGAGTTTAATAACTCCTCAGCGATGTTGTTATGTTTTGAACTTGGTGACACTGTGCCTCCCCAGGTACTCAATGCCTAAGCAGAAAACAACCGTCCTTATATAAATAAAGCACTTTTTTGCTGCTTAAGTAAGCAGATCATATTGTCCTCAAAAACCAGTAGAGTATAGTTACACAGAACAAGCTTCTCCAAGGTTGTAAATGTCATCGCAGGCAGTAAGAACAACATCAGTTTTGCAATTACATTTCTTACCTGACTTTCCACACTGTTACTGTTCCATCTTTCTTCCAAAGTAAACAATATATGCTTTACTACTTCATATATTGTGTGGCATTGTACTTCTGTTTTTCAGAGCTTCTGTTTTCCTTTTTCTCCCTAAAAATAAACAAGATATTCAAAAAATATAAAGTTACATATAGATCAGTAATTGATAACAATGATACAACACTATATTCTCTGACAATGTCTACAGTTTACACCCACATTCACATATTTATATATACTGCACCACTAACTTAATTGTTGTTTCTATTTAAAAAATCCACAGCCTCAAACAGTGAATTTTTTTCTACAGAATTATGTTATAACCTGCCTTAAAACATGGTTTAATAAAATATTTGCAAAGTAACACATTTTCCCTGGGGCATGCCCACGTTGTCGACTGTAATGGCTGCACAGCAGTGAATCTCTGGAGCTGATAGCCCCTATCCTAAGGGTTACGGCACTACCATACAGCTCTCTCCACCTCAAAAGAGAAGAACAGTATCCTCCCAACCCCCGGAATGTCCCAAGCTTGATGATCACTGCCCCAATGAGGCCTCCTGATGAAGAACTGCTGCGTCGGAAGGGTGCAGCCTAGCTCGCCTCGGAGGCCCTGTGGTGACCGAGTCATGGGTGAGCCTGAGGCTACTGAGCCTCGCTGAGCACCCTCCCTCTCCCCATACTCCTCACACTTACCTCTCCCTGCCTCCGCTCAGATTTGCTGCTGCCTGTATCTCAGCTATCTACAGTGCAGTCTGCCGGTCACACCCAACCCTACCCTGGCAGTGCATGCGACTCATCGGAGTGCAGGGCCTAGCTGTGGCCAGTCCAGAAGAGTGCTGACAGCCATCTCACCGCTTACCTCACCTGCTATTCCTTGCAGCCTGATGTGGGCTGTACCATTGCCTCCCTGGACAGACGCAACTGCACTGTGGGAGGCCTGGCTGCTGCATTTCATCAGAGACTGGGACTAGTGTTGCTGCACCTCCAGTTGTCCATGAGCAATGTGAGACCACGCTGCTACCGGCGCATCCCCTGACTTGTCCTCCTTCATCGGTCACACAAGGAGGTCTATTCCCTCGAACTCTACTACCAATGCTGACTTCCGGGGGCTCTGACATGTGAGTACATCTCCAGCCTCTCTCTGATTCTTGGTGGACCTCATTTGGAGCTACACCTCATCTCTCTGTAGGGCTGCAGTGCCACAGGCACTCCACTTTATGCTCTCCATCACTGTTGTCCTTCCCCAGATTTCTTTTGCTGTACTGTGGGATGTCCTTGCGTTAGAGCTGGCCCACTGCCCTTGGGATCTGACCAGCAATTTCTCTGGCAGTCACCTCGACTTCCACTTTCCTAGTGTTGGATGAGGCATATTTCTTCTACTTATGGGCCCCCGGCTTCCTTCTGTGGGCCTGGTGGTGTTTTTTGGGCCAACTTACAACCTAACTGGCTGGTCTCTTCTCCATTGCTCTTGTCCATGCCTTTGCAAACCACCCACTGGTCTTCCTGCTACACCAAGGGCTCACTCATCATGGGTCAGGGGCAACCCAAACAATTTCAACTTAGCTTTGACTGTGCCAGATTGACAGGGAGGTCCGACTCCCTATCAGATGTGAAGGATGGGCATGGCATGGCTCAGTTCCCTGACCTCTCAGAGGGAACTGTGGATATAATGGCAGAACTACAGGCTGGCTTCATTGATGCCTGCTTTGACACCCTCACAGCTAAGCTTGACCACCTGGGGGAATGCCTGGATCTCCAAGGCACCCATCTTGATGTGGCTGAGGACCGCATCTCTGGCTCAAAGGACAGCACAACTTCCCTGACCCGGCGATTAAAATGAGGACCTTGAGGCATGCTCATGCCTGGATAACACTTGCAAATTGGGCCTTGTGGAATCCACAAATATGGGGCGCCCTGAACGTTTTGTAGAAACTCTGCTTAACAATCTATTTGGCCCCCAGCATTTTACTTCCTCATTTGTCGTCGAAAGAGCCCATAGGGCGCTGGGTCCCCATCCACCTCAAGGCACCACCCCCCCCAACCCACTGTGCCTCACCTCTTGATTTATAGAGACTGTGACTCTATACTTTGCCTAGCCTGTGAACATGCCCACTGCAGTGTCAGGGTACCACGATCTCCATTTACTCTGCCTTACATATGCCATTCAAAAGGCGAGGCAGAAGTTTAATGATGCCAAGGTTCTGCTCCGTAAGCATGGACTCAATTATGGTATGTTGTACCCAGCCACCCTCCGGGTGGTCATAGATGGTAAGGCTTGATTCTTCATCACCACAGCTGACATACTCTCTTTGTTGGCCCAGGCAAACCTTCTTTGTCCCACACCTCCCCGAAGCGCTCCCCACCATACCTCAACATATCAGCTAGTGCTGACCCTTTCATGTCTGGCTTAACTGCTCAATGGCGTTTTTGCATTCAATGATGATTCTCGATTGTTCCAAAGGCTGTATACTGTTGTACTTATGTACCAAAAAAGAAGGGGGGAGTAAGAGGATACACTGGGTTTAACCTCATCTACACATAAGTAGTTGAAACAAAAAGAAACCCAGCACAGTTATGTGCATAATAACTCTCCACTAAAGAAAAGCAAAGGTTTTTCTTGTAAAATACTCACCCACCAGGGTTAACCCTTGGTGGCATGTTTCATCATCGGGTCCATTCTGTTCCGCTGTGGATCAGGGGTGCTGCGACCTACGACCTATGTGGGAGCACTTATTGATATTCTGCACAATGATAAAGATATTATTCTTAAAAAAAGGGAAGTGGGGGTTGATGGTGTGTGGTTAAAAATACATGGCTAGTAGGTGTTCCTTAATTTATTTGAACCTTTAGTCGGTATGATTAAAAAGTGGGGGAGATATTAGGATAAGAGATTTTAATGGATCTGTTTTCCTAAATGGTCGACATGTCAAAATGAAATAGTATACAATTACCACCTATTAGGCGTTCATAGTTTGATAATCTGTGGGAATATAAAAGAAGAGTTAGGTGTACCAGCCATTGTGCTGTGTACATATTTAATCTTTACTTTATTCGAGTGTGAGAGCACTTCTAGGTGAAAGAAAATATTCCAGCATACATGATTGGTGAGCAATGCGAGTGCCTTGAAGGAAAAAGTGAATTATCACACTATTTGCGTTAAACATGCCTATATATATTCATACCATGCCAGATGTAATGAGAATGGAATCATAATAGTAGCAAGGAAAAATTAAAAAGTCCACATACACATATGATGCAGCAATGTTGCATCATGGTACCTCCGGGGGAGAGGGTGGCCTGTAGTCACATTCTGTTTATTGAGGGATATATAAAAGTATATCAGACATTATTTGCTGCAGAAATACTCCCTGTACTCTAAGGCACAAGATGGCCTTTAGAGAGGATTGTAAAGAAATTATTCTGAAAGGGAGGCTTTCATGCAATAAGGATTGTTCCATTGTGGTGCTTGTTGTTAGAAATGAGCTGTTTACGGGCTCAATAACAGATTAAACCCAGGGGGGGGGCGCATTTATTGCTTCAGATAGACCTCCCGGGACCGCATATTGTCAGCAAGATGTCCACAGGAGGTTTTAGTAGATTGCAGCACGAAGAGGACGTTGCGTCCTCGAGCGCTGAGAAAATAAACTGGACTGCAAACCATCCTAGAATGGCGGTGTATGGTGGAACTGCGGCTCGGTTCCATCGGGTTTTTTTGGAAAAAAAACTTTATTGAACAGATGAGAGGGTTCTCTGCTCCACATTGGTACAGATTTATCACAGGCGCTGGAAAAAAGGATATTCCTATTGAACGTGTGTTTACTTGACCATTTTTTGTGACAAAGGGTAAATAAGGTATTGGTAGTCCCTTGTTAAATTTCATCGCTGGGGCGTGTGCTAATTGGTAACAGTGTTAGGCTGTGGAAACAACGTAAGATGCCACATAATGTACTAAATTATATCAAATAAAGTACAGGATACATGTGCAGTAAATAATCCATAAAGATAAAAAAAATAGGATATATCATAGAATAAAAAATACAGGCTGGTTGTTAAGCGATCTCTTCCATGGCCAAATTATGCCCTTTTGTTGGGTCTTTTTTTGGGGGGGTTAGTACTCTTGTGTCATTAATTATACATATGAAAGGTGTGTCTGTATTTCACCTTAAACACTGGCCCCATGGAATATTGTCGTTCAAGCCATGGGTGTGCGTTTTTAGTTTGAACACCCATCTTTGTTCCCTTTAAAAAAGGAATGATTTACTGTATCTTTTGCATGTTCGAGGATGACTCATTGGTAGTCTTGTTCTATATGTTTCTTTTCTATGTAGTGGGTTGACATTTTTGTGGTTGCGCTGCCACACCTTAGGTTGCTGTGATGCTCACTGATTCTGGTTTTAATTTCCCGTGTTGTCATACCTACATAGTGCAGGGTACATGGGCATGTTATTAGGTACACTACTCACTGGGTGTTGCAGTTGGTTAATTTACTTAATTACCAGGTCATCTGGTTGTTGAAAGTCACCATCTTCGTTGGTTTAATCAGATTGCAGACACTGCAGGTGCCACACGGGTAGTGGTCACTGGTATGTATTATAGTACCCTGTGTGTTTGTTATCTCATCTTATGTTCTGCGAGGGCTTGTGTGTACCAACATGTCTTTTAGGCTCTTCCCCCATCTATGAGAGAACATAGGGCATGGTATACTTAATGACCTACCATTCAGTATGCACCAAATCTTTTGGATGATTTTAGTAACCAAGTTGGATGCTATGTTGTAAGTGGTAATGCATATTAATTTCTCTTCTCAATATCTCTGTCGTGGAGGTTCTAGGAGGGCATCTCTATTTTTGCTTTGTGCCCTTTTCTTGCTCGTAACACCATCTCTCTTGGATATTTTCTAGCTTCCAGTTTACAAGCTAAATGGTCGGCTTGTATCTGATAATCTTTCAAGTCGGATCAGTTCCTCCTTATTCTAAAAAATTGTCCGAAGGGCAGATTCTCCCTTAGGTGCCTGGGGTGGAAACTGTCATATTGTAGAAGGCAGTTCTTTGCTGTTGGTTTTTCATGCGTTGTAGTCTTCAGTGACCCCTTTTCTGATGTTATATTGAGGTCTAAGAACACTAGTTTAGTTCTGCTCATGTTGCAAGTGAATCTCAAAAAATTATTCTGCATATTTAGCCAGTTCAGGAAATTGGTTGCCGTGGTTACATCGCCTTCCCACATTACTAGCACATTATCAATGTACCTCTTCCATAGTTTGATGTGGTATAGAAAAGGGTTCTGTGGGCAGAGGATCTTGTGCGATTCCAAATGGTGCACGTAGAGTCTGCCTATACTTGGGGCAAAGGTGCTTCCCATGCTTGTCCCATGTTGTTGTAGGCAGAGAGTCACTTTTTCCTTCAAGGCACTAGGCTCACCAATCACGTATGATGGAATGTTTTCTTTCACCTAGAAGTGCTCTCACACTAAAATAAAGTAAAGATTAATTATGTGCACAGCGCAATGGCTGGTATACCTAACTCTCCTTTTATATTCCCACAGATTATCAAACTATGAACGCCTAATAGGTGGTAACTGTATACTATTTCATTTTCCCTGCATGCATTAGTGTGCTTCCAGTGTGATTTAAGAGGAGTGGTACCAGGGAGCTAGCTTCTCCAGGTCCTGAAGAAGAGCCAATTAGTGGCATGGATCGAAATATGTCGACAATTTAGGAAACAGATCCAATAAAATTTCTTATCCTAAAATCTCCCCCCACTTTTAAATTTTACCGACTAGAGGTTAAAATAAATTAAGGAACACCTACTAGCCAGGAATTTTTAACCACACACCATCAACCTCCACCTTTTTTTAAAACAACAAATTTATCATTGTATAGAATATCAATAATTTATCCCACATACCTTTAAGGCATATATTCATGGGATATGCATCTTGAAGTACACATGGCATGGATAGACCCAAAGTTATTTACCTTGACAAGACAAACTTGCCCCACTCTAACCCCTCTTCCCTACACAGATGATTAGCTCTCCGTGCAGAATTCCAGGACTCTGTCAAGAGGGAGAGCGCATATTTTGGCAAACACTCCCCAGGTGGTATATATGGCGTAGTTGAGTACCCTGGTCGCACTCTAGTTTGCCTCCTGCATCCCATGCTGGGTCCCAGATGCATTGCTATACTCCACCTGAACAATGGCACCTGGGTTACCGCTAATGAAGACATTATCCGAGTCCTTATATACTTCACGCTTTAACCCGGAAATAGCCATGGTCTGGCTCACCATGATTCAATCCCACTTCTTAAGCAAACTCTTCACGGCTAAGGAAATTGCTCACGCAGTTGACTCCTTAGATGTTTCTAAGCCACCTGGCCTTGATCGCCTTACGGGCCTTACGGGTGTGTGTATTGGAGTGTAAGGAGGTACTGCTATATCCTTTCAGACCTCTCTCAGATGATGGGTGTGCATAGCAAGATGTGGGGAGGAACTGCCCTCTCCTTTTACACCTCTCTTTCAGATGACAGCTGAGCATAGTAGGGTGTATGAAGGAACTGGCATCTTCTTTCAAACCTCTCTCTCAGATTACAGGTGTGCGTAGTAGGGTTTAGGGAGAGAGTACCCTCTCCTTTTAGACCTCTCTCTCAGGTGACGGGTGTGCAAAGTAGGGTGTAGTCTGTCAGACCTCTCTCTCAAATGATGTAGTAGGTTGTCTACATTACTAGCCTCCCATTCCGACCTCTGTCTCAGATGATGTGTGTATGTAGTAAGGTGTGTGGAAAGAGACAGGCCTCTCTGAGACATCTCCTCTTATGACAGGTGTGCATAGTATCAACATAGTTCAGGGCCGATAAGTGTGAATAGTAGACTCTGATAAACACCATCTTCAGAAAGACGCCTTCCTACAGTAACAAATGTGCATATCAGGGTGTATTCAAACACCACTTACTCCTTTCTATTGCTCACGATCCCATGAGAGTCTCACAAGATCGTAACTTTGATTTGGAAAATAGGAAATAACCATCTATTCATCACAATAATCAGTCAATCCTTTATTCGATTTATAACAAAATCTTAAAAGTTCACACACAAAAAATAAATCACATATACAAAAACTACAGAGAAGCATGAGCTATAGAAGGGCTCTCTGAGCAAGTCTTAAAGTGGTTAGTGCAGAGAAGAGAATAACAGTGCAATATAACAGGACAACATTGCTCACTGGTTACATAAGCACATCCATTGACATAAACCTCAATAGGTCCGTTATGTTGCAGAGTGCAATAATGTACCCTTCTGAATGGTCTAAAATAGAACAGTATCATAAAAGTGCTGTTGTCCCTATAGCCTTAGTTTAAATTCTTACATTATTATTGTCCAAGGAGTCAATGTATAAAATCATTGCACAGTGTATATATGGATATATACATATAAATACATATGTTACCTACTGGCGGTTGCCAGTAGGTAGTTATAGTTAGGACCTAGTTTCCAGAGGAAAACCATTTTTTGACTTGCCTATAACTTTCGTGCCGTTTAACGATTCTTCACAAAATGTTTCAAAATACGTGCATTGCTGATTCTAGTTGTGAATAGAAAGTTTTGGGGTGGTCCATCAAGTGGTGTCCGAGAAAAGGGAGGATCAAACAAAGTATGTTTACAATGTTAAATCCCATAAAGATTTTAGACACAACTACAGCACAACCGTTGGATGGAATTACACCAAATTTGGCAGAAAGGTAGCTCTTGGTCTAGAAAGTGAACTTTTTGTTATTTGGTGTAAATCCTGAGTAGTTTTGGAGTTATTAAAAGAAAACCAAATTAGTATATCTAGGGATGCGATCCATCTTCAAACTCTCCTGATCTTGTGCAGAGAGTTGATTGGCTGCCTACACTTCAACCAGGAAGTGTTGGAAGCCATCTTGGGACGTGGAGTCAGCCGAGTCCCAAAGAAAAATGTTAAAAAAAGAGAAGGGGGCAGGGTAGGAATACCCTGACCGCTTAGGCATGGTGCTGTGGTCCAACAGAGACCACGTCAGGGTCAAAAGCATTTATTTTTTATTTTTGCGGTGAACAACATAACGGTTTTCCATGCTTGTTTCTCTTTGAACCCCTGGTTGAGCCAGTTCCCGGGGGCTTATTTCTAAATATAATTGGGGGAGGGGGCATATGTCGCCCCCTTCCCCTTTGTTGATATGGGCCCAGAGGACTGCTATCTCCCTGGGGCCAGAGCAAACCGAAAAACTAAAAGGAGGGGGGCCATGAGCTCCGCTCCAAAGTTGTTTTATAGCTCTGGGGACGCCTCCTCCCCGGGGCTTCATCATAAAATAAGAGGGGGGAGCGTGGACCTTTCTCTTTACAGATAAATTGCGGAGGGGGGCCGTGCAACTCCCTCCCGGACCATTTACGGCCCAGGAACCAACACCTCCCCAGGGCGAGGCTAAAAAAACTGAAAGGAGGGGCCACGTTGCCCCCCATCCTGGAGCCATTAATACTTGGCTGCTTTGGCCCTGGCAGGGGCTGCGCTGAGCCTGTGATCTGAGCCTTGGACTGTATTCCCATGCCTGGCAGCCGAGCAGCCGCTTGAGAGAGACGCCCTACAGAAATCCTGCCAGCATGGTCACCTACAACATGAGGAACCTTCTCCCCAAAACCAGAGTAGAAAGACTTCATTCAGGCCTACAAGAACAAGCACAAGAATTACAAATGTTCCGTTCCAGACCTAAGATGTGCCTCTACAAATATATGTAACTGGGTGTAAGTTTTATTAAAACAGAGTGAAGTTCCCAGTCCCCAGAAAAGTTATGGTGCCCTGAGGAAGGTGTCTGGAGGGGTTGACACGCACATGGGTGGTGCAGAGGGCACTCCAGGGAACCCAGGGGGTACAGGCACGACACAGAATAGGACATGCTAGGAGGATACAAGGGCCTATGTCATGGCCCATTATACCCCACCTTGCAGTTCTGGGCAGTCAGATTTTCCCAGATGTGTCTGATTGGAGTCTATCTCTTAGATGGGATTTATTGGGGGGGCTGGTAGATTTTCACAAATGCAGATGGGGATTGGGGGCTACACTTCTCTACGGGTGTGGTTTGCTGGGTGAAATTGTCCAGTGCAAAGTGCAAAACTGCTGCTGAAAGTTGTGTGTACTGTCTCAGGGTGCTGTGTGTCTGGAAGCATACACAGTACATGATATCACTGCCCTGCATGTGTGCCATCCTGTGATACCTCAGAGCTGTCATGAGTCCTGCCGTACCCATTTTCATCTTAGATATTTACCACCGTGCATCTCAGGCATGCCTTTTATCTTCCCAGAGACCAACCCCTTTCTCAGCGATGTCACTATCTGTAGTGCAATGATTAAACCTGCTGAGGCAATAAAAATGTCTTAGCTCATCCTTGTCAGTGTGTCTCTGCATTACTGTACAACACAGTACTATCTAGTTAGTTACGAGGTGCTGCATTTTCCAATGTAAGGGAGGCCTCCATGTAAGTATGGCCCATAACCTGATGCTTGCAGGCATCTGTGTTGAGCACATGTCCTTTCAGTGTTAAGTGGGACACAACTGGTAGTGTTGGGGGCCTGTGCGGTCCATGTCACATGTAGTGTTTGCTCCACCAGTTCAACAAGTTTTCGATGGCGTGCTCAACTAACTACACCCCCCCTCTAAAGTGGTATAGAGATCTGGTACAGTAAATCTATTAATGTGGTGCAGGCCCCAGTGTAATGCACTTTGCATGGTGCTGTGTACCCTGGTATTCTGCATCCATTTGGCCTTGTGGGAAATCTCCTAGTGTGATTTAAGCTATAATCGGTGTGGTACATTCTCAAGGGTAGTTTGGCTTTTTGTGGCACAGGCTAGTTCAGTGAGACACAGCCCCATTGTAGTATACCGGCTTGTGTAGCTTATGCTCCAATGTAGAGTCGGCAACGTCACTGTTGTAGAGGCCTCGGCGGTGTGCACAGTCCTTTTACTGTGGAGTGTGGACTTTGTAGGCAAAGCTATGAGTGCTGTGCAAGCAGCATTGTGCAGTATGTAACATTGGGCTGTGAGCCACAGTATGCTGCACATGTGATGCAAACCTTCTTGAGACAAATCTGCAGGTGTGGTTTATAATCTGTTGTGAGACATTCTCAAGAGTGGTGTATGCCCTTTGTGGCACAGACCACTTCAGTGTGGATAAGGCCCCATGGTATAGTATAAGGTGTGGCACATGGCCTAATGTGGCACATCTACCTGTGTGGTGTAAGGCACAGAGTGATGTACCCTGTGTGCCACACCCCACTCTACTGAGGCACAGGCCCTGAGGTAGCGCATCTACTTGTGTGGTTCAAGCTCCAGGGTGGAGCAGGCTCCTTGGGTATGGTGCAGGCCCTGATTTATTGCAGTCACCATTGTGTTGCATCTGTGAATCTGGTACAGCCACACTGGGGCAGCACTGACTCAACCATGGTGCACTCTACTTTGGGATTGGTTTCCCAATGTGCCACTGTCACCAATCAGGAGTTCTAAGACTTCCTAATGATTAAAGGTGGCATGGTCATGCCCTGGTCTAAGAAATGAATCACACTGACTCCTTCATCCAATCAGAATGTAGTGTTCCCCACAACCCCTAACATCTTATTCTGTCAGATAGTCATTAAGAAGTTCAACACGCAAAGTCTGCCTTGCGAGTGATATGCTCCTGGCATGTGGCAGGTGGTGATCAATGCATTTACTAGCATAACAATATAAAAGCAACTTTATAAAATAAAATTTCTCTACAGATGTGTAGGCAGGGTTTAAAACAACATTCTAATTTGACAAAAGTGGATAATAGCTCATTTTCACCAAGACACCTTCTCATTATGAAACCAGCCTATATTTTGAGTGTCTGTTGTAAACAGTGTCTAGCAGAGTGCAGATCACCAGATTTTACAGTTCCTCATTCAGAGGATAATTTATGCACTGCTGCATGCACCCCACACATGCACCTTTGTGCTCAGTGCTGATAACATCTGTATTGTGCCACCGGATATGGTGTCTGATAACAGTGAGACGTAAGCAGGACATCAATGAATGCGCGAGGCCTACAATGGTTAAAATTCTCTATAGTGTGTTGCTAATACGTTTCTTAAAAATCTAAAACTGCTTTAAAACCTGCTCTGGCCATGGGATCTTCACTTCTGTACTGTGCAGTGAGGACATAACGAGGCGGCAGCCTCTCTCTACACTGCCTCCTGTCTTTGGAGGCAGAGAGAGGGTAGAGAGGACATAGCATGCTTGTGTGAAAGACGTTGTAGAGCCACCAGAGGGTGACAGCTGTGGGGGGCCCACAGAACTACCACCTGATGGCAGGACTCGCCTAGCAACACCGAGTGCCAAATTTGAGTGTGCTGGGAACTGCTGACTCCCTCACCCCTCTGCCTCCACGCTCTCCACTTCTGCACTCTGCAATCCCACTCTTCCATACTCCCTGCCACTACACCCTCTCACTCATGCTCTCCAAACCTTCACTTGCTCTCTACTGCTCCTTCATTTGCCTAACTCCACTTCTTTCTGTCACATTTTACCCTATCTTCGCTCCATCTAGCTGCTTCCTTCCTGGCTCTCTCTTCCCTTATCCCCCTCTCCTTCATCTCTCTGACTAACCATTCAACCAACCTTTCTCTCTCTCTCTCTCTCTCTCTCCCCCCACCAAGTCTTCCATCCATCTTATGCACTTACTTCCTCCTGCCTTCTTCAACCTCCCACCCTCCCAGGTCTCTTTCTCTTACATACGTCAACCTTTTAAGCTTCTTCCTCCTTCCTGCTCACCCATCTCCCCCATACACTTGTGCCTTCTCCCATTCCATTCAGCCCCCCTCCTCTTCTGTAGTGAAGAGTGGGTTCTTTCTTGGCCTCTCCTGGTGAGAGCAGGGTCAATGATTCTCCCTTTAAATCACAAGTATGCCAATGTGAAAAATCATCTAGGTATCGCCCATTTGCCCCTTCCCTATCCACCTTGGTGGTATGTAAAGGTCCTTTTGCTTTTTGCCAAGATGATAGATGACTTACCTAAATGCCCCAGCATCTTTCCCACCAATTTTAGTAAAGTGTTCTTGATGCCGAAGAATATGAGGACATTTCCACCAAACAAAGAAGCTCTTGCTTCATTTAGTTAAGAGGAAGTACTCTTGTTTGGTAGGGATTTACCTCTTTGTAGTTGTGTTGTCTTCTCTATGCACAGATTCATGTTATCACAAATTTCTGAATTAAGACGCATGAGGAACAATCACATTGCCAAAACATACACAAGGTCACTATTGACATTTCCTAGTGGTCCATTACAAAGCTAGTGTAGAATATGAACTAGACATTTACCCAACAAAGTAGTATTTACTATTTAACCAGTACTACAGGTGGGTAGACATTTTGTACAAAACTCTGGACTCTTGTTGGATAAAGGGGCAGGTGAGGTTCTGTTTTGGCCCAGTCACTCACACAACCACTGACACACCTAGACAGACACCCACTCAAGCACCCATTCAGTCATTATCACATACACTTACAGACCTAAAGAGCCACTCACACACCCACAAACCCACTCACATACCCACTCACAGACCATAAACCCACTCACACACCCACATAACCATTCACACTCACTGACCCATATAGCCACTCACACACCCACAAAATGTCTCCCAAACCCATACAGTTATTCACACACCTACTCACAGAACAGACCATACATCCAATCACACACCCACTCACAAACCCACAAGCCAATCACAAACCACTCACAAACCTGCTCACACATCCACAAAGCAACTCATGCACCCACTAATACACCCATACAGGTACTCCCACTCACATACCTATAGAGCCACTCACACACCCAGTCACTGACCCAAACAGCTACTCACAGAGACATGTAGCCACTCAAACACCCAGTCATGACCCACAGAACCACTCACACATCCACTCACACACCTACTCACACACCCACAAAACCACTCACAAACCCACTCGCAGACCCATGCAGCCCCTCAAATGTCCACTCACGACCTATACAGCCACTCACACACCCACTCTCAAAGGTTGCTGGTTACAGTTATGAAACAAAATATAAAAAAACCTTTGAAATTCACAAAAAAAACAAAGGTTACAGGAATGTTATAGTTAGGAAATAACATTAAAAAACCTTAGATATTTACTGAAAAAACAAAGGTTAAAGGAACATTATAGCTTGAAAATAGAAGTATAAAACCTTAGAAATTCACTAGTTAGGCTCAGATTTCACTAGTACAAAACTAGAAAAATTCAGCAGTTACAGTTACCTGAGCTACGTATAACTTATGCCCCCGCTATGCACTGCTTATGACCTCACATATTACATCACTTATGACATGGTCAGTGACATCACTGATGACATCTCAAATGACATCACTGATGACATCATCCACAGAATCTCTGATGTACCCACTCACACCCCAATATAACCTTTCATACACCCACTCCAACTTTTACACTAGCATTCTCAAAACCATTGACACACCCATACCAGTACTTACACACTCACTCACTGATTCATAGATCTACACACACACATATACCTAGTCACCCAAACAGCCACTCCTACACCAACTCACTCACTAATACAACCATTGATATATCTACTCATAAATCCATACAGCCACTCACACACAGTCAGTCACTCATAGAGCTACTCACACACCTACTCACTCATGTTTTTTAACTAGTATTCGCATGTGCAGAGTGGTGGAGAAAGGGGGCGGGCATCTAACCAGCTCTCAGGAATCCTGCTCTGTCGGACTTACTGGAGGTAACAGGAGGGCTTCTGGGCCCTCAAAAACCCTCAACATCCAAGAGGACTTCATCCCCCAACCAGAAGTGAACCAGTAGGTGCATTTGCAGAGTGGTAGAGATAGGGGCGTAGCCTTCGAAGACCTCTCAGCAATCTCACTGTGTAGGACTTACTGGAAGTAATAGGAGCCCTTGTGGAACCCAAAGGACCTATGCAGCCAAGGGGACTACATCCCCAAACCAGTAGTGTGCCAGGAGGTGCACTTGTAGAGTGGTGAAGAAAGAGGGTGTGGCCTGTGAATCCTCACAGCAATTTTGCTGTTTGGGACTTACTGGAGGTAACAGCAGGACTTGTTGGCCAACAAGGATCCTCAGCAGCCAAGGGGGCTTCATCAACCAACCAGTTGTTTGCCAAGAGGTGCTTTAGCAGAGTGGTGCTGTAAAAGGGTGACTTGCCAGTTGTTTCTTTTTAATTATTAGGTCAAGGAAGGCCCTGTGCCCCCCCCTTCCCTGGGCCTTGGGTCTGTTTTTGGCCCGAGGACCCCATCCCCCAGGGCCAGGCCTTTATTCAATGAGAATGGGGGCCCCACAGCCCCCCTTCAGAGGGTGATTTCGACCCGGCTACCCCATCCCCTGGGGCCTGGCCTTTTTTTTACAATTATTTTTTAAAGGAAAAGGGAGGATTGCCGAGTGGCCTCCCTCCCAGGTCGATTTTGGCACCAGGGCCCAGACTTTTTATTTTTTTTAAATGGGAAGGGGGCTGCATGGTCCCCCTCCTGGCACGATTTCAGCCCCAGGAACCCCATCTCTCAGGACCCAGCCTGTAGTGTGGGTGCCCTGGTCCCACAAGGGCACCTACTTTGTACAGTTGGGGACCGCAAGGTGATCCTAAAGGACCATGCAGTCCCTGCCACCTCCCTGCTTCCTGCGGGATCCTGTATTGCTTTGACAGAGAGGCAGCTGCTAACTTGTAGCTCCTTCTCCCTCAAAGCAATTGTGCTCCACTTTTAGCAAGCAAGAGCAAAATGCTCTTGCTTGCTCAAAGTGGAGTACAGTTTGCTATGGCTTGTCAGGAGCAGTATAGCTCTTGCCAAGCCATAGCAGGAGCCAACCCCGAGTTAGCAGTCCCTGGGGCTGTGGCAGGGTCTGCGCAGCCCCCATCATTTAAATTTAAAGCCTCGGGGAGGTGGTGGTCCCTGGGGATGTGAGGGTCCACTCTGCCTCTCCACTTTCTTTAAACATAAAGCTCCCAGGGAGGTTGCTGTCCCGGATCTTCGGGGTCCATGAGGCCCCCATTTATAAAAAATATACTTTGCTAATCCCATGCTTAAAGACTTTGCTATATAAATGGCAAAATGCTTTGCCCCTTTCTAGCTTGGCATGGATGGCACTGTGCTCAACACTTTGCTAGACAAACAGATATTTGAGGTGAGCAGATTCAGAGTCTCTCTGGTGTTGCAGGGTACTCTATATAGGAGCTGCTCTCGACCTAAATTTGGGAACTAATCAGAGTTCTCTACCTGAAAAGGTATTGTTTTGACTTATACTGGGTGCTCCCTTGTGCCTGGAAAAAGCTATACATCTCTGAAGAGCTCTAATGAGAGCAAAGCACGTATCAGGGGTTTCTTTTATGCATTCCAGGTTGGCTTGGATGGTATTTTACCAATCCAAAGCTGTAATACTCTTCCTGGAGTGGTAAAAGGCTTTTGTCTTTTTACAGCTCAGCATGGATGGCAAATTGCTAATTCTATACTTAAAGACTTTGCTGTATAAATGGCAAAAGGCTTTGTCACTTTCTAGCTCAGCGTGGATGTCACTGTGCTAATCATATGCTTAAAAACTTTACTCGAAAATCACACATTTGAGGTAAGCAGATTCAGAGTGTCACTGGTGTTGCAGGGTGCTCTATATAGGATCTTCTCTTGGCCTAAATTTGGGAACTACCCAAAGATCTCTGCTTCCTATTTTGTATAATGTGTATGGCACTCTAAGCCTGAAAAGGAATTGTTTTGACTTACACTGGATATTCCCTTGCGTCTAAATATATATATTTGTACACTTTTGCTAGTCACAGTCATAGACTCATGTACCCACTCACATTCCCACTCAGACACTTATACACCCATTCACAATCCCACTCAGACACTTACACATTTACTCACATGCCTACTCAGATACTTATGCACCCACTCATATACCCACTCAGATTCTCATGGACTCACTTACAGACTGACTCAGAGACTCATGCACCCATGTACAGACCCACTCAGAGACTCACACACCCACTGACAGACCCACTCAGAGACTCATGCACCCACTCAGAGACTCATGCATTCAGTCGCATACCCACACTGAGAGTCATACACTCACTCACAGACCCACTTGTGTGAGTAAGTGTTCTTCATTTAAACCAGTTCTATGATATATAAGTGGTCAAGCTGGTACTGGAAAAAGTTTCTTAATTGAAGTACTCACTGGCTACCCACAGAAACATATAGATTAAAATTTGTCATGTGTAGTAACTGCACCACCAGGATTAGCCACACATAAAATTAAAGGAATTACTCTTCTTCGACCTCTAGTATTAACTGTAGAACATGACTACAAACTGGAATTTCAAAAAGTATCAGGTGCCGCTTATCTTGCAGTAGCAAGAGTATTATAAAAACTAAAGCTTCTTATTATTGACGAAGTGAGCATGGTGTTGAATCTAATGCGTGCCTTCATACATTTAATACTGCAACAGGTATTAAAAACAAACTATGATGTACTGTTTGGTGGAAAACATTTGATTGTATTTGGAGACTTCTACAGCTAACACGTGTAAAAGGACAACCTGTTTTCAAGACACTTCTACATGATGAAATAAGAAATTCTCCTAGATGTATTGCGAATGTGAATATTTGGGAATACTTTGAATGCAAAGAATTAGTCAAAGGCATGCGTCAAACAGGAGTATGGAGATATACTAAAGTACATTAGAGTAAGATTTCTAACGAAAGAAAGAAAACAAGTTTTAAAAAGTCGCCTTATCAGCAAACTATTTCCATCAAATATTACACCAGCGCAACTAATGAATAATTTTTATTAAAGAAAACAAGTCTATAGTTTGTTTAATGCCAACCCTACAAGATTGCTCAAACTTTAATGAATATTTACTCAAACTGGAGAAAGAAGATATTGTGCAAATTACAGCTACTGATAAAATAGAACATCAGGGAGTAACAGTACTTCTGATGGATGAACCACAAGCACAATTGGATTCTTTGGAAAACTCTGTATCAAAAACTGCAGGATTAGAGAAGTACTTACGTCTGTGTAAAAACTGTCTTGTATTTTTGCGACGGAATCTAAATGTTGAAGAAGGGTTAGTAAATGGTGTAATGGGTAAAGTTATTTATTTTGTTAAATATGCAAACAGAGATGACGTGGAATACTTGGTCATAAAATTTGATGAGATTGATGGTGTGAAGCAGATTGGTCGATGTGTTTTATGTTTCTTGTTAGTCAAAGACTTTTATGTACAGCGAAGACAGTTTCCGGTGTCATTAGCATATGCTGTAACAATCCATAAATCACAAGGGTTTAGTGTAGATGTTGCTTTGGTAAATATTGGTAGTACTGTATTCATAGAAGGAATGCCATATGTTGCACTATCACACATTAGAAAATTGTCCTGTTTATTTTTGATTGACTTTGATGAGAAAATAATTAGTGCAGATGTTATCTGTGTAAGAGAGTACAATCAGTTAAGGAGTGTATATGCTCCTCATTTAGACCAGTACCCAGTTTAGGAGAAACAATCAATCTGTTCAAAGTGGAAGATAAGAAAACAGAATACAGATGATGAACAGAAGGAAGTACAGTAGGAAAGTCCCCAACAATCAAAGAAAAGGAAACTAGTAAATGATGAAGAAATTGTAGGTTACCAATTCGAAAACACTACAGGAGTCAACTGCTATGCAAATGTTATTGTCAATGTACTATTCCCTTTTCTGGATGTTATTTCTGAACTAAAACAAAGTGGAGATAAGAGAATTTGTAATGCCCTCCATGGTTTTCTGCAACGTTCACACAGTGACAGAACTAAAATACATTCTGTTTCAGCATTACAACATCTTTTAACTATGTCTACTGGATCAGTAGTATTGACTCTCAATGTTCAACAAGATGCACAATAATTTTCCAAGGTGATACTAGAGTATTGGCGGAAGAAGGAATAATTATTAATAACTTATTTGGATTAAGTTGTAAATGGTAGCATAAGTGTGAAGATTGCAAATCAGAGCTTCTATCTACATTATATCTAGAAAGAACAGGAAAATACATTATAATAATGTTACTACGATGTAGACCAGATGGTTCAAAATTAAATACTGAAATAACAAACTTTGTAGCTGGACAAATATAAATTTTAGGAAGAACTTTTACTACTTTGGCAATCATCTTTCATGAAGGAGTAAATAAAATGTCTGGACACTATACTGTACATTTAAGATGCCAATCTGTATGGACAAAATGAAATGTCATTAATCTAAAATTGAAACAAAGACTGTCTAGGAGATTACAAAACATATCTGTTATTTCTTCAGCCAAGGTTCTGAGGATTACTTGTAGATAAAGACTGGTGTGCGCTATTTTTTTTACTGCATTTATGATTTATTTGGCATTATTCAGCCTATTGGGTGTAATGTCCTCAGAATATTAGAAACACAACAGTCCTTTTACTCTCAACTAAGGAGTTTATATAACATCTAAATCCTACATTCTCTTATTACAGTCTAATACTTAGTGGATATACTGCAATAAGAGCAGCCTTAAGTTACTACCTAAAACTGTCTTGAAAAATAAAAAATAAACTTTTGTTTTTCCAAGAAGAAATTCTACAAACTACTGTATGATATTTTGCGTACATGGATCATCACTATTTTCCATACAATTTTACCTAGAGTAAACAATTTTTTCAACATCATCTGCTTCATAATTATTTGTCATATTGTACCAGATATTACAATATAAAAACTAGTTAAAAACAACGTTTCATGAGATTATTGTAGTAACTTTACAAAGAGTCAATAATTAGTGAACCATATTGCGTGCTATGCATATAATTACTTTTTTGAAAAGATGTACTATGCAGCATTGTTTTCTTTTTAATCCATTGACAGTTTTTTCCCCACTGTTCATTGATGATGCTTCATAAAGAGCACTATTTTTGGTGAACAAATATGAAAGATGAGAACAGTAAAAAGGAAAAAACAATGTTTTTGCGATGTTGTATTAAAATGCATCAGTGTAAGTAATGCATGTTGTATAATTTTCTAATCTTCAACAGGAAATACTAACATATTTTTTCTAAGTTTTTCTGCAAGATTGTATGTGTCAAACCACTTTTCTTTCATAGACACATTCACTAGTCATAAGTGTAGTAATATACCTATTCACTCACCCATATGATCCTCACACACTCATTTACACACTTATGCACAATTGCATTCACTCACTTATACAGCTAATCACACAGCCAATTGCTGACTGATAGAGACATTCAGTCATTATTTCACTCATCCATACACACACTAATACACTCATTCCCTCACTCATACATGTACTAATACACCCATGCATCCACTCATACATGAATTCACTTAGTCATACTAGCACTAATACACCCACTGACTCAGTTATATATGCACTATTTACTCCCTAATTAAATTATCCATACAGCGTTCATGCACTCATTCAGTCATACATGCAACTCTCATGTACTCATTTTAATACCCATGTAGCACTCATGCACTCATTCTAACATCCATGGACCTCTCATGCACTCATTCTAACAGCCATACACCACTCATGCACTTATTCAATAATTCATACACCACTCATGAACTCATTAAATCATTGGTACATCACTGATGCACACATTTATTCATCCATACACCAATCATGCACTTATTCAATCATCCATAGAGCACTCATACATCATTCATTCATACATACGCCACTTATGTACTTATTCAATCACCCATGCACCACTCACACACTGATTCTAACATGCATGCACCACTCATTCAATCATCCATGCACCACTGTGACCCTCATTCAATCATCCATACACCACTGCTAGTCATTCAATCATCCATGCACAAATCATGTACTCATTCAATTATTCATGGACAACTCATGCACTCATTCAATCATCCATGCACCTCTTATGCACTCATTTGAACATCCATGCACTCATTTAAACATCCATACACCACTCATGTACTCATTCAATCATTCATGCACCACTCTCGCACTCATTCAGTAATTCATGCATCTCTCATGAACTTAATCAATCATCCATGCACCTCTCATGCACTCATTCTAACATTCATTCACCACTCATTCACTCATTCTAATATCCATGCACCACTCCTGCATCCATTCAACCATCCATGCACCTCTCATGCACTCATTGAATAATTAATGCCATGCTCATGCACTAATTTAATCATCACACACCACTCATGCATTCATTCAATTATTTATTGACCTCTCATGCACTCATTGTAGCATCCATGAACAAATCATGCACTCATACTAATATCCATGTACCACTCATGCACTGATTCATTCATCCATGTACCACGCAAGCACTCATTTAATCATTCATGCACCTCTCATGCACTCATTCAATCATCCATGCACCTCTCATGCACTCATTCTAACATCCATTTACTAGTCATGCACTCAAAGTAACATCCATTCACAATTTATGCACTCATTCTAACATCCATGCATTACTCTTTCAGTCATTCTAACATCCATGCATCTCTCATGCACTCACTCTAACATCCATGTGCTGCTCATGCACTCATACTAACATCCATGCACCACTCATGCACTCATTTTAAGGATCATGCACCACTCATGCACTCATTCAATCATTCATGCACCACTCATGCTTTCATTCAAACATCCATGCACCTGTCATTCTCTCAATCATCCATGTACCTCTCATGCACTCATTCTAACATCCATGCACCACTCATGCACTCATTTTAACATCCATGTATCATCCATGCACTCATTCAATCACCCATACACCACTGATGCATCTATTCACTCATGCATAAGCACACTTACACTAGGCCTGGGCGGTAAATTCCGCTCCGCTCGTGGAATTTGCGGAATTTTGGCAATTCCGCATTCCGCGGAGAACGCAGAATTGCCGAAAATTCCGCGATCTGCGGCGTAGCAGAATTTTTTCCTTCTTCGCGCTTTCAAAATGCGCGATCGCGCGCGCGGGTGCGACTTACCGGGATCCCTGCGTTCGCCAATGAGTTTTCCTATCCATTCTTGTGCGCCACGAGATTTTGGTAGCCGGCCGCGCGATCCCGCTAGAGTGTGCGATCGCGAACACGTCATTTGGACGCGCCATCGGACATCCGCGTTCGCGAACAGAAAGCACGCATCGCGAGCGGGCAGGACAAGTGAAACAAGATGGCTGCACCAATTGGCGACCGCATGGGCAAGTTCGCGAGATTTTTCCCCCCGAGCATGCAAACAGCATCCCCGAACAGGAAAAACGCATCACGAACAGGCGGAACAAGCAATTCCGCGTGCTCGCAGACATTTTTTACCGTTTTGCGGAAATTTGCGTAACGCGACTACGCAAATTCCGCCCACCCCTAACTTATACACACAAGTACTATCCTATGCAGGAATTCATACACCCAGTCACTCATCCTTGTATGCAAATATACATTCATATTGCATATTTTATCTTTTTTAACTGTCAAAGGTGGTTTCAAGTGGAACCTTTTTTTGAAAGTGATTTTTAAAGTTGAATTTTTTAATGTGCTTTTTTATGCTAACAAAAATGGCAACTGGGAGAGGAGAAATTTGAAAAATGAGCACTCAGAAATGTGCAATCAACTATGAAGGGAAACAAATTTAATTTATGATTTTTCACAGCATTGCGAACATCTGCAACACACTGCTCACTGCAGTCAACACAACCCCTAAGTCCATGCAATATGTGGCCATTCTTGAGAATTCTGGATCCATATGGGTACCAGCACTCTGCACCTGTGAAGGGACTTTCTGGCCTGGAATTGCTTCTGCTACCTCAGATGTAGAGGGTCCTCAGGCTTCTCTCTGCCTCATTGTCAGTTAAAGATAAATTCCATGGTAGGTTTTCAAATGGTAGAGCATGGATGTCGTCCCACAGGAATATTTTTATGTGTGCCTCTATTGAGGGTCTTATCACAGACTGTGCATTGCACAAGTTTTGCTACTAACTTTGATTCTCCAGATTGAATTTTTAAAAGGTCCCAAGCCACACTTGCTCTCTTCTGGGAAGGCCCCTCATCATCAATACCTTCACTGTTGTAATCCTGCTCATCCTGGTCCTCCTTCTCTTCTAGCTGATCCCCCGCTCCAGATTCTGTTACCATTTTTTAATCAAAAAAAGCCCCAAAAATACCTCCAGCTGAAATCTGCCACCTGCTCAGATGGAAGTTATATCAAAGAAGATTCAAGAAGAAGGAGTAGGTGCATAGTTCCTATTCATTTTTTAAAAAGTATGTTATCATATGATCCTTGCTTTCCCAGTCACATGATCTGCCCAATGACCGACAGATTCGCCATTACCATGTTGTAGCTGAAATTAAAAGTACAATTTTAAAGTAGTTTTCTTTAAAACATTATGAGACAAGCAGACCTTTCAATACTATGGTAGTGAATAGCTATACTAAGGTTGTCAGAATATTTGTATATATGTGTTTCACATTTTAAAAAAAAACATGCTCTCTGCGATTAGCAAACTCACAACAACTTCCAGTGACACCGCAGACACAGACAAACTGGTTTTATTGAAAAATCTTTACAGAGAGACAACTTTAAAGAGTATATTAATAATCGCCTAGTGGCAAACATTGATTAAAATACGTCTATATGTGTGTTTCAGAGTTTCTGGAAAGCACACGCTATCGGCGATTAGCGATGTCACCGCGAAAATGGGAAACACCAAGTAAAATGGTTTTATTGAAAAATTATTAGAGGCACACAACTTTAAAGAGAACATTACTAAATAACTAGTGTCAAACATCAATTAAAATATGTATATATACGTGGTCACAGTTTCTGAAAAACATGTGCTATTCGCAGTATCGTCGTAAGGTCGTCATGACCATTCAAAAAATGTAGGAAAAACCCCCCAATAATTAAGCTACTGAAATGTATGAAAATATATACCTTTCTCAAAGGCTCCTCCATCACATTTCTAAAAAAATATTAATTAGGGGTTGTTCATACCTGGGATTACAGTCACATCTCTGCCACACAAACAAGCAGTTACTTCAACAAGTAAGAAATCATAAAGTGTATTTTTACAGCATTACAATTTTCTCCAGCTATCAATTAAACATGCTCAAGGAGCAATCATAATAGCACACTTTCAGACACAAAAAGTCATTGCACACATTTCATAAGTGTTCTCTACACTATTGTTCTTTAGGAGATACATTAAGTGAACTAGGTAGTACTTACTAATTAGCCATTAAAAATTAGTCTAGTTCGATAGAGGTGTTGCACAGAAGAGTCATCTGTTATTCAACACATACAGAGGCAGGATTCATTTAGATACAATACTCATTTTGCATAAATTAAATGTTAACTGGTTACACTTATAAAATAACAATTATTAAAATTATTTAAAGTTGCTGAACATAAAATAAGAATTCAAGGGACGTTATAGTTAGGAAATAGAATTTTAAAAACCCCTTAGAAATTAACTGAAAAAAACAAAGGTTACAGGAACGTTATAGTTAGGCTGGCATTTAACTCGCACAAAACCAGAGAAATTCAGCAGTTATAGTTAGCTGCACTGCTTATGATCTCAAATATCACATCACTCTTGACTTGGTCAGTGGCATCACTGATGACATCTCAAATGACAAATTCAAAAAGAACACTTGATGGATAGAATGCAGAACAATGTTATACCTTCACCCCAGTATAGAGATATGGGCTAAATGCATTGTTTCTTTGCCCCCCGTGCCATTCCAGTTTGACACCAGCCATATGCAAATCAGTCTTGACCCTGCACCCAATGGGAACAGTCCAGCCCGAACTGCCAGGCCAGGTCCTTCCTGGACTGGAAACAAGCATCCTAGGACCGGTTTTGGGGTTTCACCCCTCATCAGCCAGGATAGCTTGATTCCAGTAGCAGGGAGAGCACGGGATCCACATCTGGGCATACCCATCCCACTCAGGGTGACAAATGCATAAAGAACAATTGTTGGACAGAATGCAGAACAATATCATACATTCACCGCAGTACAGAGATCTGGGTCTAATCCATTATTTTTTTGTTCCTATTGCCATTCCAGTTTGTACCCAGCCATATGCAAATCAGTCTTGACCCTGCGTCCAATGGGAACCATCCAGCCCGACCTGCCAAGCCAGGTCCTCCCTGGACTGGAAACAAGCATCCTAGGACCGGTTTCAGGGTTTCAACCCTCATCAGCCAGGATAGCTTGACTCCAGTGGCATGGAGAGCACAGGACCCACGTCAGGGCATACCTGTCCCACTCGGGGTAACAAATGCGAAAAGAACAATTGATGGACAGAATGCAGAACAATATCATACATTCACCCCAGTACAGAGATCTGGGCCTAAATCCATCACTTTTTGTTCCCCATGCCATTCCAGTTTGTACCCAGCCATATGCAAATCAGTCTTGAACCTGTGCCCAATGGGAACAGTCCAGCCCAAACTGCCAGGCCAGGTCCTCCCTGGACTAGAAACAAGCCTTCCTAGGACCAGTTTCAGGGTTTCACCCCTCATCAGCCAGGATAGCTTGACTCTAGTGGCATGGAGAGCACAGGACCCACGTCTGGGCATAACTTTTCCACTCGGGGTGACAAATGCAAAAAGAACAATTGATGGACAGAATGCAGAACAATGTCATACATTCACCCCAGTACAGCGATCTGGGCCTAAATCCTTTGCTTTTTTGTTCCCCATGACATTCCATTTTGTACCCAGCCATATGCAAATCAGTCTTGACCCTGCGCCCAATGGGAACAGTCCAGCCCGAACTGCCAGGCCAGGTCCTCCCTGGACTGGAAACAAGCATCCTAGGACCAGTTTTGGGGTTCAGAAAACATTAATAAAATGAAAGGGGGCCGGGTAGAAATACCCTGACCCCAAGCCTTGGTCTTGGGGTCTCAGAGGGACCCCAACAGGGCAAAAATAATTTTTCCCCAAGAAAACTGGCACAAATTTACAGCAAAAAAATGAATGCAGGGGCTTCTGTGCTTACTTTAAAAAGGGCCCCCGGGTGTCCCAGGTTCCGGGGGCATGCAGTGATTTACTAAAAAAAGGAGAGGGCACATGGAGCACCCGTCCAGGGGATTACTCTGCCCCTGAACCACCACCTTGCCGGGGTGTCTGAACATTATAATGGGGGCCTCGCAGACCACCCGGAATCTGGGGACCACCACCCCCGGAAGCAATAAGATAATGTATGGGGGTGCACGCAGATGCCCCTGGGCACCATCATCTCCCTAGGGTTTTCTTTTTATTAGAAGAAGGTCAGAAACAAGCAAGAGAGAGTCAAAATAAAAGTCAGAAACAAGCATAAAGAGGCAGAAAAATGGTCAGAAACGAGAAGAAAGAGACAGAATAAAGGTCAGCATCAAGCAGAAAGAGGCAAGATAAAGGTGACAAATGAGCAGAAAGAGGCAGAATAAAGTTCATAAATGAGCAGCAAGAGGTAGAAAAAAGGTCAGCAGCAAACAGAAAGAGGCAAAATAGAGGTAATAAACAAGCAGCAAGAGGCAAAATAAAGGTCAGAAATTAGCAGGAAGAGGCAAACTAAACATGGGCAATGAGCAGAAAGAGGAAAAACAAAGGTGAGAAACGACGAGGTAGAGGTAGAATAAAGGTCAGAAATGACCAGAAAGAGCTAAATAAAGGTTGGAAATGGCGAAAAAGAGGTAGAATAAAGGTCAGAAACAACCAGAATGAGGCTAAATAAAGGTGAGATTTTAACAGAAAGAGGCAAAATAAAGGTCAACAATGAGCAGAAAGAGGCAAAATAAAGGTGAGAAACGAACAGAAAGAGGCAGAATAAAGTCAGAAACATCAGCAAGAAGCAAACAAAGGTGAGAAACAAGTAGAAAGAGATAAAATAGAGGTCACAAACCAGCAGCAAAAGGCCAAATGAAGATCTGATTTGAGCAGAGAGAGACAAAATAGAGGTCAGAAACAGGCAGTAAGAGGCAAAATAGAGGTTGGAAACAAGCAGAAAGGGGCAAAATAAAGGTGAGACATGAGAAGAGGGAAGCAGAATAAAGGTGAGAAACAAGCAGAAAGAGGCAGAGTGAATGTCAGAAACGAGCAGATACAGGCAAAATAAAGGGGAGAAATGACAGAAAGAGGCAAAAAAAAGTCAGCAACGAGCACAAAGATGGAAACTAAAGGTAAGAAATATGCAGAAAGAGGCAGAATAAAGGTCAGAAACGAGCAGCAAGAGGCAAAATAAAGGTAAGCAATGAGCAGAAAGAGGAAAGTTTAAGGTGACAAGTGAGTAGAAAGAGACAGAATAAAGGTCAGACACGAGCAGCAAGAGGCAGAATAAAGGTGAGAAATGAGAGACTCACACACAAACTTGCATACCCATTCAAAGACTTAGACACTCACTCACAAACCTATTCACACACTCATGAACCCACTCACATACCCACTCAGAGACTCACACACCCACTTATAGACCAACTCATACACTCATGCACCCACTCACAGATCTACTCAAACACTCACATACCCACTCACAAATCTACTAAGACACTCACACACCTACTCACCAACCCACTCCAAGACTCTCACACACTCTCACAGACCCACTCAGACTCTCATCTACATACTCACAGACCCACTCAGACACTCACGCTCCAATTCACAGACCTACTCAGAGACTCATACACACCCTCACAGATCAACTCAGGCTCACACATCCACTGACTGACCCACTCAGACATTCATTCTCCCACTTGCAGACCCACTCAGAGACTCACACAACCACTCAGAGACTCATGCACCTACTCACAGAGCTCCAGAGATACTTGTGCACCCACTCATAGGCCCAGTCAGAGACTCACACACCCACCCACAGACGGACGTTATAGGTAGGAAATAGAATTTAAAAAAAAGATAGACATTCACTGAGAAAAACTCTGATTTCACTCATACAAAATCAGTGAAATGTGTGACTCTCTCAGTGGGTATTTGAGTGGATACATGAGTCTCTGACTGGGTTTGTGAGTAGATGTGTGAGTCTGTGAGTGGGTGCATCAATGTCTAAGTGGGACTGTGACTGGGTGTGTGAGTGTCTGAGTGAGTGTATGAGAGGGTGCATGAGTCTCTGAAAGGTCTGCGTAGGAAGCTTTCTCTCTATATAGTGTACTAAAATGAAGTACACTGTGCAGAGAGATCACTGGTTCCCTTACTGGTACATAGAGGTTAAAGTAGATAATATTAATGATATTTTTGTGGTACTGCATGCAAGCAGTAAGGCTTATCAGAGGGTAGTGCTAAGCATTTGTTGTACTCACAGAGACACCCCCACAAGAATACATCTAAGTCCGATTTATAAAAATGATATTGATTTTTATGTATATTTTAAGACCTAGAACTTCAATCCACAATAAGTACCTTAAAAGTTAGGACTTTTAGGGATTCAGAAAATATATACATTTTGTGCTCAATTTTTTGCCATTAAAATCAATAGAGCAAAGTAAAAAAAATGCATATAACATCAGGCAATGCTTTCACAAACTTCAACTTCTCATTTAAGGTAAATGGCAGGACCAGGTTCAAAGTTCCAGCAGGAGAAGATTGGGAGCATCCCAGATTTGGGCTAGAGCACAGTGTGGAAGGTGCTGGTGCACTACAACAATGAGGTGCCACCTGGAAAGAATGGAGGACACCTCTACCTCTATGACCAATCTGCGTACCTGCATCAATTCCAATTAGTCAATAGTGCTATTTTGATTACATATTACTAGCATGGCTACTGATCTCCATTTATTATTCGCCCTATTCCAAAACCTTTTTAACTCCGATCTCCAACGTTTTTGCAATACTCGGAAAATGCCATAGCGGAACCACGTTCTCTATGTTAAATAATTATGCACATATTTGGGTCCTCTAGAGATCGTTATCATGCTGAGTGTCACAGTACACCCTGGAGCATTCATCTTACAGAACTTTATTAACAAAGAGCAAAGAACATTCAGATCCGTAGAGTCTAGCGAAATGGTCATCACGGTCGCTAGTACTGTCTGCCTTCCATACGCAACCAGCAACTAAATTCCAGCTGCACGCTTCAAGGTTAGTAATCCTGACCGAGGCAGATGCATGCAGCCCTCTGGGTAGTGGCTGTCTTATTCACAAATTGCTAGGCGGACATTCCCTGTCCCGACCTTCCCTAATGATCTACATCTTTGAATGACTAGAAATTCCACTTGCAGTAATAGATTGCATTTCATATAGACATGATTGATGAAGAGCCCTGCAATACTACAGCCACTGCACTGGTCTATTGCTAATACTGCTCCCTTATACCCCCGGGAAGGACATACCAAAAAATAACTTTTCAATTGACGAATTCTCAATAATAAACGTGATTGGACACACACGGTTCAAACTGTTAGATCACCTCCCACTTACAGGGGTGAGTCTTTATCAAATCAATAAAAATGGCCGAAATGTTTTGCATCCATTCCAACTAAGCAACTCTTTTTGCAAAATGTTATGTCTCCTCTCATGCAAGGCCCGGCTCGGCCCTATGTAAGTCTTCCCTTATTCCACTGAGTCACTTTCTTTTGGGGACGCACACTACCACTCTGACAGAATACCATAGTAAATCCTGGTAATGGAGTCTGCCTTTTCTCCAATTCCAACCTTTTTCTCAGTCCTGAATTGATTTAGATCATTGATCCCTTATTTATCTGATTTCAGGTGTCCCTTAATGCTAGGTCCTGATGAAACCTCATATCCCATAAGAGGTCCGAACGCCGTCGACAAGTTTGTAAAGTGAACCATTGTACTCAGCCTCCTTCATTGTCACAGGGGGCTGTGAATGATTATTGCAAATTGATTAGATGGTCACTTTCTGTTCTTTTGTATTTTTGAAAGCTTAATGTATGTCACAACCTGTCATCTGTGTATATAGGTTCTATTTTCACTTGGGACACCGTACACCTCCTGTCTATTACTACAGGATTTTTCTATATAAATTATAATGCATTTTACGTCCTGGGCTTTCTGAGTGTTTTTTTCTGAGCTTGTACATCTTCTCCCTGAATATTGCCATTGTGCTGAACAAATACTATTATTATGTATATTAGTATTATTATCTTATTATTTCCACAGGCACCATTGTCTTTTTGATATATAATATGTACCCTGGTTCCTTGAGAGTGGGGTGTCCCTTGTCTCTTTTGAGCATGACATTAAGCATGGTGGCTGCACTGCAAGGATCTGTATTCCTTTGTTAAAAATAGTTCTTCTTTCTCTGTACACGTACCGGATTTTCTTTGAAATATACTCAGGGGAAGATGTCAAACAGAGAAGCACCACTATACATATGCTCTTTTCTGCCCAACCCAGTATCATACCAGTATCAGTCCTAAACAGTTAATTCTTGAGAAATTGGAAAAGGCTAAAAAGAAACACTTAGAACAGAACTTCATGCTCGAATGCTCACTGAGGGCCCGATTCACAAAAGTAATCTGAGACAAAAGTCTACATTCATGACTTTTAGTATTCACAGAAGACACTTACGATTTTTAGTATTCAAAGAAATCACTTCCGACTCCTATCTTTACGACCACACTCGGGACGGAATTTTCACAACCGGAGCGGAATTTCTGCACCCGGGCAGGAAATCCCACACTTGGGCCAGAATTTCCACACCCGGGGTGGAATCTCCGCTTCTGGGCCGGAATACCCGCATTCGGACCAGATGATCATTTTCCTCAATGCTAAACACCTGTTCAAGTGCTACCATCACCCACCATGCTCCAGCTGAAACACTGCAGCCAAACAGCCAATATCAGCCCTGCAGCACATATGAAAGCAGAGCAGACACACACAAATCTTCTGACATGTTGCTGAATGTGTTTGTTGCTCTGCCCCTTGCCATCCGGCAAGAAGACCTGAGGAGGAGGCGGAGGAGGAGGAGGAGGAGGAGGAGAGTAGAGAGCATATTCAGATGAAGGATAAACCTATTTGGGATGTCCAGCCAAGATGTCAGGGCCAGATATCGTTTCCCTCCAGAGGTCATCTTGGAGATGGTATGTGAGTCGGAGCAGGAACTTGACTCTGTGACCTTCTGCTCCCATGCCATTCCAGCATATCTCAAGATACACTCTACTCTCCATTTCTTTGCAACGGGGTCGTTCCAAAGGATCACCAGTGACCTTGTGGGCATCTCTCAGACAAGCAAGTTGCTGTGCTTGCATCAGGTAATGAGCTGCATCAATTCAAGAGCCCACATCCACATACGAATGCCCTATACACTGGATGGGAGACACAGGGCAGCTAGGGATTTCTATCTCATTTCCCGCTTCCGACGTGTGCTGGGTGCAATTGATTGTACCCATGTGGCCCTTCAGCCACCCCGCCATATTGCACACATATTCTGCAACAGACACCGATGGCATTCCATCAATGAGAAGGGTGTCTGTGATGCCATTGGGAGATTCATTGATGTGCATGCAGTGTTTCCAGGCAGTACCCATGACAGCTTTGTACTACACATGTCACCTCTTCCCCGGCGAATGGCTGCTGGAGAATTTGGCAACATGTGGCTACTGGGTAAGCACCAAGAACTAAAAATGAGGGATATGTGTAAATGAAATGTATGAATGCCACCTTACATTAACAACTATTGTACTATAAGAATCATCAAGCAACATACATGGTCTCAACAGACACTGCATGTACCAAAGTATAGATCATGTTCTGTTTAAATTTAAGAGGGAAATGTAACCTATTGCCCTATCTTCCCTCCTCAGGCACTGCTGGGTATGCACTCTCCCCTCAACTTCTCACACCTTACAGACATCCAACCACTGTACCTCAGCGTAGGTACAATAGGGCACACATACAAACTCGAGCCATCATAGAGCACACTTTTGGTCTGTTGAAGTCGTGATTCAGATGTCTTGACTGTACAGGGGGTATGCTGATGTACTCCCCTGAAGTTGTGTGCAAGATCATATTAGCCTGTTGTGTTTTGCACAGCATAGCTTTAATTCATGGCTTACACATACCTCTTGTACTTCGGCTAGCTCTGAATCCGGGCAACTGGGCCATTGCACATAACAGAGATCAGGGTATGAAAGTCCGTGTTCAGCTGGTTACCACTTTTTTTCACATGAGCAACCTGTTGTGTTATGGACAAAATGTGGTTTGCATTCTGTTGTCAATGACGAAAGTTGGATAATTACGACTCTGTCCAAAAATTCCATCCTGAAACTACTTTGCAAGCCACACTAACTGTATGTAAACCACAGCTGTTGACAGGAGTCAAAAGATTGCCCTTGCATCAGGTCATGTTCCGATGTCAGCAATCAGTGTAGTGGATGTCACTAAGGAGTCTATTGACTCAGAGGATAAGATGTTTATGTTCTGAGATACCTTCCCGGACCTTTTGAGAATGGGTGTTTGAATAAAAAAAGGACCTAACTATTACATTGTTAGTGTTTTTGCCCCCAACAGATTTGACTCCCCAACAAATGATGGGCCCCCAACGTGAGTGATGATGTTCCTGGTGAATCTGGCATTATGTGTCTAGGATACACACCACTGCTTCCACCAAATTTAACGTAACACAACAGGAAACTCTGGTGTTGAGCACTAAATATGGACTACATGTACCATAATGCAAAGAAGGAGAAAACTATCCTGGGGTGTGAAGTTGTGCCAGCCCCCCCCCCCTTGTTCCAGCCCAAATCTGTTAAAATGGTCTTTTCTACCTCTTGCATCATGTCTATGATTTCCACTTACACTGTCATTTCAGGTTTCTCCGCAAAAGAACAACAGGATGGCAGAGGATTTGATCTGTGATGTTGGGTGGCTCAGAATGAACACAAAATGGCTCTCAACAATTTCCTGTGATGTATTTCATTTCCTGTATGAAAGAATGGGTTCCAGTTCATTTTTGCAACTTCCGGCACAAATGCATGCTCTCCGTCTACGGAGCGTATGCCTCGTATGCGGACCTTACGCTACGCAGAGTACGTATTCGGGCCGGAAACTCTGAAAACGTCATCCTCTCTCACAGATCAGATACTCTGCCATCCTGCTGCTCAGTTCAACCTAATTACCCCCAAAATGGCTGAGGGTTATGAGGAGAAAGCACCCACTTTCACTGAAATTTAGCTGAGGGGGTGCTTAACAAATATCCTCAGCTATATGGAGGCCAGAGGACCAGCTGAGCAATGCAGCGTGGGCCACACTATGGGGCAACATTGAGGTGCGCTGCAGTGCAGTGGGCATATACACCAGGTAGGCCAGGGCATGCCGCAAGCTCTGGGAGGACCTAAAACGCTGGGCCCGGCACAAGGCTGAGGAACTATTGGGTCAGTCTTCCCAGCACCATGTGCATCGTCCTTGCCTCTCGCCACTGTACAGGAGCGTCCTGCATGCAGCTTGGCCAACCCTCCATGCTCAGCTGAAGGAGCATGAGCAGCAGTGACCTGGTAAGTGCATTATATGCAATATGTTTCTGAAAGTATGATGTGAGTGAAGACAGAGCTGTACCATCATGTGTCCCATGCATCCATTTACCTATTCTGTGTCTATGCAGCAGACATCATGGAGCAAAAGGCTCACTGTAGTACATTGACTGTACCGGGCAGAGTGCATTCTGGGAGTGGTCAATTTATTATGACAACTGGGGAATTGAGCCACTCACGTACATTTGTACAGCAATTTGCACTGCCAGCACCACTAAGCGTGAACCAAGGGCATCATAACTTATGTGTGCATTGGATGAGGAATGGTTCAAACACTGACCAGTGTGTGTATGAGAGGCCAATGGGTATTGGATGCTGCGGCTTGCATTGCATTCAGTGAGTTTGGGTTCTAATTAAGACAGATCATCATGTGCCATGGAGTCAAGACAGACTTTGAGATCCTTGCCTCACTCTTAATTGTTTCCAATTTCTCCAAGTGTGTCCACAGACACACGTCTTACCCTCGGTGGCTTGTATGCCATTTTTAAAGTCCAGGTAGCTGTAAAAACTAGCCCAGGGGTCTCCAACCTTTTCTGTAGTGAGAGCTACTTCTGCTCAAGGAAAGTCTTCCCGAACTATTAGCACATTTTTTAGCTGTAAAATAGTGACTACATTATGACCACCTTAAGCAGGATTATCAGTAATTACCTCCCAAGTATTCCAGGTGAGGTTACCAGCAGAAATGCTGGAAAAAAGTTCATCAATATAAAATCCCTCCACCTGACTTATGAAGTAACATTCAAATCTTGACATGCCCTGTGACACAAAGGACAAAGGTACAGCAGTAGGTCTCCCCAGCTTAGGTTGAATGATGATTCCTCAGTTTCTGAAAATGCAAATTTTTCTATCAAATACCACTTTCCACTGTGGGCAGACAAACTCAATTTTCCTGAAGAAAATCTATTTTTTTAAAAACAAAAACTGCCTTTAAAATATAATTTTTCAGATTTTAGGAAATGTACAGTCCCAAATCTTCAAGTACTTCCATGTACAAATCCCTCATATGGACAACTACTTTGAATACCCAGGTATTACAGTCATAGTCCATCGATGCTCACAACAGCACCACAGATGCCTGTATTATGCCAGTAATGGCCACCATTATACTAGTTCCACAGTTGTGCCAAGGCTGGAAACCATGAGGGTCATGGCAGAGACCATATATCAGTCAGGACCATTATTATGCCAGGAATAGGTAAATGTAGGCTAGTCATGTTCCTAGTATGTAAATGATGACTGCCAGTATATCGCAACTAGACCTAAAATACCCAAAATAGTCAAGGGTGACCATTATTATGCCAGTGGCACTATTATGTCAGGAACAGGCACAATAATGTCAAAGATAACACGATTATGATGGGGACTAGCATACACATTTGGTGGTACTTGACACTAGGCGTAACATTCAGGAAGCAATAGTGTTTATTATAAATGCACATAAATGCTGATGAGTCTCTTAATTTTCTATGGTCTGGATCATACCCTGTTCTCCTCAGGTTTTGAACTGATGATGCACTCAACTGACACATTTTCACTCTGGTTCCTCCTGCAGTCCCACACTTTGGTGGGTCAGCACTGAGAACTGGTCAGGCTACTGCTGCCATACTTCTTTTATGGTCCACTGTTCACACATGTTGTGACTGATAAAGCAGGGACTACAACATAGTCAATCTTCTTGCAGCTTAGTTATTTTGAGACTGGATACAGACTATCACGTGGCAGAACCTATAAGCCAACACAGTGTGTGTTTGCTGTTAGTAAGTTACTGCCATAGGTTTGGCTGGCTGTCACTCTATGGGTCTTGAGATGAGCAGTGCTGCCTTCTTTAATAGACACCTACTCTCTCAATTGGATACTGGGGTTGACTTCACCTATGAGAGCTACTTTGAAGTTTCTGGCGAGCTTCCAGTAGCTCCCGAGCTACTTGTTGGAGACCCCTGAACTAGCCACTAGTGTTCACCAGTGTACAGCACTACCAGATCAGTCTTCAAAGCCAATATGTGGCAGTTGATTGCCAGCTTTTGTGAGGGAATATCAAAAGGTCAGACTCAGAACTTAGCAAACCTAATAGCCAGACCCTATATGGATATGTGACCCCCAATTGGCATTTGTGTTGTCTCATACAATGCTACACAGCAGATAACATTTGTCCAGAAGTAAAAGTGCAGAGACTCCATTTCACAGGCCCATTCCAATACCATCTGGACTCTCTCCGATCTCCTTTTATGGACTGGGTTTGGAAGCTGCCTATGTAGCAGTGACAGGACACACAGATCACAAGAATGCCAAAGTTGAGGGTTGGTCAGTACGGATGTGTAAGCCCCCAAAATTCAAGTGAGATGTACATGTCCAACTCAAATCAGGAGATGACAGTGAACATACATATAATTTATGCTCCTAATCACTGACAACTGTATAGTGTGATCAGAGGAGAACAAAGTCTGCCATGGCTCATCTAGGTATGTGTCTTGTTCTGACGAGTACAACCACTACATTTCAGTGGGCTCATCTGGCCAAAAGGGCCAACAGCAGGACACGGTTCAGAGCAGGACATCTTTGGTGTGCTGGCGGCCATGACCTCTATCCACAAGTGAGAAAGAAGAGGATGAGGCGCGACCTTCTACATCAGGAGGCAGGGGGATTGCGCCCACCCGGACTGAACAGGAAGACACCTCAGGTGCTACGGACTGGGTGGAGGCTGAGGACATTTAAGGGGGGGAAGAAATGGACACCTCTGGCCTGGGGGGAGGATATCGACTCTACCCCAGACCATTCACTACTTACTTTTGGCGATTTGTCCCAGGGGTGCGCCACTACACAACCCGGGCCTGCCTTCAGCCCCTCCCTAACTCCAGAGGCCCCCATTCCATCGGGGCCTCCAGCTGCATCCCCTGCAACCAGTCCCCCTCATTGTGGCTGCCATGTAGACACAAACATCGGCTCTGAACCCGAGGCACCACACCCCTCATGTTCCACCCAAACCCCTCCCTGTGTTGTTACTCCTGTGGCTGTACCACCAGACTTGATGTGGGCATGTGAGGGTCAGTCAGACATGGCTTCTCGCATCATGCTGCAAATGTGTACAGAGCTGCGCATGATGCGAGAGGAAAATGCTCGAGCTATGGCCACCCTCACTGCCAGTGTCAATTCCCTGACTTCCGCCATGTGGTCTGTCCATTCCCAACCTCCCTACCACACCACCTTCAATGTCTCCCCCTGTCCGTTGCCCCACACTGTTTTCCCGTACTCCTCATGTGTCCCAACCCTGTGTGGTGCCTGGTCCTGCACTGGCCAGCCAGGAGCCCGCCTCAGAGGATCTGGACATTGTGCAAATCGAGGATGACCAGATTGACACTTGACCTGTTGGACAGAATTTTCTTTTTGGACGATTATTTACTTTGCCCCTTGTATATAGACTGGTTCCCCTGACGCTCCCCGACGTGTTATATTTATGTTGCCCCACCCCATTCCAAATTCCCTTCTCCTTCTGCATTACGAACATCATTTGTTTTCCTTACTCCCTTCCAAACGGACTGTTTTTGCATTTCTAATCCCACACTTTTTTGCCATTAAATTTTATTTTCAATCATACTTTCTCTATCTTGTTTGACTTCATTGTAGATGTCTCGTACAAAATATGGACATATATATTGGAAGTTATCTGCTCTGCACATGAGAGCTTGTTGCAATGATGGGGTTACACGTGTACATGTGTCACGCACACACATACATCCTCACATCTCTAGGCCACCACAATTGGTAAACATTTGCCTATTATGACATAATACGCAACAAAGATTTTCTTTTTATTTACACATATTCACACTGGTCTAAAAGTTTTGGATGTGATCAATGGTGATCATGCTTGCGACTTTGCAAATTTGGAGGTGAGGATAGCTGTGAGGGATTATGTCTGGGTTGTCACCGAGGTGCAGGTTGGTGTGGTGTATGTGCCTGTACAGGGTGAAGTTCATGTGCAGGGGCGGATGGTGTCTGTACAGTTGGTGTTTGTGCGTGGACAGGGGGTGGAGGTGCAGGTAGTGGTAGTGCCTGTTCAGGGGGTGGGAGTGGTTGTGCAGGTGGGGGGAGTGCCTGTTAAGGGGTGGTGGTGGATGTGCAGGTGGGGGGAGTGCCTGTTCAGGGGGTGGTGGTGGCTGTGCAGGTGGGGGCGTACCTGGATAGGAGGTGGTAGTGGATGTGCAGGTGGGGCAGTGCCTGGATAGGGGGTAGTGGTGGATGTGCAGGGTGGGGGAGTGCCTGGATAGGGGGCAGTGGTGTGTGTGTGTACCCTTGCTGTGGTCCTGTGCAGTTTGTGGTACAGGTGTGTGGGTGTGATGTGCTGCAGGCAGATGTGATGGCTCTCCTCCCTGCGTTGATCATGAAGGGAGACTATGGATCACTTTCAGGATGCCCTATTTCAAAATATGGGTCAGTCTGTCCACCACATGAGGGATTTGGCGCATGTCATGTAGGGCCTGAGACGTTTCTGACAGGGTAGCCCCTATGGCACGAATGTCCTGCCTCACATCTGCCTGCTGTTGGAAGAAATCCTGCTCCCACGGGTCACCATAGCCAGATGCAGGCCCTCTCTGCAGGGTGGGCCATGGATGAGACCGCCAGATCCAACAGCAGGGGGAAAGGTGGCAGGTGGAAGCCTGTGAACAGGAGAATGGTGCCAAGGGGATACCTGCACCACAACAGGGTTGGTACTTCCCTCAGATGGTGGATAGAATGCTTGGGATGCACTGTATAGGGAGGAGTTTGTAGGGTGGTGAGTGGTGTGAGGGAGTGATGTATGTGTTGTGGCTGGTTAGCTGAATGCTGAGGACAGGCAATCTTTCTTTGATGAGGCTGAGGCACTTTGCTGGGCGGAGGATGTGAGGCTTTGCCAAATTTGGCCGATGTGGGAAATTTTCTGGCCATGGAATCTGAATCTTCATCCTCTGAGAGGATGGACAGATAGTCTTCATCATCCTCGGATTCTTCAGCCTCCTCACGTTCTTCATCCTCCTCCTCTTGCACAGTACTTGGAGCCGACATTACTGCCTGCAGGAGCAGTGGATTTTCCCCTTTGATTGCCCGTAGCCCAACACTGGTGGAAGGTCCATCCTCCTCATCGTCATCATCACCTGGAACACATAGGTTGCAACAGGATAAGTAATTGACCTAGTATAAGATGTGGGGCAACACAAGGGTTGGTTCTACTGTACTTTGCATCAACAGATGAAGCACATGTGACCTGGTTTGGGTATCCCTACACGTGACAGCTCACACCATAGCACAGATGTGTTGAACAGAGATGCACAATGCACAAGCAAACTCACCAGCTCCAGCTCCAGCTTTGTGTCCCTTTGCGATCCCCCCTGATGTCAGCTGCTGAACCTGGCTCCTCATAGGTGTAGTTGGTGAAGCGTTCCCCGATACAGCAGCTGGAGAAGGACGTGACACCATACTCAATGATCTGCATCACTAATTTACAAACAGGCACATGTGACACTTATAAAAATGAAAGGGTAAGCATGTAACTTTGTAAACACCGATTGCAGATTCTATGTAGAAGGGGATTTGGATCTTTGTCATGGTTTTGGAATCTATGATAGGGAAACACTTCCCGCCACACTTACCTCATGGACAGGTGCGAGAGGGTTTTACTGCTGCAGCCAGGATGTCTTGCATTCCCCGGGAAGGTGTTGTAGCTGCACTGGTGTCATCCTGTCAGCAGCTGTGATGAGACATACATATCCATATTTCAGTACACCAGATGGTAGCTATGAGCCAACATGTATGTGTCATTCTCAATGACCCTTGATATGATATTCCTGGCCAATGTGCAGCATGTTTACCTCAGAGACATTACATGTGGGCCCCTACTCACATGCAGCAGTTGTCAGCTGTTACCTCCACACAGCACTGACATCAATGAGATGATGCATCAACAGACAAACGTGTATGAGAAGGTTACTGATATTTGAAGGAAGGGGATAAATAATCAGGATGCCTCCGCATTACTTTGATTACACCTTCACCCTTAATACCATCATGCCTCATGAGTATGGTGTTGTCTGTTGACAAGTCGAAAGGAGTGTACATCACCAGGCAGACCAGTTTCACATTTGCACATCAGATCAAACATTGCATTGCAGGGTTCATATGTTAGTTGTCCAATAGTCAGGTACATTTTGGGGCTCATTTGTGCTTACCTACACATGAAGTCACAAAGCTAATTTTGGACTGAGAGATCACAAATTTGTTATGTTCATCCTTTGAGTGTCCTCTGTTCCCCTAATCCATTTACAACATCATGGTAGTACTTAGAAGACAACAGATGATGTCTTGTACAGCAGACATCCTGACCTCATATGTTATATACTCACTTATATAGGTGAATACAGTAGAAGAGGAGGCAAGCAGAATGCAACATTTGACTAGGATCCCACATTGTGGGTAAGTTGAGAAGCTTTAATTGTTGCCGCATACACTGGATTTGCGTTTTGCTTTTCAGCCAAGAGATTTGAAACTTTCACTTCCTCAAGATTCAACTTAGCAGCCCATACATCCATCACAAAAGTACACAACTGGCATCAGTGCGACCCTCATCCACACCAATTTCAATGGGATTTGTCCAATGATATTTTGCAAGTGAGTTTTCATATCAATGAATTACAATCCAGTTGTGTCTAGTACACTTCATATGACACTATATACTATTTTATGTCCATTCTGCACTCATTTGGCATACATTTTGTGTCATCCTTTCACTAGCCACCATGGTGTGAGCTGGTATATGGTTAAATGCCATATGTAGGCATGTTGTGATGCAGGAGAACAGTGATGTAGAACACATACAACATACAGCGGAGATTAAAGGCACATTTCATGAGCATGAACATTCAAGTAAATTATTCTTGGGTTTACTTACCATGGCCCGGCACCTGCCCAGTGTGTGGTCCCTGACCAGATGTCACAGCCAACCTTGTAGCAGAAGTCAGTGGGGGTACTGGAATCTGGGACAACATCATTGGACCTACAATGATAAGTGTGTTTTCAACTTTACATTTCAGCTGCCACATGTGATGCATTCAATTTCAGGCACAAAGGATAAGCACAAGCAGTGTGGGGACTACCGTTGCAGAAGTGTGTGGCCCTAAATATCATGAGTGATCCCACATTCAACTTATAATGGCCCCACTGCCTAGAAACAACGTCTATCAAATTAACAACACAACAATTCCTGAAGTAAGGTCCATTATCGTGTTTTGTTTATGGCCAAAAACATGCCATCCAATGTTAACAAATATAACCAGCTGGGTTGACTGGACAATTTCATGTATTTAAAAAAAACATTATGATTTGGACACTGGATGCATTCTCAATACTCCTGACAATTGAATCTCACTTCTTGTTCATCATTGTTATATTTGTTATCATTGGATTTCTAGATTGTGTCTACAAAAACAATTACAATCTAGTGGAGACTCCTTTTTGACTTGTTGTCGCACTCAATTCCAGGATTGAGTTCACAGTTCTGGAACTGTTGATGGAATACATGTAATGTTCCCAAATCACAAAGGTATGATGAGAATAGATATCTTTTCTTTTTGTCTTTCGCGATTCACAAATGTCATTTGCTAAAGGTAAATGTCCTTTAAGTATTCCAATATTTCTAAAGTTAGGTTTTCATTTCCGGTTACCTTTGATATTCGGGCCCTATATGTCCCTCTCTTGTCTGCTAACAATGTATGCATTTTGACCATCTCCTGACCAGTTTGACCCACCAGTTCGTGAGGGTGGTATGCCTTGCTCTGGATGATGCTGTTTCCTCCCAGAAGATGTAGGGACCTCTGCTACTGTGGTCGTCTGTGCTCTGGCTGAATGTGTCAATAGGTGAGAAGAGAAGATAGTAACCAAATCGAAAATGTGCATGTGAAACTTGTCTGACATTTCCCCATATATTCTGCATGCTAACAGTATTGTGATGTACTGCCGCGGCTGGTGCAGGTAGGAGCAGTGGGGCACTGGGGTTGCAATGGCAGTGCAGGGTGGGATATAGACAACAGAATAGTGAAAAGAAATGTCTTAGAATAAGGATTCTCTCACCTTGTGCTCGGTGATGCAGCAAGCACAAGGTGTTATTTTTTGGATGATTGTTTTTTAATTTCCCTATTCCGTTGTCTGTAGATTTTCCTCTGCACCGCACCACCCCCCTGACGTTCTTGACTGATCCGGTCGCGTCTGGATAATTGGGAAGGGCACTTTGTCTATTGCTACTTAACAGTATTAGGTATAAATGGCAGCAGTACTGGGCCCATGTTTTCAATAGTGGGAATGGGATTTGCCATTTCTACTACAAAGGATTCTGGGACTTGTGGTGCAACATACAGAGGGAAACACATCAGCCTCTTACTGACTATATATCAATATAAACTTTGGACAACTTCCATAATAACAATGGGGGTGCAACACAGACAGACATTTTATATACTTGTTCTTGTCATCACATTTACCTAGTACCATGTTGCGGATATCTTTCACAGGAAGCCCATGGAGCAGTGGGGGTGGATTGTAGTGAGGACATCCTCCACAAGTGTGGTGAGACGGATGCGAGTTTCGGATTGTGGGCCGGGGAGAATTCAGGCCAACTCAGTCCTGGCGTACTTCTCCTTCACCCGTCTCTTTTCGTCCTGCCACTTCTTCTTGATGTCACGGACTGTGCGCACATCCTCCCCCAATGCTATGACAGCAGTGGCTAAATGCTGCCATAGAGCTAACTTCTGTGTGCCACTGGTGCAGTAAGGGGGGAGACCATGTAGCCGTTTGTGGTGCCTCACAATGAACTCAATAATCATGGTGGTCTCCTCATCTGTGAAATTTTTCTTCCTCCTCAGTTGGTACATTTTCCAGTAGTGATGCACAGAGAAGGAAAACAGGAACTCTCTGTGGCGAAACCTGTTCCTTGAATGTGTGCTGCTTTTATGTGATTTGTGGTGCTGGTCTTGCCATTGGTGTTAATTGATTTCCTCTGACGCAGGTGGGGGGATGGTAAGCACTTGGACAGGTGTTTAGCATTGAGGTAAATGATCATCCAGCCCGAATGCGGGTATTCCGGACCGGGAGTGGAGATTCTGCCCCAGGTGTGGAAATTCTGGCCCGGGTGCGGGATTTCTGGCCCGGGTGCAGAAATTCCGCCCCGGATGCAGAAATTCCTGCCCGAGTGTGGATGGAAAGATAGGAGTCGTAGGTGATTTCTGTGAATACCAAAAATTGTAAGTCCCTTCTGTGAATACCAAAAGTCGTAAATTTAGACTTTTGTCTCAGATTACTTTTGTGAATCGGGCCCTGAGTATTTAAGAACAGGGATTATACCACAGGGCTTACAAATACAGAATGTTCTGGGGATCTTTATAGAAGACCCAAAATTCAAAGGAGGTTTCAACCACATCTCCACCACCTGGTGGCACCACTGGATGGTGCTAGGTGTAGAAACTGCATTAGAACTCAAGGAAATAGAGGAATTGGAGAAAGAACTTCTAGGGCAGAGGTCTTTAAACTGTTGGGTGAGCCCCCCTGGGGGTCCGTGGATGGTTTCCAAGGGGGGCGCGAATGCCTCTGCAATTACATGTAAATGAAGATGGCCTGGAACTGAAGCCTTATTTATTTGCTGCATTTCCTGGCTGTCTTCATTTACACATTGCCTGGAGTGCTGTGAAGGGAGGTTACTAAGTGTCAAGAAGTTGGCTAAAAGAAAAGAATTAACTAACCTGAGTATTTTGTTTTTTCGCTATCAGCTAACTGCATATAAAATAATGAGCAAACAGATTCACTGAAAAATAAAATCAAGTTGCATTACACACAGTCTAACATAGGCTGCTGCAAAATGATGCAGTGTTTGAAATAAAAACACATTCCTACAAAATATAGCCTTTAGTAATTCGTGATCAGACTGTACCTAATGTAAGCATTTTTAGAAGTATAACACCCCTACATTACCTCTAAAAAAAAAAAATCTTTGTCACTTTGACACATTAAGCAGGGCCACTGTAATTATGTGGCAAGAAAGTACCAAATTATGCAACAGGGTTGATTCAATTATGCAAGAAGAAAGGTAAATTATGCAGCATAATCTGACACATTTGTGGTTAGCTTTATTTAATTTTTTTCATTTCTTAGTACCAAATTAACACCCAAATGCATCAATAAGCAACTGCAAGATGACCAATCAACCTTTATGAAGGGACTTCTACTGCTCTGGAACACGTCACCAGCCACATTTTAAGTAATTTTTGATCAGTTTGAACTAGAATCACATTTTTTTGCTAAAATCTGCAGATTATGCAACAGATGATGTATTATGTAACAAATTAGGTAAATCCATAACAATTCAAAAAACGCTTCTGTCTCAGAAACACATAATTCCAGTGTCCCTGGCTTTAAGTGACTAATCAATTAATGGCTTGTAAGAGGATGTAGTGTAACAACCATAGTGGCCGACCTTGAAGCTGGGGAACTAGGTTCAAGTCTTGACGGGAGGCTCAAGCATCCTGTGACTCTGGGCAAATCACTTAATGTCCCTGCAGCTGCAAAAAAATGAACGTGTCCGTCTGTAATGCAACTGGTGCTCATGTGAAGTGCTCTGATACCTTCGGGCCAAGTACGCACTATTTAAAAGTGCAACCAAAAAAAGCCTTGTTTCTTCTTTAACTGTTTGCACTTCCACCCCACCCTTGCTTTCAAGCAGAGGCACCTCAAAGTCAGCACTAACCATTTAGGGGCAGTTGTTTTTGTTAAAGGTGAGTTCATGGGGTAGCATGGAGGAAGTCAGCAGAGTCCCATTCAGATGCAGAGCTCTGGTCCTCTTGACCCATAGGACCTCAGAGTAATGGTCCAGGAAAAAGAGGAAAACAGTGAGATTCATAAATATAGTCAACGAGATGGCCCCGAAGAGAAAGCACCGTTTGGGGGCTTAAATTTTATGGTTACAAATGGCCAGTGAGCGCTTACTCAGAGGGATATCCCAAGGAAGAGGACGATATAAGGGAACCTTTTTTATCTATAAAAAAGGGCCATCCATTAGTGCAGCAGGTAACGCTGTCAGGTGTGTAAGTGGCCACTGCTGCTCTATTATGGACATCTTACCATGAAGTGGAGTGGGTGGCCATTTTCCTTGCCAGTATCAGAGCCCAGGTTACCCTTGCTGCTTTTTAATATAAAGGGGCAGAAAGAATCACTGGTACTGCAGGTACAGTGGCACCAGGAGCCAGAGGTATGAGGAGCCAGCTAAACCTTAATTATGGCTGTTTACTATCCTTCCTTCTTAGCAATAGGGCCCACTGTACACTTGCTAGTGTTGATTTGGGACTCAGAACAAAAGCCCAAGGGAGGGGAAAAATGAATGCAGTGGAGACACATGTGTTTGGCCTCAGAGAGATGACAGAGAAGGTTTGTGACTAGATGAGAGTCCATGTTTTTAGCAAAGGGCAGACTGCTTTTAATATATGGATATATATATATATATATGCATAAACTTGGTATTATGAATTATGTATGTTCTTTTATATGATGTTTAAAGTTATTTTATCTCAATGTTTGTATTTTTTCTTTTATTGTAATCAAATGATTAATACAATAAAGTATCTTAAACAAAAAAAACAAAAAAACAAAGGCCAGATGAGACTGCCCACTTTGCAAGGCAGTAGCTAACATTAGTGAAGCAGGTTCAGCAGCACTGGGGCCCAGGGGTTAAAGGGGCCCACTGCATCACAAAAGGGGCATGGGAGCTTATTTTCTAACATTAGGCCCAAGGGCACCATTGCAGATAAAGGAAGACAACATGTGGGAGCTCTTTTTCTGAAAGGGCTTGTTTTAAGATTGTTTTAAGATTAGAGTGATAGTCCGGCATGGTGGCGAAGGGGTATAAGAGGCAGATAAGTTATCATTTGCACAGCAATTGAGGACCAGTAGTGCGGGGGGCTCACAACACCTCAATTATAGGGGGCAGTATTTTGCGGTCAGTAACTGTTTTTGTTTGATTCTTTTGCTGTTTTAGATGTCTCATATTTAGTGTGGTTTATGAGCTATAGAAAAAGTACTCCTGAAATGATCTCATAATCCATGCCCCCTACGCTCAGCCTTTCCCTCCCGCTCACCCAGTCTTTGCCGTAAAGTTTTGGAATGGGGGGGGCTTGACATTAAAATATTTTGCTTAGGTGGGCCAGAGCAAAAAAGTTTGAAGACCTCTGTTCTAGGGGGTGAAGGAGTTACAGAAGCAAAGGCGCTTCTTGACATACTAAATAAAAGTGTAGAGGAATTTAATACATATGAACTTAAGAAAAAGGCTGATAAAGTCACAAAGGACATTAAAACTTTCACTAAAGAGAACACTTACCCATACATTAGAGAGGATTATTATACCAATTTAGGAACAGAGCACAGACAGAACAAGTGGGGTAGATTTAAGAAAAACAAGCCAGTCACCTCAGAATCTTCTGGAGGGTCAGACGATTCAAACGCACAGGAAGGATCTAGCCACACAGATAACCAACCAGGACAGTCTTTTTTAGAGAGAGGCCAGAGAGGCAGAGGCAAAACATGGTACCAATTCTCCAGAGAACGCCAGACCAGGAGGAAGCACTATCAATGGGGAACACAAACATTCTAGAAACCAATGATCAGAACATCAACTCTGAAATAATACCTATTTTTAATTTGTCAGAACATATGCTCTCCTCCGCCGAAGTGTCACTCCTTAGCAAAGGATTCTCCTTTGTTATCACAAAAAAACGAAGGGGCCTATTAGCAATAACCGGCGATAATTATCGCTAAGCGCAGTTAGCGCTAGGATAATTATCGCCGGCTAACGCAGGTTTCTATCGCGGAGATAGCGTGCTATCAGCAACGCTTATCTCCAAAGCGATAGAAACCCTGGAGAACAGTGTGAATATCGCTTGAAAACAAGCGATATGCACACTGTGACCAGTGTTAGCTTGGCGATAGGGCGAGGGGGATTTAGCCATGTAATCCACCTCCCATTGGATTACATGGCTAAGTCAGGTCTGGACCAGGCGTTAACAAACCAGCGCTAAACGTGTTTAGCGCTGGTTCGTTAATCACCTCCCCTGCCTCGCTAATAGGCGATAGCGAGCTTAGCGACTGTTTCCAGTCGCTTTTAGGTTGGGAACGCCTACTTTGCATGCCATTAGCGATAAATATCGCTGGCATGCAAAGCGGCACCCAACCCGGTCGCTATCGCCTAGAAGCTGTCGCTAACAGCAGTTAGCGACAGCTTGCTAATAGGGCGTTAGAATTATCGCCGCTTTAGCGGGAAAAAGTCCCGCTAAAGCGGCGATAGAGCCCTTGATAATATGCCCCGAACATTTTTACCTTAAAAACAGAGTAATTCCAATTCTTCAGAAAGATAAGACTAAAATCTTTTTGCATGGACAATACATCCTCTGCGTAAGATTCAGTAACAGGCTTAAGACCTCCCTCTACTTTCTATCCTCCTAATTACATGATGCCTTCTGAACTATTAACTTTTGAAAAGGTCATTCTCAGAGGTGTTGATAATTTAAAATCAGCTGGATGCTTTATTCCTTATAACATTTCTCTGGAAGAAATGTGAGCACGACAATGACCAAACCATAATTTTGAAATTAGCAGACAAGGGTGGTGGAATTGTTATCCAAAACAGAACTGACTATGACTTAGAGCTTACAAAGCAAATCACTGATACTAAACACTACAATAAATTATCGTGCAATCTTCTCAACATGATAAAAAACGAAATTTTGAAGTTAACCAGTGAGGGTAGAGAGCAAGGTTATATAACCAAAAAAGAATTTAAATATCTGAATACTGATACACCACGTACTCCAGTAATGTATACCTTGCCCAAAATCCACAAAAAGCCATAACTCCACCCGGGCGTCATGTCCTTTCTAGCTGTGGTTCAGTTTTGGAACCGATTGGACGATATATTTATTTCTTTATCAAAGATTTTGTACCCATCCAAGAAACCTATGTAAGGGATAGCATGTTCATGATTACCACCATTGAAAACATGCCATTCAACACTGCCACTGACTGGTTGGCCACACTGGATATTACATCACTATACACGGATATCCCTCAAGAAGAAAGCATTTTACTAATTCCAAACCTATTGGAGATATGCACTAGTCCATTCCAAGTGCTTACCCACTTTATCATTTCCTTCTTGAGGATTGCACTACAACATAACTATTTCATATCAAAAGGAGAATATTTCCAGCAATGCTCTGGGACTTCAATGGGAGCTTTCTTTGCTCCCAATTTGGCAAACATCTATATGGACCGTGTAGAACAAGTGCACGCTCTCTCGCAGCAAAATAGATATCGTTCCAATATAACATGCTGGAAACGGTATATCAACGATATTTTTCAGATTTGGTTAGGCACAGAGGTTGATTTCCATGATTTCATAAAGTATTTGAGCCAAAGTCAAAAACACCTAACCTTCACCTCTACTATACACAAAACAGAAATAACGTTTCTAGACCTCATTATAAAGCACGAGGATGGCCTGCTATACACTGGTCTTTATAGAAATCCTACAGAAAGGAACACCCTCCTAGGCTATAACAGCAATCACCCTCAAGCTCTGAGAGATTGCCTACCTTTCAGTCAATTCTTACGCCTTCGTAGGAACTGCTCACTTAAGGAGGACTATATGAAAGAAGCTGACATCCTAAAAAAATAAATTGATCAGTAGGGGCTACCCAAGAAGAGTAGTAAGGAACTCATTGAAACAAGCCTAGTACTGCCCAAGGGAAGAATTGCTTGTTGCCAAAACTAAGACACCTTTTGAAAAACCAGTGTGTGTAACGAATTTTGGCACCCACACCAACCAGATTTGTAGATTAAATAAAATAAATTGGCACCTAATTGAGAGTTGTTTGAAATAGGGGTCTATAGTTGGCAATGGTTTACACCTTTTTCCAAATAGGGACCCTTGCTTCTAGTCAGGGTAAGGGGGATACACTCCTAAAATAACCCCTGCTCACCCCCTTGGTAGCTTGGTACGAGCAGACAGGCTTATCTCAGAGGCAGTGTGTAAAGCTGTTGTAACTTATGTTTATGTTGTAACTTATGTTTACCTGCTGCTCAGCCAGAATGAGTGTGGCGTGGAATGTTGGATGGATGGAATGTTGGATGTCTGTGAGTGTCAGTTGGGTATGGGCTGAGCAGCAGGGCGGCTGCTCCTGGTGGGGTTTTCCTCATTACTTCATGTTAATATCTTAATAAAGAACTTATCTAATCTACGCTTGGAGTACCGGACTTCTTTTGAATACAACATTTGGCGACGATTTTGAAGAAGAATCCACGTGTGCAACTTGAAGGAAACTGAAAATAACCGATCAGAAACTTAATGGAAACAGGAAAATGAAGCCCTTTGAAGTCACAAGGTAAATGGAGAATAAAAACATGTATGTAAGGCTGTCTGGCGCACGAACCCCACCAGTGACCCTGCCATCGGTCGCCCTAAAACCCAAGTGTGCCAGATCCAGCTGTGTTTATCAAGGGCATAGTGTAAATTTGATCGGGGGCAAAGATCGGGCCCCAGTGTGAAGTGTTGACGACCCGGTGTGAAGTGGTTAAGCACAGAGCACTCTGAAGATTCGCAACTTAAATGTGCTGATCGGGGGCAAAGATCGGGCCCCAGTGCTAACTGTTGAAGGATTACCTCCCAGTGAAGTGTGTTGATCGGGGGCAAAGATCGGACCCCGGTGTTTATTGTTGAGATAGTATTCTGGGGCAAAGACCGGGCCTCAGTGAGAAGTTGTTAAGCACTCTGTGGACTTGCACTTTAAATATGTTGAACGGGGGCAAGGATCGGGCCCCGGTGTGAAGTACTGGCCATGTGATGGTGTTGGCACTGTAACGATTCACACCTTGAAATATGGTGATCGGGGGCAGAGATCGAGCCCCAGTGTGAGGTGCTAACTACACGATTACTGATGGAGTCTCAGATGTGGGCAAGGACCATGCCCCGCTGTCTTGTATTGGTGATGGGCACTTTTCTGCTTTGATGCTGGAATGATCCTCGGCAGCAGTCAGTTGGGAGTGGTTCACTTGCTTCCCGTGGGAAGGACGTTGTGGGCGCTACTTTTGTCTAGGTGCCGACTTTATTGTGCAGACTGTGCAGTGTTTGGGGCAATGCTGTGTAGTGTTTGGTGCCACACTAGTTTAACATTTTCAACTTCAAACCGTCACCTACCTTCAACAGACTCCTTTCCTTCATTCGATGTTGCCAGCGCGAGCTCTGTTTCTCCTCGCGTAGTGCCTTGCCAATTTCATTCTGTGCTGCCTGCAAAGACGTGCCGTGAGCCATCCGGCTCAACGTCACGTACGTGCCGCCATTTTGTGGTTGGATCTAGCCACAAGCACCGAGTTTGTATTGCGCTTACGAGGCGCATGTCTCTGTTTCATTTCCAGATACTCAGGTCTTCCTCCTCCGTGTAAGAGAGCTTCCTTCTCAGATGCGTGTTTCTCATTCTCACGGTGCACTGCTTTCCGGTGCTGATGGAGTGTCGTGTTGTGGGATCGTACTTTTACACCCTCTTCAAATGGATCTAGAAGTAATACAACAGTGTCATCTAGTGGTTATCTAGCACCACTGCACCAGAACAAGGAAAGAAAAGCTGACTTGTTAGAGATACGGTGTGTCAAGATTTCCGTGGTACTTTCCTGGAACTGTCTTGTGGCATCCATGAGTTACTCAGAACTTAATGGATAAACTGTCATACCAGGTACTGTCAATACAGCTAACAGAAAGCTCCATATTACCGTGAATGTCGCTACGAGGGGATTGAGATATGTGTAGATATGTTCAGTGCAGTGCAGTTTCTTCTTGCCAACCACATTACTCTTATGGCAACAGCGTTGATTAAAAGCTGATGATTGCCTAGAATATCGCTGCGTGAATATCGGCAGTGGGTTGAGAGCCCAAAAAACCGGTATGGCAACTGTGAGCATTAAAAAAAAATACAAGAGAGAGAGAAAGGGGCAGAGAGCCCAGAACCGAGACTGTGATCTCTCAAGTGGGGTCAGAGAGTCCAGATTGGGCCCGGATGAGGGTCAGAGTCCATAGTGAGCCCAGAACCGGGACAGTGATTCTAGAACCTAGAGTCCAGAGTGAGCCTGGAATCGGGATAGTGATCCCAGAAGCTGGTTATTGAGCCAGAATTGGTAGGGGACAAAGGTCCCAGAATTTGAACCACGACAGAGAGCCTAGTCCCATAATTAGAATTGGGAGGGGACTAAGATCCCAGAATTTGAACCACGATTGATGTTGTGTAAGAGGTGGCTGTGAAGTGTTAAGCCACTCATTGGTCTGAGTCGTGTATGAGATGGCTGTGTGTTGTTAAGTCACTCATTACAAGATATTTGTTGTTGAATGACGGTGTGTGAATAAGACACCCATTGTCTCACTGTTTGAGTTCCCCTTTTGTGGGTAAGAGAGTGTAGTATTGTTTTGATTGGTATGTTAGCTAGCGAATATGTGATGCGCCATGTTGTTGAGTGCGTATAGCAGTGTTATGAGGATGTTTGTTTGCTGATGTGTGGTGCGCCTTTACGTTGTGTTGTTTCTTTATGCAAAGATCGGACCCCGGTGTTTATTGATGATATAGTATTCGGGGGCAAAGACCGGGCCTCAGTGAGAAGTTGTTAAGCACTCTGTGGACTTGCACTTTAAATATGTTGAACGGGGGCAAGGATCGGGCCCCGGTGTGAAGTACTGGCCATGTGATGGTGTTGGCACTGTAACGATTCACACCTTGAAATATGGTGATCGGGGGCAGAGATCGAGCCCCAGTGTGAGGTGCTAACTACATGATTACTGATGGAGTCTCAGATGTGGGCAAGGACCATGCCCCGCTGTCTTGTATTGGTGATGGGCACTTTTCTGCTTTGATGCTGGAATGATCCTCGGCAGCAGTCAGTTGGGAGTGGTTCACTTGCTTCCCGTGCGAAGGACGTTGTGGGCGCTACTTTTGTCTAGGTGCCGACTTTATTGTGCAGACTGTGCAGTGTTTGGGGCAATGCTGTGTAGTGTTTGGTGCCACACTAGTTTAAAATTTTCAACTTCAAACCGTCACCTACCTTCCACGGACTCCTTTCCTTCATTCAATGTTGCCAGCGCGAGCTCTGTTTCTCCTCGCGTAGTGCCTTGCCAATTTCATTCTGTGCTGCCTGCAAAGACGTGCCGTGAGCCATCCGGCTCAACGTCACGTACGTGCCGCCATTTTGTGGTTGGATCTAGCCACAAGCACCGAGTTTGTATTGCGCTTACGAGGCGCATGTCTCTGTTTCATTTCCAGATACTCAGGTCTTCCTCCTCCGTGTAAGAGAGCTTCCTTCTCAGATGCGTGTTTCTCATTCTCACGGTGCACTGCTTTCCGGTGCTGATGGAGTGTCGTGTTGTGGGATCGTACTTTTACACCCTCTTCAAATGGATCTAGAAGTAATACAACAGTGTCATCTAGTGGTTATCTAGCACCACTGCACCAGAACAAGGAAAGAAAAGCTGACTTGTTAGAGATACGGTGTGTCAAGATTTCCGTGGAACTTTCCTGGAACTGTCTTGTGGCATCCATGAGTTACTCAGAACTTAATGGATAAACTGTCATACCAGGTACTGTCAATACAGCTAACAGAAAGCTCCATATTACCGTGAATGTCGCTACGAGGGGATTGAGATATGTGTAGATATGTTCAGTGCAGTGCAGTTTCTTCTTGCCAACCACATTACTCTTATGGCAACAGCGTTGATTAAAAGCTGATGATTGCCTAGAATATCGCTGCGTGAATATCGGCAGTGGGTTGAGAGCCCAAAAAACCGGTATGGCAACTGTGAGCATTAAAAAAAAATACAAGAGAGAGAGAAAGGGGCAGAGAGCCCAGAACCGAGACTGTGATCTCTCAAGTGGGGTCAGAGAGTCCAGATTGGGCCCGGATGAGGGTCAGAGTCCATAGTGAGCCCAGAACCGGGACAGTGATTCTAGAACCTAGAGTCCAGAGTGAGCCTGGAATCGGGATAGTGATCCCAGAAGCTGGTTATTGAGCCAGAATTGGTAGGGGACAAAGGTCCCAGAATTTGAACCACGACAGAGAGCCTAGTCCCATAATTAGAATTGGGAGGGGACTAAGATCCCAGAATTTGAACCACGATTGATGTTGTGTATGAGGTGGCTGTGAAGTGTTAAGCCACTCATTGGTCTGAGTCGTGTATGAGATGGCTGTGTGTTGTTAAGTCACTCATTACAAGATATTTGTTGTTGAATGACGGTGTGTGAATAAGTCACCCATTGTCTCACTGTTTGAGTTCCCTTTTGTGGGTAAGAGAGTGTAGTATTGTTTTGATTGGTATGTTAGCTAGCGAATATGTGATGCGCCATGTTGTTGAGTGCGTATAGCAGTGTTATGAGGATGTTTGTTTGCTGATGTGTGGTGCGCCTTTACGTTGTGTTGTTTCTTTATGCACTGTTTTCAGTTGTGCGTGTAGCAGTGTTATGAGGGTGTTGGATTGCTGATGTGTAGTGCGCTGATGTGTAGTGCGCTTTTATGTTGTGTTGTTCCCTTACGTACCGCATCCAGGTTTGTTCCCTGTGTGTTGCTCTTCATGCCGGTCTGGCCAACTGACATGATCCGTGGCATGTGGGGTTTGGTTTGTTGGATGGATGGTGGTTTATATGAGTAAGAGATGTGATGTGATGTTGTTTGGATGGTGGTTTATATGAGTAGGAGATGTGATGTGATTTTGTTTGGATGGTGGTTTATATGAGTTAGAGATGTGATGTGATGTTGTTTGGATGGTGGTTTCTATGAGTAAGAGATGTGATGTGATGTGATGTTGTTCTTAGTATTTACACTTGCACGTTCTTTCAATTTAATTTATGCATTGTATCCAATTTCTTGATGATATGTCTTTGTTATTTACCATATTGTCATTATTTTAATTGTTTCATCTAATCTATTTCACAATGCATTTGTTTCCCCTAAAGAAGGGAGATATGTTGTAACTTATGTTTACCTGCTGCTCAGCCAGAATGAGTGTGGCGTGGAATGTTGGATGGATGGAATGTTGGATGTCTGTGAGTGTCAGTTGGGTATGGGCTGAGCAGCAGGGGGGCTGCTCCTGGTGGGGTTTTCCTCATTACTTCATGTTAATATCTTAATAAAGAACTTATCTAATCTACGCTTGGAGTACCGGACTTCTTTTGAATACAACAAAAGCATTTGTGAACACATACAGTAATACAGTGAAAACACTACAAATGGACACCACACCACTTTAGAAAAATAAGTAATCTTTATCTAAACTCAAAACAAGACCAAACGACAAAAATCCACAGTACAGTTATCAAGATATGCTCAAAAATAGGTTATTCACTCACATAAAGCTTGTAGCAACAAATAACTCCACTTGGAGTTATAACAACGTCATGACCGGTGGAAATCCCAAAGTACGGTGCCGACCGCGATGTGCACGGCGTCAGGCCCGGAGTCAACCAGACCCACAAAGAACAGTACTTTGGAAAGTATGAAAACAACAACAGTTCACGGCGTCGGGGAGGTGTAGCTTTGTAGGCGCTGTGCGGCGTCGGTTCCTTACGACCCCAGGGGAGGTGCAGCCTCTGTTCCTTACTGCAGCGCAGGGGAGGCGAGACGACGGTTCCTTACTGCGTCAGGGAGATGTCGTCACGATGGCGCCAAAACCACTGTTCCTTACAATGGCGCGATGTCGATGGATTCGGGGGTCACCCACGTCGAGGATCGGCTCCGCGATGATGAAGTCGGCTTTGGAGTCGATGCGGCACAGCAGCAGGCGTCGGGCCTACGTCGCAAGTCGGAACAACGCTCACGGCTTCGGGCAGGTTATGGCGTCGCTCGCTGGCGTCGATGTGGCACGGCAGCTGGCGGTGAGCCTACGTCGCAAGTCGGAGCAGCGCTTATGGCTTCGGGCAGGTTACGGCTTCGCTCGCCGGCGTCGGTGTTGCAATTTCTTTCTGTAGCAGCTAAAACATCAGTTCTAGATGCAGGAAGACAGAAGGGGTGAAGTCTTTGTGTTCCTGAGACTTCAGAACAGGAGGAAAGCTCAGTTTCAAGCCCTTGGAGATCTTCTTATTCAAGCAGGTGACAAAGCAAAACAGCAAATTCCTTTTTCTCCTTTCCTTGGCAGCAAGCAGCCACTGCAGGCCATCCCCAGACAGCAACCAGCACAGGGGCAGTAATCTTCCTCAGCTTCTCCGGCTCTTCTCCTTGGCAAAGGTTCCTCTTGATTTCCCAGAAGTGATCTAAAAGTCTGGGGAATGGACCCCTCTTTTTATACACACAAATTCTTTGTTCTCTGAAGGCAGAGAGTGTCTGTGCCCAGCCAAAACCAGTTCTGTCCTCACTGGTGCAGCTTCCTGGCAGGAGGTGGAGACAGCATTGTTGAAAGCAGACCTGGCCCAGGAAGGTGAAAGGAAATCTCCTCCCCCTACTCTAAATTCAACCCAGATCCCATTCAGCCCAGCCCTGACTCATCAGACTGCCGGAGCCACTGCCCTCTCCCAGCTTCTGTCACTCACAAGCCAGACATGCAATACACAAACCTAGCAGAGGCATACTGGATGGTTAGGCAAGAAAATACCCACTTTCTAAAAGTGGTATTTTCAAACACAGAATGTAAAAATCACCCACACTAAAAGATGTACTTTAACATTCTGAGTTCAGGCATACTAAACTTTATTTTCCTATCTTGTTCCTATGGCCAGTGATGTTTATAAGATGTTATAAACTAACTGCCCATTCTGGCCTCTGGGAACAGATAGCCTTGCAATTGTGAAAAACAAAATTGACAGTATTTCACTATCAGGACATGCCACACACATCAGGGCATGTCCTACCTTTTACATACAATGCACCCTGCCCACAGGGGTACCTTGGGCCTACCTTAGGGGTGACTAACATGTAGAAAAGGGAAGGTTTAGGGCCTGGCAAGTGTGTGCATTTGCTAAGTCGACATGGCAGTCCCAGACTGCACACAGGCTCTGCAATGGCAGGCCTGAGCCACATTTTACAAGCTGCTTCTGTGGGTGGCACAACCAGTGATGCAAGCCCACCAGCAGCATTTGATTTACAGGCCCTGGGCACGCGTGGTGCACTGTACTAGGGTCTGACAAGTAAATCAAATCAGCCAATCATGGAATCACTAATCCATTACATCAATTTACAAAAGGGAGCATTTGCACTTTGGCACTGAACAGCAGTGGCAAAGTGCCCAAAGCATCTAGACCAGCAAAAACAGATGAGGCAACAGAAAAAAAGGGAAGGGAGACCCACACCAATGGTGCCAAGTCTAACAAGAGTATAAACCCAACCTTTGAAGTTCTGATGTTTGCTTACAAATGTAGGAAAAATATAAAAGACCATCTAGTACACTCATCTACACATCAAAAAATTGGCCAAAAACCCAGAACTTTGCATGCCACCTGGGGTCTTCCACAGGTCAAGGGTCATTATCGTTGCAACAATTGTGCTGCTTGTGATTTCTCTTTTGATACAAAGATGTTTGAGCACAATAATATCAAGCAAGAACTGAATTTCTTTTCAAATTGTAACTTTCGAAATGTGGTGCATTTTATCTGATGCCCTTGTAATTTACCATATATTGGACAAACTTCACAACCCATCAAGACCCGCATCAGCCAACATCAAAGCAGGATAAGATGCACGGTCCTTAATGCCCCAGTCGTTGCCCAATACAAAGAAAGAAATCAGACAAAAGAAGAACTAAAATGGCAGATAATTGAATTGGCTACTATTTCGGAAAGAGGCGGTGATATGGGACGGATTTTACAAAGGATGGAATGCAAATGGCTAGAGCAAGTTAACTCGATCACCCATGGTCTCAACACCTCAGAAGAAGGGCGTGGGTTTGTCTCCACACTGATGATCTAACCCTTAAAAAACAGAACTTTATTTAAACAATGTTGACCCTTAATTCTCATACAGTGCCCAGAATGGTATGACATTACATATGTACTCTGTTGCACATTGAAACTGTTACTTCCACAGCTTTTTTTAAATTTCCCCCCTAAACAAATCCAACCCCCCCTCTTCCCCCTTCTAGAATGGAGGACACGTCTACCTCTATAACCGATCTGCGTACCTGCATCAATTCCAATTGGTCAATAGTGTTATTTTGATTAAATAATACTAGCATGGCTACTGATCTCTATTTATTATTCTCCCTATTCTAAAACCTTTTTAAATCCGATCTCCAACGTTTTTGCAATACTTGGAAATTGCCATAGCGGAACCACGTTCTCTAATAATTATGCACATATTTGGGTCCTCTAGAGATCGTTATCATTCTGAGTGTCACAGTACACCCGGGAACATTCATCTTACAGAACTTTATTAACAAAGAGCAAAGAACACTTAGATATGTATTCCCGATCACGGTAGAGTCTAGCGAATCGGTCATCATGATCGCTAGTACTGTCTACCTTCCACACGCGACCAGCAACTAAATTCCATCTGCACGCTTCAATCAGGTTAGTAATCCTGATGGAGGCAGACGCGTGCAGCCCTCTGGGTAGCGGCTCTCTTATTCACAAATTGTCGGGCGGACATTCACTGCCCCGACCTTCCCTGATGCTCTACATCATTGAATGACTAGAAATTCCACTTGCGGTAAGAGTTTGCATTTCATAAAGACATGATTAATGAAGAGCCCTGCAATACTATGGCCACTACACTGGTCCTATTGCTAATACTGCTCCCTTATACCCCCCAAAAAGACATACAGAAAAGGACTTTTCGGTTGACGAATTCTCAATAATAAATGTGTGGTTGGACACACGCGGTTCAAACTGTCAGATCACCTCCCACTTACAGGGGTGAGTCTTTATCAAATCGCAAAAAATCGCCTAAATGTTTTGCATCCATTCCAGCTAAACTACTCTTTTTACAAAATGTTATGTCTCCTCTCATACAGTGCCCGGCTGGGCCCTATGTAAGTAACCTTCTTCCCTTCGTCCACTGAGTCACTTTCTTTTGGGTGTGCACACTACCACTCTGACAGAATACCATAGTAAACCCAGGTAATGGAGCCTGCCTTTTCTCCAATTCCAACCTTTGTCTCAGTCCTGAATTGATTTAGATCATTGATCCCTTCTTTATCTGATTTCAGGTGTCCCTCAATGTTGGCTCCTGATGAGATCTCATATCCCATAAGAGGTCGAAACGCCGTCGACACGCTTGTAAAGCGAACCATTGTACTCAGCCTCCTTCATTGTCACAGGGGGCTGTGAATGATTATTGCAAATTGATTAGCTGGTCGCTCTCTGTTCTTTTGTATTTTTGAAACCTTAATCTATGTCACAACCTGTCACCTGTGTATATAGGTTCTATTTTCACTTGGGACACCGTACACCTCCTATCTATTACTACAGGATTTTTCTATATAAATTATAATGCATTTTACGTACTGGGCTTTCTGAGTGTTTTTTCTGAGCTTGCACATCTTCTTCCTGAATATTGCAGTTCTGCTGAACAAATACAATTATTATGAGTATTAGTATTATTATCTTATTATTTCCACATGCACCATTGTCTTTTTGATATATACTATGTACCCTGGTTCCTTGTTAGTAGGGTGTCCCTTGTCTCCTTTGAGTGTGATTTGGAAAGACACAGCACAAGAGGACTCAGAGGTAAGTTTGGTGGTACCCACTGGAAGGAGGAGGTCACAAGGGTAAAAGGACCACAGGAGCACAGCTGGTTTGCCGTTACTGGAGCAGGTGGGACGGGTGCAGCACAGATAGGTCAGCTGGGCATCGTGCATCAAGAAGACCTCATGGTGTTTAGGTGTGTGAGAGGGTAGGTGAGCAGTTGTATGGGTGATCGAGTGGCCGTGCTGAGAGGTTGCATGGGTGAGTGAGTAGGTATGTGAGTAGCTGTATGGGTTACTGACTCAGTGTGTGAGTAGCTGTATGGCTATATGAATGGGTGTGTAAGTGTCTGTATATCTGTATGATTGGATGTGTGAGTGTCTGTATTGTTGAGAGAGTGGGTGCATGACAGGCTATGGATATGTGAGGTCATAAGTGTGACATGGCCCATAGGGACATTGTTGTTTTCTCTAAGTTAGTATGAGCACGCTGCAGTTTGCCTGCTGCTTTGCACACATTACTAAACAACTTTATTTTTGCAATAACTTCTATGGCTGTTTTCACATAAGAACTCGACACTGTGTTCACTCTCTGCAGGTTCCTGGGATTTTGATTGAACATTGTGAACAAGGTCGAAGAACTATGCCCCTTGTTATTTTGTTCTGGCCAGGCCTTAACCCTTAGAAAAAACGTTATTTTAAATCCTCCTTGGTGCACACACAATCTCTTGAGGATTACACGGCTCAATTGGCTGAGCTACATGCTTTGGTTTTGGCTCTTGAGTTTGCTGATCCAGATGTTCCGACACTTGTAGTGTGCGATTCATTTTTACTGTATACAATCCTTCATTGACAACTTGTTCTTCTGAACACAAAATCATTTTTGTGATTCTAAAGGCAGCACAATTAAGCATACCTGGCCTGTTTTGACTGGTTTTACACCTCATTCTAATTATCTCAATGTTACTATCGCAGAGCTGCATCAATTGTACACACAGTTTGTTCTTCTTCATAGATAAGTCATACAGTTTATCTCTCGTGCACTTCAAGCAGCTCTGGCTGGAGCTGCTCCTCCACCACCAGGACACTGCAGTGGACTTGTGATTAGTACCATCATGATTAATTCGGTGATGGACAAACGTCCTCAAAATTGTGATGACTTGCCGTTTTGGCTTGTACAGAAATTTGAGCAGCTTGAAGCGGTTTTTCCGCATACGACTCCTGTTGAGAAACACAGGATGCTTACAAAGAGTATGCCAAGTGGTCTGAATCCTTCTTTGGCTGACTGTACCACCTGGGGGATGGTGTTTGCTTCAGTGTATACACTGTGCTATGGCACCCTCTCCATGAGCATTCTACCGAACGTTCTGAAGAAGGTACAGGATGACGGGGCTGGCCCAGCCCTGGATTCGGGATGAAAATAGTGGGAATGTTCCCTATTGTCTCTGATATGATTCTGGCCTATATTAAGGGTGAGGCAGTTTTCTTACAAGTACATCAATGCCTAGCAGCGGTGGCTGAAGTGGATCAGCAGCGACAGTTGCCGATTATTATTGCGGAAGTGTATGCACTTTTGGGTTGCATTAGCTTGGGAATTAGACCATTTACACAGGCACAGAGTAAACCCCCTTCTGATAAGGAGGGTCATCCAGTCCTTCCTAAAAAGGCTTGAAACAAGAACCAGCAGCAGCAGCAACAATAGAAGCATGGTTCTCGTGCAGGTTCGCCTCCACCTGATGCTTCTGAACGTAGATATGATTTGCGTGACGGCTCAAAAATTAAGACACCCGAGAGGTTCCAGGTTTTTGATCCTCGTTCTCCTCGTTCCTTTCAGGAATTGTCAGATCAACAATTCAGCGGAGGAAGGCATCAGGATCGTAGACAAGGCGAGTCTCCACAAGCAAGACGTGACCCGCAGCACCAGTTTGATGTAAAAGTCAAGCAGGAGGAACCACATCAATATTGTGCCCCTTCTCAGAAGAAAAAAGTTGCCGCTTTGACTGCAAAGTATGCCTCAGATGGTGAGAACCCTGCTCCTCGACAGGAGTTAGGTGGTAACCCTCCTCGACAGCGTGGCGGAGGTTACCATAATGCGGCAGACACTTCACCGGTCTCTGGAGGCAAAAGCAACTGACACTTTTATTACCTTAGAAACAGCTGATACTCGAGTTCCTCCTCCTGATAGGCTTTATGAAGTAAGCCTCCAAATTGAAGGTGATATTAGATGCCCAATTGAAGCAGTCTTTTGGGAGAATCTAACTTCTTCTTAGGATATTTTATTGGCGGAAGTTGATTGGCCTCCCCCTTTGTACTCGCTTCCTCCAGAGGGGAAGATATTATTCTATACAAACAACGTAATCCGTGGGTCTACTGGAGCAAAATCCTGTCAGTAGAAGGGACTGAGAGAGAACGTGCCAAGTAGAGCACCAACAGAGGAAAGTATACAGAGTGAAGAGACCCTAGAGAATAGATCAGATTCCCATCACTCACCAAAGAGATCAGTATCATCATCTGGGCATCCTTCCTACCATCCACTATACCTCATGATCATAGAGGAAATCGTGGTGGATTCATCCCTCAAGGGTCATGAAGGGAGAACAGAAAAAGAAGGAATAGCTCTTCTAAATCACACAGATGTGATCACAGACAATATGTAGGAATGATAGGCGCAATGCATAAGTGTGAAGGTGAAATTAGGAAAGGATTATAGGAGAGAAGAACTTTTATTTAGATATCACCTATAATCCTTATTAAAAACAGTGCAAAAGCAGTTTTCAAACATGAAACGCTCTTTGGCTCAGGTTAAACGCATTTTCATGGTCTCGCCAGTGCCTGCTTTAGAAGCAGTCACGAAGACTAGTGTCCCAAATTTCAAAGCCTTGCATCCACTTTGGATACAATGGGCTAGTTCTTTGACGTCCGCTGATGTCAATTTTATCTTTGACCCTTCTTTGCAAACACAAGAGCTTTTACAATATGAACATGTTCATCCTCCTTCTTTATCATTACTTCCTCTTGATAAGTACAAGTGCATTAATTACACTGATGGGTCTGTGCAGCCAGCCATTGGTTCTAAACACGCTTATATAGAAGCATGCGCAATTGTGGCAGGTACGATTGTTGATGGTTATTTTAAATCCTCCTTGGTGCACACACAATCTCTTGAGGATTACACGGCTCAATTGGCTGAGCTACATGCTTTGGTTTTGGCTCTTGAGTTTGCTGATCCAGATGTTCCTACACTTGTAGTGTGCGATTAATTTTTACTGTGTACAATCCTTCATTGAGAACTTGTTCTTCTGAACACAAAATCATTTTTGTGATTCTAAAGGCAGCACAATTAAGCATAAAACACTTTGGGTTTGAGTGGCCTCTCTTAAGGAACGTTTGCCACTCACACATGTTATCCATACATTGGGCCATCAACGTGTGGGAGCACATGCTGTTGGTTATTCACTGGCTGATGAGGCAGCCAAATCTGCAGTAGCCACTTGTTCAGTAGCAGCAGTCACTAGGTCTATGACTAAAATTGATGATGATATTCTAGTGGCAATAGCTGCATCGAAGGAGGGAACAGAGTTTCCCCAAGGTTTCCCTTCATGTTATACATACCACTTGTCGTCTGATCAAATTCCATTTGCAACTATTCCATCCGTTGGTGATCGGCCGATTTCCCAATGAGGATCGCAGACTTTCTTTGATCATAGCCGCAGATGAAGGAATTGCTTCTGCACATGCCGGACTGACAGCGACTATTTCCCTTTTACAGCAACATTTTTGGTGGCATGGTTTATACCAACAGGCACGTAAATATGTTCTTTCCTGTGACATTTGTCAGCAGATTATGCCTTCCACAGTTTCACGCCCACCCCACACTCAACTGTACATTTCAAATCAACTGTTTGGTTGTATTTATCTTGATCACTGCGGTCCTTTAACATCTGAAAATGCTTTTAAGTATATCTTGGTTGCAGTGGATTTGTGTACTCGATTCCTTTGGGTTTTGCCGGCAACGTAGTGCTGATGCTCAAACTGTTATAAAAGATTTGCGTGTCTTTGTAGGGACATTTGCCTGTGGCACCTTCCATTCTGACCAAGGTCCTGCTTTTGTCTGTAAGGCTTACCGGGATGCAAAGAATTCTTTGGGGGTGCAGGTGTAATTCTCATCTCCATATTGGCCTGAGGGCAATTCTGTTGTGGAGAGGATGAACCGTGACTTAAAGCAACCTTTAACAGCGAGAGTATTAGTTACTGGTCGGGCTGGTTGACTCATCTATATGGAGTTCAACATGCACTTAATAATCTCCCTAGAGGATCTCTGGGTTGGCAGACCCCATCCGAAATGCACTTTGGCATTAAAATGTTTGTGCCAGACCTTGATGGTCTAGACGTTGTGGCGGCTGCCGCAACGTTTGACATAGATAACCATTGTGCTATGTTACAGGATCTACAAAAGGCTTGTGATTCACAAGCAGAAGCCCATATGCCCTCTTCCACAGATGCGGCTGTGCTGATTCCAGTTTCTGGCTGGCTTCCTCAAGTTGGAGATCCGGTCGGAGAGAAAGTGGAGAACAAGAAAGAATTTGGACCATCATACCGTGCACCCGTCAGAGTCCTTGGTTTAAAAGGCACCCGTACTGTGGTTCTGCCTACCACTACCTGGTCGTAAGGAGAATCATTATATTTCAATCGAGCATATCAAGCTACACCATATGGCCGATACTGAATAGAGGACCAGATGTACGAACCTTTAGATTTGTGAGTCGCAAATTGAGTCGAATTGCGAATGTGTCTCAGACACTGTTTGCGATTTCCAATGGGGTCGCAAATTGCATGCCTCATTAATATTCATGAGGCAGTCGCAATTTGCGACCCCATTGGGAATGGCAAGCTCTCACAGTGATGGTGGCCTGCTGGATTTTCAGTTAAATTTTTTAAGGGCAGGAGCACTGCCTGCTCTTAAAAAATATTTTCACACACATTCACAAAGGGGAAGGGGTCCCCTGGGGACCCCTTCCCGTTTGTGACTGGCTTATCACCCTTTTGAAAAGGGTGGTAAACTGCGAGTGTTTTGCGACCGCAAATGCGGTCACAAAACAATCATACATTGCAGTCAGACTCGCTATTAGGAAGGGACGCCCTTGGCACGCCCCTTCCTAATAGCGAGTCGCAAACCATATTTTGCTAGTCGGTAATAGGTTAGCGACTCGCAAAATTTGGTTTGTACATGGGGCTGACCAATTTTGCGGTCACAAACGGGCCTAATTCCCGTTTGCGACCGCAAAAAACGGTCGTACATCTGCCCAAGTTTGCCTACAAGCGTTCCATGCCAGGATATTTCACTGAATCCACTGCCTGCTCCTAAAAAATATTTTCCAACACATTCACAAAGGGGAAGGGGTCCCCTGGGGACCCCTTCTGGTTTGCGAGTGGCTTACCACCCTTTTGAAAAGGGTGGTAAACTGCAAGTGTTTTGCAACCGCAAATGCGGTCACAAAACAATCATATATTGCAATCAGACTCGCTATTAGGAAGGGACACCCTTGGCACGCCCCTTCTTAATAGCGAGTCGCAAACCATATTTTTCTAGTCACTAATAGGTTAGCCACTCGCAAAATTTGGTTTGTACATGGGGCTGACCAATTTTGCTGTCGTAAACGGGCCTAATTCCCGTTTGCGACCGCAAAAAACGGTCATACATCTGCCCCAGTAAGCCTACAAGCATCCCATACCAGGATATTTCACTGAATCCAATGGCTTCTGTTTTCTCGACTAGTCCCCAACAAATAGAGGGGGAGATGGATTCTTCAATTGATTTGTTGCCTGTTTTACCTTCTACATCTACAACTGTGGATAATGAGTATGCTTCTCCTCCAGTTGAAGTTATAATTGACACTCCTGAAAGTATAATTAATTCACCTTCCAATGAAGAACAGCCCCTGTTGTTTTAGCTTGGGTCCAGTGGTTACTATATGGACCGTGATAACTTTTCTTCTGATACATCTTCGTTGTCATCATCTGTGGCAGAGCCCCCTACACGTGTTACTCTTTTCATCTCCTGGTTCAAAAAGACTTATCTGGTCCTGCCCTGGACATAAGTCTGGATTGTGCTGACGATGGTGTTCCTCTTCATTTGGATAGGGTTTGTGACTGTGTTTTTCCCTGTTGATTAATGGCCATTACTTACCTGAATGCTCTGCTGTGAACTTAGTTAACGGAGTTCTGGCCCCTCATACATCATCTCATAAAATGAGAGATCAAGCCCTAGTTAAAATTTCAGCATTCCCAATTGCTGATGGTATAGTTTGGGATAAAGTACCATTCGATATCCATGGCCCGACCGCGACTTTGAACATTCCATACGTATTCCACGTTTCTTTGGAGATGTGGTTTTGCCTGGAATACACTCTGTTGACTAGGATGTTAACGCTGTTTATTCATTGTTTTCAGATTAAAAATATTATACTGCTTTCAACACTGAGGATTTGTATTTGAATTCTGCAAATTATGCTGATTTATTCTGTTCTCAACATTATGGCCATCATTTTTTACACAAAACTAATACTCAGAAGACCATTTATTAATTATACCCAGTGGGAACATTGCCCAACCCTGTTACTGGGGAGCTCAAACACCCAACAAAGTAAATTTATGTATTTTACTGGTTACAATCTTTCTGATCCTGTGTCCTATTTTTATAAACTGAAAGTACCCACCCGAATCAACTTTATGTTGACCCATACTAAATTAGTCTACTCCTTGTCATTAATAACTGATTTGTCCATAAAAGGTAATGATTACTGGAGGTACACGGTTGATTTAAAATCCATTTGGGGTACCAAAGTTTGGCAAGTGCAGGGCACTGAATTATTGCATTGCACATGTCTGATACTGTCTCAGCTCATATTTTTAAATGAAACGGTACAGCAGACTACTTGTTTTGGTTTCGCCACGGCTAAAAATCTAAATACTCCATCCATTCCGTTATTGGCTGCTTATGACACATGGCAAACACATACCAACTACACAATTGAGGACTTAACTGTCATGTTTCGGAATGGCTCACTCAACTCTTCCAATATTGACCACTTGGGATGTGTCAGTTCCGCTTTTTACATACCACAAAAGGGTTTACACAGACTAGACCAGATCCACGTTTTCCACATTCCCATTCAGTTACCACATATTCTGTAGGTAAATTATGTCAACAGTGGTTGGAACATTCCACATTGTCATCTGTGAAAAAACATCTTTCCCTTTTATCAGGTGACATCGATTTTGTTGATTTTCTTTTGGGTCCAAAGTCCCCTCAAACAAAATGTTTTGTTTATGCAGTATATATTAAATTTTGGAAGCTATTGAAGTTGGAAGCTGTGGTGAGCCTGCACCAAGTTGACCAAGATAATTTAGATAAGGTTCTGGCAGTAGTCGATAACAACATTAATACACTGTCTCCTCATATATATACTTTGGATAATATTGTATCATCGGTCATTGACATTGTTCAAAATGAAGTGTCTGTTTTGTACCATGGTCAAAATCAGTTACGTTCTGTAATGCAATTTGGTTGGGCCTTGCAAACACTAAAAATTGGAAAAATACCATGGGATTACCTGAATGCTTCTGCACTGTTTTTATCATTTAATTTGACAGATAAACAGAAATTGATGCCAGTGAAGGATGTGACATACACATTGTTACATATTGAACATCTAGAACAGTTACCATTTTCTGTGGCAGAGGCTGTTTCAACTGTTGGTGAATACATTGGGTTATTTCATTGCCTATCTCACTCTTTCAGTTTACGGCCTGCAAGAAACACTATCCGGTTGGTAGATATGAGCCCCTCGGCAGTAGCTATATTCATGAATTATGGTCTTTGCCTTTCACCTTTCAATCTCAACTGGCAGATAAGGAGGTTTTCCTTACAGGGAAGGATTGTGATTCTACAGTAGGACACTCCCTAATCTGCAAACAAGTAAAACTTCATGGTGCCTGCAACATTTCGGCCCCTAATTTAGCTTGTTTTTAAAGGGGACCCCAGTCCCAGCTATTATTCCCGCACTAACTTTGCTTTATAACAGCGGTTATCTACTTCTAAATAATTATAACTGCTACGGCTTATGGGCAGGCATCCCGTATATAGTAACAGTTTCACAACGTGCTACATGTTGCAGCAATGTCCTGTTTCCACCCCCACATGGGATTGTAGATAGTTCGCTTTGGCCTTCCATTCCAACTTTGAAAACAGACTTCAATAAGCTAAGCAGACTCGAAGCGCTATTTTTTCAACAAGAAGTGGCTCTCACATCAGCTCGTGAGATGTTCGAATTGCAGGTGGTAAGAACCGCAAGTGAGATTCAGTCACTGCTAAACACGAATCTCCTACTCCATTTTGGAAAAATAATTCACCAAATATTTAATGCGTCTGATATAGAGGGCCTTGCCCACTTTTTTAAACAAGTGGGATCCGGACTTGTCACCTCCTTCCAGACTATTTTTTAATTAATCCCAGCTTTTATCCATTCTATTTTTTCCAGCACCTTCGGAAGGTTTCCCCTGGTGCTCCTGTTGATTTGCAGCATTCTTGTTCTTCTACTTCTGCTCTGCAATGGCTGTTCGACCTGTGGTGCTACCAAGCCCGGTCCAGCTGCAGCTGTACCGTGATCGAATGCGGCAGCTTTTTGGTGTTATGCCATTAGAAGCTCCTAACGTCGACTGTTGGCTGACCTTCCATTATGCCTACTTTAGCTGCGTGCAACCTGTGTGCTACTGCCTCTGGTGCCCTTTTCAATGGGCCCTGGATCTCTGCCTCTCCAATACATCACAAGCTGCCCTGGATTATGAACTGCTGATGGGTCCATTGATGGCCAATGACCAGGACTGTTCCTTGGGTAGGCGCCAAGTGTGCGATCCTCTACTTGGACAAATGGCATACTGGAGTACCTGTGCTCATGCACAGCGCCTCTTGGATCGGAGTTTCATCGAAGTTAACGCAGTTTGCCCTGATATGCTCCTAATGGCCTCTGGATAAGAGGAGCATGTGAGCTTGTTCAAATTACTTAATTGGATGGCATACCTTTTTACTATGAAAGGTTCAGACAACATTCTGGAGTTTATGACATTCCACTTTTTCCCAACATGTTTGACTCTTAGTATTCACTGTGAATGGATATGTTTTTGGGTACCCAGTTGGCTATTTTTTAAATTTGAGACAACTTTTTTTTGGTCCGCAAACATTCTAATTTGGATAACACTGAGACGCTTTGCCTCTGCTTACCTCTGATTTTTGTTTTAGCCCCGTGCTAACGACCTGACCAAGGGGACGGAGTCACATGGCCCATGGGGACATTGTTGTTTTCTCTAAGTTAGCATGAGCACGCTGCAGCTTGCCTGCTGCTTTGCACACGTTACTACACAATTTTATTTTTGCAATAACTTCTATGGCTGTTTTCACATAAGAACTCGTCGCTGTGTTCACTTTCGGCAGGTTCCTGGGAGTTTGACTGAACTTTGTGAGCAAGGTCGAACAACAATGCCCCTTGTTATTTTGTTCTGGCCAGGCCTTGGCCCTTAGACAAAATATAGTGATGCAGCTGTTGTTTGGACAACGTACTTTGGTTTTATTACAATACATGGACAGGTAGCAGACACTTGGAGAGGGACCTTTCCAGGGAGAAGAACGAGACAGCACCTATGATGTAGATCTACCACTATAGGCTAAGGTATGGGATCCTGCTGACAAAGCCCAGAGATCTTCTAATATATAATAATACTGCTTCTTAGCAAGGGGAGGGAGGTTAGGCTCTATTGTCTTTTCATGATGATATCTCCCTTCATGATTTATGGACTAGCTGTTATGCTGACTGTATTTGTACTATGCATTTTCCTGCTTGTTGTGGCACCTATACTGCATGTTAGGGCATGTTAGTTAAAATAAATATTTTAAACTGTATCGTGTCTCTGTCAGATCTTATTGTGGACAAGTACAAGAGTGCAAGTGAAAGCGTGTGTCTTGTTGCCGCGATTCCTGAGAGATATGGGAGTGTTGTGTTCTGGAGTGTCTAATCATTTGTTTCTCTGTGAGTGAGTAGGAGAGCAAGTGAGACACTATAGCTAGTTGGTCCTGGGCTTATGGGTACTAAGGTAGTAGGATGACTCAGTCCCTGTATACCAAGGTCCTATAATCCTGCACATAGTTCTGTGTTTGGGGAGAATTCCTGCAACATAAGCAGTGCATTGCAGGGAGGTAAATATAACTGATGAATTTCTCTGGTTTTGTACGAGTGAAATGTGAACCTAACTATAACTTCCCTGTAACCTTAGAGGTGGCAGTCCCCAAGGCATTTTTAAGCCCTTGGAGGTCAAAGACCTCATGCACCCGGGACCTGGCCTATCTGGGGGCTACAAGTAAAACAAGCATGGGAGGCCATGTTTTTGTTTTATAATTCACCGTGATATTTGTGAATATTTAGCCACATTTGTCATGAATTTTTAAACAAATGCTTTTTTAGCCCTGCCAGGGTCCTGCTGATCCCCACCCTGCCCCCCTTTCCTTTTTTTTACTTTTTCCGGGGACTTGGCTGAAGCTGAGTCCCAAGATGGCTGCCAAAACTTCCTTTTTGAAGTGTTGCCAGTCAATCAGAGCTCTGCAGATCTCTGCATGAGCTCTTCATTATTCACAAAGGCTTCACGATCGTAGATATACAAATTTGGATTTCCCTTAATTTCTCGCAAACTACTGAATGGATTTCCACCAAATAATAAAAAGCATTATCGGCTAAACAAAAGCTAGCTTTCTGGGAAATTTAGTATAATTCCGTCCAGTGGTTTGGGCTGCAGGAATATCTAACAATTCTATGGGAATTAACAAGGGAAACACACTTATTTAATCCCCCTTATCTCAGCACCCACTTGATGGATCACCCTGAAATTTTCCATGCACAACAAAATACCCCTAGGCACTTTTTTGGGACATTTTTGTAAAGATTTGTCAACAACGGCACCAAAGATATAGGTAAGTCAAAAAACACTTTTCCTGTGGAAACAGGCTCCTAACTATAACTACCTACTAATGACCGCCAGTAGGTAACATATATATCACCTACTGGCAGTCGCCAGTAGGTAGTTATAGTTAGGATCTATTTTCCATAGGAAAAGCATTTTTTGACTTTCCTATAACTTTGGTGTTGTTTGACCAATCTTCATTAAACTTTCCAGAAAAAGTTTAAAGTTAGGTTTTGGTTGTCATGGAAAGTTTGGGGGTGATCTGTGCAGTAAGGACTGAGAATTTGGGGTGCAAAATAAAGATGCATTTGTAATTTTATTTCCCATAGGAACTTTTAGCCACACAAACAGCCCAACCTGCTGAACGGACTTAGACCAAGTTAGGCAGGGAGGTAGATGTCGGTTAAAGGAAGTGCCTTTTGCTTATTTTGTGTAAATCCGTTCAGTAGTTTTTGAGAAATGTAAGCTCAAAATTATAGTGATATCTCTGGCTGCGGATATTTTGTGACTGTTTCGCGATTACTCACTAATGCATGCACCAATGGGAATGGTCTGATTGCTGGACACAACCTGAACAGAAAATTGTGGCCGACATTTTATTGCTCTGGAATGGCTCCCCGGGCTGAACATTTTTCAAAAAGCTAGTATAAGGGGTCAGTGTAGATGTACTCTAACCCCATGTTTGAGAAATGGGGGTGTTAGTGACACAAGTTATGTGTCCAAAACAGATTTTTTTAATCATGTGCGATATTTGTGGCAACACCGCAGCTGCCAGCGCAGTCCCCCATGTACCATTGCGGGGACATCATGACTATCAACGCCATCACGAATATTGGTGGGTGAAAATATAAAAAATATATCAGTGAATCATTAATACACATTGTTATAGAGATATTGAGATGTTGATAAATGTTTTTATAGAGTTTTTTATATAGTGTGTTATCTACTGTGATGGTTAGAATTAATTATTTATTATTATATCATCGAATGCTTCGAGAGTTCTTGTACTAGCTTCATTTCGTGTGTGATTTTTGTTTGAGATATGCTGAATATATGTTTTAGAAGCAGAAGAAGTATTCGAGAAATGATGTAGGTATGTCATTCGCAAAAGGTTTCGTGGTTTGAAAAATTTGAAAAGGTTGTTTTCCATTTTAGAAACTAACTGCAATGTATGTTTCTAGAGAGCCATGTATGCAATTATATATCAAATGTGATACCTAGACTTCACTCACACATAGCTCAGAAGAAAAGCATATATACAGTAAAACAGGTAGTTTGATACTGACAGAAGGAGATAACCAATGAGTCAGAGATATAATGACAACTGTTATGTATCTAACAGCAATGAAGGTACTTTCACAGTCAGTATTCAGGCAATCATGCAATCACCCAGCCACTAGTCAGGCTGTCATCAAATCAGTGACTCACTATCCACGGAGTTATTCAATTACCCAGACACTACACATGTGCTCTTGCAATCGGGTAGGCCAAAATTATGTAGTTATTGAACTATGAAGGCACTACCTATACATGCATCTAATCACCTAGGTACTAACTATTTACTTATGTAATTAACAAGGCTGTAACTATGCAATCATTATAACAATTGCACAGAACCTATACAGGCATCTAAACACCCATTTACATCCCATGCAGTCATTGAAATACTGAGGCACATGCGTGCACTGATGAAACACTCAGGCACTACTCATGCAGTCATCTAATTATGTAGAGAGTACCATTGTAGTAAATCTATCTCCCATCCAGTACCTGTGCACTCATTTAATTACTGAGGCAATATTCTTGCACTAATACAATAACCCCAGCAGTGCACTTACTTTCATCCAATCTCTCAAGCTTTATAATGGATTCATGCAGTCACTCAGACACTAGTCATGCACTCATTTAATTATCCAGGCACTACCCATATAGTTATCTAAATATCCAGGCACTGCCTGTTCACTAACCAAAAACAAATGGGCAGCATCCAATGCCTGAAACACTATTCATGCACTCATCCAATAGGGCAGGTGCTATACATGGACTTAAACAATCACGTATGCACTATCCATGCACTCTATAAACCACCTGTATGCTATGTATGCGCTCTTGCAATCATCCAGGCACTAGAGTTGTGCTCATTTAATCATCCCACCAGTATCTATGCAAATGTATTGAATTATTTTAGAATTAGTCATGCACTTGTCTAATCATTCAGGCTCTACTCATACACTCATCCAAACACACAGATACTAGTGGTATACTCATGCAAACATGCAGGCTGTAAGTATGCAGATATGTAATGACCCATGGAGTTATGCCATAGTCAGTTAATCATCTGGGCACTACTTGTATCCTCAGGGAATCACCTAGGCACTACCTATGCACTCATTCAATAATCCAGGAAGTATTGATATATTCAACCACAAACACTTGTATTTACATGTTTTACTGAGGAATATGTGCTCTTTTAGAACCATTTGGGGAATTATATATGCAAACTGTCACATGATATTTGCAAGTACTCAGAAGAATTAGTAAGCTATATGGATGGATATAGATTAATGTGCAGATTTGTATATGTAGCTGTTTCCTAAAATGTAAATCTGATACATGTAAGTGGAAAAGTACTGAGATACTAAATACACCAGTGACACAGTGGTAGAGTGCATGCAAATAGCTTTTTTTGATGTGTTTTTGGATTTACAGTGTTGAAACACTGGGGCCGATTCCGATTCGGGCCGGAAATCTCTCCGTCCGAGCCGGACCCGGAGAGATTTCCGACCGAATCGGACCCGTGCAGCCCGACCGAACGAGTACGATGCGCACGTATGCCATCGGACTCGAGTCGGTCGGACTCCCATTGAAGTCAATGGGAGCCGGTCGTACAACGCGTACACGGGCTCCCATTGACTCAATGGGTACGAGGCGGACAAGGGCGCCCCCTACAGCGTGTATGCGGCGAAGTGACTCGTGCTGTACACGCACAGGTAGGGGGGACCCATGGGTCCCCCCTGTGTGCGACTCGCGCGGCTACGCGTACAGGGGGGTCCGACACGGACCCCCAAAGTACGGCTCCAACTGCTCTTTCGAGCCGGAGTGCGCGGCTTGGTCGGACTGCTCGCGGCGCGCATCGTACTTACCCGGCCGGGGAACGTCTCCATTGCGCGGTGCGAGTCGAGTCCGAGCGAGTCGGTCGGTGCGGTTAGACCCCGGACGAGTCGGTCAGCGATTTCACATCGTACTCGCTCGCCCGGACGCGCGTACGAATCGGTCGGGAAATAGGGCTCCGAATCGGATCCGGTTAAGCCGAATCCGATTCAGAGCCCTACCGGCACTGCACAAGGTAACCTACACTTGGGTAATGCGGCACAGAGCCGCAAGCCATTTGGCTGCGCCATGCTACATTACTTTCAAAGCTCAGGGATGCATGATATTTACAACAATATGATGGATCCCTGTGCTCTCATCTTCACTGGTGTACAGCTATCTGTCATGCTCAAATGGAGGCCCCCTTGCACAATGGTGCAAGGGTGCCTGTGTTGCAGGGTTGATTGGTTTTGTGCAGGAAAGCACACCTTCCTGCACAAAAACAATCACAATAGGTGTGTACATCTTTCTATATGTGCTGTAGAATGTAGCACGCATAGAAAGAGGAAAAAATGAGGAGACATAAAAGTGTTTCTCCTTGTTATGCCTCCCTACACATCCCCTGGGGAGGAATAGAATTCAGACACATTCCCAGGTTTTACAAATCGTTGCAAATCTGGGAATGTGGCAAAATGCATGGGTGTTGCATGGGGGCACCCACAGCAACACCAATGGCATGCTCCTTTCACGCAAAGTGTTGTGTGAAAAGGGCCTGTATATACAATGCCACGAAAAGCCTCGCAGAATGGCTTTACATGGCCTTGTAAATATGGATAATCGCTCTATGCCAATGGTGTGTCATAAAAAGTGACGCTTTGGCGCATGTAGATTGTAAATATGCTCCCTTGGCTTGATGTTCATTAAAAAAATTACTACAAAAGGGATAAACTGATCTTTCATCATGTATAAGTTAGGAGTGAGATAGGGTGCAGCTGTGTTGTAGGACAGGGTGCTTAAATGTTAAAAGGCAACTAATAAATAAAGTTTTGTGTTTTGCTTTGGGTTTGCTATATTGAAGTGAGTGCATGTAGTAATATAGCTAGGTTCCTCTGTAGATTTAAAACTGCAACATACCATAAAAACAGTTTTTGTCTTATGTGTAAGTTAGTAGTAAAGTAGAATGTACGTTGGCTAGGGTAAACATTAAAATAGACTTGCTTTTTTACAGAACAAGATATACATAACTACACACAGTTAGAATGCCCACAAAAGCTCAGATGAAAAAGCAACAGAAGCAACTGCAGTATCTCTGCAGGAATGAGTTATAAAAGGGGTAAAATGCAGAGAAAGTGCTGAAAGAAAAAAGAGCAATTGGTAAGAGGACAAAGTCATTTCTTAAAAATATATATGGATATTTGCAAAGATTACAAAATAAATAAAATACATGAGTATGAGAAACAGCAGGAGTGGACAAAGTGTACATTGTAAGAAGAGAAAAGATTGTAACAAATATGACACAACATAACCTAGGAGGCAGATGCAGCTTAAGGAAATCAGTACCAGGATGTTTCGTAATAGAGTGGTTGTAAATTTAGTGATACGTTTAAAACAGTGTTGAAGAAGGGAAGATGCAGTGAAACAGAAAGAACAAGTTTAGAGAGTAGTTGATAAGGTATTTGTTTTGAAGAGGAAGCTTTTCATTTTGATTCTAAATAGAACAAAGATTCCTGACAAAATAGTGTTGTGCAAGAGAAGACAAAACCAGAAGAAATGATCAGTGACTAGAAGTAACTTTTGTACAGATTTTAGTGGAGAATAGATACATACTTCCAGTACAGAGCCTTTCTTTAATGAAAGGATAACAGATTAGTTCATGCTATTGATGAAAGAGGACGATGTTATGAAATGAAGAATGGTAGTCCTATAGCAAAAGAGGTGATGGTACCTAGAAATGTAGAAGTAGGTATTGCACAAGAGGTACAAGGAAGGCGTACTCAGGGTCATGCATACAAATGGCATTGTAGTAGTGTTTGTAGTATTAGACCTCAATCCATTGATATATTAAGAAAAGTCCTACGTATCTTGCCAAGGCGAAGTTTAAAACACAAAATAAGTTATACCATTCAACAATGCGAACTTTAGTTAGGAGGCTGTACTATGTGAAAACTCCTGCTTTATGAAATGAATAGAGCACTTTTACACGCAGTGTGTCACGTAGTGTGGCAGACATAGAAAACATTTGTGATGATGTGCATTTTTGTTTCTTTTGCCCTGAGTAGGATTCTAGGGAAAATAAAGAGTTGTTAAGAGGAGGAGTTGCAGGACAGGACACATATATTAAAGGTGATAGTTTTAAAGAAGAGATTACAAAATTTAACACAGTGTTGTCTAAGAAAACAGAGTATGTTTGTATATTTTGTCGATGAACTTACTAGAAGATTTAAACACAAACTGTTGACATATTTAAAAAGTGAAAAAGTAAATAATGATAACTGGCAAAAATTAGTTGGTATCTATTTGTAGAGGGTCAGTATTTACAGCAATTTACATGTAAGTAGTTTTACAATAAATTAGAAGATAATAAAATGAATAACACATAGATATTAGATATCCATAATAAAATGCCTGCTAATGTAGAATAACTGCGAAGGGCCGACATTTAAAAAAAAACATCAACATTTATTATTCTGTGCAGCATTTTGAAAGGCCCTTATGGACTGCTCTCCAGCACTCACTACAACTCCAAAATCCATGGAGCCAAATCTTGAAGTTGAAATTGGACTTTGGAATAGACTCTCTGCTTTGGTGATGTTGTGGCTGCTATTGAAGTTGAGAGTCCTTCAGCTTTGCATTGCCTTCTTGCTGCTCACTATGAACTCCTCTTAAAGAATGTTCTAGATAGATATATGGGCATGTTCTTCTTATTCTTTTAGTTGTAAAGTGTATTATTCAATGATATTCCTTTATTTCCCGGTAACATGATTTTCTGTTTTGTTTTTGAAATGTGTTTTTAAGTGGCTTTGTGAAGTTTAACAAAAAAATGGGTCTTTTTTATGGTAACAAAAATGGCAACTGGGACAGGAGGAATTCAATAAATGTGAACTGAGAAATGTGCAAATAAATTAAAAGGGTGAAAAAAATAGCATGTATGATTTTTGGCAGCATTGTGAATAGCTGTAACACACTGCTCACCACCTCTTATATTAGCACTACAGTCCATGCAATACGTGGCCATTCTTGAAAACTCTGGAGCCATGTCTGTTGTAGTAGTCTGTACCTCTGAAGGGACTTTCTGGCCAGGAATTGTTGCTGCTGCCACTGATGTAGATGGTCCTCCAGCTTCCCTCTGCTTGATCAGCAGTTGGAGACGTTTTCTATGATAGGTTTTAAGATGATACACCATGTATGTCATCCCACATGAATATTCTTTATTCATCTCTCTAGAGTGGATCTTTAAACAGAGTGTGCATTTTACTAATGTTGATTCTGTTGAGTTTGGGTAAGAATGGGTAGTTTTATGGGTGTTTTGTAGTTATATTCTATTCATGAGTTCAGATGTTGAAAGTTATTTTTGGAAATTGTTTTTTACTCAAACTTTGTGTAAAAATATGTTTAAATATCTATTTTACATTTTGTCATTTGTATTTATGACTATTGATGTCATTGCGCCCTTCGGTGTTGCTGTGAAGAAGAAAAATTGATTTTTGATTTAGTTATTTTGACAAATGTATACAAACGGGAAAGTTAAATTAGTATCTTACTAAATAGCTACAGTGAAAAGTTATGTAAGATATGTCTATATATTTGTTTTATACTTTGTCAAAAGCACCAGCTATTTGCAGTGTGTCCTTGGCAATGGCACTCACAGAATCATACAGACACTACCTGTACAATCATCAAAGACCTTCTTTCTCCACCACTCGGCAAACTGACCTCCTGGCATAGTACTAGTTGGGGGATGAAGTCCCATTGGCTATTGAGGGTATTTGGGGACCAACTATCCCGCCTGTTACCTCCAGCAAGTTCCACACCTTCAGTTTGCTAAGAGGTCTTCGCAGGCCACGCCCCCTTTCTGCACCACTCTGCAAACGCTGCTCCTGGCACACTACTGGTTGGGGAATAAAGTTCTCTAGGATTCTAAAGGACCTTAGGGACCAAGAAGCCCTCCTGGTACTTTCTGTAAGTCCTACACAGAGAGATTCCTGAGAGCTGGTCTGAGGCCTGCCCCCTTCCACACCATTCTGCAAACATCATTGCTACTTAAAAAAACATGGAAATTCACTGAAAAGCCAAAAGGTTTCAGGTAAGTTATAGTTAGGAATTAGCATTTGAAAAACCTTAGCAATTTACTGAAAAAAGGTTACAGGGCTGTTATAGTTAGGAAATAGGATTAAAAAACCTTAGATATTTACTAAAAAAACAAAGGTTATAGGAACGTTACGGTTAGGCTCAGATTTCACACGCACAAAACCAGAGAAATTCAGCAGTTATAGTTAGCTGAGCTAACTATAACTTCCGCCCTCGCAATGCACTGCTTATGACCTCACATATTACATCACTCATGACATGGGCAGTGACATCACTCATGACATCTCAAGGACCCCCCTTCCTTTGATTAAAAAAAATGAATTAAAAATAAAAAGAAACTCCAGGCCCCAGGAGATGAGGTCGCCATTCTAAAAATGCCTGGCCCCAGTGAATGCGGTCCCCAGGGCCAAATACGGCCCAGGGAAGAGGTGGCCACACGTTCCCCCTTCCTTTAAATTTTTAAAAATAAACAAAAAATAAAATTCTACCGGCACAATGCCAGAGAACCCGTCCCCTTACTGCATCACTCTCCATTCACGCCGCCTGGCGTGCTGCTGGTTGAGAGATGAAGTCCTCTTGCCTGCTGAGGGTCCTTAGGGGCCAACAAGACCACCTGTTACCTCCAGTAAGTCACACACTGCGGGATTGCTGAGAGGTGGTAGGAGGCCATGCCCCCTTTCTCCACCACACTGCAAATGCTCCTCTCTGTGCACTGGTGGTGGGGGGATGACATCCCCTTCTGTCCTCAGGACTAGAGGGCCTCAGGACTAAAGTGGGCTTCTTTCCTAACCAGTAGTGCACCAGGGAGCATCAAGTGGGGGCCGAGAAAAAAGGGTGGTCCCAGAACGAGTTTTCCCCATGTTACATCTATTGGGTTTTTTCCTTTTTTGAACACAACTGCAGCCCGAGCTGCTGAACCGAATTACACCAAATTTGGCTGAAAACTAGATGTTGGTCCAGAAAGCGTGTGTGCTTTTTGTGATTTGATGTAAATCTGTTCAGTAGTTTCAGAGAAATGAAAGTTTAAAAAAAAAATAGCGACCTAGGGACACGAGTCCTTGCAGTGAACGTGAGGATCCTACTAAAATTGGATTGGCTGCGAACACTTCAATCAGGAAGTGTTGGCAGCCATCTTGGACCTCGGCTTGAAGCCAAGTTCCAGAAAAAAAGCAAAAAATAAAGAAAAGGGGGCAGGGTGGGTACACCCTGACCCCCCCCAGATATGGTGGGGGGGTCCCACAGGGAACCCACTGGGGTTTAGAAAGCTTTTTTTTATTTTTATTTTGTCATAGACTAGTGGGTGGATCCGTGAATCTGCAGCAAAAACTTTCAAAAAAGGAAGCTCGGTCTTTCGCACTTTGCTAAATATAGGCCCCCTGGTAGGCCAGGTCCCAGGGTTAAATTTAAATAGTAATCTGGGAGTGCCAATGCGGCACCATCGTGCCTCGGGGATTGCCACCTCCCCGGGGCACACGTACTGAATGAGATGTGGGGGGCCTGCATGGCCCCCCCACAGACCCGGGGATCGCCAACTCCCCGGGGCTAATTATTAAATAAGAGCCTCCCCAGCAGCTACGGGGACCGCCACCTCCCCGGGGCTAAATTATATAATAATGCGGGGAGCTCAAGCCCCCCCATGCAGCCCCGGGGACCACCAGCACATCGGGCATGTCTCTTAAATTACATATGGGGGCTGTGCGGCCCCCGCAGCCCCGGGTACCACCACCTACCTGGGGCTTAATTACATTGGAGGGGGGCCAAGCAGACCCTTTGTAGAGCCCTAGATGGCCCTGGGGACCGCCACCTCCAGCAATGTCCCAGGGTGCCCTCCTCTGGAACAATGCAGTTTATTATGGCTTGGCAGGAGGACCGCTCCCACCAAGCCATAGCAAACACCACTTTCAGCAAGCAAAAGCAGAAAATGCTCTCACTTGATGAAATCAGAGGATGTGTATGTTTCCATGCCTCCTGTCCAGTGAGCAGGGAAACTGACATATTGCTTTGAGATCCAGGCAGCTGCATGTTCAACAGCTCCCAGGGTCTCAAAGCAATGCCCGCCTGAACTACTCCTCCTGTTACCTCCAGTAAGTACCACACAGCGGGATAACTTAGAGGTCTTCAGAGGCCACGCACCCTTTCTCCAACACTCTGCAAACATGACTCCTGGTGCAATACTGGTTGGGGGATGAAGTCCACTTTACACCTGAGGGATCTTGGTGGCCAAGAAGCTAATAGCTTGTCAGAAGCCCCGCCCCTTTTCTCCACCACTCTGTAAACCCAAGAGATCTCTACATATGGAGAACATATATTTGTGATTAGGCATAAAGTCTCCATCTTTTCATTGGAGACATCCATAGCCACAGTGGAAGCCCCCTGAATCTGTAGGTGTCCCACCACCAGAAAATCTTGAACAGGTCATGTGGATTTTGAGATACAGACCCCAGAACCAACTATCACCTGAAAAGAGGTATTCAGTGTGGTTTGGTACCATGACCACCTATTGCCCCAAATTAGTATTGGAAGACTCTAGTAACTGCACCCCAGCACAAAGACTCTAGTAACTTCACCCCAGCACAAAGCACCAGAATCCAGACACTGGTCACTGCAATAGACTTTATGAAATTCACCAGAAAACGTTTGTTTTATTTACAGTGCTTGAGTTGAGCACTTTCTTTTTCTGGAGGTGGGGCTGTGGATATTCCGAAAGGCCAGGCATTGTTTCATTCCAGGTGCATTAAGACCCCATTAACATTTCATCACCAATTCTTGAAACGAAAGCTCTGCAACGTAAATAAAGGAATCTTTATTTGCCTAAGTGTAGCTCTACGAACATTTGTCTTTGTAGTGTATCTTTGCAGGACTGTTATTTCGCTACTTTATAATTGTGTGCAATCTTTTAGCATGGATCATTTGTTTTGGAGATATTTAATAGCAGAGTCACGGAGTTGTGTTTGAGATCATCTTCCCTTGAATAGCACTTATGGCAGACTTTCATGTTACGTTTATATGTAATGCTTGGAGGTTAGGTGTTATAATACTGATTTGGGTCTTTTCTTCTATTTTTCAGTGAACAGCTTAAGTGTGTTTATGGCATGTAATTCTCTCTGGGGTTAAAGTCTTTTTGTTTCAAAAGCAAGAAATTACTGGAGAAGTGCTTTATTGACAGTAGATTCTGCATTAACTATGATCTTCGCTTCTAACCCTCACACACAAGCTGCTTCTGCCGAATGATGTAGTGTACAACAAAGTCCCCTGATGACCAGCACTCCCCAAAATACATTGGGTCCCAGTAGGAAATTTGTGAATATGCCCACACCAAGATATATTGAATGACATGTAGCCCATGCGTACACTAAGAGCTGGGCATCAGGAAACACCAGCTAACATTGACTTGTGCATCATCAGATATGCATGCACTCTCTCGCTGAATGAATCATATCCCTTTTCCAAGCACAATAAGTTCATTTTGAGCCTGTGGATATAGTCTTTGCGTGTGCAGTGACACAGTGTCCTTTTCGCTTCACTGATTTTCTTTGCTTCTAACCTCACATCAGGTCCATGAGAAAGTGTTGACTTATTGACCGAAAAAGGAGTACTTGTTTAATCAGTAGCAATATAACAATATTGGGGCCCTAGGATAGCTGTAGTAAACAAGGTAGACCTTTTTGCGTGTTTAATACTAATGATGCATTATTAACAAAGAGCAGAATAGCAATCTACACTCAATTTCAAAGGTTTACATATATGATGCTATTGTCTTTGAAATTATTTTGATATGACTTGTTAAACTGCCTTTTCTTGGCTTATGCTCACTAGGCCTCAGTTAGGCCTCAATGCCATCTTTTTCAAAATGGATGTTTCATCCTGCTCATGCACTGTGTATTATTTCTGCAGCACGAAGACAAGCATATCATGCTTTATTTCCAATTGACACTGTCCTCAAAGAAGACTCTCTAGCATGGTCTCAGTAATGCAACTTTCCTTCAAAGTTTCTTCCACCTGCTTCCAGGATTTTATTCACACAAAAAGGTTTAGGTTCTTTTGTAACTAGTTTGTCCTGACATCTCCGGGTGTCATAAGCATGGAGGGTGTTGAATCAATTTGCATGTAGTGGGATAGAGCTGAGGTTTTTTGTATGACACTCTTAAATTCAATGTTCTGATTTGCTGTAAATGTATTCTTTAGCTTACACCATGATGAATCTTCAGCTTCAATGTTAGCCTATTAGATGATTTCCTATATATAAAACCCTTGAATTTGAAAGTCAACCAGAGGAATTTCCCATGCTACAAGGGATGCTGTCCAATCTCTTTCTGATTTGCTGCTCATTTTAAATCTGCTGATTCTTCTGTGTTGCCCTTTTACTGAAGCATTTATGGCAATACATTTATGCATCTGCACTTTAGAATTTCTGTATTATACCTCTTGAAATTTGTAATAAATCATTAGAAATGTTCTTATTCCTCCCTAGAACTCACTTTTTGAGTCTCTCCTTACTTTTTTGAGGCATGGTTAGAGGGCTACTTTATTGGGTGGCACAGCAATTGCTGCAGGCCCACTAGTGCAAAAAGAACAATTGATGGACAGAATGTTGAACAATGACAAACATTCACCCCAGTACAGAGATCTGGTCCTAAATCCATCATTTTTTTTTGCTCCCCATGCCATTCCATTGTAAATCCAGCCATATGCAAATCAGTCTTGACCCTGTTCCCCATGGGAACAGTCCAGCCCAAACTCCCATGCTAGGTCTTCCCTGGACTGGAAACAAGCATCCTGGGACCAGTTTCGTGATTTCACCCCTCATCAGCCAGGCTAGCTTGACTCCATTGGCATCGAGAGCACAGGACCTATGTCTGGGCATACCCATCACACTCGGGGTGAATAAAAAGCAAAAAGAACAATTGATGGACAGAATGCTGATCAATGTCAAGCATTCACCCCAGTACAAAGATCTGGGCCTAAATCCATCGTTTTTTTTGCTCCCCATACCATTCCAGTTTAAACCCAGCCATATGCAAATCAATCTTGACCCTGTTCCCCATGAGAACAGTCCAGCCCGAGCTGCCAGGCAAGGTTCTGTGTGGTCCAGAAACAAGCATCCTAGGACCGGTTTCGGGCTGTCACCCCTCATCAGCCAGGCTAGCTTGACTCCAGCATTTAATTTATACACCCTGGGCACATGTAGTGGGCCTTACAAGGGTCTTATAAGTAGCTTAAATATGCCAATTGGGGATAAACCAATAGAACCATGTTTTAGGGAGAGACTATATGCAATTTAGGGCAGTTAGCAGTGGTAAGGTGCCAAGGCCAGCAAAAACAAGGTCAGAAATAGTGGAGGAGGAAGGCAAAAAGATGGGGGGGAAGTCCAACCTGAGGCTGTCAGGTCTAACAGACTTCTAGAAAACGCCTCACAAACATTTTGGTTCATATATGTTTTTTGGGTTCATGGAGATTGGTCTGATTACTCTGTTCGTCTGCAGCAACCATGAAGGCCATGATCAGGGAAATGGATGGTGAACTTGGAGGTTAATCAAAGAAGGGTGAGCGGGAGAACGTTCCTATTGCCTGGTAGGAAGCCAGACAAGCACAGATCACATCAGATGGGGAGAAACAGATGCGAGAAAACTCAGTCAGCGATCATATCAAGGTTTTTGCCTCTCTCTCTGGTTTAACAAGCCGATCTTCTCTTTGCTGGAAAATGTAACTACCAGGCATTGAAAGGGTAGTAAGTACCCCGATAGAGTCCAGCCATAGATGGACCACAATTAGTGAGTAAATATACAAACATTTGACTGTTTCGAATTTACCATGAACCCACTACACTGTAAAATGACCAATTGTATCTGCCTTTTTCCTATAAACACTTGGGGAAGAACTCGCAAGACCCTAAACCCGTTCTGTATGTATGCTGGGTGTAGGCTAAGGTTGTTATTTGCTCACTACACGCACATCATGCCGGAACCTCAGCCACCACCAGTTTAGAACAACCCATTTTATGAGCAAAGAGGGTTTTATGTACTTGTGGGCGAGGCAGTTGCGCAGAGGCAAGTGGTCAAGGTGGGCTTCGGTAAAATACCTAGCAAAAGTTTTAGACCACCCAGAAAAGGTTTCGGGCTAGCTGTGCTGTATAGAATGAGACTTCTGTTATGCTGATGACAACTGCGATGAGCATGGGAAGTTTTCAATGCTTTCTAAACACAGTTCCAGTTGAGATGCGTTTTATAACAGTATGAAAATAATAAATAAATATACATAAATATGTCATGTCATGTCAAGCCTCAACAAAAAAACTCAAAGAAAGAGGCATTTCCGAAGGCCATTGGCTCTTCCAGTGTGTTTGTTAAGCCTCTCTTATTGAACATGACAGCCAAGATGCCGAGCACTCATGGCGCCTGTGACAGGTTCTTCACTTTTATCAGCGGAATGCACAAGCAGCAAACTGGCAGATTAGAAGGCGTTCTGGAGCTTCAGGCTACAGTGGAACAGTTTAGAACAAAAATGAATAAAAACAGGAAGGCAGCAACAAGGGGATTTCTATTTATGACAGATGCACCAGAGCCTGGTGAACTGCAGCTATTTGCATCCATCGTGCTCTGGAACGAGGCGAGCCCGGCTGCCTGGCACTGTATCTTGAGTAATTTTCAGAATATGTATCAGGTCATTGTGTTAACAAACGAATAATTCTACACTCAAATCTCACTTTCAGACACACATAGGCAAAATCAAAGTATAATAAATGCAGAAAAGTAAACAGACGTCCTTGCTGATTTATTCATCTTACTCCATATGTGATTTTCCATGTAAGAACAATAAAAACTGAGATATTTAAATCGAATGTAATGACATGCGCATGGTACCTCTGGTAATAAACACCCACTCCTGCATGTATCGTTCTACATTACCAATGCGCAACTGTCTAAATCCAAGTGACACTTCTACAATGAAGATGACACAAATATTCTCAACATTTTCAAAGGTTCTGTGTCTTGCATAATGTGAACATTAGCTTCAAATTCGAGTTCTTGTTTTATTTTTCCTTACTCCTAAACTACAGGGTATTTTCACTTCTCCAATGATGCTAGAATGGTGAGACAAGAGAGAACCGACTTTATTTATAAGACAAGTGACAAACACCTAGTATGTGCTTCCTCATAAAATGTCTAAAACAACCAGCGAAATAAGGCAGGTGCTTGTGATGGCAAAGTTTAACTATAAAAGCTAACAATATGAGCAATAAAAGTGGAGTAGCTGTATTTGAAGGATAGACTCTTTCTAAAAATGCCATTTACACTATCATGATAGACTTGGAATAATGAGAAATGTGCTGCAGATGGCTGAACTATATCTCAGCTCTGTTATTCAAAAATGTAGCCTCTAGTTACAGTGCCTTCTAGCAGGAAGGTGGTGAAAAGATAACACTACATTATATCAGAGGGTTCAAAGGTAGCAATAACAATTGAGTGGGAACCGCATGCTGGCTTTATATGGCTGACAATGCAATAATTCAAACAGATAACAGAGGGACCAATGCACCGGCCTCACACTACATAATATTGAGCTGTACTAATGTAATATTTTTTTAGGGGATCAACATCTGCACTCCCGACGAGAGAAGGAAAAAAAGATTATGTTTCTCTATGATGGTTCCATTCTTTACTGTCTTCGTGAAACTGAGTTGCGATTTTGCAAATTGTGCTCAACCAAAAAAATAAATAAAAATGTCCACATATTCAAGGCTCTTAATCGAAATGGACCAAAGAATCAGATTCAGACGCAAACATCTGTTTGCACCAGAATGGGGTTTCAATAGGGGTGGGCAAATATTCCTCTTCGCAGGAAGAGTTCGCAATGTTTTACCCACTCCTCGTTCCACTTGGAATGCTGAATTCTGGCATCCACGGCTTGTCAGTGTTAAGTTGGCAAGTGCTTGTGAGGATTTGCGTCCCTAGCACGATTTATGGGCACTAGAACACCTCCCAGAGAGATGTCTCAAAGCAAGCCTCAGCCTTATCCAAGCACACTGTGACACTACAGGCTGAAAAGGGGCACTTCAGAGGCAATGTGGCAAGGGATCATGACCAGATTACCACTGCAGTGGAGGCCATGTAGACAGCGCAACTAGCAAGTGAGGGGGTTAAACGCCAACCTGGTAGGGAGGTTAGGCCGAGTGTGAGCTGCCTCTCTGCCACTGATGTCCGAGTGCTGGGACGCAGTAGTAGCCGTACTCCTGCACCTCCATATGATACACAAAAGAAAAAATGAGGGTTAGGGATCCGGAGGGTCATTATTTGTTTAAAGTCAGGTTGGTGATGTAACCAATCAATATGTTGAGGTACATTGCATGAGCTGATGTGCAAAACTGATTATTTTGTAACAGTTTTCTGACACCTGACAATAAAGGCTTGTTCACATGCATCATTCAAACTATTGTTTAGGCATTTTCATTCATCAAGTTGATATGACCATGACTGACCTTGCAAAGTAATGTGTTGTAAGGTGGTCCCTGCGCCTCCTCCCCTCCGTTACTCTGCTCGCCTTGCATTTCTGTCATCGGCTTATATCCCAGCAGAGACGCGGACCCGGTCTCTCGCCAGGACCCCGTATACACAGTACACTCGGACTATAAAACTGGTAAGTGAGAGCATGTCTCGCATGTTACCCCCCTTTTACTCTAGGTCACGACTTGCCTATTATTTCAACTTCTCTCGAGGACGTTTTCTGACACCAGGCCTCTTTTCTTCCCCCGCAGAACAATATCGTTGGGACAAGCTCACTCCATACCTTTTAATAGACGCTAGGTCTTGACCTTATGTCTTAAGGGGGGTTTCCTTCGGAGTGTGACATAGCTCTTAATCAGATATTTGGGGTCGTTGTGTTTCAAGCTCTGATCTTGACACTGTAGCCCTGCCTGCTCGACTAGTTGGGCTGCCCAGTGGCACATAGGCAACCTGCCTTCAAATAGGTATTTACATGGACTAATGTGGAACTGATAATTTTTCAGCGATAGAAGAATCCTAAAGAATTGGACACCCATTCATTGAGACTTGGGATATTATGGATTCTAATCTAGATTTGTGTGGTCCCCGCTGTTTATCTTCGACCTGTAATGATGATGTCCAGTGATTTCATGTTAACCTACTCTCTACCGCTTTTGGTGGCAGAGAGTGTATACAATGATGCACACACTTCACTGCCATTTTGTTTTTGTTTTTCATTGCTGTGTTTCTAGTAGCAATAGCCGAGTTGGCCGTGGGGTACCATATGGCTCAAGAGAGGTAACGTTGATCTTCTCCATCAGGTAACCCACATTTACTGATTTGATTAATTTTTTTAATTTTTAAATGATCTTTGATGCCACTATTTTTATGAGGGGGTGACAAGATTAGATCCACGTACACCACAGTTATATACGGCAATTTTCCTTTGTTCTTTCAGATGGAGATGGTGTATTAATCACACATTAGTCTCGTGACTTCATACAATCACGGCCAGTATATCCATCTGATTCATAAATTAATTTTTCGATTTAATGCAGAGTGACTTGAGTTGTTGATTGGTCCTGAAGAATGCCTAAGAACTCCGGCTGGAGTCAATTAGAGGCAGAAACATGTTGACCACCAAGGGGGTTTATTTGCTTAGTACCCCCAGTCCTCTCAGCTTTTAATTCTATCCAAGGGTACCATTGAATAAAGATATTGGGTCCCTTGAGATAGTTTTAACCTTTCATTTGTTTTGCTTCGCACTCTGCCCCTCACTCACAACTCTCACTGGTATCCCACTTTTTAAAACACCTCAGCTCCTCTCCACCTATTCAGTTTTGTGGTGAGTTGTAGCCAACATCCGGGACCTTGCGGCCCCGGTGTGAGGAGGGAGCCACATGATGAAGCATGTCACCCTCGGGTGAGTGAGGGTTCTCATCCGTATAAAGGAATACTTCTCCTTGTCAAACGATAAACCCCCATTTCTTTAGAGAACGTATCTTTTGTTAGTTGTATGTATTGCTATGGAGTGATACGTTCTCATTTGGCATTTCTCCCTTGGATCCTTAGTGTGATTTTAATGCTGTGTAGTATGGCAGAGGTTGCTACCATCTTACAGGCAATCTCTGGTGCATATTGCAGGGCACCCCCAACCTTTGTGCAAGCAGCAAAACCTGGATTTCAGCAGGTCAAATGTGCACTCTATCACAGTTCCGGTGCACCGATGTGCTGTGTTTTATCTTCTCTCATTCCCGTTGGTGGCAGAGAGGTAGGGTGTGAGGATCCATGGGCGTAGGGCATATGCACGGTCACCTGAAATACAAACTTATTGTGTGTATTCTGCTACTACATAATCGTTTTAGCATGTATGTTCATTACCTAAAATATATCCATTATCAGACTCCCCAGTTTGAAGTCGTCTGTAAATGCCACTGTGCCTAAACATGCAGGAATCATGAGTGCTTCCAATAAATTTTGGTACTATATCAGTGATTATGTTTTGGGCATTGCATCCAACCTGAATGTTCATGGAATGTGCATTATTCCAATTCCTAAACAGATATTCAATATGGGATGGCGGACATATGGCTATATGTGTCCCATCTATACACCCTATGACATGGGAGCATTGGCCAAACTGTAAAAATTAATTTTAGTACTTTGTATTTCCTGCGCATTCCTGGGCCGGTATAATCAGCAGTGGATTTAGATGAGCATTTCATCTAGGAATCCCCTAAAGAAAAGTGAAAGCTTACTTTGAGACACACCTCCTGCACCACCTATCCATCCCGATAACTTCCACTGGCTAATAAGTGTAAAAGGCACAAAACCTGCACATGGGTGGGTATGTAATTGCTGCGCAGAGTACTGCTTTATAAATGTGGCCTTGAAAGCTCAATGATGTCCAGGATGACTGTGCTACTCAGCTTGGCGCAAAAAATGCTTTTTTGTCTCCACTTCCTCCTCTGCTGCACGGCCAGTATGGGCATCCTACTTGCTATCAGGTACATGTACAGGGCAGTCATTATGGAAAACCGCAATGTATTCTGCACCTGCTTTCAACGTTTGCACCCACTTACCACCTGTTTTTAATTGGTGGCAAATTTCATGGGCAAACGGTTGAAATAGCGACTATTCGCTATTTGCAACTGCGTTATACATCCATTTAGCGAGTTGCTATTAGCGATTCCCTAATATCGCAATTTTGGATTAGCGAATGGGTTTCATACATAAAGTACGGCCCGTTTTGCATTCACTAACCCATTTGCGACCGATTTGTGACTTTAAAATCATATGTACATCTGGTCCCAGGTTATTTTTGTTTAAAAAAAGCAACCTCTTGATAACATCATTAATATTTAGACAGTTACACAGTAAAAAATAAAGCACAGCAATGAAATCACCCACAAAAATAACCAAATATCACACAAGGAATTTGTTCACATGAGTGGGCACTTGCATTACATACAATATGGGGGAACAACCTTTACCACGCAGTCTTTACCATGCAGTTCAATTACCTCGCAGTCTTTACCATGCATATGCCTTTATCAAGCCTGCCTTTACCAATCATATGTCTTTAAAACAAATTCCTTTACCAAGTATAGCTTTACCATGTAAAGCTTTACCAAACGCACATTGGCACCTACATAGGAAAGTATATGTAAGTATGGGTAAGTGTTTTTAAAAATCTTTTTTAACTAATGCATTTTAAATCTATCTATCTATCTATCTATCTATCTATCTATCTATCTTTCTATCTATCTATCTATCTATCTTTCTATCTATCCATCTATCTATCTATCTAGGTCTATCTATATATAGCTCGGCCCCCTCCCATTAATTTTTTTAAATTATATATATATATATATTCACTGAAAAAACCATAGGTTTCAGACATGTTATAGTTAGAAATTAGCATTTAAAAAACCTTTGAAATTCACTGAAAAAACCATAGGTTTCAGGCACGTTATAGTTAGAAATTTGCATTTAAAAAACCTTAAAAAATCACTGAAAAAACCATAAGGTTTTAGGGACAGTTATAGTTAGTTGGACATTGCACTCGTACAAAACCCGTGAAATTCCCCCGTTATAGTTAGTTCAGGTAACTATAACTCGCGCCCCCGCAATGCACTGCTGATGATGTCACATATTACATCACTCATGACATGGTCAGTGACATCACTGATGACATCTCAAATGAGCCGTGAGGCTCCCGTCCTGTCATTGCAAACAGCAGTGTCCCGGGGGTAGGCACCCCGGGACACTGCAGGAGCCGGCCCTGGGGGGTGGCGGTCCCCAGGGCCACCACAGGCTCCAGGAGGGGGTCGCGCGGCCCCCCTCCCCACATCAGCACAGCCCCGGGAGGTGGTGGTCCCCGGGCTTCGGGGTCCAAAACGGACCCCCATTTTAATTTGTTAGTGCCCCGGGAGGTGGCGGTCTCAGGGCGTGGGAGGCTCGAGCCCCCCACACAGGAAAAACAAATAAAAAAAGAAGCCCCGGGGAGGTGGTGGTCCCGGGCTGCGGGAGGGCTCAGAGCCCTCCCGCACCATTTTAAAAAGAAAGCCCCGGGGGGTGGCGGTCCTCGGGACTTGGGGGCCTTAGAGGCCCCCCATACATAAAATAAACACCCCCCAGCATGCCCCCGGGACTTGGCCCACCCGGGGCAATTAACATCGAAGCGCGGGAGACCGTGCTTCGTTTTTTATCGGCAGGATCCGCGCACCCTGAGCGCATCCTGCCGATTTAAAAAAAAAAATGCTTTTTCTGCCCAGGGGGTCCTTATGGGACCCCCTGAGCAGACCTAGGGGGTCAGGGTGTTTCTACCCTGCCCCCTTTGTGCGCTTTGCGCACTTGTTTCTGTCCCAAAATGGCTGCCAACATTTCCTGAATCGGAATGTTGACAGCCAGCTGACAGCCAATTAACATGCAGCTCGAGATCGGGACGGTGCGCGCAGGGTGCGCTCAGGGTGCGCGGATCCTCCGTGCCCATAGATATATATGTACTTTTACTTTTGATTTTCTCAGCAACTACTGAACGGATTTACACCATTTAACAAAAAGGGTTCTTTCTGAACCAAGAACTACCTCTTTGCCAAATTTGGTGTAATTCCGTTCAGCAGTTCGGGCTGTAGCCGTGTCTAAAGTTTCCTATGGAAAAATGAATGGGGAAAACACGTTTTGGGACCCCCCTTTTTTCTCGGCCCCCGCTTGACGAATCCCCCCGAGACTTTCAGGGTAGGAGCGGACCGGAGCGCCCCACAAAGTTTGAAAATTTTGCGAAGATACGTCAACCGGCAAGAGAGTTATTTCAAATAGAATGTTGCGGATTTCCTATGGAAAATAGGTTCTAACTATAACTATCTACTGGCGACCGCCAGTAGATAATATATATATATATATATATATATATATATATATATATATATATATATATATATATATATATATATATATATATATATATATATATATATATATATATATATATATATATATATATATATCACTGAAAAAACCACAGGTTTCAGGGACATTATAGTTAGGCTGACATTTCACTCATGCAAAAGCAGAGAAATTCAGCTGTTATAGTTAGCTAAGCTAACTATAGCTTGCGCCCCCCAATGCACTGCTGATGACGTCACATATTACATCACTCATGACATGGTCAGTGACATCGCTGATGACATCACTGATGACATCTCAAATGACATCACTGATGACATCATCCACTTAATATCTGATGCACCCCCTCAAACCCTAATATAACCTTTCATACACCCACTCTAAAATACAGACTACATTCTCGAAACCATTGACACACCAATACTAGTTAGTACATACACACTCACTGATTCATAGGTCTATACACTCATCTACTCACTCACCCATACAGTCACTCATTCACACAGTCACTCATCAATACAGCCACTGATATATGCACTCATATACCCAAACAGACACTCACACACCGCCACTCACCCTTAAAGTTACTCACGCACCTAGTCAGTCACCCAAAGAATCAATCACACTGCCATTTACTCACCTATACAGTTATACACACACCAACTCACTTATTCAAACAGACACTAACACATACTTACTCTCTTATACAATCACTGACAGAAGCACAGACTCATCCATACAGCCACTCTGACAATCACTCACTCTCACAAATAGTCACTTATATACTCCAACACTCACATATACTGTCTTTCACAAATGTAGTTACTCACATATATACCACTGAGACATCAATTCACTCATCAACCCAGCCATACGCACACTCACTCACCCATACAGCTCCTCGCAGATGTACTGATGAACCCATACACCCAGTGAATCACCCACTCACACATCCATGCAGGGAGTCACACACCCCGCACCCATCCACACAGATACTCAGGCACCCATGCAGGTACTCAGACAAGCAATCATTAACCCATATAGATAGACACTCATGTAGCTACTCACCAACCCATGGAGCCACTTACATACCAACTGACAGACTGATACAGACATTCACACATATTATTCATTCACCCATGCATTCACTAAGACACGTTTAATCATTTAACTTATACAGTCACTCATGCACCCACTAAATCATCCATACAGACACTCATACACCCACTCATTCTTCTAATACACCTTGGCATATATATATAATATTCTTAAACTTTTTAGAAACACTCACACGATGATGTCATCAGTGATGTCATCAGTGATGTCATTTGAGATGTCATCAGTGATGTCACTGACCATGTCATGATGTTATGTTCCATATAGGTACCCTAATATAGGCCCGGGTAACATCATACCCCTTCACCTACATTACCTCCCCTACACTACACTGTAACGAGCCTTTTAGGATTGAACCTTTACCTAGTTCTAGTCCTGGGTGCAGAAGGAGGGTTTCTCCTAACAATAGAGTCCTATAACTCCATCAATAGACTCACACAGTATGAATGAATATTCATAAGGGTTCTTAGAAACCAGGCTGGGGCTACACCACCTTCCTCCCCATATCTACGTACACGGTTCATCCCATACGTCATCCTCAAATCCAACAATGGCTAATACAAGCAACAAAGGACAAAGGAACCCTAGATACTTTCTGTATAAATACAGCACATCTTGCTAGTGTTAGTTAGAGGGAACCGAGACTTCCAGGCCGACACACTGACCAGAGACGCTGAGGCTCCTGCATGCAGACGCTCCAGCTGACAGTGGTCTGAACATCCCTCGCAGGGTGTCCAGCTCGAGACCAAGAAATGCTCCTACATTGTCACACTTCAGGTAATGTGTTCGACTAAATCCTAGAGGGATTCTTGGCTTCATACCTACTCACATGCTAGGTACACTTAGGTACATCTAGGTAGGCATCGTAGGAGTACGCACATTCTTTTATCAATGCATTTTATATTCATGTATTTATTCATGCGTATTGCGAAATGGTAGAACTATACTATCCATTTATATTCATTGCACTGCTAATCATATATCTCTGCCACTGTCTAATGGTTGTTGCAGCTCATATATTCTACACAAGAATAATGACTGTTCAATAAACTCTTATTGAAACGCCCAGGCTGTTTATTCTGTGTATCTCTGAAACAAGATAAGTGAGCACGAGTGACTGAGCGAAAAGTAGTACATTGTTTCCACGATCCTGAGGGATCAGGGTTGCCATGTTCTAAGGTTGCCAGAAACTATTCTCTCCCCGATAAGAGGAGACACTAGTGGCACTGTGAGCTAGCTTATGCAAACAGGCTAACATTTCTCGGTGGGGGTGCTCAGAATCAGACTGCCACCAAACCCGCGGTTTGTTATCCGAACGCGCAGGTCCTGTATGGGTAATATAGGAACTACACGACATGGCGCCACCAACGATGGTTGGGTTCTTATTTAACAGTAGAATCTGAGTAGTTCAGTCGTGCTATTCTCAGAGACCCCTACTCACAAAACGCCAGAGACGTCGGGAGTGGGTGGACACAAATTCCGTCACAGCTAAGTAGGCAAAATATCCTATGTATTAGCTGTTGGTTAATCAAGCTTTAAGGACATGTTGTTCCTAAAATTGTGCATAACACCTTATCTTAGTTCCCTTGAACAAAACTTCTCCTGTACAAAATGACTGAGGACCAAGATAATCCAGTCTCAATAGGAGAAGAAGAGGTGGAAGGAATTCTCATTGCACCTAAATTCAGACGTACTATCACCCTGAAACTATTAGAAAATGGTTTACAAGCTAGGGGTGGCATAGTAGCTTTCGTGATTGAGGTACACAAATCAAATAAAACAGGTATTTTTTTTGTGGGTTACATTCCCAGCAGCAGATGCAAGAACACAGACATTTCACTACTATGTAGAAGTAGATGCACCACAGGAATATGGTCCGTTCGAGGACATAGAAGTTCCACGCACGTACCAGGAACACCTATACTGGTTTAAAGGCGCCCTACCCCATATAAGACATAGAGTAAGATTAGGCCCGCTCGGAGGAGAGGGGGCAACATGGCCAATATTAGCGGCCTACACACCACATCCTGACATTGACTCAATGCCGCAGCCAGACTTACTCTTACAACACAAGGATTTAATCAAAATCTGCAGAAACTTGACACAATTCGCCATGAGGACTTTCACAGTCCAACCAACATCAGTTGCAACAAATGGAACTCAATAGCAGAGTACATCAACTAAAATCACACCACAAACATTAAACGCAGTAATGGGCAAGATGCCCATGAAACGTGAACAAATGCCATTCTGGGTAGCTCAGAAAATAACTCAGCTCAAGGCAGTATTCCCGAATACTACCCCGTTTGAAAAACACAGAATGCTAACAATCTGCTTGCCCATGGGGATAACACCACAAGTAGAGGATTGCACCTCTGGGGTACAGTCTTTGCTCCCATATATACCAGGACTCATGGTATTCCTTAATTAGCAGTAGTACCAGACGAATTGAGACAAATATAACACAAGTACGGAGCAGAACCTGCCCTGAACTTAGGTATGAAATTAATAAAAAACTATGACCAGGTATCAGCCATAATACTAGCTAATATTAAAGGGGAAGCAGCTTCAGTGGCAATCCACCAACGCTTAAGGGAGTTTAGCCCGTTAGAAAAACAACACTAACTGCCCAAAATTATAGAAACTGCATATGCAGAATTAGGCAGAGACAGTTTGGGTGGGAAAGCATTAAAACCACAACTGATGGGCACTCCTGAAAAGGTCACTTCAAAGCAGACACCTGCTTCTTCTAAAAAGAAGTGGGATAATAAAAAACAATAAAACTTTAAGAACAGATCTCAATCCAGAGGTGGATCTCCTCCACAGGAGCCCTCTGAAAAGAGGTATAACCTCAGGAATAGGGATAATATTAGGAAACCTGACAGGTATCAGGATACTGATACACGTTCCTCTCGTTCCTTTCAGGGCTCGACAAAAAACTCTGAGAGAGAAGGACGGTCAGAACACAAAGAGGTGCGTACAAAGTCCAGAGACAAGCAGCACGCTCAAGTCTATACTTTCAAAAATGAAGAAAAGCCAAAATCAAAACCTCAGTTTAAGAAGAAGAAAGGTGCAGGCATAAAGATCAGACATGCCCAGAATTCTGAGGACGCAACTTCTGAACGGGGAATGGGCTCTGACGATGCTAGACAGTGCGGCAGAAGTAACAATAGCTTGCCACAACCTGATGGAATTTCTGGTGACAGCGGACTTGAATGATTACATCCCGGTGGAAACACCAGACACAAGGGTGAGCGTCCCACATAAGTTACATGAAATAACACTACAAACGGAGGGGGACAAGAGCAGCAAAGTTAAAGGTCTCTTTTGGGAAAATCTGTCATCTGGTTTTGACATCCTATTAGCAGAACAAGATTGCCCGCCAGCATTCGTTATGGAGTGCCCTAGGGGAGAAACAGTAATTTTTCCAGCATTCTCTGACCTCGTTCCTATACATCTTAAACATGCATATGCACAGGAGTGGGCAGTTGACCTAGCTCCAGCACTATACAAAAATCATGCCGGTTGGGATGAGGATTCAACCCACCACATGATCCCGTTAAAAGTTTCACCAAATGCTCAGAGGCAATACCCAATAAAGCAAGAGGCTAAAAAACAGGTCAGGGAGATCTTAGATCAACTTGAATACCAAGGGGTGATTGAAACATGCACCTCACCAATGAACAACCCTTTGTTTCCCGTATCAAAACTGGACAACTCATATGTCTAGTTTTAGATTACAGACATTTAAACTCATGCACAAAGACATTCGCTGTCCAAAATGCACACAGTGCCCCATTAATGAATAACATTGTGCGGAAAAAGTACAAAACTGCACAAGATATCTCAAATGGATTTTTCTGCCAAAATATAGCACCTGAAAGCAGGTATTTGACCGCATTCTCAGCATTGGGGTCCCAACGACAATTTTGTCGTCTCCCCCAGGGGTATAAGAACAGCCCGGGGGTATTTTCAGCAAGGGTAACTGAGTTACTCCAAAATTTTGATGAGGAAGCATTGAGCTATGTGCATGATATTTATCTGACAGACGATGACTTAAAAAAGCACTTGACCAGGGTGAGCACTATTATTATGGGATTCGCCTCTGAGTGCTACAAATTTAATTTTAAGAAATAAAAAAAGCCCACCTCAATGTCCTGTTTTTAGGATACAAGCTTTCAAGTGAAGGGAAAAGCTTGGCAGCTAACCTTTTAGAAAAGTGTGCGCTGCTTCAACCTCCAAAATCATTAAAAAATCTACAATCAATACTGGGATTCCTAAATTTCGGCAGAACATACATTTTAGATTACGCAGAAAAAGTAAAACCTTTCTGCGACTTAATCAAACCTGACTTTTCAGTCAGACATTGGACACAGGAACACACAAACATCCTACGTTCACTACAAGAAGACATGATAGCTTCAAAACACTTACAGGCACGCGTAAATGTACGCAACCTAGTGATCCGTGTAATAGCGGGTCAATGCGGGTACACTTACTTAACCTTCAATGAAGGCGAAACAGTACCAATTGCTTACAAATCACACCTGTACACAAGCGCAGAAATGCGTTTCACTTCAACAGAAAAAATACTGACAGCAGTTCAGACCGCTGTAGCAAGAGAAAGAGACCTGGCTCAGGGAAAACGCATAATAGTCGTGACCCCAGTACCAGCTTTAGAAGCTGTTACAAAGGCTAGCATTCCAAATGCTAAAACCTTACATCCGAGATGGATACAATGGGCTAATTCTCTTACTGCAAAGGACGTTGAATACAGATTTGACACAAGTCTAAAAACGCAAGCATTTCTGCAATACGAACAAGAATATCCTCTACCTAATGAAATATTGCCTCTCGATCAGTATGGAATATATTATCTCCTGACGGATCTGCTCAACCGGCCATAGGGAGTAAGCAACAATATAGTGCAGCATGTGCATTCGTTAAAGGTCTCATGCGGGATGGAAAGTTCCATCCGAGTTGCACCAAAACGCAATCTCTAGGAGACTGCACAGCTCAGTTGGCAGAGTTAAAAGCACTGATACTGGCACTTGTAAATACGGATCACGAATTCCCCACACTAATTGTGTGTGATTCCTTTTACTGTGTCCAGTCATACAATGAATATTTATATCAATGGGAACAGAACGGGGTTAAAGAAGCAAAAGGTGGCACAATTAAGCATAAAATGCTATGGGAACAGGTAGTTGAGTTGAAGAACGAACTACCACGGGCTCACGTGATTCATACACTGAGTCATCAGTGTGATGGCATTCACGTTGAAGGGAATTCATTGGCTGATGAAGCCGCAAAGGGGGCTGTATGCACAGCTTCCGTTGCTTCTATCACTCGTTCAAAAACGAGGATAGACGGTGAGATTATGGTCGCTGTCATTGCTTCAAGCAAAAACAGCTGAGCAGTACCAAAGAAATTTCCACTCAAGCACTCCTACAAGTTAGATGCGAACAACATTCCATATGCTAAGATTCCTGGAGTGGGGGAGAGAGTAATACTAAATATGGACCGTATGTTAGGTTTAATTCTAGCAGCACACGAGGGTTTGGGCTCTGCACATACAGGCGTTACAGCGACTATTTCATTGTTGAAACAGCGCTATTGGTGGCCCGGTCTAACAAAGCAAACTAAAGACTATGTCTTGAAATGCAACATCTGCCAACAGATGAAAGGTTCCACCAGAACACGCCCGGTGCAGATACCATTACTAATATCTGACAAACCTCTTGCATGCGTGTATCTGGACCACTGCGGCCCCTTACAATATGATGGGGCTTACAAGTATATCATGGTTGCAGTGGATTCCTGCTCAAGATTCCTATGGGTTTGGCCTCAGTGCTCGCCTGATGCTCGAACTGTTATAAAAGATTTGCGAGTCTTTATCGGGACATACGCAGTTGGCACGTTACATTCTGACCGTGGCCCGGCGTTTAGCTCTTGGACTTACAAAGAGGCCATGAAAAGTATGTGCGTTGCACTGCGGTACTCCTCTCCGTACCATCTTGAGGGAGATTCGGTTGTGGAGAGGAAAAACCGGGACTTAAAGCAATCTTTAACAGCTAGGTTATTAGGCAAGGGCGGTAGTTGGGCCAATCACCTTTATGGGGTACAAAGAGCACTCAATAACCAGCCAAGAAATTCTCTAGGGGGTGTCACTCCATATGAGATCCTATTTGGGACGAGAATGCGGGTACCTGATCTTGATTATGAAGGAGCAGTGGCGGATGAGAAACCATTTGATATCCATAATCGTTTGGCTGTTTTACAGGATCTAAATGAATCCAGGAAACAACAAAGCAACGTTGTCCAGAAACAGACCGCCACTGGGGAAGTCAAGGCAAACACGGCAAGACCTGTCTGGATCCCAAAAATCGGGGATCTGGTCAGAGAGAAAATAGCGGACAAAAAAAAATTTGGACCATCATACAGAAAGCCTGTACCTGTCCTAGCAGTTCAAGGAACAAGAACTGTACTTTTGCCGCCTCTTGCTGGAAAAAAGGAGAAAACATTTGTCTCAATCGACTTAATCAATCCACACTATGTGTCCGATACTGAACAGTAGGCCTTGTGGACTCTACAGTAGCAGACACCCTCCTCTAGCTACCATCCAAGAAGTTCAAACAGAAAGACTCATCACGTTTGAAGAGCCTCCTGTGCGGAATGAAGGACTAAGCAACAATGCTATGGAACCCGTTCCCCTTGAACCAGAAGTTCAACTTCAAAATCAAACTCAAAACAACACACAAGTTGCAATCAGCCCAAATACAGACGTATACGTCAACATGCCTCAACAAGAGCAAAATGAGATTTCAACAAATCCCGACGCAATTCCTACAATTGATCGAACTGCTTCTGGCTACTTCATGAACTTTGATACGTTTTCTTTGGATCCAAGTGAACCTGAAACGACGCCAGCCCAAAAATCGCTCAAACAGCAAGCTAAAGACTTTCTGAACTTTCTCAAAAAGACTTACCTGGTATCACCTTGGTTAGAACTTTGGGTAATTACTGGGATTCTATTTTTTCTTTTCTGGCTAGGCTTAGTTATAACTTTTAGCATGCTTATTAATGGACGATACCTACAACAAAGCTCTACAGCCCAAAAAGTTAATTTGATTTTAAAACCACATCAATCTTCACATTGTGAACAAAGAGACTTGTCAACAGTGAACATCACAGCAGTTCCTATACCGGACGGTATAGTCTGGGGCAAAGTTGATTGTGATATATTTGGTCCGACTGAACTTTTAAAACTTTCACATGTATTTAAAATTTCATTACGTGATATCATTACCTCCAGTACATTTTCTGATGATTGTGACTCTGAAACTGTTAATAACTTGTTGTCTGATTTAGAAAAAACTGCCGCATTTCCGAACACTGAAATGTTAGAAGGTAATTCAGACTATGACGCTTTGTACTGTTACCAACATTATGGTCATCATTTCCTACACAAATCTATTTCGCCTAGAAATGTTTTTGAATACCACCAGTGGGAACATTGCCCTACACCACCAAAAAGTAGTTTGCATACATTTGACAGAAATGTTCATATTTTCAGGTTTTAACACCACTGACCCGACGTCATTTTATTATAAAGTTACACCAACATCAGCACTGAAAATTATGTTAATAAACACCAAACAGATATACTCTGCTTCCTTTATTGCCCAATTGTCTGAACAAGGTTTTGACCTATGGAAGGACACAATAGACTTAAAATCAGTCTGGGGTTCTAGGGTCTGGCAAGTCCAGGGAACAGAAGCGCTATTTAGAGCATGCCTCATTCCACAGCAGATGATATTTCTAAATGACACTGTGCAACAGACATCCTGTCTTGGACTAGCCAAGAACAAGGACCTGAACACACCTCGATTTCCAACACCATCTCAGATGGAATGGGTGGCAAAATTCGACTTCAAAAGAAGGGGCAACAATAGATGACATTTTACAGTACAATAGAACAGACCCTTATTGGAAAAAATGGGTGGTTTGGCCCTTAGACACGAACGAATGTCAGAAACGATTCTTGGGTATTACTGAAGGGTACAGTATCCACAGGCCAGACCCACGTTATGTACAAATAGAACATCCAGGGGTAGTAACATCCTACAGTGTTGGGAAGTTGTGCCTTGATTGGCTAGAAACCTCAACACTCACAGAAGTAAAACAACACTTAGCCTTACTCTCTCTAGACATGGATCTTAGGGATTTTTTACTAGGTCCCAGGAAACCTCGAAAGAAACGTTTATATATGCTGGCATTTATGCTGCCTATAATGAAAACTGGAAAATATCCCAACAAGAGGCCGCAGTGAGAATACGGGAAATAGACTGTATTAACTTGGAGAAATCTCTAGCAGTGGTAGACAACGGGTTAACAACTTTGACCTCTAGGATATATTCCTTAGGCAACATTGTATCTTCTGCGATAGACATACTGGAACAAGATTTAGCCATATTACAATCCGGGCAATCTCAGTTACGTTCTGTTATGTTATTGAGCTGGACGCTGCAATCTTTGCACGCAGGCTATGCCCCTTGGAGTTATATCAACAGTACGTCTCTGTTTTCTGAATATAATCTAACAGATAAACAGATGGAAATGGCACAAAGGGGAGCAAAATATACAATGCTGCGTATTGAAAAACTGAACAAGTTACCATTCACGGTAGCGGAATCTCCGTCTACGGAAGGGCTTATCCATGGCCACATCACTCTACCGGTCACTACTTTTCAGTTTCAATATTGCCTTGAGCAAAGGCAGGCGGGCAAATATGAAAAGACGGGTAAGGAATACATTAAGGAATTTTGAGAGTTACCATACAGATTTCGATGCCGGAGTGGGGATCGAGAAGTGTTTCTAAGCGGTACAAACTGCAAGAGCGCTCTAAGCGGTTCTCTCATGTGCCAGGACATTAAATTGCACGGAGCTTGTAATGGGTCGCTGGCAAACTTGTCCTGCCACATGAAAAGGACTCCAGCAGCAGTGATTAAACCGGTATGCGAGCTGCTCTCGAATGGGAGTTACTTGATGCTGAACGATCAAGGTTGCTGGGGGATGATTCCGGGCATTGCCTATCTGGTCACTGTGAACTCCAGGGTTACTTGCTGTATGCAAGTATTGTTTCCCCCAACAAGTACAGTCAAGGAGGCACCTTTATGGCCTTCGTTGAATGTTTCCTTTATACAATGTGATACTTTGAGCAGACTGAAAGCCATGCTTTTGCAGCAACCCATACCCTTAACCTCCGCTCGAGAGACCTTTGATCTTCAAATCGCAAGGACCTCGACTGAGATACAGGCACTTATATGTACAAACTGCCCCTTTCATTTCACAGAAATGGTGGGTTGTATCTTTAACATGTCGGATACGAGTGGTATTGTTCACCTATTTAAGACCATAGGGTCAGGATTTCTAAGCACCTTTCAGACAATCCTCGGAGTTATTCCAAATTTTATACACTCCGTATTGGGAAGCGTTTTTGGAGGTCTTCCGCTGATCCTGCTTTCTATCGCAGGGATCCTGATTGTCATTTTTCTGCTCTGCAATGGACGGCCCAATTACCAACAAGATGGCAAAAGCGCTCCTGGAGCGCAAATACCGTGAACGCATGGTACAACATCTAGGCACACCTCGCCTAAGGGAACTAAGTGCCTCTTGGTTCCTATCGTTTAGACCGGTCTGGATGGACTGCATCTTACCTGTTCTTCGATGCCTGTTTTGCGGTCAAGAATGCATGTTGAACCTCTGTCTGACACTTGCAATGGACAAGCCTGCAGACTTGAATACCCGGCTGGAACCCCTGAGGGCCCACGCTCGGTAATGACCCCAGCGTATTCCCATCTTGATGGCTGCATTCCTCGAGAATCTGCAGGGACCATTTACAACTGGGTTGAGCATCAGCTCCACCACTAGCACCGAGGTATTGACTACAGCACTGGCTGCCTCTACACCAGCTATTGGCAGTACTGAATATCATCTGTGCTCCATTGACATACTTTGCGAGGTGTTACAAGGACCGTCCCCTGCAGCAGCAAGCAACGATGATGTTGCATCTCCCAGCCAGGACACTTAGGGGCCGATTCCGATCTCGGTCGGAGGCGCACCCAATACCATTCGGTCGGGAAAAAAGCCATGCGAATGCCTGTTTCCCGACCGATCCGTACATCATACCGAAGGAGTAAGTACGATGCGCACAACAGCACAGAATCCGGCCGAGTCGTACTCACCCAATCCAGGTCCTGTTCTCCGACCGAGGAGAATCCAGAAACGCAGAATCGAGTCGCACGGAAGGGAAAATGCAGCCCCGTCCGGCCGGACAAGTACGATGCGCTTCCCGTACGCGCCGAACCCGTCGCTACGTCCGGCACGTCAAAGCTTCTGGGAGAGGCGCACATAAGCTCCGATTCACGCCACAACACGATCCATGGCTACGAGGCGAACACGCCAGCGACGAGGACGACGCGAAGCAATGAGAAAGACGAACGACACGAACCAACCATGAATCCCTTCGTCCCGATCCTACCAATATTCTACATTTACCACCGGAACAGGCACGGACGCGTACGGCGCAGAAGGTAAGTCAGACACCAACCACAAAAACATACAACACGTACACGACACATCACACACAAACAGAGGGATGCAGAATTTACTTACACCAGCCACAGCAGCACCATAGGGGCGGGATGCCCATCACCAATGCCACATAAGCACACAGGGGCCTGGATGCGCACCACCACTACCACCCCTACCCAGGGGGGCTGGATGCCTACCACAACTACCACCCTTAGCCACGGGGGTGCCAGATGCCCACCACCACTACCACCCTTACCCAGGGGGGGCTGGATGCCTACCACTACTATCACCCTTAGCCAGGGGGCTGGATGCCTACCACTACTTTCACCCTAAGCCAGGGGGTGCCAGATGCCTACCACTACTACCACCCTTAGCCAGGGGGTGCCAGATGCCCACCACTACTACCACCCTTACCCAGGGGGGCTGGATAACTACCACTACTACCACCCTTACCCAGGGGGCTGGATGCCTACCACTACTATCACCCTAAGCCAGGGGGTGCCAGATGCCTACCACTACTACCACCCTTAGCCAGGGGGTGCCAGATGGCCACCACTACTACCACCCTTACCCAGGGGGGGCTGGATAACTACCACTACTACCACCCTTACCCAGGGGGGCTGGATGCCTACCACTACTATCACCCTAAGCCAGGGGGCTGGATGCCTACCACTACTACCACCCTTAGCCAGGGGGCTGGATGCCCACCACTACTACCACCCTTACCCTGGGGGGCTGGATGCCTACCACTACTATCACCCTAAGCCAGGGGTGCCAGATGCCTACCACTACTATCACCCTAAGCCAGGGGGTGCCAGATGCCTACCACTACTACCACCCTTAGCCAGGGGGTGCCAGATGCCCACCACTACTACCACCCTTACCCAGGGGGACTTGATAACTACCACTACTACCACCCTTAGCCAGGGGGTGCCAGATGCCCACCACTACTACCACCCTTACCCAGGGGGGCTGGATGCCTACCACTACTATCACCCTAAGCCAGGGGGGCTGGATGCCTACCACTACTACCACCCTTAGCCAGGGGGGTGCCAGATGCCTACCACTACTACCACCCTTACCCAGGGGGGGCTGGATAACTACCACTACTACCACCCTTAACCAGGGGGGCTGGATGCCTACCACTACTACCACCCTTACCCAGGGGGGGCTGGATGCCTACCACTACTATCACCCTAAGCCAGGGGGGTGCCAGATGCCTACCACTACTACCACCCTTAGCCAGGGGGTGCCAGATGGCCACCACTACTACCACCCTTACCCAGGGGGGCTGGATAACTACCACTACTACCACCCTTACCCAGGGGGCTGGATGCCTACCACTACTATCACCCTAAGCCAGGGGGCTGGATGCCTACCACTACTACCACCCTTAGCCAGGGGGCTGGATGCCCACCACTACTACCACCCTTACCCAGGGGGGCTGGATGCCTACCACTACTATCACCCTAAGCCAGGGGGTGCCAGATGCCTACCACTACTATCACCCTAAGCCAGGGGGTGCCAGATGCCTACCACTACTACCACCCTTAGCCAGGGGGTGCCAGATGCCCACCACTACTACCACCCTTACCCAGGGGGGCTTGATAACTACCACTACTATCACCCTAAGCCAGGGGGTGCCAGATGCCCACCACTACTACCACCCTTACCCAGGGGGGCTGGATGCCTACCACTACTACCACCCTTAGCCAGGGGGTGCCAGATGCCCACCACTACTACCACCCTTACCCAGGGGGGCTTGATAACTACCACTACTATCACCCTAAGCCAGGGGGGTGCCAGATGCCCACCACTACTACCACCCTTACCCAGGGGGGCTGGATGCCTACCACTACTACCACCCTTAGCCATGGGGGTGCCAGATGCCCACCACCACTACCACCCTTACCCAGGGGGGGCTGGATGCCTACCACTACTATCACCTCTACCCATGGGGAGCTGGATGCCTACCACCAACACCACCCCCACTCATAGGATGGACAATGCATGACACAACCAGCACACCACAACCTAGGGAATGCAAGAAAAAGACATCCCCCCAACACCATGACAAGCGTGTGTAGACTGTGTCAAATGCCTACAACACTGAACATGACTTTGAACATACAATGTGACCCCCTATCACATGTGCCACACATATATGTGTGTGGCCCCCACAATGCAAGCAGGCCATGACCAATGTGGCAATGGGGTCCAAACCCCCATCATCACAGTGACCAAAAGGTAAGTGTTGTGGGTCCATAGCTGAAGCACATTTTGAACATTGTGGCAATGGGGTCCAAACCCCCATCATCACAGTGACCAAAATGTAAGTGTGGGGTCCATAGCTGAAGCACATTTTGAACATTGTGGCAATGGGGTCCAAACCCCCATCATCACAGTGACCAAAATGTAAGTGTGGGGTCCATAGCTGAATCACATTTCAAACATTGTGGCAATGGGGTCCAAACCCCCATCATCACAGTGACCAAAAGGTAAGTGTGGGGTCCATATCTGAAGCACATTTTGAACATTGTGGCAATGGGGTCCAAACCCCCATCATCACAGTGACCAAAAGGTAAGTGTGCGGTCCATAGCTGAAGCACATTTTGAACATTGTGGCAATGGGGTCCAAACCCCCATCATCACAGTGACCAAAATGTAAGTGTTGACAAAGAAAAAACTGCAACTGCCAAACTGCATGGATGATTCCTGGTCACAGAACATAAAACACATCAGTGGCAAAGCAGTGCATGTGTCCCATTGCAACATAGATTGGGGGAGGCAAATACTGCAGTGCAAATAAGACATACCTTTGGCCATGTGCAGACAAACAACACCCATGGGGGCTGACACAGTCAACATTCATCAATGACACAATGACAGAAGTGACCATCAGAATGCAGACCCACATATTTGCACCAATGGGCACACAAATGCAGATACCCTGTGGAGACTGTAGATGTGAGGTGAACATATACCATACCATGGCAGCAATGGGACACACAAACCATGATCATTGTGCTGACTGATGACCTAGGAGTCCCAGGGACAGCAGGGGAAACCCACCAAACTACATACAGCCAATGGCACACCTAAGATATGCCAATGCAGTGGTGCAGATGCACAAACACAAACAGGCAGACCAACACTGCACATCAAACACAACAGGTGAGGGGGGTGCCAGTGTCCCCAGGCAACCACACAACACATGAGGAGGCCTGAATACCAATCATACAGATGTGCATACAGTGCCACACAAAGGTAACTCATGGATCCAAATCCCCTATGTGGGCAATCAGGCATTGTCAGATGAGAGGGAGCACAAATCACACATGTCACACAGGCACGTAGGAACAGCAACTGACACAGCAAGACACAGACACACCACAGCACTACCCCCAGGGCCCCCACAATGTGGTGACCCTGGGCTGCATTACAATCCCACTGTGATGACAAAGCTAAATGTCGTTCACACTGTGAACCACAGTCATGTGTCCTGAGCAACAAACTACCATCACACCTACACAAGCACAAATCAATCAGCACGGCCAGTAAGCCAAGGACAACATGGAGGCAGGGGTCTAGCCGGGCAACAACTCTCATCTGCACACACTCAACACCACACACCTCGACCTCCAACAATGTGCAGCAGTGAAGCACACATGCACTGGTGACATTGCACATGCACCCATGACAATTCCAGGGTGGTGGGTGGGAACCAAGGTGCAGAAACACATCACACATGGCCACTCAACAAGACTCCTGAATGTCTGACACACTGCACACTACGCTGTACATGGACATGACGGCAATACCACACCAACCAATGGGATCCCAGCCACAGTCACACACCAATGAAGAAGCCAAGGTCACCCACAAAGAACACACATAGACAACAACCAACATTGCAGCCCGGACCCTGAGGAGTGCCAGCAGTCACACACACAACATGTCACAATCACTGAAAGATAACACAAACTGGAAATCACATGACAGGTGCAAACAACAAGTGCCAAGGGGAAACCTGACTGTGACCCATCTGCGTCTGCACACAAACTCAGCCCTGACAGCAAACACACCTATGGGTGACACCCTGATGACCAGTAATGTGCCATGCACCCACATCACAGAGAACCCAGGGAGAAGACTTTGGGGGAACATAGGTCAACCCAGCAAGCATCACAAACAGGTACAACACTAGGGATCACAGCATGCACAGCAAAACGGAAGTGAACACACAGACATGCTCATACAACACACACATTGGACGCAGGCAATGTCACAGGAGTACACACTGCCATGAGGGGACTCCACTCCTGTGTGAGGAAAGCTGTGCCATATGTTGCCTCAGTAGGGCCCCATCATGTCAGCTGAGCACTTGGTCACACAATCAACAATTAGCACCAAATGAAGGCTCCTGTCACATCAGCCTGGTCATGGAAGTGCCAACGAAATCATCAGCACAGATCCAACACACTTGTATAGCAATGTTGCACTGACAACACAGATGAGTCCTTCCCCATTGATGCCCAAACCTGCATGTCCAGTGGAGATGGCCACACGGTCAGGGAAGTAGACAAATTGAACAATGGCAGGCACAACAGATGTGCAGGGGTGGAAGCCACAGATGTGAAATTGCTAATGTAAGTAGGAAATCCCATTGCCAAATACTGAACACATGACACCCTCAGATGCTGCTATGGATGACATGGATACACCACAGGATAGGACACATTCCCCCTGGACCACATGTGTTCCTGCACAGTAACACTTCATTATCATGAGACCAAATATCACCATCACTGCAGCAAGGGCATGGTTAGCATCATCAACAACATGTACATCAGAAGCATAAGCACTAGAGAACAGAAAGTTGCTTTATTCAGCATATGTGTGTTTAAAAGTGAAAGTCCAGAAAAAACACAAAGGCCAATGGCCAGTCCATTGTCAAAGTCCAAACAGGGTGACAGTGGCAGATGTCACCCTACGCATGCCTGCACTCCACAAAACCAGGGAAAATCCACTAGGAGGGGCCTACAGGGGGGCAGGCCAGGCACCGCAGGGACAGGATCAGGGCTCACCAGGAGGAAGCAGGGAAGGGGTGGTGGCTGCTGGAGAGCCACTGACAACTGCAGTGGAGGTGTCTGACATGGTGTGTGCCGGCACAACTGGGGGGCATGACTCAGATGTTGTGGGTGCCGGCACGACTGCAGTGGACCCTGCAGATGGAGTGGACAGGTCCGCCACTGCAGTGCCCAAGTCAGACAGGGTGGTAGTGGACTCCACTGCAGTGCCTACCACCAGGGGAGGAGAATGGGGAACAGGCAAGGTGGGCTGGACAGAGGGGGAGGACACCCTCACCACATCAGTGGCACAGACAAGCGCAGCGGGGGTGTGGTGCCGGGAGAGCAAGTGGCAGGGGGAGAAGGCTGGATCCTCTTGGGGATGGTATATCTGTGGGTGGGGGAACCTGGGGCAGGGTGTGTTGGGGGCACCTGTGGAGTGGGGGCCTGAGGGATGGAGGAAGGAGACCTGGTGCCTGAGCTGCAGGGCGGCGGCGGGGTCTTGCTCTTACGACTCCGGGGGGGACTTGCGGGTGGGGGCCTCAGTCTGTCTGCGCCTGGGGGAGAGTGTCCGGGGACGAGGGGCACTCTGCTCCGTGTGGGTGGGCTTCCTCTTCCCCCTGAATGCTGTATCAGCTGGATCGGAGGGGAAGAGGCCGAGGTCACTGAGGAAGAGCCGCTGGGTCTTTGGGGTTGCAGGTGAGGCAAGGGAGGGTGCTTTGGAGGGAGAGGCAACTGAGGACTGCGCAGTGCTCGTGGATGCGTGTGTGTGTTCCAGGGCCCCATCCCCTGTGAGTCTGGTTTCAGTCCCCTGACTGTGCGTGCGTGTGCGTTTTGTTTGTGGCGTGTGTGTCTGTGTGCTGGACGTGTGTGTGCTGGTGTGTGCCTGTGCCGGTGTGTGTGTGCTTGGGACGGGTAAGGTGCTGGGGAGTGTGGATGGAGCAGAGGCAGGAGGGGTGAGGGACTGTCTGAGGAGGGACACTGCTGCCGTCAGGGAGGAGCCCATGGACCTATTGCCCCTCTGTAGGTCAGACATGCCCGATGAGATGCCCTCCATGAACGACACCAGCTGAGTCAACAGAGCGGTGTGCGCATGGAGGACACTCAGCATGGCTGTCTGCCCTACATGGAGCTGGCGAAGGAGGTACACAGACTCCTCACTCAGGGCAGCAGGGGACACAGGGGCAGGGGTGCAGTGCCTGGCCCAAAGGAGACACGCTCCCGAACATGGGAGCCTCCACGGACCTGGGGAATGGGAGCCGATGGGAGGGCGGTGGTGGTGCTGGTGGTGGTGGGGACAGCAACACTAGCTGGGGTGTGGTGGCTGCTGACACCCGCCTCCATAAGGGAGTCATCCTCCGAGCCGCTGTGGTCCTCAGCTGAGGTGGATGCTGCTGAGGACTCCTCGGTGTGGCTCCCCTCGCCCTCCGTGCCACTGGGTCCCTCCGACCACTCCTCGGCTGTTGACCCAGTCTGGCTCTCCGGCTCCTCCTGGTCCGTGGAGCTGTCCCCTTCCGTGGCCGTGGATGTATCTGCAAACAATGGGGAAACAGACAGACATCAGTCACCTGCACCAAACGCACACACCACTGTGAGCACAGCACATTACAGAGCAAGCCCTGGCATCATTAGTTGAACATTGCTAAAAGTGCCCTAACTGAACAGGAGAAGCCAATTGTCAGTCTGATGCCAACCATGGCACTCACATCCCACATGGCCTTGCACCCATCTGTCTGGTGTCTGTTGGATAGCAACACCCCAGTGTGGACACATGCACCAACTACACAGTAGTTGGACAGTGCAGAGGACACGGTGTAGCATGTGGACATGCACACATCACAACTCTTGCCACTGAGTCAGTACAGGTTTCCGGATGAAAGGGATGCCCAGAGTAAAATAGGAAATGCATGTGATGCATACCAGTGACAGACACCATGATGCACCCATGTCCTGATAGCCATCTCCACAATGGTGTGCATGTAGCACATGTCACTCCCCTGCAGGATCACCAATAAGTAGACACATGCCATGGCGGAGGCATGACTGCTAAGTCATACATCACTGTCTCAGTGATGTATGACTTGGCAGCCAGACAACAACACTCTGCACTGTCTCACAATAGTAGGTCATGGGGAATGCAAGTCCTGGAGCTGCACAAGTGCACATGTACATCCCCCACACAACACATCATCTTAACCCTCATCTGTCCAGGTCATACCGATAGGACATATGGGAGACCTGTGACACTACCCTCTGAACCTGAGCCCCTCACAATCTGCTGTGAATGGGAAACAGCTGCCTGAACTTCACATTCGCATACCCCAGTCTGCACGGGCAGCTGATCAAACACCTATGTGACACACAAGTATCGTCTCCTATGGTCACATCTCCAGTGGCATGCTGAGCCCCTACCGAGAAACACCCCAGCAGTCCTGGCAACAAATCCACAGCACACTGACACAGAGGCAGACACCTGAGGGGTCAAATCACTGCGCACACCGTGTCAGCTGATACCCGGGAGTGGGAGTACAGGTGTATTGGATGGGCTGGAGTAGGCATGACTGTCCTGCCCCACATGAATGAGGGATGAGCCCTGGACAGTGGATAGCTGGCTATGTATGTGTGACACACGTAATCTGCACACTCCTGGGGCCCAAACATTGTTCCCACCCACTGCATGGGTGTGTGCCAGATACCCCAGGCACATGTGGTGGCTCAGCTCAGCAAGTGGACTGCATATCAAAGCAACACGCAGATTACATGTCCAAACACAGGCATTGTGTGAACAATGGACCCACCCATGATGCCCACAACAGAGTTAGGGAAACAGATGCTGTCCCCCACCTTGAGTGAAGCAAACTGCAAGGACACAGTCCCAAGTGACACAATTCCCTGAATGTAAGGGCCACACCTGGGTATCAGATGAGGAGTGGGCAGTGCACAATAGAGGGACATGGCTCCTGGACAACATGACTGCTGTACTGTGGCAGTTGAACCAGGCCAGAGGAGGGCACATAGCATGTAATACAGAGTTCACAGTGCAGTCTTTGACTCACCCCCTCCTTGCTGCTGTCTGGCCTTCAGCTGCCCATCCAGGTCTGGAAACACCACCGCCAGGATCTGGAGCATGTGGGGGTCAGGGTCCGTGTTCCGCCCCTCCTGCGAGGAGGCGACAGCTTCAGCTGGACCCGTGCAATCCTCCGGGTCCAGCCCCAAAGGTCCTGCCACCTCTTCTGGCAGTTGCGGATCCGGCGTTTGTAGACCCCCAAGGACCGGACAGCCCGGACGATGTCCTTCCAGATCTCCTGCTTCCGATGGGCATTAACCTGTGAGGATGACAAAGTGAAAATGCCATTACTACACATGCAACATATCCGTGCATGACAACGTTGTATATACATGTCTCAATCACAGGGGCACATGATGTACACAGGCAGTGCAACGCTGCCCAGGGACATTTTGCCAGAAGTCACTACATGGTATCATTGCATGGGAAGTAAAACCTTGTTCAAATGCACTGTCACTGCACCATACCTGTCCAGTGCATGTCACTACACACTATGGGGGGTGACAACTACTCAGTGAGCCTGCTAGCCAGTGGCGGGCAGACTTTCAGCCTTGCTAGTCAGACAAAATGCACATTCAGAAAGGCAGTGCACAGAACACTCACCTGCTCCCCTGGTGTCCCATACAGCTTGCTGTACTGTGGAAGTAGGCTGTCCAGCAGGGCCTGGTTCTCCTCAAGGCTGAAGGCTGGGGCTCTCTCCACAGTATGTGCCATTGCAGGGTCCAGAGGGGGCAGAGACAGCAGCAGTGCAGTGGCAGATGTCGTCCTGGAGCATGTAGTGCAGGCAAGTGAGCTCTCAGGGGAACAGCCAGCAATATAAATGTGCTGCAAAGGCAGATACTGTCCCATGTGTCCAAAGTGATAGGTCCAAGTCATTTGCATCTTCTGAATCTGGCCAATCCATGGAATAGCAGCACCAATACACGCCCACAGCATCCTTCAAATCTTCAACTTCATGACATACATGATTTTGCAACATTGTTGTGGGTGACCAACTGAATTTCCAGCAACCGACTCGTTCGAATTTCGAAAACGCCTCCGTTGCCAGGCTAGGCCATTGACAATGGGTGCGCACCGATCGGTCCATTGCTGTTCAACGCGTACAGGGGTACAACGCGTACCCGCACACATTGAATGCAATGGGCCGGCCGGGTGCACCGATCGGTCCATTGCTGTTCAACGCGTACAGTGGTACAATGCGTACCCGCACACATTGAATGCAATGGGCCGGCCAGGCGCACCGATCGGTCCATTGCTGTTCAACGCGTACAGGGGTACAACGCGTACCCGCACACATTGAATGCAATGGGCCGGCCGGGCGCACCGATCGGTCCATTGCTGTTCAACGCGTACAGGGGTACAACGCGTACCCGCACACATTGAATGCAATTGGCCGGCCGGGCGCACCGATCGGTCCATTGCTGTTCAACGCATACAGGGGTACAACGCGTACCCGCACACATTGAATGCAATGGGCCGGCCGGGCGCACCGATTGGTCCATTGCTGTTCAACGCGTACAGGGGTACAACGCGTACCTGCACACATTGAATGCAATGGGCCGGCCGGGCGCACCGATCGGTCCATTGCTGTTCAACGCATACAGGGGTACAACGTGTACCCGCACACATTGAATGCAATTGGCCGGCCGGGCGCACCGATCGGTCCATTGCTGTTCAACGCGTACAGGGGTACAACGCGTGCACCGCACACATTGAATGCAATGGGCCGGCCGGGCGCACCGATCGGTCCATTGCTGTTCAATGCGTACAGGGGTACAACGCGTACCCGCACACATTGAATGCAATGGGCCGGCCAGGCGCACCGATCGGTCCATTGCTGTTCAACGCGTACAGGGGTACAACGCGTACCCGCACACATTGAATGCAATGGGCCGGCCGGGTGCACCGATCGGTGCATTGCGGTACAACGCGTACAGTGGTACAACGCGTACCCGCACACATTGAATGCAATGGGCCGGCCGGGTGCACCGATCGGTCCATTGCTGTTCAACGCATCCCTGTACAAGTGACTGGCATATGTCACCATGCCTGTCTCAGATGAACATATGCCAGCCACAGATAGCTCCCAGGGAGTGAGGGGCACACCTACAACACCACAGCCTGTCCAAACTGTATCATAAGGCATGTAAGGCTGCATTTCCTATTGTGTGTATGTTGGTGTACATGTTGTCCTGTGGGTGTCACCTGGGGGCAGCCACCCCCAGGCTGTGCACGTGTTCATGGGGACAGGATCCTGGGTGTTACATGTACATGACCACTGTGATGTGCAACTGTTCATATCTGTGCATGTGCCATGGTCACATTTCACGGTGGTGTATGTGTATGTCATGTCACATACCCCGTGAGTCCCATGTGGGATGGTATGTTTGAGCCAGGGTGTCCCAGTGGCACAATAGTGATGGTCCTCCACAGTCTGTGTGCATGTAGTGTTTACAATGTCTCTGATTTCATGTGCACAATGGGAGACAGTCTCCACATCCATGTTGTGTGTGCATGGACTTTGATGTTGTGCGTGTGTGTGTCACAGACGTCCATGTCTGTCCTGCAGTTCCAAGTGGAACCACTACCTGTGGGGGCCATGGTTGTTTTTCTGTGGTGTATACATGATACTCCATGTAATGCCAGTGTCCATGTGGCAATACAGGGTCCCTGGGAATGTACCTGTCGTTGAGCTGTGATGCCTGGGGCACATCTGTCCTCACATGTCACTGTGGGGGGTGATTGTAACATGGCAGCAGGAGATGGGAACTGTGACACGGCCTCATAATATCCAATGGGCAAACCTGGGACTTATTGATGCCACTTGTTGAACCGTGATGACAGATGTTGGCCATGTATGTACCATACATGTCCTTACGGAACTGCACACTTCATGTAGTTGTGCCTCATAATGATGTATGATGTGATATTGAGTGTGTTCAATGCCGCATATGTGGGGTGACCTACAATCTTGCTTTCTTCTCCTCTGCACTGCAGGGCTCCTGCTGTCCATAGACCATTCCCAGACCTGGCAACGATGGTGGAACGGGACAGCATCCGACGGTACCGCTTCACCAGGCAGCTGATTGAGGATTTGGCAGTGCAGTTGGCCCCACATTTGCAGCCTGGCCAGCCGTATCCTACAGCGCTGACCCCCAAGGTGAAGGTGATGGCAGCCCTACACTTCTTTGCCATTGGTACCTTCCAACATACTGTGGCGACTGCTGGTGGGATGTCACAGACCATGTTGAGCCGTGTGCTCCGCGATGTTTTGGAGGCAATGTTGCTATACCTGAACCGGTACATCTATTTCCCTAGACTGCAACGACTCACTGACGTGAAGAGTGACTTCTATGCCCTGCGGAGGATGCCGCATGTCATTGGCTCCATTGATGGGACACATGTGGCTTTGGTACCACCACAGGCCCAGGAGCAGGCCTACCGTAACCGCAAGCACTACCACTCGGTCAATGCACTGGTGGTGTGTCTTGCAGATATGACCATCTCACACGTGTGTGCCCGTTTCCCTGGTTCAGCACACGATGCCTTTGTGATGAGGAGTAGTCACATCCCCAGGATGATGGCACAGATGCAGAACCAGCGTGCCTGGCTTGTCGGTGTGTACTGACTTTGTGCCATTGTGTGTTATCTGATCTGTAGTATTCCGCCCACTTTTCCAAGTCAGCTAATGTGCACTTGTCTGTCCGTAGGTGACTCGGGATACCCCAACATGCCGTGGTTGCTGACACCGCTCAGGAACCCTGTGACACCAGCCCAGATGCGCTACAATGAGGCACATGGTCGGACTAGGAGAGTGATTGAGCGGACATTTGGTCTCCTGAAGAGTCGCTTCCGCTGCCTCGACAAGACAGGAGGGTCCCTCCCATATGCCCCAGCGAAGGTGTGCAAGATTATCATCGTCTGCTGCATGCTCCACAACCTGGCAGTGCGGAAGTAGTTGCCTCTCATCCAGGATGACAATGACCAACATCTGTCACCTGTGGAGGATCCTGGCCTGGACCACGATGCCAGTGATGATGATGATGATGAGGGTGATGTCCGCACACAGCTCATCACCAACTTCTTTAGCTGAATGTGAGTATCCTGAGGTGTCATGTCAATGATGTGAGTTGGCATGATATATGTAGGTGGTGCTCTGGTGCTGTTGGAGTGTGTCCATGGGCTACTTGACTGGATGTGTGTAGCGATGTGTGCTTACAGGTGGTCTGTACTCCCCAACAGTGTTGACATGCTAACTTGGTTCTGGGTGGGTATCTTGTAACATGTATTGTGCATGGGTTTTGCTGTTCTGTCCTGTTCTCCATTGCTTTTGACTGTGTGTCATTTCTGTCCTTCACAGGGTACTTTCAGATTCGTTTGGTCAACTGTGTCCACCGACGACGTGATTGTACTTCCAGGGTGGTAGCTGTTGTGTCCCTACAGGTGATGTGCGCCACACCCATGGACTTCCTTCCTTCTACAGTTGTTGACTGTGTGCCCGCTGCCAGGTGGGATTAGCTTGCATCTGTAGTGGTTACGACATGTTGCAACTGTGTAATAAACCTGTGCTTCACTTTGTGATGTGCGTTGTCTGTGGTCACACATTTGACTGCCATTTGCTTACTGCACCTGTGGGCTACTTGACTACAACTGGGAATAGGTGTGGTGTCTGTGCATTGCACCGTCTTTCCTGGCAACATCAGTGTAGGCAATGAGTCAGATGGCCTAGGTGTGTATGTGTTGTGTAGCCCTGGTGGTGTGTCTCCCTCATATGTGTCACATTGCCTTTACTCACATGCCTGTGTTGTACTTGCTGTTGCAGTCCGCATACACAGTGTAATTTTGCAGTTCATCATCCCCATGACAGCACCCACATTGGAATCACAACAGAGGCAAGTATGGTGTATTAGTGTGTTTATTGTGATACATTTGTGTGAATAGTGCATAGGATTGTTAGTGCTGTACATTTATATTGCAATCAGAAGTTCCTAGGTGAATTGAAAGTCCTGGTAGACAAAATCCCCAGTATCGGGGCCACAGTTGTCTGAGACATTGGTCCAACTTGTACTCCCCATGTCATGTGTGGGAGTTGTGTTGCCGTCAACAGGGTGAACAGTTTGTGCACAAAGGTGAACATCCAGAACAGGTTCAGGCTTCCTGGGGGTTGCACTTGGCCACCGGCCTCTCACTTGCCCCTCCTCGGACGACCCCTCTTCTTTGGGGGGGGCCCTCAAGTACAGGCTGCTGCGGTGCAGGGGACTCTCCGCCAGAGTCATCCTCCCTCCCTGTGGCAGTTGCAGTTTGTTCAGCACCAGATGTTGTTGGCACACAGGGAGGTGTAGACTGGTTACTGTTCATCTGGCGGAGGCATTGTAATATGTCCCTGTGCACCGCCGTCATCTCTTGCAGTGCATCCCACTTGGACTCCACACGGGACATGTGAGAGTCCAAGCGGGCATGATGGGCAGCCTGCTGCTGTTTCATGTCTCTGAGGAGCCCCACTACCTGGCTGAGATCTCCGGTGCTGGACTGGTACGCATCGGCTATGCGTACCAGTTGTGGGTCGTCATGCACACCAGACACCTCTGCAAGCAGCGACCTCTGTCTCCCACCCTCCCACCACCCCTGCCGACATGTGCAGTGCGTGCAGCGGCACGCACAGATGACCCTGGTCCCCCTTGGGTGTTGGTGGTGGTGTCCATGGCCCCACGTTGGTCCAGGGTCCCTGTGCTGGTGGTGCTCCTTGTTCTGTCCATGTCGGCAGGGATGGTATTTGTGGTGACAGTCGTTGGAGGGGTGGGTGCAGGGGGTGCAGCTGGTGGTCCTGCTGGTGCTGCAGCTGGTGGTCCTGCTGGTGCTGCATGTTGACTTGCACCAGAGGTGCCAGGTTGGTCTTCTTCGTCCGAGGAGGGCAGAGGCTGTACGACACCAGTGAGCTCTGTATCCTCTTGAGCTAGGGACTGGGACTCCTCAGCGTCTGCTGCTGTGTCCCCATCATCACCTGTTTTTGGGAGACACACACAATGTATGTTATGTTTCTGCAGGCATCAATGGTTGACACACCTGACAGTTGTGACTGTGCCTCTGGGTGCGGGCCTGTACATTGCATTGTCCTAAGTTGTCACAGTCAGGGGTTGATATTGGTGTAGCACATTGTCCTGCATTATTTGGGCATTTCTATGTATTTGTTGGGGTGTGAACATGGTCTGCATTGGTTGTATTTGGTTTACAGCCGGCCCTCCTTCCCACCCAGCCAGTCAGTTATCCCACCATGGACTGTGCTTGCATTGCAGGGAGTGAAAGTTGTCTTTCAGGATGTCAGTCAGTGGTGTCCTGCTGTTGGTTGTTGCACAGTTGCCAGCAGGGCCTTGTGCTCCCCACAGCAGTAGCCAGTGTCAGCCATCTTGTCAGTTGTTTTCCACTACCTGTGATGTGAGCATGGTTCAGGGTGGTGTTGATGGGACAGTTGTGGGGATGAGCTATGTCTGTGACTATGACTCCCATCATGCTATTGCCTCCACCCCACTTCCCAGCATTCCCATACTTACTTGCTTTTGTGGGGAGTTCAGTGTGTGTGGGTGTGAGAGCAATGGCAAGATGGCTGACAGTGGTGTCCTGCTGTTGGTTGGTGTGCAGTTCCCAGCATGCCCTTGTGCTCCCCACGACACAGCAACAGTGTCAGACATCTTTGATGGGCCTTTCCACTCTCTGTGGGATGAGCATGCGTGAGTGTGAGCTTGCTGGGCCATGTGGTGGGGGATGTAGAGCTGTGACTATGACTCCCATCATGCTATTGCCTCCACCCCCCTTCCCAGTATGCCCATCCTTCCTTCCTTTTGACTCTGCTTCCCTGTGGGGTGGGCTGCCTGTGCTGACAGGATGGCTGGGAGTGTTGTCCTGGCAGTTGTTTGGCTAAACGTCCAAAGAGTGTCCCTGTGCTTCACACAACATAACCCAGGGTGGAGGTTCTTTGTGGGATCTTGAGTTAGGATGTGTGGCATTGCATTCTCCCAGGTGGGTTATGTGGAGTATGTGTTGAGGGGGTGTGTGAGGGGAGGTGCTTGTGACTATGGTCAGTGCTGCAAGTCCTCCTTCCCACCCAGCCAGATATCCCACCATGGAACGTGCTTGCATTGCAGGGAGTGAAAGTTGTCTTTCAGGATGTCAGTCAGTGGTGTCCTGCTGTTGGTTGTTGCACAGTTGCCAGCAGGGCCTTGTGCTCCCCACAGCAGTAGCCAGTGTCAGCCATCTTGTCAGTTGTTTTCCACACCCTGTGATGTGAGCATGGTTCAGGGTGGTGTTGATGGGACAGTTGTGGGGGTAAGCTATGTCTGTGAGTATGACTCCCATCATGCTATTGCCTCCACCCCACTTCCCAGCATTCCCATACTTACTTGCTTTTGTGGGGAGTTCAGTGTGTGTGGGTGTGAGAGCAATGGCAAGATGGCTGACAGTGGTGTCCTGCTGTTGGTTGGTGTGCAGTTCCCAGCATGCCCTTGTGCTCCCCACGACACAGCAACAGTGTCAGACATCTTTGATGGGCCTTTCCACTCTCTGTGGGATGTGCATGCGTGAGTGTGAGCTTGCTGGGCCATGTGGTGGGGGATGTAGAGCTGTGACTACGACTCCCATCATGCTATTGCCTCCACCCCCCTTCCCAGCATGCCCATCCTTCCTTCCTTTTGACTCTGCTTCCCTGTGGGGTGGGCTGCCTGTGCTGACAGGATGGCTGGGAGTGTTGTCCTGGCAGTTGTTTGACTAAAAGTCCAAAGAGTGTCCCTGTGCTTCACACAACATAACCCAGGTTGGAGGTTCTTTGTGGGATCTTGAGTTAGGGTGTGAGGCATTGCATTCTCCCAGGTGGGTTATGTGGAGTATGTGTTGAGGGGGTGTGTGAGGGGAGGTGCTTGTGACTATGGTCAGTGCTGCAAGTCCTCCTTCCCACCCAGCCAGATATCCCACCATGGAACGTGCTTGCATTGCAGGGAGTGGAAGTTGTCTTTCAGGATGTCAGTCAGTGGTGTCCTGCTGTTTGTTGGTGCACAGTTGCCAGCAGGGCCTTGTGCTCCCCACAGCAGTAGCCAGTGTCAGCCATCTTGTCAGTCCTTATCCACTCCCTGTGATGTGAGCATGGTTCAGGGTGGTGTTGATGGGCCAGTTGTGAGGCTGAGCAATATCTGTGCCTACTACTCCCATCATGCTATTGCCTCCACCCCCCTTCCCAGCATGCCCATGCTTCCTTCCTTTTGACTATGTTTCCCTGTGGGGTGGGCTGCCTGTGCTGACAGGATGGCTGGGAGTGTTGTCCTGGCAGTTGTTTGGCTAAAAGTCCAAAGAGTGTCCCTGTGCTTCACACAACATAACCCAGGGTGGAGGTTCTTTGTGGGATCTTGAGTTAGGATGTGAGGCATTGCATTCTCCCAGGTGGGTTATGTGGAGTATGTGTTGAGGGGGTGTGTGAGGGGAGGTGCTTGTGACTATGGTCAGTGCTGCAAGTCCTCCTTCCCACCCAGCCAGATATCCCACCATGGAACGTGCTTGCATTGCAGGGAGTGGAAGTTGTCTTTCAGGATGTCAGTCAGTGGTGTCCTGCTGTTTGTTGGTGCACAGTTGCCAGCAGGGCCTTGTGCTCCCACAGCAGTAGCCAGTGTCAGCCATCTTGTCAGTCCTTATCCACTCCCTGTGATGTGAGCATGGTTCAGGGTGGTGTTGATGGGCCAGTTGTGAGGCTGAGCAATATCTGTGCCTACTACTCCCATCATGCTATTGCCTCCACCCCCTTCCCAGCATGCCCATGCTTCCTTCCTTTTGACTCTGCTTCCCTGTGGGGTGGGCTGCCTGTGCTGACAGGATGGCTGGGAGTGTTGTCCTGGCAGTTGTTTGGCTAAAAGTCCAAAGAGTGTTCCTGTTCTTCACACAACATAACCCAGGGTGGAGGTTCTTTGTGGGATCTTGAGTTAGGATGTGAGGCATTGCATTCTCCCAGGTGGGTTATGTGGAGTATGTGTTGAGGGGGTGTGTGAGGGAGGTGCTTGTGACTATGGTCAGTGCTGCAAGTCCTCCTTCCCACCCAGCCAGATATCCCACCATGGAACGTGCTTGCATTGCAGGGAGTGGAAGTTGTCTTTCAGGATGTCAGTCAGTGGTGTCCTGCTGTTTGTTGGTGCACAGTTGCCAGCAGGGCCTTGTGCTCCCCACAGCAGTAGCCAGTGTCAGCCATCTGGTCAGTCCTTATCCACTCCCTGTGATGTGAGCATGGTTCAGGGTGGTGTTGATGGGCCAGTTGTGAGGCTGAGCAATATCTGTGCCTACTACTCCCATCATGCTATTGCCTCCACCCCCTTCCCAGCATGCCCATGCTTCCTTCCTTTGACTCTGCTTCCCTGTGGGGTGGGCTGCCTGTGCTGACAGGATGGCTGGGAGTGTTGTCCTGGCAGTTGTTTGGCTAAAAGTCCCAAGAGTGTCCCTGTGCTTCACACAACATAACCCAGGATGGTGGTTCTTTGTGGGATCTTGAGTTAGGATGTGAGGCATTGCATTCTCCCAGGTGGGTTATGTGGAGTATGTGTTGAGGGGTGTGTGAGGGGAGGTGCTTGTGACTATGGTCAGTGCTGCAAGTCCTCCTTCCCACCCAGCCAGATATCCCACCATGGAACGTGCTTGCATTGCAGGGAGTGGAAGTTGTCTTTCAGGATGTCAGTCAGTGGTGTCCTGCTGTTTGTTGGTGCACAGTTGCCAGCAGGGCCTTGTGCTCCCCACAGCAGTAGCCAGTGTCAGCCATCTTGTCAGTCCTTATCCACTCCCTGTGATGTGAGCATGGTTCAGGGTGGTGTTGATGGGCCAGTTGTGAGGCTGAGCAATATCTGTGCCTACTACTTTCATCATGCTATTGCCTCCACCCCCCTTCCCAGCATGCCCAAGCTTCCTTCCTTTTGACTCTGCTTCCCTGTGGGGTGGGCTGCCTGTGCTGACAGGATGGCTGGGAGTGTTGTCCTGGCAGTTGTTTGGCTAAAAGTCCCAAGAGTGTCCCTGTGCTTCACACAACATAACCCAGGGTGGAGGTTCTTTGTGGGATCTTGAGTTAGGATGTGAGGCATTGCATTCTCCCAGGTGGGTTATGTGGAGTATGTGTTGAGGGGGTGTGTGAGGGGAGGTGCTTGTGACTATGGTCAGTGCTGCAAGTCCTCCTTCCCACCCAGCCAGATATCCCACCATGGAACGTGCTTGCATTGCAGGGAGTTGAAGTTGTCTCTCAGGATGTCAGTCAGTGGTGTCCTGCTGTTGGTTGTTGCACAGTTGCCAGCAGGGCCTTGTGCTCCCCACAGCAGTAGCCAGTGTCAGCCATCTTGTGAGTCCTTTTCCACTCCCTGTGATGTGCGCATGGTTCATGGTGGTGTTGATGGGACAGTTGTGGGGGTGAGCAATATCTGTGACTATGACTCCCATGATGCTATTGGCTACACTGACTTGCCCAGCATACACAGAATTCCTTTCTTTCAGTGGTCTTCACTGTGTGTTGGTGTTGTAGTGGTGGCTACATGTCTGGATGTGTTTGTTAGTTATATTTGTGCCACTGCCTAGCTGTAGTTGTAGTTGTGTTTGTACATGTGATGACACGGTTAAATGTAACTTTGAGATGGCATGTGTTGTGTTTATTTGACTGACATACACATTTTGGGATGATTCTGTTCTGGTTGCTGTGTAATTGCTATGAGTGCATGGTTTGACTCTCCCCTTGACAGTGATGTGTGTGTGTATTGTGGCAGAATATTGTGTACATTTGTTGTGTACTCACCAGGCTCTGGGATGTTCTCTAGTCCATAGACGCTCACTGGCGGAAGGATGGCCCGCACCTTCTCCTCCCAGGGCCTGAGGTATACTGGCTTGGCAGGAGGGCCACTGCCGGTGTATTGGCTCAGGAGGTAGTCCTTCTTGAGCAGCTCCCGTACCCTCCTGCGCACGTCATACCACCTGTTCTGGATGTCAGTCTTTGTGCGCAGACATGGTGATTGTGCGTTCACCCTGTTGATGATCCTCTCCCACATCTTGGTTTTCTGGGAGATGGGTGTCTGTTGGACCAGTGTGCCAAACAGCTGTGGCTCTACCCTGAGGATCTCGTCTACCATGTCCTCCAATTCACAATCTAGGAACTTGTGATTCTTCTTGGGGGGCATGGTGATGGGTGGTGATGGTGAGTGATGTGTGTGTTGGTGTGCAGGTGAGGGTGTGTGAGTGTGTGTTTTGCTGGGTGTATGTGAGGAAGCTATTTGTTGGTGTGCTGATGGTGTGTGGCTTGTGTGAGGGATGAGCTGTGGGTGTGTGGTTGCTGTCTGTTGAGTGCTGGCAGTAGAATAGCATTTGCAAAGGATCATGGTTGGGATTTGTGTCCTTTATATGGGTGGAGTTGTGGGTGTGTCTTTGTTCTCTGTCCCCACCCCCCCAGTATTTATTGGCTTTGTAATTGCTTGTTTGGCCTTTTTTTGTGTATTTTTCCTTAGTACTTTCTGTGCATGTTGGAAACGTTCTTGTGACCGAGTCGGACCCTGCAGTTGTCTCGTACGGTCTTCTCCGTTTCGTTCACGCTGTGTTTGTGCAGTTTTCTATGCTGCGTACGCGTCGGTCGCGTTGTTTTGTGTTACTTTGGCTCGGTTTTGTATGCGTGTCGGTCGTACGGCTTGTCCTCCGTACGACTCGGTCGTGGTTTTCGCGACTTGCATCGTACTTTGCGGTTTGGAGTTCGCGTGTACATTTCGGTTGGATTTGTTCCGGGTGCGTGTCGGTCGGTTGGATTCGCGTGTTTTTCCGGCCGGATTGCTGTTTTCCGTGCGGCTCGGTCGTTCAGCTTGGGTTCCGTACGTGTCGGTCGGATTTTGCACGCCTTGCATCGTACTTGGCGTGTCGGGCGCCACAGGTACGTGTCGGTCGGAATTAATTCCGGCTCCGAGTCGGTCGGTGCTTTTTCCGGCCCGAATCGTAATCGACCCCTTAATCTATAATTGGCTCATCGTGTGCTGGGAAAGAATTCAGTTTTTCTTTTTTTCTCCAAAACTCGACTAAATTTGGAACATTACCTTTAAAATTGACACTTTGGCTGAAAAAGCATGGCCTTTGAATGCTTGAAGTGCTTCAACTCATATAAACGAACTCAATTAGGACTTCGGCTTAAGTATCAAGCCCAAAAAAACAGATTTTTGAAGTAACAGATTTTTTATCTTTATCTTTTTTCACCTCTTAAAACTGTCTTTAAATGATTTTAAGAGAAATGTTTTTACAACACTTCATGATGTTTTAATGGTTTTAATGCGATACTACCTAATAGTGGAAATGGATCACCAGCATTTTTATCATTATTGACTGTTCGGAAGAGGAGTGGGTGTTATGTTCCATATAGGTACCCTAATATAGGCCCGGGTAACATCATACCCCTTCACCTACATTACCTCCCCTACACTACACTGTAACGGGCCTTTTAGGATTGAACCTTTACCTAGTTCTAGTCCTGGGTGCAGAAGGAGGGTTTCTCCTAACAATAGAGTCCTATACCTCCATCAATAGACTCACACAGTATGAATGAATATTCATAAGGGTTCTTAGAAACCAGGCTGGGGCTACACCACCTTCCTCCCCATATCTACGTACACGGTTCATCCCATACGTCATCCTCAAATCCAACAATGGCTAATGCAAGCAACAAAGGACAAAGGAACCCTAGATACTTTCTGTATAAATACAGCACATCTTGCTAGTGTTAGTTAGAGGGAACCGAGACTTCCAGGCCGACACACTGACCAGAGACGCTGAGACTCCTGCATGCAGACGCTCCAGCTGACAGTGGTCTGAACATCCCTCGCGTGGTGTCCAGCTCGAGACCAAGAAGGGCTCCTACATTGTCACACTTCAGGTAATGGGGTTCGACTAAATCCTAGAGGGATTCTTGGCTTCATACCTACTCACATGCTAGGCACTCTTAGGTACATCTAGATAGGCATCGTAGGAGTACGCGCTTTCTGTTATCAATGCATTTTATATTCATGTATTCATTCATGCGTATTGCAAAATGGTAGAACTGTACTATCCATTTATATTCATTGTACTGCTAATCATATATCTCTGCTACTGTCTAATGGTTGTTGCAGCTCATATATTCTACACAAGAATAACGACTGTTCAATAAACCCTTATTGAAACACCCAGGCTGTTTATTCTGTGTATCTCTGAGACAAGATAAGTGAGAACGAGTGACTGAGCGAAAAGTAGTACATTGTTTCCACGATCCTGAGGGATCAGGGTTGTCATGTTCTAAGGTTGCCAGAAACTATTCTCTCCCCGATAAGAGGAGACACTAGTGGCACTGTGAGCTAGCTTATGCAAACAGGCTAACATTTCTTGGTGGGGGTGCTCAGAATCCGTCTTTCACCAAACCCACAGGGGCATATTAACAAGGAGGCGATAGGCAATTATCGCCGCTTTAGCGTCCGTTTTCGGACGAAAAGCGGCGATAATCCTATCGCCCAATCAGCAAGGTCACGCTATCGCGTGAAACCTGCACTATCGCCCTTTCCCCAACGCCCATCCTTGCATCTCTAATGAGATGCAAGGTGGCGCCACTGGCGTACCCCAGATGGGCTACGTTGTAAATATCGCCGATGTGTACATCGCGATATTTACAAGGCAGCCCACAGGATTGTAGCAGACCTAGATTTTGGCGAAACGGCCGTTTTCGCCAAAATCTAACGTCTGCTACAATCTCGACTTACCTATGTTACACATAGGAGGTGGATCCTGCTGATACGACCCTGTGGGTCGTATCAGCAAGGTACTCGCCGTTTTCCATGGAACATCGCTGGAAAACCAGCGATGTTCCATAGAACACACGCTAACGCTAGGAAATTATCGCCATTGCGCTATGCGTTGTTAATACAACGATAGCATGGCGATAATTGCCAGCGATAGCCGGCGATAAGGAAAACTCGCTAAGAGCGGCCAGCGATAATTATCGCTGCCGCTTGATAATATGCCCCATAGTCTGTTATCCGAACGCGCAGGTCCTGTATGGGTAATATAGGAACTACACGACAATGAGTGATGTAATATGTGATGTCATCAGCAGTGCATTGTGGGGACGTGAGTTATAGTTAGCTAAGCTAACTATAATGGCTGAATTTCTCTGCTTTTCTATGAGTGAAATATCAGCCTAACTCTAACGTCCCTGAAACCTGTGGTTTTTTCTGTGAATGTATAAGGTTTTTTAAATGCTAAATCATAACTATAACTTCCCTGAAACCTGTGGTTTTTCCAGTGAAAAAAAAATATATATACATATGTATATATATATATTGCAACACTGTTTCCATTCAGGAAGTTCCTCTCGCACTCACGAATGGTTTAAAGATTCAATCCAGTCAAGTCTTCTTTAGCAGTTTTATTGTTTAGCGCGCCAGTACACCCAACGCATTTCAGTCTCAATAGAGACTTTGATCACGGGGAAAAGACATCTTGACAAGTTCAAAACAGCTTAAGTATTATATACAAACAGTATAATCTCATACTGCATAGGATACTGGGGCTCCAGTACCAGGGTAATGCAGAGAGATAGTCTAAAGGATGTTTTTATATCGTATTCTGAAATAAAAACGTTATCTGTGTCAAATAATATGGTACCATGCACTTTTGTAACAGGTGACATTCACTTTTGCACTTTAGCACTTTTTGCACTGTATGAAAATATACGCAAGGAACAACTAAGTAACACTAAACCAATGGATCTGGTATTGAGAATGATAATATGTAAAAGTTGGTGTATCACAATTTTGTATCAAAATGTATTTTCAGAACATTAAAATGTGGATGATACACCAATGGAAATCAACATCAATAATAATGATTGTAAAACATTTGTTTTTGATTGAAACATATGCAATTGTGTCCTGATATTGTAAAAACTACAATTGAAATCTTTTCCATGTTTATTGCGTAGTTTGCACATGTGGTTCTGACCACACCTGCACTAGTCACTTTAAATAACCAATGATAACGCCGAATCTATGTAATGTGATCAAGGCTCGTTTGAGGGCTGAAATGCGTTATGACGTCTTGCACGAATAAAAATTAACTGCACCATTTACCGTGGTCCGTATCCGTTTTTGTGGCAAGATTCCAGAGAGAAAAACGGTATTGTGTGGATGTTAATAGCCGATGCAGTCTCTTTTCGGCTACTGAACGGACCCCCTTTCCGATCGGGACGACACACTTGGAGAGACAAGATTTCCAGGGCAACCAGGAAGTACTTAGTGAAATCCGGAAGGAATTGTGCTGTCTGGGCCCCCCTGTGCCGGGAAACACTGCAAATCCTGCAGTGTACTGGAACGGACTGAGTCGGAGGATTCGGACGAGTCGAGAGACAACTAAGGTATGTGAAGGAGGCATTACGGGGAGGAAAGGTGTGCTGGATAGGAAGTGACGTCACATTTTTACGACGGAATACTCCTGAAATCTATTCAATTACATAATAGTGTGAAATGTCGGCTGACATAGTTCGAGAGCGAGAAGCCGCAGCATTGGAAATGTTAGATGACTGCCGGACAGTGACAATCAATGAAAAAGTACCGACACAGTTACAAACAGCCAAACGGACCCTGTAAAAGAAAAATGTAAAAGGCTGGAGAGAAAAATGCGGGCCGAACAGAGCAAGTGGTGGCAGTCCCGTTCACTGCAGAGATACTTGGATGTAGACCGGATACCGCAGGGGTTAAGGATACTCTTGGCCCCGAGCTACGAAGCCCCAAACCCATTAATGATGCGTGAATGGGCCGAATGTAATCTAGGCTGCTGGTAATTTTAGTAAAATATGCTGAAAAGGATAGGCTAAAACTGCAGGAGCAAATTGAGGCAATCAATGGGGAAATCAGCGCCATGAATCAAACAGAGGAAGCCACAAAACTACGAGATTAAATGAATAAATGACTTAAAAAGGAAGAGGACAAATTCAGGGAAAGGAAAGCATATAGGTTCCATAGAGACTGGGCGGATTACGAGAATGGACGCATTTTTACCTTCGCAAAGAAGTTTGACGCAATGAAAATATGGAAGTATGGAGACAACCAAATGGCTAAACAAAATAGAATGGAGGAAAGAGCAGGATATGGAGGCGCCTCAAGCTCTGATTTAAGCTCTGCCATTGAGAGTGAAACGGAAATGGAATCACGCAGACAGGCAATGGGGCAGGTTCCAGCACAAATTTCACTCACGGATGAAGTAGATTTTTTATGTCGCCAAAGGTTGCTATCTCTACGCCCCAGGAATCAAACAAGTATACAAAAAAAACCCGGACCATCAAACGTAGGGAAAGAAGGAGGGCAACAAAATGAAGAGCCAAGCATCAAAGGACAACAGAAGCGTCAACCAAGGAGGAACTGGAGACATTAATAAATGACTCCAAGACTGAGGCTCCTACAGTCATAAATCTTACGGAGGTGGTCCTAAATAAAGCGGAACAACAACTACTCATGCTGGGTTTATCCTTCTGCCCGGAAAGCTCTTTTGATTACGCTGCCACAAGGATGGACGTCTACAGGGGGGTTCGCAAATTAAAACTCAAGAAATACTTTCAAACCCCAAAATACCCAAGTGCAAACACAGTGGAGGCACAAAATGAACATCCAACAAACTCCCAGTCTGATTTCAATTTCGATAGCTCTGATTTGGCAACTCTGCGTGACATGCAGGATTTGGCAAAGGAAAACTACATTGTCAGTCCAACTATAGATAATGTGGGTAATACCGGCAATACTGAGGGCTCAATCATCAGCAACACGCCCTTTAAGCCAAAGTCAACTTTTAATCCCATCATGTTAAAAGACTCTAAAGATATATTCCATGACCAGGTGGTAACAAGTATCAAATGCCTCAATCACCATGTATCAAATATCAAAAAACGCAAAGTAAATCAGCGGGAGTTACAATACCATCAGCTCATGACGAAACTGAAGGAGATTCCTGAGATAGTGGTCCGCAATGCGGACAAGGGAGGCAATTTAGTCCTATGGCACATCAAATACTATACTCAGGAGGCCATGAATCAACTAACGGACACCAATTGTTACTGCCAAGTGACATCATAAAATTGAGGAAAACCAACAATGATTACAAAGGCAAATTAATTCCATGGAAAAATGCAGGACTGCTTTCAACAGACGAATTTAAATTTTTTTAAATGAGAATCCTGTTACACCAATCATGTATTTCATTCCGAAAATGCACAAAAATTCTACACATCCCCCAGGAAGGCCCATTTTATCGGCCAGAAAAAGCCTGTTAGAAAATACCTCGAAATATGTGGACTTCTATCTACAGGAACATGTCCAATGATTAACATCATATATTCGAGACACTGGAGACTTTGTGGCTAAAATGAGAAATTTCAAGTGGCAAGACAACTTTCTACTTATTTCCATGGACGTTACATCCCTCTACACTTCAATCAGACATATGGATGGTCTGAAAGCCCTTCGCTACTACCTTGGTGTTAGAAGGTGGTTCTGACACTATGGGCCGCCCGGATTTTTTGCTTTTTGAGCACCTAGGTGTTGAGGTTTTACTGTGGGAGAGCCTCATAAATTGGGACTCATCCACAGTGAACTCATGATGAAAGAGACTGCATGTGGATTTTACTGGTGTCCCCCTAGCTTGACTAGGCCGCTGCGCAGCAGCTGGAGTAAGGGGCACCGGGCTGGTTACATGCAGACACCTGTGTACATTCGTGTGCACACGTGTAGGGGCTGCGCAGGGGAGATTCTTGGCGTGCGCAGTCCAGGAGCAGCTACAAAGTGAATGGTGTGGCAGGACTTATGCAGAATTGGGTGGTGACACGGAATAGGCCTTATACACTAGGAAGGAACATGCCAGGGAAAGTCAGTGTGCTTTACTGTGTTTTTCACTTCATTATTCCCTATGGGGATGTGGAGCCCATGTGCTAGATTAACTTCCATAAGGCCTACAGATTCCAGACACGCACTAAAGTCCACTGTAGCGGATGTGAAAAGAAGTATTCTGCAGAGTCCAGAGTCATATTTGTACTGCTTTTGGGTCATCCAGAAATGTTACATCTCTCTGAGTCAGATCATAACCAGGGCCTGGCTGGGGGTTGACCTCAGCAGGCTGGATTGATGACCTTTCCCTCCCAGAGCGAAGACCTCCTTTCCACGAAGGGAAGATAGGCGGAGCTACAGGCTCATCCATCAGCAGCTATCACTGGGTGCCAGGCACCAGGCTGCACCTAGGAGGGAAGGGCACTGGTTTCAGAGACCATGTGGCCAGAGACCCTGGACGACGACATTTTGAACCAGCCCAGAGGCTGGACAAGAAGGAGGGAGCAGGGGCAGGGAAGTGATGTGGCGCTGTTGGATAGGACCAACAGAGACTTCCTGCCAGCCCCCTACTCAACTTTTAAAAAGTGCTTGCACAGGAAGAGAAGGGCTCTCTTGGGTGTGGTCTGCGGAGGCAGAAGGTGCTGGAGCCTGGCAATGGGCAGTTGGAAGGAGGAACCCCCTGACTGTCCCCCAGGGCCCTGCCAGCACCAGAAGAAGAGCCCAGGACCAGTGCGCAGAAGCAGAGGCCTCTGCGCAGGGAGAAGAGAGGCCAAGGAGGGAGACACGCGAAAGGCTGGCGCAGGGAGCCAGTGAAGACAGATCCCTGCCGAATCCCCCTCTCAGAGACCCTGAGGGTGAAGGAGAGTGCTCCCAGTGGCTGGGGCTGGCCGCCAGGAGCGTAAGGACACGGAAATGGGGCAGATCGGTCCCCCAGGGGCCGAGCTATGGCCCCCAGAAGGTGAGCGACCTTTGACCCCCCCACGAAGGGGAGGTCGGGGGCCCGGGAGCCCATCCCCGGGCCCCAAAGCAAAGCCGGGGAGCGCCGTCGCGCTCCCTGCGAAGATTGTACCCTCCGGGGTGCCAGGAGCCCACCCTGGCCCCCGGCGAAGAAAAGGAAGGCGGGGGAGCGCCGTCGCGCCCCCCGCGAAAATGAGCCCATGGGGGCCCGGGAGCCCATCCCGGGCCCCGAAGCAAAGTCGGGGAGCGCCGTCGCGCTCCCCGTGAAAATGCCCCGAAGAAGCTCCCCGTGAAGAGTGGCCCCCGGGGTGTCAGGAGCCCACCCTGGCCCCCGGCGAAGAATCGGTTGTCGGGGAGCGCCGGCGCGCTCCCCGTGAAGAGGGGAGGAGGGGCCCGGGACCCCATCTCCGGGCCCCGATGAGACCGGGATGGAGGGGGGTGCCGTCGCGCCCCCCAAGATGTCCAGGGGCCCGGGACTCCATCCCCGGGCCCCGAAGCCAGAGCGGCGTCGCCTCGCGTCTGCCCGCAGGAGCGGGCCGACAAAAAGATTCTGCCGGCTCCCGCGGCCGCACGCGAGTGTGCGGGCCGGGCGGGGAGCCAGCGGGGGCAGCCGGGGGTGGGCTCCCGGGCTGCCCTCCAACGGATGGCCAAGCCGGGGTCCCGGGTGGGACCGGGGCCCCAGGAGGAAGACCACAGGCGGTGCGAGGGGCCCGGCTGGGACCGTGCCCGAAAAATAGAAGGAGCGGCCGGGGGTGGGCTCCCCGAGCTGTTACTCTCACCTGGGGGTCCGGGTGGGACCGGGCCCCCACCGAGGCCAGAAGATGCGGCGCGAAGCGCCAGATCGATCGCGGCTCTCCCGGCACAGCGGGAGAGCCGCTCATCCGATATTCATGAAAGGGAGCACGAGCGCCCCATAATGCCTTGCTAGGCATTTCAAAATCGAGTGTTTTGGTGCTTGTGGTGGCCCCAGGAGGACGGGGTCACCACCAACTTGGTGCAAGGGTGCTGGGGGAGCTGCTGGAGAAGCGCAGTCTCCCCCAGCATGAAGAGAAAAGTCCCACCCTAAGTGTCTTGGGGATTTTAAAAGAATAACCCCTCAAGGGCTCAGCCAGCATTTAACACTCTCTTGGCTGGAACTTTTGTTCTACAGCTGAGGGTGTCATGAGAAGTGCCTCAAGGAGCGAAGGGCTGAGTTGGGATGTCGGGAGAAGGGCATCCCCTGGAGGTGAAGAGGTGTAATTACACCAGAACTGCATTTACTAACAGTTATTCCTTTTTAGAGGGACTGAAGGTCACATATGTAATGTGAAGTACCTGTGTAAGGTGATGTCATAAGCAAAGTGGGTTATGTTGCCAGACACTCCTGCTAGGGTGTCTGGCTGGATATGCGTAATCCTGTGATTTCATCTCTGATGCCCTTAGGGGCTGTAATTGCAATGCATTCTAATGTCCAACAAAGGTGATGAGTACTGTCATTCTAAGGTGTGCGTAAACATGTATTCTTGCTGCTGCACTTAGGTGAAGACCCAGACTGCTAGCCCTTAAGATATAGAGGTGAATACTTTATGGTCAGTAGGAAATGCTCAGTCAGGGTTATGTGTCACCAAGGCAGGTGTACCCATTTTTAATGCGCGTTGAGGTAATGGATTGGGTCGCCACTGGGATGGTGCCAGTGCGCAGGGCCCTCGCTCCAGGTTAGGCTCAACACACTGCATTAGGGGCAAGATGATGTGCATACATGGGAGTGGTGGTACTAGACCCCACCCCCTTTTGGGAGGGGGGAGATGTTACGCAATGTCACAAAGTAATTCCAACAGCTTATGTATATTTGTAAATTGGTGCATAGTATTGAGTAGTGTGTGTGTTTAATAAATGTACTCTTACTTTTATAAAGCAAAGTACAGACTGGACAATCAATTATTGAGTGTTATTTCTGCGCACCTGCAAATGGCGATTACTAGCCCACACCACCTCCCTTGAGTAAAGCCTCAGACTGCTCTGCAACGCTACAATTGGGTGTTTGGTTCCCAGTGAAGGCAAATGTAGTCATGTTATTTGTGCAGGCCTCACAGATACTGCCTCGTTTTCCAACACTTGGAAAGATAGGAGTGGACTTTATAAAACATAATGCTATGCTAATTGACATGGTTGAATTTTGTTTATGTAACAATATCTTTATGTTCCAAAACGTCCTATTTCAACAACTTAGGGCGTTGCAATGGGGGCCAGCTTCTCCCCAGTTATGCCTGTCTTCATATGGGATGGTGGGAGGAGCTGGTCCTACTTAAGGAACACAGTCAACATTTCAATGACAACATCAAAGCATGGTGGAGGTTTGTAGACAACCTATTAATAGTGTGGGAGGGTACTTTATTGAAAAGCTTAACACCAATCAGCTAAACTTGAAATTTACAGCCACAATAAGCAATAGCAGTGTTTATTTCCTGGATGTAGAGGTATTCATCTCAAATGGCAAATTGGAAACCAAGCTCCATCGCAAGCCCACGGCCGGGAATGCTGTGCTTCATGCCAGCAGCTCCCTTCCGCAACATCTCATTCAGAGCATTCCCTACGGGGAAATGCTCCGCTTGAAGAGGATTTGCAGTTGCGAAAATTATTTAAAATCAGCCCAAGCAAGCAGTAAAAAGAGATTTTTAGAGAGGGGCTACAGCAAAAAATGTGTGGAGGCAGCCATTACCAAAAGTAACAACATGTCGAGGGAATCACTCCTACAGAAAAAGAATAGGGATGAAATTTTTAATGGTAAGGAAGTAGAGCCTTTCAGATTTATCCTTCAGTACAATAGACAGGAGAAGGCCATAAGAAAAATAATAAGGAAAAATTGGCCTCTTGTACTAGGGGATCCTATCATCGGCCATCTTTTACCAAATAGACCAGCCAACACTTATAGATACCCTGGTACAAAATGATCCAGGTAACCAGCTGAAGGGTAACTGGCTGAGCCAAAGAAAAGGTTTCTTTAGAAGTAAGGTATGTAAGGCCTGTCAGCACGGGGTCAATACAACCACCTACAAGACACCATTCAGTGCACAGGACTTTACCATACAAAAATCCCTTACTTGTAAATTGGACCATGTGGTGTACGTGTTGGAGTGCCCCTGCAAATTAAGATATGTTGGGAGCACAATTTTGCAGGGGCACAAAAGGGTGCTCCAACACTTGCGGGCCATCAAAAATAATGACCAATCTTATACGGTGGCCCGGCATTTTAATGAAATTCATGAGCGTGAATGTAAGGATCTCAAATATTTTTTAATAGACAGTGTTCCCCCGAATAAAAGAGGCGGGGACAGAGTAAAAGCCCTTAGAAAATTGGAGATGCGATACATTCTAAATTTGGATACCAAGCATCCGATGGGGCTTAATGCTACTGATGAATTGCACACCTGTTTGTAAGTTGGGAAACTTTTACATCTAGTTAGTTTGTTAATACAGGGAGAGCTATCTTAAAACAGCAAAGATTTGTACAATATTAGTCACAACTTTAATGAATTACCATCAAGGTCAAAAATAGTCTGCCGCAAGTCTCCCTCTTTTTAATATATACACGGGTAGTGGAGGTTTTTACACTAATTTAAATTATTTTAGCTTTTTTTCACAGGATGTCTTATGTTTTTAACATAGGGTATCGGCTTGCACGATCAAGACACCAGGGAGTGTCGAAACGCGTCATGGCTGCTGTGGTTGCTGCGAGAGCCGAATAAACATTGAAACTGCACTACTTGGGTCCGTGCTTCACTTTCTGGGAAAGGGAAGTTCAAGGTGAAGTGTGCCGCATATATATATATGTATATATATATATATCAAACAAAAAGGGGTGCCCCCATAGAGATGTCACTCCTGGATGAGTTACCGCCCACACACCAACGACAGGACAGACTTGTCTATATATTTTTTTTTCTCAAGAAACTCTAGTCTTGACAAGGATACGGACCGCATTAACCATAATGCTTTCCCTGTTGACACCCACTGGGGCGGGACTTTGGAATTAATTAAAAGGAGTTTCAGAGTGTAATTTCTGCCTCCGTATTTCATTGTATGCCAGTGATCAAGAGCTAACCGCTCGAAACGCGTTTGGCAATTCGTATGAGGGAAGTGAGAAGGTCAGGTGGGCTGCCACTGCCGTTGGTGTGTGAGTGATAACTCATCCAGGAGTGACATCTCTATGGTGGCACCCTTTTTTGTTTGATGTCATGCGGCCGGCCTGGTCGCGGAGATGTCCCGCCGCTTGAGAGAGCGGATCCTGGTGCTCGCAACTGCATGCACCTTGTGGAGTGGAGGGGGCCTCACCTTCGGATACTATTGATGTGCAGGACAGCTGATACCTCGGATGCTTCCAAATCTGTAACGGAGGCAGCCATACCCATTGGGGTATTTTTTTTTTTTTCAAGAAACTAGTCTTGACAAGGATACAGACCGCATTAACCATAATGCTTTGCCTGTTAGACGCCCACTGGGCGGGACTTTGGAATTAATTAAAAGGAGTTTCGGAGTGTAATTGCTGCCTCCGTATTTCATTGTATGCCAGTGATCAAGAGCTAACCGCTCGAAACCCGTTTGGCAATTCGTATGAGGGAAGTGAGAAGGTCAGGTGGGCTGCCACTGCCGTTGGTGTATGAGCGGTAACTCGTCCAGGAGTGACATCTCTATAGGTGCACCCCTTTTTGTTTGAAGTCATGCGGCCGGCCCGGTCGCGGAGATGTCCCGCCGCTTGAGAGAGCGGATCCTGGTGCTCGCAACTGCGTGCACCCTGTGGAGTGGAGCGGGCCTCACCTTCGGATACTATTGGTTAGCAGGACAGCTGATACCTCGGATGCTTCCAAATCTGCAACAGATGCAGTCATACCCACTGGGGTATTTTTTTTTTTCAAGAAACTCTAGTCTTGACAAGGATATGGACCGCATTAACCATAATGCTTTGCCTGTTGACGCCCACTGGGGTGGGACTTTGGAATTAATTAAAAGGAGATTTGGAGTGTAACTGCTGCCTCCGTATTTCATTGTATGCCAGTGATCAAGAGCTAACCTCTCGAAACGCGTTTGGCAATTCGTATGAGGGAAGTGAGGTGGGCTGCCACTGCCTTTGGTGTGTGAGCGGTAACTCGTCCAGGAGTGACATCTCTATGGGCACCCCTTTTTGCTTGATATATATATGTATTCCTCGGACAGCTTTCCACTGAGGTCCGCCAAACTCACAGGGGATGCAACCAAGGAGCGAGAGTGGAACCCGCTTGTTTCACAACAACTGCTATTGAAAGTTCGGTGCATTCGGGGGGTATTGTAAGGATTTTATTGATCCTCAAACGCATTTCAGCCGTTGCCTTCTTTAGTGTGAAAAAGCCGTAAGTAAGAAAACAAAGTGATAGTTGTTTTTGAGCAATCTGACAATTTAATTGGTGATTCCATGGCCAATAGGAGGGCTACAATTCCCCCGAGGGCTGATGATAGGGTGTTGACATTTCCGATGTAATTGATGAAATTACATGCTTAAATGCTCCGTCACACAATTGTGCCCGATGCCAAATGAAATGTTCGAACAATCTCACCAACATCAGTTCTGCCACTTCGATAAAACAATAAATGCCAATAATCACTGTTCCATAAACTACCCCTCGCTTGCCAATGGATGTAATCATCGATGTACTGTGGGTGTCCTTCATATTGTAAGGCATCCCTGGCTTTGAATAAGTCCCGACCTTTATAGGTCAACAGAATCTTTCAGTGGCGGTTCTGGCAGCCCAAAAATGATTTCCTGGGACAGCTTTCCACAGAGGGCCATCAGTGATGTCCCTGACCATATCATGAGTGATGTAATATATAACGTCATCAGCAGTGCATTGCGGGGGCGTGAGATATAGTTAGCTCAGCTAACTATAACAGCTGAATTTCTCTGGTTTTGTATGAGTGAAATGTCAGACTAACTATAACGTCCCTGAAACCTGTGGCTTTTACAGTGAATATCTAAGGTTTTTTTAAATGTGAATTTATAACTATAACGTCCCTGAAACCTGTGTTTTTTTCAGAGAATTTCTAAGGTTTTTTAAATGCTAATTTCTATCTATAACGTCCCTGAAACCTGTGGTTTTTTCGGTGAATTTCTAAGGTTTTTTAAATGCTAATTTCTAACTACAGCTAGATATGGAAGACATGTGCAGAAAGAGAAAGAAAGGCGCAGAAAGAAGCAAGAGAATTGCATAAAGAGGCAAGACAAGTGTAGAAAGAGGCAGAAGAGGTGCAAAAAGAGGCAAGAGAGGTGCAGAAAGAAGCAAGAGACATGCAGAAAGAAGCAAGAGAGGTGCAGAAAGAGACAAGAGGGGTGTAGACAGAGGCAAGAGTGGTACAGAAAGAGGCAAGAGAGGTGCGGAAAGAAGCAAGCGAGGTGCAGAAAGAGGCAAGAGAGGTGCAGAAAGAGGCAAGAATGGTGCAGAAAGAGGCAAGAGAGATGCAGAAAGAAGATAGTTAGGTGCAAAAAGAGGAAGAAAGGTGCAGAAAGAAGCAAGAGAGGTGCAAAAAGAGGCAAGAGAGGTGCAGAAAGAGACAAGAGAGGTACAGAAAGAGGCAATAGAGAGGTACAGAAAGAGGAAGAAAGGTGAAGAAAGAGGCAATAGAGGTGCAGAAAGAGGAAGAAAGGTGCAGAAAGAGGCAAGAAAGGTGCAGAAAGAAGCAAGAGAGGTGCAGAAAGAAGCAAGAGAGGTGCAGGAAGAAGAGAGTGAGGTGCAGAAAGAGGCAAGATAGGTGCAGAAAGAGGCAAGAGAAGTGCAGAAAGAGGCAAGAGAAGTGCAGAAAGAGGGAAGAGAGGTTCAGAAAGAGGCAAGAGAGGTGCAGAAAGAGGCAAGAGAGGTGCAAAAAGAAGAGAGTGAGGTGCAGAAAGAAGAGAGTGAGGTGCAGAAAGAGGCAAGAGTGTTGCAGAAAGAGACAAGAGTGGTGCAGAAAGAGGCAAGAGAGGTATAGAAAGAAGTAAGAGAGGTACAGAAAAAAGAGAGTGATATGCAGAAAGAGGCGAGAGAGGTGCAGAAAGAGGCAAGAGAGGTGTAGGAAGAGGCAATGCAGGTGCAGAAAGAGGCAAGAGAGGTGCAGAAAGAGGCAAGAGTGGTGCAGAAAGAGTCAAGAGAGATGCAGAAAGAGTCAAGAGTGGTGCAGAAAGAGGCAAGAGAGGTACACAAAGAGGCAAGAGAGGTGCAGAAAGAGGCAAAAGAGGTACAGAAAGAGGAAAGACAGGTGCAGAAAGAGGCAAGAGAGGTGAAGAAAGAGGAAGAAAAGTGCAAAAATGGGCAAGTAAGGTGCGGAAAGAGGCAAGAGACGTGTAGAAAGAGGTAAGAGAGGTGAAGAAAGAGGAAGAAAGGTACAGAATCAGGCAAGTGAGGTACAGAATTAGGCAAGAGGAGTGCAGAAAGAGGCAAGAGAGGTGCAGAAAAGGCAAGAGAGGTGCAGAAAGAGAGAAGAGAGGTGCAGAAAGAGGCAAGAGAGGTGCAGAAAGAGGAAGAAATGTGCAGAAAGAAGCATTAGCAGTGCAGAAAGAAACAAGAGATGTGCAGAAAGAAGAAAGAAGAGGTGCAGAAAGAGGCTAGAGTTGCAGAGAGAGGCAAGAGACATGCAGAAAGAGGCAAGAGAAGTGCAGAAAGGGGTAAGACAGAAGCAGAAAGAGGTAAGAGAGGTGCAGAAAGAAGCAAGATAGGTGTAGATAGAGGTAAGAGAGGTGCAGAAAGAGGCAAGAGAGGTGCAGAAAGAGGCAAGAGAGGTGGAGAAAAAGGTAAGAGAGGAGCAGAAAGAGGCAAGAGAGGTTGCAGAAAGAAGCAAGATAGGTGTAGATAGAGTGTAGAGAGGTGCAGAAAGAAACAATAGTAGATGCAGAAAGAAGCAAGAGAGGTGCAGAAAGAAATAGGAGAGGTACAGAAAGAGGCAAGAGAGGTGCAGAAAGAGGCAAGAGAGGTGGAGAAAAGGTAAGAGAGGAGCAGAAAGAAGGCAAGAGAGGGTTGCAGAAAGAAGCAAGATAGGTGTAGATAGAGGTAAGAGAGAGTGCAGAAAGAAACAATAATAGATGCAGAAAGAAGCACGAGAGGTGCAGAAAGAAATAGGAGAGGTACAGAAAGAGGCAAGAAGGGTACAGAAAGAGGCAAGAGAGGTGCAGAAAGAGGCAAGAGGTGTGCAGAAAGAGGCAAAAGATGTGCAGAAAGAAGCAAAAGAGGTGCAGAAAGAGGCAAGAAGGGACAGAAAGAGGCAGGAGAGCTGCAGAAAGAGGCAGGAGAGGTGCAGAAAGATGCAAGCAAGGTGCAGAAAGAGGCAAGAGAAGTGCAGAAAGAGGCAAGAGAGGTGCAGAAAAAAGCAAGAGAGGTACAGAAAGAGGCAAGAAGGGTACAGAAAGAGGCAAGAGAGGTTCAGAAAAAGCAAGAGAGGTGCAGAAAGATACAAGAGAAGTGCAAAAAGAAGCAAGAGAACTGCAGAAAGAGGAAGAAAGGTACAGAAAGAGGAATAAAGGTGCAGAAAGAAGCAAGAGAAGTGAAGGAAGAAGCAAAAAAAGTGCAGAAAGAAGCAAGAGAGGTGCAGAAAGATGAAGAAAGGTACTGAAAGAGGAAGAAAGGTGCAGAAAGAGGAAGAAAGGTGCAGAAAGAAGCAAGAGAACTGCAGAAAGAGGAAGAAAGGTGCAGAAAGAGGAATAAAGGTGCAGAAAGAAGCAAGTGAAGTGCAGAAAGAAGCAAGAGAGGTGCAGAAAGATGAAATAAAAGTACTGAAAGAGGAAGAAAGGTGCAGAAAGAGGAAGAAAGGTGCAAGAAAGAGGCAAGAGAGCTGCAGAAAGAGGCAAGAGAGGTGCATAAAGAGGTAAGACAGAAGCAGAAAAAGGCAAGAGAGGTGCAGAAAGAAACAAGATAGGTTTAGATAGAGGTAAGATAGGTGCAGAAAGAGGCAAGGGAGGTGCAGATAGAGGCAAGATAAGTGCAGAAAGAGGCAAGAGAGCTGCAGAAAGAGGCAAGAGATGTGCAGAAAGAGGCAATAGAGGTGCAGAAAGAAATAAGAGAGGTACATAAAGAGGCAAGAAGGGTACAGAAAGAGGCAAGAGAGGTGCAGAAAGAGGCAAGAGAGGTGCAGAAAGAAGCAAGATAGGTGTAGATAGAGGTAAGAGAGGTGCAGAAAGAAACAATAATAGATGCAGAAAGAAGCAAGAGAGGTGCAGAAAGAGGCAAGAAAGGTGCAGAAAGAAGCAAGATAAGTGCAGAAAGAGGTAAGAGAGGTGCAGAAAGACGAGAGGTAGGTGGAGAAAGAGGCAAGAAAGGTGTAGAAAGAGGCAAGAGAGGTGCAGAAAGAAGCAAGCAAGGTACAGAAAGAGGCAAGAGAAGTGCAGAAAGAGGCAAGAGAGGTGCAGAAAGAAATAATAGAGGTACAGAAAGAGGCAAGAAGGGTACAGAAGAGGCAAGAGGTGCAGAAAGAGGCAAGAGGTGTGCAGAAAGAGGCAAGAGATGTGCAGAAAGAAGAAAGAGAGGTGCAGAAAGAGGCAAGAGGGGTGTAGAAAAAGGCAGGAGAGGTACAGAAAGAAGAAAGAGAGGTGCAGAAAGAGGCAAGAAAGGTGCAGAAAGAAGCAAGATAGGTGTAGATAGAGGTAAGAGAGGTGCAGAAAGAAACAATAGTAGATGCAGAAAGAAGCAAGAGAGGTGAAGAAAGAGGCAAGATAGGTGCAGAAAGAGGTAAGAGAGGTGCCGAAAGACGAGAGGTAGGTGGAGAAAGAGGCAAGAGAGGTGTAGAAAGAGGCAAGAGAGTTGCAGAAAGAAGCAAGCAAGGTACAGAAAGAGGCACGAGAAGTGCAGAAAGAGGCAAGAGAGGTGCAGAAAGAAATAATAGAGGTACAGAAAGAGGCAAGACGGGTACAGAAGAGGCAAGAGGTGCAGAAAGAGGCAAGAGGTGTGCAGAAAGAGGCAAGAGATGTGCAGAAAGAAGAAAGAGAGGTGCAGAAAGAGGCAAGAGGGGTGAAGAAAAAGGCACGAGAGGTACAGAAAGAGGCAGGAGAGGTGCAGAAAGAAGCAAGCAAGGTGCAGAAAGAGGCAAGAGAAGTGCAGAAAGAGGCAAAGAGAGGTGCAGAAAAAGCAAGAGTGCTACAGAAAGAGGCAAGAAGGGTACAGAAAGAGGCAAGAGAGGTACAGAAAAAGCAAGAGAGGTGCAGAAAGAGGCAAGAGAAGTGCAAAAAGAAGCAAGAGAACTGCAGAAAGAGGAAGAAAGGTGTAGAAAGAGGAATAAAGGTACAGAAAGAAGCAAGAGAAGTGAAGGAAGAAGCAAAAGAAGTGCAGAAAGAAGCAAGAGAGGTGCAGAAAGAACCAAGAGAGGTGCAGAAAGATGAAGAAAGGTACTGAAAGAGGAAGAAAGGTACAGAAAGAGGAAGAAAGGTGCAGAAAGAGGAAGAGAAGTGCAAAAAGAAGCAAGAGAACTGCAGAAAGAGGAAGAAAGGTGCAGAAAGAGGAATAAAGGTACAGAAAGAAGCAAGAGAAGTGAAGGAAGAAGCTAAAGAAGTACAGAAAGAAGCAAGAGAGGTGCAGAAAGAACCAAGAGAGGTGCAGAAAGATGAAGAAAGTTACTGAAAGAGGAAGAAAGGTGCAGAAAGAGGAAGAAAGGTGCAGAAAGAGGAAGCAAGGTGCAGAGAGAAGCAAGAGAACTGCAGAAAGAGGAAGAAAGGTGCAGAAAGAGGAATAAAGGTGCAGAAAGAAGCAAGAGAAGTGCAGAAAGAAGCAAGAGAGGTGCAGAAAGAACCAAGAGAGGTGCAGAAAGATGAAGAAAAGTACTGAAAGAGGAAGAAAGGTGCAGAAAGAGGAAGAAATGTGCAGAAAGAGGCAAGAGAGCTGCAGAAAGAGGCAAGAGAAGTGCAGAAAGAGGCAAGAGAGGTGCAGAAAAAAGCTGAGAGGTACAGAAAGAGGCAAGAAGGGTACAGAAAGAGGCAAGAGAGGTTCAGAAAAAGCAAGAGAGGTGCAGAAAGAGGCAAGAGAAGTGCAGAAAGAGGCAAGAGAGGTGCAGAAAAAAGCACAAGAGGTACAGAAAGAGGCAAGAAGGGTACAGAAAGAGGCAAGAGAGGTTCAGAAAAAGCAAGAGAGGTGCAGAAAGAGGCAAGAGAAGTGCAAAAAGAAGAAAGAGAACTGCAGAAAGAGGAAGAAAGGTACAGAAAGAGGAATAAAGGTGCAGAAAGAAGTAAGAGAAGTGAAGGAAGAAGCAAAAGAAGTGCAGAAAGAAGCAAGAGAGGTGCAGAAAGAACCAAGAGAGGTGCAGAAAGATGAAGAAAGGTACTGAAAGAGGAAGAAAGGTGCAGAAATAGGAAGAAAGGTGCAGAAAGAAGCAAGAGAACTGCAGAAAGAGGAAGAAAGGTGCAGAAAGAGGAATAAAGGTGCAGAAAGAAGCAAGAGAAGTGCAGAAAGAAGCAAGAGAGGTGCAGAAAGAACCAAGAGAGGTGCAGAAAGATGAAGAAAAGTACTGAAAGACGAAGAAAGGTGCAGAAAGAGGAAGAACGTTGCAGAAAGAGGCAAGAGAGCTGCAGAAAGCGGCATTAGAGAGGTGCATAAAGAGGTAAGACAGAAGCAGAAAAAGGCAAGAGAGGTGCAGAAAGAAGTAAGATAGGTTTAGATAGAGGTAAGATAGGTGCATAAAGAGGCAAGGGAGGTGCAGATAGAGGCAAGAGAAGTGCAGAAAGAGGCAAGAGAGCTGCAGAAAGAGGCAAGAGAGGTGCAGAAAGAAATAAGAGAGGTACATAAAGAGGCAAGAAGGGTACAGAAAGAAGCAAGAGAGGTGCAGAAAGAGGCAAGAGAGGTGCAGATAGAAGCAAGATAGGTGTAGATAGAGGTAAGAGAGGTGCAGAAAGAGGCAAGAGAGGTGCAGAAAGAAACGATAGTAGATGCAGAAAGAAGCAAGAGAGGTGAAGAAAGAGGTAAGAGGGGTGCAGAAAGACGAGAGGTAGGTGGAGAAAGAGGCAAGAGAGGTGTAGAAAGAGGCAAGAGAGGTGCAGAAAGAAGCAAGCAAGGTACAGAAAGAGGCAAGGGAAGTGCAGAAAGAGGCAAGAGAGTGCAGAAAGAAATAATAGAGGTACAGAAAGAGGCAAGAAGGGTACAGAAGAGGCAAGAGAGGTGCAGAAAGAGGCAAGAGATGTGCAGAAAGAGGCAAGAGATGTGCAGAAAGAAGAAAGAGAAGTGCAGAAAGAGGCAAGAGGGGTGAAGAAAGAGGCAGGAGAGGTGCAGAAAGAGGCAGGAGAGGTGCAGAAAGAAGCAAGCAAGGTGCAGAAAGAGGCAAGAGAAGTGCAGAAAGAGGCAAGAGAGGTGCAGAAAAAAGCAAGAGAGCTACAGAAAAGAGGCAAGAAGGGTACAGAAAGAGGCAAGAGAGGTGCAGAAAGAACCAAGAGAGGTGCAGAAAGATGAAGAAAGGTACTGAAAGAGGAAGAAAGGTGCAGAAAGAGGAAGAAAGGTGCAGAAAGAAGCAAGAGAACTGCAGAAAGAGGAAGAAAGGTGCAGAAAGAGGAATAAAGGTGCAGAAAGAAGCAAGAGAAGTGCAGAAAGAAGCAAGAGAGGTGCAGAAAGAACCAAGAGAGGTGCAGAAAGATGAAGAAAAGTACTGAAAGACGAAGAAAGGTGCAGAAAGAGGAAGGAAGTTGCAGAAAGAGGCAAGAGAGCTGCAGAAAGAGGCATTAGAGAGGTGCATAAAGAGGTAAGACAGAAGCAGAAAAAGGCAAGAGAGGTGCAGAAAGAAGTAAGATAGGTTTAGATAGAGGTAAGATAGGTGCATAAAGAGGCAAGGGATGTGCAGATAGAGGCAAGAGAAGTGCAGAAAGAGGCAAGAGAGCTGCAGAAAGAGGCAAGAGAGGTGCAGAAAGAGGCAATAGAGGTGCAGAAAGAAATAAGAGAGGTACATAAAGAGGCAAGAAGGGTACAGAAAGAAGCAAGAGAGGTGCAGAAAGAGGCAAGAGAGGTGCAGAAAGAAGCAAGATAGGTGTAGATAGAGGTAAGAGAGGTACAGAAAGAGGCAAGAGAGGTGCAGAAAGAAACGATAGTAGATGCAGAAAGAAGCAAGAGAGGTGAAGAAAGAGGTAAGAGGGTGCAGAAAGACGAGAGGTAGGTGGAGAAAGAGGCAAGAGAGGTGTAGAAAGAGGCAAGAGAGGTGCAGAAAGAAGCAAGCAAGGTACAGAAAGAGGCAAGGGAAGTGCAGAAAGAGCAAGAGAGGTGCAGAAAGAAATAATAGAGGTACAGAAAGAGGCAAGAAGGGGTACAGAAGAGGCAAGAGAGGTGCAGAAAGAGGCAAGAGAAGTGCCGAAAGAGGCAAGAGAGGTGCAGAAAAAGCAAGAGAGCTACAGAAAGAGGCAAGAAGGGTACAGAAAGAGGCAAGAGAGGTGCAGAAAGAGGCAAAAGAGGTGCAGAAAGAAGCAAGATAGGTGTAGATAGAGGTAAGAAAGGTGCAGAAAGAGGCAAGAGAGGTGCAGAAAGAAATGTTAGTAGATGAAGAAAGAAGCAGGAGAGGTGCAGAAAGAGGCAAGATAGGTGCATAAAGAGGCAAGAGAGGTACAGAAAGAAGAGAGTGAGGTGCAGAAAGAGGCAAGAGAGGTGCATAAAGAGGCAAGAGAGGTGCAGAAAGAAGCAAGCAAGGTGCAGAAAGAGGCAAGAGAAGTGCAGAAAGAGGCAAGAGAGGTGCAGAAAGAAATAATAGAGGTACAGAAAGAGGCAAGAAGGGTACAGAAAGAGGCAAGAGATGTGCAGAAAGAGGCAAGACGTGTGCAGAAAGAGGCAAGAGATGTGCAGAAAGAAGAAAGCGAGGTGCAGAAAGAGGCAAGAGAGGTGCAGGAGGAAGCAAAGCAAGCAAGGTGCAGAAAGAGGCAAGAGAGGTGCAGAAAGAGGCAAGAGAGGTGCAGAAAGAAGCAAGAGAGGTACAGAAAGAGGCAAGAAGGGTACAGAAAGAGGCAAGAGAGGTGCAGAAAGAAGAGTGAGGTGCAGAAAAAGGAAGAAAGGTGCAGAAAGAAGCAAGAAAAGTTCAGAAAAAGCAAGAGAGGTGCAGAAAGAGGCAAGAGAAGTACAGAAAGAAGCAAGTGAACTGCAGAAAGAGGAAGAAAGGTGCAGAAAGAGGAATAAAGGTGCAGAAAGAAGCAAGAGAAGTGCAGGAAGATACAAAATAAGTGCAGAAAGAAGCAAGAGAGGTGCAGAAAGAACCAAGAGAGGTGCAGAAAGATGAAGAAAGGTCCTGAAAGAGGAAGAAAGGTGCAGAAAGAGGAAGAAAGGTACAGAAAGAGGCAAGAGAGCTGCAGAAAGAGGCAAGAGAGGTGCAGAAAGAGGTTAGACAGAAGCAGAAGGAGGCAAGAGAGGTGCAGAAAGAAGCAAGATAGGTGTAGATAGAGGTAAGAGGTGCAGAAATGGGCAAGAGAGGTGCAGAAAGAAACAATAGTAGATACAGAAAGAAGCAAGAGAGGTGCAGAAAGAGGCTAGAGAGGTACAGAAAGAGGCAAGAGAGGTACAGAAAGAAGAGAGTGAGGTGCAGAAAGAGGCAAGAGAGGTGCAGAAAGAGGCAAGAGAGGTGCAGAAAGAAGCAAGAGAGGCACAGAAAGAGGAAAGAAGGGTACAGAAAGAGGCAAGGGAGGTGCAGAAAGAGGCAAGAGGTTTCAGAAAGAGGCAAAAGATGTGCAGAAAGAAGCAAGAGAGGTGTAGCAAGAGGCAAGAGGGGTGAAGAAAGAGGCAGGAGAGGTGCAGAAAGAGGCAAGAGGGGTGCAGAAAGAAGCAAGCAAGGTTCAGAAATAGGCAAGAGAAGTGCAGAAAGAGGCAAGAGAGGTGCAGAAAGAAGCAAGAGAGATACAGAAAGAGGCAAGAAGTGTACAGAAAGAGGCAAGAGAGGTGCAGAAAGAAGAGAGTGGGATGCATAAAGAGGAAGAAAGGTGCAGAAAGAAGCAAGAGAAGTTCAGAAAAAGCAACAGAGGTGCAGAAAGAGGCAAGAGAACTGCAGAAATAGGAAGAAAGGTGCAGAAAGAGGAATAAAGGTGCAGAAAGAAGCAAGAGAAGTGCAGGAAGATGCAAAAGTAGTGCAGAATGAAGCAAGAGAGGTGCAGAAAGAACCAAGAGAGGTGCAGAAAGATGAAGAAAGGTACTGAAAGAGGAAGAAAGGGGCAGAAAGAGGAAGAAAGGTACAGAAAGAAGCAAGAGAAGTGCAGAAAGAGGAATAAAGATGCAGAAAGAGGAAGAAAGGCGCAGAAAGAAGCAAGAGAAGTGCAGGAAGAAGCAAAATAAGTGCAGAAAGAAGCAAGAGAGGTGCAGAAAGAACCAAGAGAGGTGCAGAAAGATGAAGAAAGGTGCAGAAAGAAACAATAGTAGATGCAGAAAGAAGCAAGAGAGGTGCAGAAAGAAATAGAGAGGTACAGAAAGAGGCAAGAGAGGTGCAGAAAGAGGCAAGAGAGGTGGAGAAAAAGGTAAGAGAGGAGCAGAAAGAGGCAAGAGAGGTTGCAGAAAGAAGCAAGATAGGTGTAGATAGAGGTAAGAGAGGTGCAGAAAGAAACAATAGTAGATGCAGAAAGAAGCACGAGAGGTGCAGAAAGAAATAGGAGAGGTACAGAAAGAGGCAAGAAGGGTACAGAAAGAGGCAAGAGAAGTGCAGAAAGAGGCAAGAGAGGTGCAGAAAAAAGCAAGAGAGGTACAGAAAGAGGCAAGAAGGGTACAGAAAGAGGCAAGAGAGGTTCAGAAAAAGCAAGAGAGGTGCAGAAAGATACAAGAGAAGTGCAAAAAGAAGCAAGAGAACTGCAGAAAGAGGAAGAAAGGTACAGAAAGAGGAAGAAAGGTGCAGAAAGAGGAAGAAAGGTGCAGAAAGAAGCAAGAGAACTGCAGAAAGAGGAAGAAAGGTGCAGAAAGAGGAATAAAGGTGCAGAAAGAAGCAAGTGAAGTGCAGAAAGAAGCAAGAGAGGTGCAGAAAGATGAAGAAAAGTACTGAAAGAGGAAGAAAGGTGCAGAAAGAGGAAGAAAGGTGCAGAAAGAGGCAAGAGAGCTGCAGAAAGAGGCAAGAGAGGTGCATAAAGAGGTAAGACAGAAGCAGAAAAAGGCAAGAGAGGTGCAGAAAGAAGCAAGATAGGTTTAGATAGAGGTAAGATAGGTGCAGAAAGAGGCAAGGGAGGTGCAGATAGAGGCAAGATAAGTGCAGAAAGAGGCAAGAGAGCTGCAGAAAGAGGTAAGAGATGTGCAGAAAGAGGCAATAGATGTGCAGAAAGAAATAAGAGAGGTACATAAAGAGGAAAGAAGGGTACAGAAAGAGGCAAGAGAGTTGCAGAAAGAGGCAAGAGAGGTGCAGAAAGAAGCAAGATAGGTGTAGATAGAGGTAAGAGAGGTGCAGAAAGAAACAATAATAGATGCAGAAAGAAGCAAGAGAGGTGCAGAAAGAGGCAAGAAAGGTGCAGACAGAAGCAAGATAGGTGCAGAAAAGAGGTAAGAGAGGTGCAGAAAGAGCGAGAGGTAGGTGTAGAAAGAGGCAAGAGAAGTGTAGAAAGAGGCAAGAGAGGTGCAGAAAGAAGCACAAGAGGTACAGAAAGAGGCAAGAAGAGGTACAGAAAGAGGCAAGAGAGGTTCAGAAAAAGCAAGAGAGGTGCAGAAAGAGGCAAGAGAAGTGCAAAAGAAGAAAGAGAACTGCAGAAAGAGGAAGAAAGGTACAGAAAGAGGAATAAAGGTGCAGAAAGAAGTAAGAGAAGTGAAGGAAGAAGCAAAAGAAGTGCAGAAAGAAGCAAGAGAGGTGCAGAAAGAACCAAGAGAGGTGCAGAAAGATGAAGAAAGGTACTGAAAGAGGAAGAAAGGTGCAGAAATAGGAAGAAAGGTGCAGAAAGAAGCAAGAGAACTGCAGAAAGAGGAAGAAAGGTGCAGAAAGAGGAATAAAGGTGCAGAAAGAAGCAAGAGAAGTGCAGAAAGAAGCAAGAGAGGTGCAGAAAGAACCAAGAGAGGTGCAGAAAGATGAAGAAAAGTACTGAAAGACGAAGAAAGGTGCAGAAAGAGGAAGAAAGTTGCAGAAAGAGGCAAGAGAGCTGCAGAAAGAGGCATTAGAGAGGTGCATAAAGAGGTAAGACAGAAGCAGAAAAAGGCAAGAGAGGTGCAGAAAGAAGTAAGATAGGTTTAGATAGAGGTAAGATAGGTGCATAAAGAGGCAAGGGAGGTGCAGATAGAGGCAAGAGAAGTGCAGAAAGAGGCAAGAGAGCTGCAGAAAGAGGCAAGAGAGGTGCAGAAAGAAATAAGAGAGGTACATAAAGAGGCAAGAAGGGTACAGAAAGAAGCAAGAGAGGTGCAGAAAGAGGCAAGAGAGGTGCAGATAGAAGCAAGATAGGTGTAGATAGAGGTAAGAGAGGTGCAGAAAGAGGCAAGAGAGGTGCAGAAAGAAACGATAGTAGATGCAGAAAGAAGCAAGAGAGGTGAAGAAAGAGGTAAGAGGGGTGCAGAAAGACGAGAGGTAGGTGGAGAAAGAGGCAAGAGAGGTGTAGAAAGAGGCAAGAGAGGTGCAGAAAGAAGCAAGCAAGGTACAGAAAGAGGCAAGGGAAGTGCAGAAAGAGGCAAGAGAGGTGCAGAAAGAAATAATAGAGGTACAGAAAGAGGCAAGAAGGGTACAGAAGAGGCAAGAGAGGTGCAGAAAGAGGCAAGAGATGTGCAGAAAGAGGCAAGAGATGTGCAGAAAGAGGAAAGAGAGGTGCAGAAAGAGGCAAGAGATGTAAAGAAAGAGGCAGGAGAGGTGCAGAAAGAGGCAGGAGAGGTGCAGAAAGAAGCAAGCAAGGTGCAGAAAGAGGCAAGAGAAGTGCAGAAAGAGGCAAGAGAGGTGCAGAAAGAAGCAAGAGAGCTACAGAAAGAGGCAAGAAGGGTACAGAAAGAGGCAAGAGAGGTGCAGAAAGAACCAAGAGAGGTGCAGAAAGATGAAGAAAGGTACTGAAAGAGGAAGAAAGGTGCAGAAAGAGGAAGAAAGGTGCAGAAAGAAGCAAGAGAACTGCAGAAAGAGGAAGAAAGGTGCAGAAAGAGGAATAAAGGTGCAGAAAGAAGCAAGAGAAGTGCAGAAAGAAGCAAGAGAGGTGCAGAAAGAACCAAGAGAGGTGCAGAAAGATGAAGAAAAGTACTGAAAGACGAAGAAAGGTGCAGAAAGAGGAAGAAAGTTGCAGAAAGAGGCAAGAGAGCTGCAGAAAGAGGCATTAGAGAGGTGCATAAAGAGGTAAGACAGAAGCAGAAAAAGGCAAGAGAGGTGCAGAAAGAAGTAAGATAGGTTTAGATAGAGGTAAGATAGGTGCATAAAGAGGCAAGGGAGGTGCAGATAGAGGCAAGAGAAGTGCAGAAAGAGGCAAGAGAGCTGCAGAAAGAGGCAAGAGAGGTGCAGAAAGAGGCAATAGAGGTGCAGAAAGAAATAAGAGAGGTACATAAAGAGGCAAGAAGGGTACAGAAAGAAGCAAGAGAGGTGCAGAAAGAGGCAAGAGAGGTGCAGAAAGAAGCAAGATAGGTGTAGATAGAGGTAAGAGAGGTACAGAAAGAGGCAAGAGAGGTGCAGAAAGAAACGATAGTAGATGCAGAAAGAAGCAAGAGAGGTGAAGAAAGAGGTAAGAGGGGTGCAGAAAGACGAGAGAGTAGGTGGAGAAAGAGGCAAGAGAGGTGCAGAAAGAGGCAAGAGAGGTGCAGAAAGAAGCAAGCAAGGTACAGAAAGAGGCAAGGGAAGTGCAGAAAGAGCAAGAGAGGTGCAGAAAGAAATAATAGAGGTACAGAAAGAGGCAAGAAGGGTACAGAAGAGGCAAGAGAGGTGCAGAAAGAGGCAAGAGAAGTGCAGAAAGAGGCAAGAGAGGTGCAGAAAAAAGCAAGAGAGCTACAGAAAGAGGCAAGAAGGGTACAGAAAGAGGCAAGAGAGGTGCAGAAAGAGGCAAGAGAGGTGCAGAAAGAAGCAAGATAGGTGTAGATAGAGGTAAGAAAGGTGCAGAAAGAGGCAAGAGAGGTGCAGAAAGAAATGTTAGTAGATGAAGAAAGAAGCAGGAGAGGTGCAGAAAGAGGCAAGATAGGTGCATAAAGAGGCAAGAGAGGTACAGAAAGAAGAAAGTGAGGTGCAGAAAGAGACAAGAGATGTGTAGAAAGAGGTAAGAGAGGTGCAGAAAGAGGCAAGCCAGGTCTAGAAAGCGGCAAGAGAGGTGCAGAAAGTGGCAAGAGTGGTGCAGAAAGAGACAAGAGAGGTGCAGAAAGAGGCAAGAAGGGTACAGAAAGAGGCAAGAGATGTGCAGAAAGAGGCAAGACATGTGCAGAAAGAGGCAAGAGATGTGCAGAAAGAAGAAAGCGAGGTGCAGAAAGAGGCAAGAGAGGTGCAGGAGGAAGCAAAGCAAGGAGAGGTGCAGAAAGAAGCAAGAGAGGTGCAGAAAGTGGCAAGAAAGGGGCAGAAAGAGGCAAGAGAGTTGCAGAAAGAAGAGAGTGAGGTGCAGAAAGAGGAAGAAAGGTGCAGAAAGAAGCAAGAGAAGTACAGAAAGAAGCAAGAGAGGTGCAGAAAGAGGCAAGAGAAGTACAGAAAGAAGCAAGAGAACTGCAGAAAGAGGAAGAAAGGTGCAGAAAGAGGAATAAAGGTGCAGAAAGAAGCAAGAGAAGTGCAGGAAGATGCAAAAGTAGTGCAGAATGAAGCAAGAGAGGTGCAGAAAGAACCAAGAGAGGTGCGGAAAGATGAAGAAAGGTACTGAAAGAGGAAGAAAGGGGCAGAAAGAGGAAGAAAGGTACAGAAAGAAGCAAGAGAAGTGCAGAAAGAGGAAGAAAGATGCAGAAAGAGGAAGAAAGGCGCAGAAAGAAGCAAGAGAAGTGCAGGAAGAAGCAAAATAAGTGCAGAAAGAAGCAAGAGAGGTGCAGAAAGAACCAAGAGAGGTGCAGAAAGATGAAGAAAGGTGCAGAAAGAAACAATAGTAGATGCAGAAAGAAGCAAGAGAGGTGCAGAAAGAAATAGGAGAGGTACAGAAAGAGGCAAGAGAGGTGCAGAAAGAGGCAAGAGAGGTGGAGAAAAAGGTAAGAGAGGAGCAGAAAGAGGCAAGAGAGGTTGCAGAAAGAAGCAAGATAGGTGTAGATAGAGGTAAGAGAGGTGCAGAAAGAAACAATAGTAGATGCAGAAAGAAGCACGAGAGGTGCAGAAAGAAATAGGAGAGGTACAGAAAGAGGCAAGAAGGGTACAGAAAGAGGCAAGAGAGGTGCAGAAAGAGGCAAGAGGTGTGCAGAAAGAGGCAAAGATGTGCAGAAAGAAGCAAGAGAGGTGCAGAAAGAGGCAAGAAGGGACAGAAAGAGGCAGGAGAGCTGCAGAAAGAGGCAGGAGAGGTGCAGAAAGATGCAAGCAAGGTGCAGAAAGAGGCAAGAGAAGTGCAGAAAGAGGCAAGAGAGGTGCAGAAAAAAGCAAGAGAGGTACAGAAAGAGGCAAGAAGGGTACAGAAAGAGGCAAGAGAGGTTCAGAAAAAGCAAGAGAGGTGCAGAAAGATACAAGAGAAGTGCAAAAGAAGCAAGAGAACTGCAGAAAGAGGAAGAAAGGTACAGAAAGAGGAAGAAAGGTGCAGAAAGAGGAAGAAAGGTGCAGAAAGAAGCAAGAGAACTGCAGAAAGAGGAAGAAAGGTGCAGAAAGAGGAATAAAGGTGCAGAAAGAAGCAAGTGAAGTGCAGAAAGAAGCAAGAGAGGTGCAGAAAGATGAAGAAAAGTACTGAAAGAGGAAGAAAGGTGCAGAAAGAGGAAGAAAGGTGCAGAAAGAGGCAAGAGAGCTGCAGAAAGAGGCAAGAGAGGTGCATAAAGAGGTAAGACAGAAGCAGAAAAAGGCAAGAGAGGTGCAGAAAGAAGCAAGATAGGTTTAGATAGAGGTAAGATAGGTGCAGAAAGAGGCAAGGGAGGTGCAGATAGAGGCAAGATAAGTGCAGAAAGAGGCAAGAGAGCTGCAGAAAGAGGTAAGAGATGTGCAGAAAGAGGCAATAGATGTGCAGAAAGAAATAAGAGAGGTACATAAAGAGGCAAGATTGGTACAGAAAGAGGCAAGAGAGTTGCAGAAAGAGGCAAGAGAGGTGCAGAAAGAAGCAAGATAGGTGTAGATAGAGGTAAGAGAGGTGCAGAAAGAAACAATAATAGATGCAGAAAGAAGCAAGAGAGGTGCAGAAAGAGGCAAGAAAGGTGCAGAAAGAAGCAAGATAGGTGCAGAAAGAGGTAAGAGAGGTGCAGAAAAGACGAGAGGTAGGTGTAGAAAGAGGCAAGAGAGGTGTAGAAAGAGGCAAGAGAGGTGCAGAAAGAAGCAAGCAAGGTACAGAAAGAGGCAAGAGAGGTGTAGAAAGAGGCAAGAGAGGTGCAGAAAGAAGCAAGCAAGGTACAGAAAGAGGCAAGAGAAGTGCAGAAAGAGGCAAGAGAGGTGCAGAAAGAAATAATAGAGGTACAGAAAGAGGCAAGAAGGGTACAGAAGAGGCAAGAGGTGCAGAAAGAGGCAAGAGGTGTGCAGAAAGAGCCAAGAGATGTGCAGAAAGAATAAAGAGAGGTACAGAAAGAGGCAAGAGGGGTGTAGAAAAAGGCAGGAGAGGTACAGAAAGAAGAAAGAGAGGTGCAGAAAGAGGCAAGAAAGGTGCAGAAAGAAGCAAGATAGATGTAGATAGAGGTAAGAGAGGTGCAGAAAGAAACAATAGTAGATGCAGAAAGAAGCAAGAGAGGTGAAGAAAGAGGCAAGATAGGTGCAGAAAGAGGTAAGAGAGGTGCAGAAAGACGAGAGGTAGGTGGAGAAAGAGGCAAGAGAGGTGTAGAAAGAGGCAAGAGAGGTGCAGAAAGAAGCAAGCAAGGTACAGAAAGAGGCAAGAGAAGTGCAGAAAGAGGCAAGAGAGGTGCAGAAAGAAATAATAGAGGTACAGAAAGAGGCAAGAAGGGTACAGAAGAGGCAAGAGGTGCAGAAAGAGGCAAGAGGTGTGCAGAAAGAGGCAAGAGATGTGCAGAAAGAAGAAAGAGAGGTGCAGAAAGAGGCAAGAGGGGTGAAGAAAAAGGCACGAGAGGTACAAAAAGAGGCAGGAGAGGTACAGAAAGAAGCAAGCAAGGTGCAGAAAGAGGCAAGAGAAGTGCAGAAAGAGGCAAGAGAGGTGCAGAAAGAAGCAAGAGTGCTACAGAAAGAGGCAAGAAGGGTACAGAAAGAGGCAAGAGAGGTACAGAAAAAGCAAGAGAGGTGCAGAAAGAGGCAAGAGAAGTGCAAAAAGAAGCAAGAGAACTGCAGAAAGAGGAAGAAAGGTGTAGAAAGAGGAATAAAGGTACAGAAAGAAGCAAGAGAAGTGAAGGAAGAAGCAAAAGAAGTGCAGAAAGAAGCAAGAGAGGTGCAGAAAGAACCAAGAGAGGTGCAGAAAGATGAAGAAAGGTACTGAAAGAGGAAGAAAGGTACAGAAAGAGGAAGAAAGGTGCAGAAAGAGGAAGAGAAGTGCAAAAGAAGCAAGAGAACTGCAGAAAGAGGAAGAAAGGTGCAGAAAGAGGAATAAAGGTACAGAAAGAAGCAAGAGAAGTGAAGGAAGAAGCTAAAGAAGTACAGAAAGAAGCAAGAGAGGTGCAGAAAGAACCAAGAGAGGTGCAGAAATATGAAGAAAGTTACTGAAAGAGGAAGAAAGGTGCAGAAAGAGGAAGAAAGGTGCAGAAAGAGGAAGCAAGGTGCAGAAAGAAGCAAGAGAACTGCAGAAAGAGGAAGAAAGGTGCTGAAAGAGGAAGAAAGGTGCAGAAAGAAGCAAGAGAAGTGCAGAAAGAAGCAAGAGAGGTGCAGAAAGAACCAAGAGAGGTGCAGAAAGATGAAGAAAAGTACTGAAAGAGGAAGAAAGGTGCAGAAAGAGGAAGAAATGTGCAGAAAGAGGCAAGAGAGCTGAAGAAAGAGGCTAGCAAGCTGCAGAAAGAGGCAAGAGAAGTGCAGGAAGAGGCAAGAGAGGTGCAGAAAAAAGCTGAGAGGTACAGAAAGAGGCAAGAAGGGTACAGAAAGAGGCAAGAGAGGTTCAGAAAAAGCAAGAGAGGTGCAGAAAGAGGCAAGAGAATTGCAGAAAGAGGCAAGAGAGGTGCAGAAAAAAGCACAAGAGGTACAGAAAGAGGCAAGAAGGGTACAGAAAGAGGCAAGAGAGGTTCAGAAAAAGCAAGAGAGGTGCAGAAAGAGGCAAGAGAAGTGCAAAAAGAAGAAAGAGAACTGCAGAAAGAGGAAGAAAGGTACAGAAAGAGGAATAAAGGTGCAGAAAGAAGTAAGAGAAGTGAAGGAAGAAGCAAAAGAAGTGCAGAAAGAAGCAAGAGAGGTGCAGAAAGAACCAAGAGAGGTGCAGAAAGATGAAGAAAGGTACTGAAAGAGGAAGAAAGGTGCAGAAAGAGGAAGAAAGGTGCAGAAAGAAGCAAGAGAACTGCAGAAAGAGGAAGAAAGGTGCAGAAAGAGGAATAAAGGTGCAGAAAGAAGCAAGAGAAGTGCAGAAAGAAGCAAGAGAGGTGCAGAAAGAACCAAGAGAGGTGCAGAAAGATGAAGAAAAGTACTGAAAGACGAAGAAAGGTGCAGAAAGAGGAAGAAAGTTTCAGAAAGAGGCAAGAGAGCTGCAGAAAGAGGCATTAGAGAAGTGCATAAAGAGGTAAGACAGAAGCAGAAAAAGGCAAGAGAGGTGCAGAACGAAGTAAGATAGGTTTAGATAGAGGTAAGATAGGTGCATAAAGAGGCAAGGGAGGTGCAGATAGAGGCAAGAGAAGTGCAGAAAGAGGCAAGAGAGCTGCAGAAAGAGGCAAGAGAGGTGCAGAAAGAGGCAATAGAGGTGCAGAAAGAAATAAGAGAGGTACATAAAGAGGCAAGAAGGGTACAGAAAGAAGCTAGAGAGGTGCAGAAAGAGGCAAGAGAGGTGCAGATAGAAGCAAGATAGGTGTAGATAGAGGTAAGAGAGGTGCAGAAAGAGGCAAGAGAGGTGCAGAAAGAAACGATAGTAGATGCAGAAAGAAGCAAGAGAGGTGAAGAAAGAGGTAAGAGGGGTGCAGAAAGACGAGAGGTAGGTGAGAAAGAGGCAAGAGAGGTGTAGAAAGAGGCAAGAGAGGTGCAGAAAGAAGCAAGCAAGGTACAGAAAGAGGCAAGGGAAGTGCAGAAAGAGGCAAGAGAGGTGCAGAAAGAAATAATAGAGGTACAGAAAGAGGCAAGAAGGGTACAGAAGAGGCAAGAGAGGTGCAGAAAGAGGCAAGAGATGTGCAGAAAGAGGCAAGAGATGTGCAGAAAGAAGAAAGAGAACTGCAGAAAGAGGAAGAAAGGTGCAGAAAGAGGAATAAAGGTGCAGAAAGAAGCAAGAGAAGTGCAGAAAGAAGCAAGAGAGGTGCAGAAAGAACCAAGAGAGGTGCAGAACGATGAAGAAAAGTACTGAAAGACGAAGAAAGGTGCAGAAAGAGGAAGAAAGTTGCAGAAAGAGGCAAGAGAGCTGCAGAAAGAGGCATTAGAGAGGTGCATAAAGAGGTAAGACAGAAGCAGAAAAAGGCAAGAGAGGTGCAGAACGAAGTAAGATAGGTTTAGATAGAGGTAAGATAGGTGCATAAAGAGGCAAGGGAGGTGCAGATAGAGGCAAGAGAAGTGCAGAAAGAGGCAAGAGAGCTGCAGAAAGAGGCAAGAGAGGTGCAGAAAGAGGCAATAGAGGTGCAGAAAGAAATAAGAGAGGTACATAAAGAGGCAAGAAGGGTACAGAAAGAAGCAAGAGAGGTACAGAAAGAGGCAAGAGAGGTGCAGATAGAAGCAAGATAGGTGTAGATAGAGGTAAGAGAGGTGCAGAAAGAGGCAAGAGAGGTGCAGAAAGAAACGATAGTAGATGCAGAAAGAAGCAAGAGAGGTGAAGAAAGAGGTAAGAGGGGTGCAGAAAGACGAGAGGTAGGTGAGAAAGAGGCAAGAGAGGTGTAGAAAGAGGCAAGAGAGGTGCAGAAAGAAGCAAGCAAGGTACAGAAAGAGGCAAGGGAAGTGCAGAAAGAGGCAAGAGGGGTGCAGAAAGAAATAATAGAGGTACAGAAAGAGGCAAGAAGGGTACAAAAGAGGCAAGAGAGGTGCAGAAAGAGGCAAGAGATGTGCAGAAAGAGGCAAGAGATGTGCAGAAAGAAGAAAGAGAAGTGCAGAAAGAGGCAAGAGGGGTGAAGAAAGAGGCAGGAGAGGTGCAGAAAGAGGCAGGAGAGGTGCAGAAAGAAGCAAGCAAGGTGCAGAAAGAGACAAGAGAAGTGCAGAAAGAGGCAAGAGAGGTGCAGAAAAAAGCAAGAGAGCTACAGAAAGAGGCAAGAAGGGTACAGAAAGAGGCAAGAGAGGTGCAGAAAGAACCAAGAGAGGTGCAGAAAGATGAAGAAAGGTACTGAAAGAGGAAGAAAGGTGCAGAAAGAGGAAGAAAGGTGCAGAAAGAAGCAAGAGAACTGCAGAAAGAGGAAGAAAGGTGCAGAAAGAGGAATAAAGGTGCAGAAAGAAGCAAGAGAAGTGCAGAAAGAAGCAAGAGAGGTGCAGAAAGAACCAAGAGAGGTGCAGAAAGATGAAGAAAAGTACTGAAAGACGAAGAAAGGTGCAGAAAGAGGAAGAAAGTTGCAGAAAGAGGCAAGAGAGCTGCAGAAAGAGGCATTAGAGAGGTGCATAAAGAGGTAAGACAGAAGCAGAAAAAGGCAAGAGAGGTGCAGAAAGAAGTAAGATAGGTTTAGATAGAGGTAAGATAGGTGCATAAAGAGGCAAGGGAGGTGCAGATAGAGGCAAGAGAAGTGCAGAAAGAGGCAAGAGAGCTGCAGAAAGAGGCAAGAGAGGTGCAGAAAGAGGCAATAGAGGTGCAGAAAGAAATAAGAGAGGTACATAAAGAGGCAAGAAGGGTACAGAAAGAAGCAAGAGAGGTGCAGAAAGAGGCAAGAGAGGTGCAGAAAGAAGCAAGATAGGTGTAGATAGAGGTAAGAGAGGTACAGAAAGAGGCAAGAGAGGTGCAGAAAGAAACGATAGTAGATGCAGAAAGAAGCAAGAGAGGTGAAGAAAGAGGTAAGAGGGGTGCAGAAAGACGAGAGGTAGGTGGAGAAAGAGGCAAGAGAGGTGTAGAAAGAGGCAAGAGAGGTGCAGAAAGAAGCAAGCAAGGTACAGAAAGAGGCAAGGGAAGTGCAGAAAGAGCAAGAGAGATGCAGAAAGAAATAATAGAGGTACAGAAAGAGGCAAGAAGGGTACAGAAGAGGCAAGAGAGGTGCAGAAAGAGGCAAGAGAAGTGCCGAAAGAGGCAAGAGAGGTGCAGAAAAAAGCAAGAGAGCTACAGAAAGAGGCAAGAAGGGTACAGAAAGAGGCAAGAGAGGTGCAGAAAGAGGCAAAAGAGGTGCAGAAAGAAGCAAGATAGGTGTAGATAGAGGTAAGAAAGGTGCAGAAAGAGGCAAGAGAGGTGCAGAAAGAAATGTTAGTAGATGAAGAAAGAAGCAGGAGAGGTGCAGAAAGAGGCAAGATAGGTGCATAAAGAGGCAAGAGAGGTACAGAAAGAAGAGAGTGAGGTGCAGAAAGAGGCAAGAGAGGTGCATAAAGAGGCAAGAGAGGTGCAGAAAGAAGCAAGCAGAGGTGCAGAAAGAGGCAAGAGAAGTGCAGAAAGAGGCAAGAGAGGTGCAGAAAGAAATAATAGAGGTACAGAAAGAGGCAAGAAGGGTACAGAAAGAGGCAAGAGATGTGCAGAAAGAGGCAAGACGATGTGCAGAAAGAGGCAAGAGATGTGCAGAAAGAAGAAAGCGAGGTGCAGAAAGAGGCAAGAGAGGTGCAGGAGGAAGCAAAGCAAGCAAGGTGCAGAAAGAGGCAAGAGAGGTGCAGAAAGAGGCAAGAGAGGTGCAGAAAGAAGCAAGAGAGGTACAGAAAGAGGCAAGAAGGGTACAGAAAGAGGCAAGAGAGGTGCAGAAAGAAGAGTGAGGTGCAGAAAGAGGAAGAAAGGTGCAGAAAGAAGCAAGAAAAGTTCAGAAAAAGCAAGAGAGGTGCAGAAAGAGGCAAGAGAAGTACAGAAAGAAGCAAGTGAACTGCAGAAAGAGGAAGAAAGGTGCAGAAAGAGGAATAAAGGTGCAGAAAGAAGCAAGAGAAGTGCAGGAAGATACAAAATAAGTGCAGAAAGAAGCAAGAGAGGTGCAGAAAGAACCAAGAGAGGTGCAGAAAGATGAAGAAAGGTCCTGAAAGAGGAAGAAAGGTGCAGAAAGAGGAAGAAAGGTGCAGAAAGAGGCAAGAGAGCTGCAGAAAGAGGCAAGAGAGGTGCAGAAAGAGGTTAGACAGAAGCAGAAAGAGGCAAGAGAGGTGCAGAAAGAAGCAAGATAGGTGTAGATAGAGGTAAGAGGTGCAGAAATGGGCAAGAGAGGTGCAGAAAGAAACAATAGTAGATACAGAAAGAAGCAAGAGAGGTGCAGAAAGAGGCTAGAGAGGTACAGAAAGAGGCAAGAGAGGTACAGAAAGAAGAGAGTGAGGTGCAGAAAGAGGCAAGAGATGTGCAGAAAGAAGCAAGCAAGGTGCAGAAAGAGGCAAGAGAAGTGCAGAAAGAGGCAAGAGAGATGCAGAAAGAAATAAGAGAGGTACAGAAAGAGGCAAGAAGGGTACAGAAAGAGGCAAGAGAGGTGCAGAAAGATGCAAGAGATGTACAGAAAGAAGCAAAAGAGGTGCAGAAAGAGGCAAGAGGGGTGAAGAAAAAGGCAAGAGAGGTGCAGAAAGAGGCAAGAGAGGTGCAGGAGGAAGCAAAGCAAGCAAGGTGCAGAAAGAGGCAAGAGAGGTGCAGAAAGAGGCAAGAGAGGTGCAGAAAGAAGCAAGAGAGGCACAGAAAGAAGAAAGAAGGGTACAGAAAGAGGCAAGGGAGGTGCAGAAAGAGGCAAGAGGTTTCAGAAAGAGGCAAAAGATGTGCAGAAAGAAGCAAGAGAGGTGTAGCAAGAGGCAAGAGGGGTAAAGAAAGAGGCAGGAGAGGTGCAGAAAGAGGCAAGAGGGGTGCAGAAAGAAGCAAGCAAGGTTCAGAAATAGGCAAGAGAAGTGCAGAAAGAGGCAAGAGAGGTGCAGAAAGAAGCAAGAGAGATACAGAAAGAGGCAAGAAGTGTACAGAAAGAGGCAAGAGAGGTGCAGAAAGAAGAGAGTGGGATGCATAAAGAGGAAGAAAGGTGCAGAAAGAAGCAAGAGAAGTTCAGAAAAAGCAACAGAGGTGCAGAAAGAGGCAAGAGAACTGCAGAAATAGGAAGAAAGGTGCAGAAAGAGGAATAAAGGTGCAGAAAGAAGCAAGAGAAGTGCAGGAAGATGCAAAAGTAGTGCAGAATGAAGCAAGAGAGGTGCAGAAAGAACCAAGAGAGGTGCAGAAAGATGAAGAAAGGTACTGAAAGAGGAAGAAAGGGGCAGAAAGAGGAAGAAAGGTACAGAAAGAAGCAAGAGAAGTGCAGAAAGAGGAAGAAAGATGCAGAAAGAGGAAGAAAGGCGCAGAAAGAAGCAAGAGAAGTGCAGGAAGAAGCAAAATAAGTGCAGAAAGAAGCAAGAGAGGTGCAGAAAGAACCAAGAGAGGTGCAGAAAGATGAAGAAAGGTGCAGAAAGAAACAATAGTAGATGCAGAAAGAAGCAAGAGAGGTGCAGAAAGAAATAGGAGAGGTACAGAAAGAGGCAAGAGAGGTGCAGAAAGAGGCAAGAGAGGTGGAGAAAAAGGTAAGAGAGGAGCAGAAAGAGGCAAGAGAGGTTGCAGAAAGAAGCAAGATAGGTGTAGATAGAGGTAAGAGAGGTGCAGAAAGAAACAATAGTAGATGCAGAAAGAAGCACGAGAGGTGCAGAAAGAAATAGGAGAGGTACAGAAAGAGGCAAGAAGGGTACAGAAAGAGGCAAGAGAGGTGCAGAAAGAGGCAAGAGGTGTGCAGAAAGAGGCAAAAGATGTGCAGAAAGAAGCAAAAGAGGTGCAGAAAGAGGCAAGAAGGGACAGAAAGAGGCAGGAGAGCTGCAGAAAGAGGCAGGAGAGGTGCAGAAAGATGCAAGCAAGGTGCAGAAAGAGGCAAGAGAAGTGCAGAAAGAGGCAAGAGAGGTGCAGAAAAAAGCAAGAGAGGTACAGAAAGAGGCAAGAAGGGTACAGAAAGAGGCAAGAGAGGTTCAGAAAAGCAAGAGAGGTGCAGAAAGATACAAGAGAAGTGCAGAAAGAAGCAAGAGAACTGCAGAAAGAGGAAGAAAGGTACAGAAAGAGGAAGAAAGGTGCAGAAAGAGGAAGAAAGGTGCAGAAAGAAGCAAGAGAACTGCAGAAAGAGGAAGAAAGGTGCAGAAAGAGGAATAAAGGTGCAGAAAGAAGCAAGTGAAGTGCAGAAAGAAGCAAGAGAGGTGCAGAAAGATGAAGAAAAGTACTGAAAGAGGAAGAAAGGTGCAGAAAGAGGAAGAAAGGTGCAGAAAGAGGCAAGAGAGCTGCAGAAAGAGGCAAGAGAGGTGCATAAAGAGGTAAGACAGAAGCAGAAAAGGCAAGAGAGGTGCAGAAAGAAGCAAGATAGGTTTAGATAGAGGTAAGATAGGTGCAGAAAGAGGCAAGGGAGGTGCAGATAGAGGCAAGATAAGTGCAGAAAGAGGCAAGAGAGCTGCAGAAAGAGGTAAGAGATGTGCAGAAAGAGGCAATAGAGGTGCAGAAAGAAATAAGAGAGGTACATAAAGAGGCAAGAAGGGTACAGAAAGAGGCAAGAGAGTTGCAGAAAGAGGCAAGAGAGGTGCAGAAAGAAGCAAGATAGGTGTAGATAGAGGTAAGAGAGGTGCAGAAAGAAACAATAATAGATGCAGAAAGAAGCAAGAGAGGTGCAGAAAGAGGCAAGAAAGGTGCAGACAGAAGCAAGATAGGTGCAGAAAGAGGTAAGAGAGGTGCAGAAAGACGAGAGGTAGGTGTAGAAAGAGGCAAGAGAGGTGTAGAAAGAGGCAAGAGAGGTGCAGAAAGAAGCAAGCAAGGTACAGAAAGAGGCAAGAGAGGTGTAGAAAGAGGCAAGAGAGGTGCAGAAAGAAGCAAGCAAGGTACAGAAAGAGGCAAGAGAAGTGCAGAAAGAGGCAAGAGAGGTGCAGAAAGAAATAATAGAGGTACAGAAAGAGGCAAGAAGGGTACAGAAGAGGCAAGAGGTGCAGAAAGAGGCAAGAGGTGTGCAGAAAGAGCCAAGAGATGTGCAGAAAGAATAAAGAGAGGTACAGAAAGAGGCAAGAGGGTGTAGAAAAGGCAGGAGAGGTACAGAAAGAAGAAAGAGAGGTGCAGAAAGAGGCAAGAAAGGTGCAGAAAGAAGCAAGATAGATGTAGATAGAGGTAAGAGAGGTGCAGAAAGAAACAATAGTAGATGCAGAAAGAAGCAAGAGAGGTGAAGAAAGAGGCAAGATAGGTGCAGAAAGAGGTAAGAGAGGTGCAGAAAGACGAGAGGTAGGTGGAGAAAGAGGCAAGAGAGGTGTAGAAAGAGGCAAGAGAGGTGCAGAAAGAAGCAAGCAAGGTACAGAAAGAGGCAAGAGAAGTGCAGAAAGAGGCAAGAGAGGTGCAGAAAGAAATAATAGAGGTACAGAAAGAGGCAAGAAGGGTACAGAAGAGGCAAGAGAGTGCAGAAAGAGGCAAGAGGTGTGCAGAAAGAGGCAAGAGATGTGCAGAAAGAAGAAAGAGAGGTGCAGAAAGAGGCAAGAGGGGTGAAGAAAAAGGCACGAGAGGTACAGAAAGAGGCAGGAGAGGTACAGAAAGAAGCAAGCAAGGTGCAGAAAGAGGCAAGAGAAGTGCAGAAAGAGGCAAGAGAGGTGCAGAAAAAAGCAAGAGTGCTACAGAAAGAGGCAAGAAGGGTACAGAAAGAGGCAAGAGAGGTACAGAAAAAGCAAGAGAGGTGCAGAAAGAGGCAAGAGAAGTGCAAAAAGAAGCAAGAGAACTGCAGAAAGAGGAAGAAAGGTGTAGAAAGAGGAATAAAGGTACAGAAAGAAGCAAGAGAAGTGAAGGAAGAAGCAAAAGAAGTGCAGAAAGAAGCAAGAGAGGTGCAGAAAGAACCAAGAGAGGTGCAGAAAGATGAAGAAAGGTACTGAAAGAGGAAGAAAGGTACAGAAAGAGGAAGAAAGGTGCAGAAAGAGGAAGAGAAGTGCAAAAAGAAGCAAGAGAACTGCAGAAAGAGGAAGAAAGGTGCAGAAAGAGGAATAAAGGTACAGAAAGAAGCAAGAGAAGTGAAGGAAGAAGCTAAAGAAGTACAGAAAGAAGCAAGAGAGGTGCAGAAAGAACCAAGAGAGGTGCAGAAAGATGAAGAAAGTTACTGAAAGAGGAAGAAAGGTGCAGAAAGAGGAAGAAAGGTGCAGAAAGAGGAAGCAAGGTGCAGAAAGAAGCAAGAGAACTGCAGAAAGAGGAAGAAAGGTGCAGAAAGAGGAAGAAAGGTGCAGAAAGAAGCAAGAGAAGTGCAGAAAGAAGCAAGAGAGGTGCAGAAAGAACCAAGAGAGGTGCAGAAAGATGAAGAAAAGTACTGAAAGAGGAAGAAAGGTGCAGAAAGAGGAAGAAATGTGCAGAAAGAGGCAAGAGAGCTGCAGAAAGAGGCTAGCAAGCTGCAGAAAGAGGCAAGAGAAGTGCAGGAAGAGGCAAGAGAGGTGCAGAAAAAAGCTGAGAGGTACAGAAAGAGGCAAGAAGGGTACAGAAAGAGGCAAGAGAGGTTCAGAAAAAGCAAGAGAGGTGCAGAAAGAGGCAAGAGAATTGCAGAAAGAGGCAAGAGAGGTGCAGAAAAAAGCACAAGAGGTACAGAAAGAGGCAAGAAGGGTACAGAAAGAGGCAAGAGAGGTTCAGAAAAAGCAAGAGAGGTGCAGAAAGAGGCAAGAGAAGTGCAAAAAGAAGAAAGAGAACTGCAGAAAGAGGAAGAAAGGTACAGAAAGAGGAATAAAGGTGCAGAAAGAAGTAAGAGAAGTGAAGGAAGAAGCAAAAGAAGTGCAGAAAGAAGCAAGAGAGGTGCAGAAAGAACCAAGAGAGGTGCAGAAAGATGAAGAAAGGTACTGAAAGAGGAAGAAAGGTGCAGAAAGAGGAAGAAAGGTGCAGAAAGAAGCAAGAGAACTGCAGAAAGAGGAAGAAAGGTGCAGAAAGAGGAATAAAGGTGCAGAAAGAAGCAAGAGAAGTGCAGAAAGAAGCAAGAGAGGTGCAGAAAGAACCAAGAGAGGTGCAGAAAGATGAAGAAAAGTACTGAAAGACGAAGAAAGGTGCAGAAAGAGGAAGAAAGTTTCAGAAAGAGGCAAGAGAGCTGCAGAAAGAGGCATTAGAGAGGTGCATAAAGAGGTAAGACAGAAGCAGAAAAAGGCAAGAGAGGTGCAGAACGAAGTAAGATAGGTTTAGATAGAGGTAAGATAGGTGCATAAAGAGGCAAGGGAGGTGCAGATAGAGGCAAGAGAAGTGCAGAAAGAGGCAAGAGAGCTGCAGAAAGAGGCAAGAGAGGTGCAGAAAGAGGCAATAGAGGTGCAGAAAGAAATAAGAGAGGTACATAAAGAGGCAAGAAGGGTACAGAAAGAAGCAAGAGAGGTGCAGAAAGAGGCAAGAGAGGTGCAGATAGAAGCAAGATAGGTGTAGATAGAGGTAAGAGAGGTGCAGAAAGAGGCAAGAGAGGTGCAGAAAGAAACGATAGTAGATGCAGAAAGAAGCAAGAGAGGTGAAGAAAGAGGTAAGAGGGGTGCAGAAAGACGAGAGGTAGGTGAGAAAGAGGCAAGAGAGGTGTAGAAAGAGGCAAGAGAGGTGCAGAAAGAAGCAAGCAAGGTACAGAAAGAGGCAAGGGAAGTGCAGAAAGAGGCAAGAGAGGTGCAGAAAGAAATAATAGAGGTACAGAAAGAGGCAAGAAGGGTACAGAAGAGGCAAGAGAGGTGCAGAAAGAGGCAAGAGATGTGCAGAAAGAGGCAAGAGATGTGCAGAAAGAAGAAAGAGAACTGCAGAAAGAGGAAGAAAGGTGCAGAAAGAGGAATAAAGGTGCAGAAAGAAGCAAGAGAAGTGCAGAAAGAAGCAAGAGAGGTGCAGAAAGAACCAAGAGAGGTGCAGAACGATGAAGAAAAGTACTGAAAGACGAAGAAAGGTGCAGAAAGAGGAAGAAAGTTGCAGAAAGAGGCAAGAGAGCTGCAGAAAGAGGCATTAGAGAGGTGCATAAAGAGGTAAGACAGAAGCAGAAAAAGGCAAGAGAGGTGCAGAACGAAGTAAGATAGGTTTAGATAGAGGTAAGATAGGTGCATAAAGAGGCAAGGGAGGTGCAGATAGAGGCAAGAGAAGTGCAGAAAGAGGCAAGAGAGCTGCAGAAAGAGGCAAGAGAGGTGCAGAAAGAGGCAATAGAGGTGCAGAAAGAAATAAGAGAGGTACATAAAGAGGCAAGAAGGGTACAGAAAGAAGCAAGAGAGGTACAGAAAGAGGCAAGAGAGGTGCAGATAGAAGCAAGATAGGTGTAGATAGAGGTAAGAGAGGTGCAGAAAGAGGCAAGAGAGGTGCAGAAAGAAACGATAGTAGATGCAGAAAGAAGCAAGAGAGGTGAAGAAAGAGGTAAGAGGGGTGCAGAAAGACGAGAGGTAGGTGAGAAAGAGGCAAGAGAGGTGTAGAAAGAGGCAAGAGAGGTGCAGAAAGAAGCAAGCAAGGTACAGAAAGAGGCAAGGGAAGTGCAGAAAGAGGCAAGAGAGGTGCAGAAAGAAATAATAGAGTTACAGAAAGAGGCAAGAAGGGTACAACAGAGGCAAGAGAGGTGCAGAAAGAGGCAAGAGATGTGCAGAAAGAGGCAAGAGATGTGCAGAAAGAAGAAAGAGAAGTGCAGAAAGAGGCAAGAGGGGTGAAGAAAGAGGCAGGAGAGGTGCAGAAAGAGGCAGGAGAGGTGCAGAAAGAAGCAAGCAAGGTGCAGAAAGAGACAAGAGAAGTGCAGAAAGAGGCAAGAGAGGTGCAGAAAAAGCAAGAGAGCTACAGAAAGAGGCAAGAAGGGTACAGAAAGAGGCAAGAGAGGTGCAGAAAGAACCAAGAGAGGTGCAGAAAGATGAAGAAAGGTACTGAAAGAGGAAGAAAGGTGCAGAAAGAGGAAGAAAGGTGCAGAAAGAAGCAAGAGAACTGCAGAAAGAGGAAGAAAGGTGCAGAAAGAGGAATAAAGGTGCAGAAAGAAGCAAGAGAAGTGCAGAAAGAAGCAAGAGAGGTGCAGAAAGAACCAAGAGAGGTGCAGAAAGATGAAGAAAAGTACTGAAAGACGAAGAAAGGTGCAGAAAGAGGAAGAAAGTTGCAGAAAGAGGCAAGAGAGCTGCAGAAAGAGGCATTAGAGAGGTACATAAAGAGGTAAGACAGAAGCAGAAAAAGGCAAGAGAGGTGCAGAAAGAAGTAAGATAGGTTTAGATAGAGGTAAGATAGGTGCATAAAGAGGCAAGGGAGGTGCAGATAGAGGCAAGAGAAGTGCAGAAAGAGGCAAGAGAGCTGCAGAAAGAGGCAAGAGAGGTGCAGAAAGAGGCAATAGAGGTGCAGAAAGAAATAAGAGAGGTACATAAAGAGGCAAGAAGGGTACAGAAAGAAGCAAGAGAGGTGCAGAAAGAGGCAAGAGAGGTGCAGAAAGAAGCAAGATAGGTGTAGATAGAGGTAAGAGAGGTACAGAAAGAGGCAAGAGAGGTGCAGAAAGAAACGATAGTAGATGCAGAAAGAAGCAAGAGAATGGTGAAGAAAGAGGTAAGAGGGGTGCAGAAAGACGAGAGGTAGGTGGAGAAAGAGGCAAGAGAGGTGTAGAAAGAGGCAAGAGAGGTGCAGAAAGAAGCAAGCAAGGTACAGAAAGAGGCAAGGGAAGTGCAGAAAGATGCAAGAGAGGTGCAGAAAGAAATAATAGAGGTACAGAAAGAGGCAAGAAGGGTACAGAAGAGGCAAGAGAGGTGCAGAAAGAGGCAAGAGATGTGCAGAAAGAGGCAAGAGAGGTGCAGAAAAAAGCAAGAGTGCTACAGAAAGAGGCAAGAAGGGTACAGAAAGAGGCAAGAGAGGTGTAGAAAGAGGCAAGCAAGGTGCAGAAAGAGGCAAGAGAAGTGCAGAAAGAGGCAAGAGAGGTGCAGAAAAAAGCAAGAGTGCTACAGAAAGAGGCAAGAAGGGTACAGAAAGAGGCAAGAGAGGTACAGAAAAAGCAAGAGAGGTGCAGAAAGAGGCAAGAGAAGTGCAAAAAGAAGCAAGAGAACTGCAGAAAGAGGAAGAAAGGTGTAGAAAGAGGAATAAAGGTACAGAAAGAAGCAAGAGAAGTGAACGAAGAAGCAAAAGAAGTGCAGAAAGAAGCAAGAGAGGTGCAGAAAGAACCAAGAGAGGTGCAGAAAGATGAAGAAAGGTACTGAAAGAGGAAGAAAGGTACAGAAAGAGGAAGAAAGGTGCAGAAAGAGGAAGAGAAGTGCAAAAAGAAGCAAGAGAACTGCAGAAAGAGGAAGAAAGGTGCAGAAAGAGGAATAAAGGTACAGAAAGAAGCAAGAGAAGTGAAGGAAGAAGCTAAAGAAGTACAGAAAGAAGCAAGAGAGGTGCAGAAAGAACCAAGAGAGGTGCAGAAAGATGAAGAAAGTTACTGAAAGAGGAAGAAAGGTGCAGAAAGGTGCAGAAAGAGGAAGCAAGGTGCAGAAAGAAGCAAGAGAACTGCAGAAAGAGGAAGAAAGGTGCAGAAAGAGGAAGAAAGGTGCAGAAAGAAGCAAGAGAAGTGCAGAAAGAAGCAAGAGAGGTGCAGAAAGAACCAAGAGAGGTGCAGAAAGATGAAGAAAAGTACTGAAAGAGGAAGAAAGGTGCAGAAAGAGGAAGAAATGTGCAGAAAGAGGCAAGAGAGCTGCAGAAAGAGGCAAGCAAGCTGCAGAAAGAGGCAAGAGAAGTGCAGAAAGAGGCAAGAGAGGTGCAGAAAAAAGCTGAGAGGTACAGAAAGAGGCAAGAAGGGTACAGAAAGAGGCAAGAGAGGTTCAGAAAAAGCAAGAGAGGTGCAGAAAGAAGCAAGAGAATTGCAGAAAGAGGCAAGAGAACTGCAGAAAGAGAAATAAAGGTGCAGAAAGAGGAAGAAAGGTGCAGAAAGAAGCAAGAGAAGTGCAGAAAGAAGCAAGAGAGGTGCAGAAAGAACCAAGAGAGGTGCAGAACGATGAAGAAAAGTACTGAAAGACGAAGAAAGGTGCAGAAAGAGGAAGAAAGTTGCAGAAAGAGGCAAGAGAGCTGCAGAAAGAGGCATTCGAGAGGTGCATAAAGAGGTAAGACAGAAGCAGAAAAAGGCAAGAGAGGTGCAGAACGAAGTAAGATAGGTTTAGATAGAGGTAAGATAGGTTCATAAAGAGGCAAGGGAGGTGCAGATAGAGGCAAGAGAAGTGCAGAAAGAGGCAAGAGAGCTGCAGAAAGAGGCAAGAGAGGTGCAGAAAGAGGCAATAGAGGTGCAGAAAGAAATAAGAGAGGTACATAAAGAGGCAAGAAGGGTACAGAAAGAAGCAAGAGAGGTACAGAAAGAGGCAAGAGAGGTGCAGATAGAAGCAAGATAGGTGTAGATAGAGGTAAGAGAGGTGCAGAAAGAGGCAAGAGAGGTGCAGAAAGAAACGATAGTAGATGCAGAAAGAAGCAAGAGAGGTGAAGAAAGAGGTAAGAGGGGTGCAGAAAGACGAGAGGTAGGTGAGAAAGAGGCAAGAGAGGTGTAGAAAGAGGCAAGAGAGGTGCAGAAAGAAGCAAGCAAGGTACAGAAAGAGGCAAGGGAAGTGCAGAAAGAGGCAAGAGAGGTGCAGAAAGAAATAATAGAGTTACAGAAAGAGGCAAGAAGGGTACAAAAGAGGCAAGAGAGGTGCAGAAAGAGGCAAGAGATGTGCAGAAAGAGGCAAGAGATGTGCAGAAAGAAGAAAGAGAAGTGCAGAAAGAGGCAAGAGGGGTGAAGAAAGAGGCAGGAGAGGTGCAGAAAGAGGCAGGAGAGGTGCAGAAAGAAGCAAGCAAGGTGCAGAAAGAGACAAGAGAAGTGCAGAAAGAGGCAAGAGAGGTGCAGAAAAAGCAAGAGAGCTACAGAAAGAGGCAAGAAGGGTACAGAAAGAGGCAAGAGAGGTGCAGAAAGAACCAAGAGAGGTGCAGAAAGATGAAGAAAGGTACTGAAAGAGGAAGAAAGGTGCAGAAAGAGGAAGAAAGGTGCAGAAAGAAGCAAGAGAACTGCAGAAAGAGGAAGAAAGGTGCAGAAAGAGGAATAAAGGTGCAGAAAGAAGCAAGAGAAGTGCAGAAAGAAGCAAGAGAGGTGCAGAAAGAACCAAGAGAGGTGCAGAAAGATGAAGAAAAGTACTGAAAGACGAAGAAAGGTGCAGAAAGAGGAAGAAAGTTGCAGAAAGAGGCAAGAGAGCTGCAGAAAGAGGCATTAGAGAGGTACATAAAGAGGTAAGACAGAAGCAGAAAAAGGCAAGAGAGGTGCAGAAAGAAGTAAGATAGGTTTAGATAGAGGTAAGATAGGTGCATAAAGAGGCAAGGGAGGTGCAGATAGAGGCAAGAGAAGTGCAGAAAGAGGCAAGAGAGCTGCAGAAAGAGGCAAGAGAGGTGCAGAAAGAGGCAATAGAGGTGCAGAAAGAAATAAGAGAGGTACATAAAGAGGCAAGAAGGGTACAGAAAGAAGCAAGAGAGGTGCAGAAAGAGGCAAGAGAGGTGCAGAAAGAAGCAAGATAGGTGTAGATAGAGGTAAGAGAGGTACAGAAAGAGGCAAGAGAGGTGCAGAAAGAAACGATAGTAGATGCAGAAAGAAGCAAGAGAATGGTGAAGAAAGAGGTAAGAGAGGTGCAGAAAGACGAGAGGTAGGTGGAGAAAGAGGCAAGAGAGGTGTAGAAAGAGGCAAGAGAGGTGCAGAAAGAAGCAAGCAAGGTACAGAAAGAGGCAAGGGAAGTGCAGAAAGATGCAAGAGAGGTGCAGAAAGAAATAATAGAGGTACAGAAAGAGGCAAGAAGGGTACAGAAGAGGCAAGAGAGGTGCAGAAAGAGGCAAGAGATGTGCAGAAAGAGGCAAGAGAGGTGCAGAAAAAAGCAAGAGTGCTACAGAAAGAGGCAAGAAGGGTACAGAAAGAGGCAAGAGAGGTGTAGAAAGAGGCAAGCAAGGTGCAGAAAGAGGCAAGAGAATTGCAGAAAGAGGCAAGAGAGGTGCAGAAAAAAGCACAAGAGGTACAGAAAGAGGCAAGAAGGGTACAGAAAGAGGCAAGAGAGGTTCAGAAAAAGCAAGAGAGGTGCAGAAAGAGGCAAGAGAAGTGCAAAAAGAAGAAAGAGAACTGCAGAAAGAGGAAGAAAGGTACAGAAAGAGGAATAAAGGTGCAGAAAGAAGTAAGAGAAGTGAAGGAAGAAGCAAAAGAAGTGCAGAAAGAAGCAAGAGAGGTGCAGAAAGAACCAAGAGAGGTGCAGAAAGATGAAGAAAGGTACTGAAAGAGGAAGAAAGGTGCAGAAAGAGGAAGAAAGGTGCAGAAAGAAGCAAGAGAACTGCAGAAAGAGGAAGAAAGGTGCAGAAAGAGGAATAAAGGTGCAGAAAGAAGCAAGAGAAGTGCAGAAAGAAGCAAGAGAGGTGCAGAAAGAACCAAGAGAGGTGCAGAAAAATGAAGAAAAGTACTGAAAGAGGAAGAAAGGTGCAGAAAGAGGAAGAAAGTTGCAGAAAGAGGCAAGAGAGCTGCAGAAAGAGGCATTAGAGAGGTGCATAAAGAGGTAAGACAGAATCAGAAAAAGGCAAGAGAGGTGCAGAACGAAGTAAGATAGGTTTAGATAGAGGTAAGATAGGTGCATAAAGAGGCAAGGGAGGTGCAGATAGAGGCAAGAGAGCTGCAGAAAGAGGCAAGAGAGGTGCAGAAAGAGGCAATAGAGGTGCAGAAAGAAATAAGAGAGGTACATAAAGAGGCAAGAAGGGTACAGAAAGAAGCAAGAGAGGTGCAGAAAGAGGCAAGAGAGGTGCAGATAGAAGCAAGATAGGTGTAGATAGAGGTAAGAGAGGTGCAGAAAGAGGCAAGAGAGGTGCAGAAAGAAACGATAGTAGATGCAGAAAGAAGCAAGAGAGGTGAAGAAAGAGGTAAGAGGGGTGCAGAAAGACGAGAGGTAGGTGAGAAAGAGGCAAGAGAGGTGTAGAAAGAGGCAAGAGAGGTGCAGAAAGAAGCAAGCAAGGTACAGAAAGAGGCAAGGGAAGTGCAGAAAGAGGCAAGAGAGGTGCAGAAAGAAATAATAGAGGTACAGAAAGAGGCAAGAAGGGTACAGAAGAGGCAAGAGAGGTGCAGAAAGAGGCAAGAGATGTGCAGAAAGAGGTAAGAGATGTGCAGAAAGAAGAAAGAGAACTGCAGAAAGAGGAAGAAAGGTGCAGAAAGAGGAATAAAGGTGCAGAAAGAAGCAAGAGAAGTGAAGAAAGAAGCAAGAGAGGTGCAGAAAGATGAAGAAAAGTACTGAAAGATGAAGAAAGGTGCAGAAAGAGGAAGAAAGTTGCAGAAAGAGGCAAGAGAGCTGCAGAAAGAGGCATTAGAGAGGTGCATAAAGAGGTAAGACAGAAGCAGAAAAAGGCAAGAGAGGTGCAGAACGAAGTAAGATAGGTTTAGATAGAGGTAAGATAGGTGCATAAAGAGGCAAGGGAGGTGCAGATAGAGGCAAGAGAACTGCAGAAAGAGGCAAGAGAGCTGCAGAAAGAGGCAAGAGAGGTGCAGAAAGAGGCAATAGAGGTGCAGAAAGAAATAAGAGAGGTACATAAAGAGGCAAGAAGGGTACAGAAAGAAGCAAGAGAGGTGCAGAAAGAGGCAAGAGAGGTGCAGATAGAAGCAAGATAGGTGTAGATAGAGGTAAGAGAGGTGCAGAAAGAGGCAAGAGAGGTGCAGAAAGAAACGATAGTAGATGCAGAAAGAAGCAAGAGAGGTGAAGAAAGAGGTAAGAGGGGTGCAGAAAGACGAGAGGTAGGTGGAGAAAGAGGCAAGAGAGGTGTAGAAAGAGGCAAGAGAGGTGCAGAAAGAAGCAAGCAAGGTACAGAAAGAGGCAAGGGAAGTGCAGAAAGAGGCAAGAGAGGTGCAGAAAGAAATAATAGAGGTACAGAAAGAGGCAAGAAGAGGTACAGAAGAGGCAAGAGAGGTGCAGAAAGAAGCAAGAGAGTGTGCAGAAAGATGAAGAGATGTGCAGAAAGAAGAAGAGAGGTGCAGAAAGAGGCAAGAAAGGTGCAGAAAGAGTCAAGAGAGCTGCAGAAAGAGGCATTAGAGAGGTGCAGAAAGAAGTAAGACAGAAGTGCAGAAAGAGGCAAGAGAAGTGCAGAAAGAGGTAAGAGAGGTGCAGAAAGAGGCAAGAGTAGGTACAGAAAGAGGCAAGGAGGTGCAGAAAGAGGCAAGAGAGGTGCAGAAAGAAGCAAGAGAGCTGCAGAAAGAGGCAAGAGAAGTGCAGAAAGAGGCAAGAGGGGTGCAGAAAGAAACAAGAGAGGTACAGAAAGAGGCAAGAGGGGTACAGAAAGAAGCAAGAGAGGTGCAGAAAGAGGCAAGAGAGGTGCAGAAAGAGGCAAGATAGGTGCAGAAAGAAGCAAGAGAGGTGCAGAAAGAGGCAAGAGAGGTGCAGAAAGAGGCAATAGAGGTGCAGAAAGAAGCAAGAGAGGTGAAGAAAGAGGCAAGAGAGGTGCAGAAAGACGAAGAGTAGGTGCAGAAAGAGGCAAGAGAGGTGCAGAAAGAGGCAAGAGAGGTGCAGAAAGAAGCAAGCAAGGTACAGAAAGAGGCAAGAGAAGTGCAGAAAGAGGCAAGAGAGGTGCAGAAAGAAATAAGAGAGTTACAGAAAGAGGCAAGAAAGGTACAGACAGAGGCAAGAGAGGTGCAGAAAGAGGCAAGAGATGTGCAGAAAGAGGCAAGAGAGGTGCAGAAAGAAGCAAGAGAGGTGCAGAAAGAGGCAAGAGAGGTGAAGAAAGAGGCAAGAGAGGTGCAGAAAGAGGCAGGAGAGGTGCAGAAAGAAGCAAGCAAGGTGCAGAAAGAGGCAAGAGAAGTGCAGAAAGAGGCAAGAGAGGTGCAGAAAAAGCAAGAGAGCTACAGAAAGAGGCAAGAGAAGTGCAGAAAGAAGCAAGAGAGGTGCAGAAAGAACCAAGAGAGGTGCAGAAAGATGAAGAAAGGTACTGAAAGAGGAAGAAAGGTGCAGAAAGAGGAAGAAAGGTGCAGAAAGAAGCAAGAGAACTGCAGAAAGAGGCAAGAAAGGTGCAGAAAGAGGCAAGAGAGAGTGCAGAAAGAAGCAAGAGAGGTGCAGAAAGAAGCAAGAGAGGTGCAGAAAGAGGCAAGAAGAGTACAGAAAGACGAAGAAAGGTGCAGAAAGAGGAAGAAAGGTGCAGAAAGAGGCAAGAGAGTTGCAGAAAGAGGCAAGAGAGGTACATAAAGAGGTAAGACAGAAGCAGAAAAGGCAAGAGAGGTGCAGAAAGAAGTAAGATAGGTTCAGATAGAGGCAAGATAGGTGCATAAAGAGGCAAGAGAGGTGCAGATAGAGGCAAGAGAAGTGCAGAAAGAGGCAAGAGAGCTGCAGAAAGAGGCAAGAGAGGTGCAGAAAGAGGCAATAGAGGTGCAGAAAGAAATAAGAGAGGTACATAAAGAGGCAAGAAGGGTACAGAAAGAAGCAAGAGAGGTGCAGAAAGAGGCAAGAGAGGTGCAGAAAGAAGCAAGATAGGTGTAGATAGAGGTAAGAGAGGTGCAGAAAGAGGCAAGAGAGGTGCAGAAAGAAACGATAGTAGATGCAGAAAGAAGCAAGAGAAGGTGAAGAAAGAGGTAAGAGGGGTGCAGAAAGACGAGAGGTAGGTGGAGAAAGAGGCAAGAGAGGTGTAGAAAGAGGCAAGAGAGGTGCAGAAAGAAGCAAGCAAGGTACAGAAAGAGGCAAGGGAAGTGCAGAAAGAGGCAAGAGAGGTGCAGAAAGAAATAATAGAGGTACAGAAAGAGGCAAGAAGGGTACAGAAGAGGCAAGAGAGGTGCAGAAAGAGGCAAGAGATGTGCAGAAAGAGGCAAGAGAGGTGCAGAAAGAAGCAAGAGTGCTGCAGAAAGAGGCAAGAGAAGAGGTACAGAAAGAGGCAAGAGAGGTGCAGAAAGAAGCAAGCAAGGTGCAGAAAGAGGCAAGAGAAGTGCAGAAAGAGGCAAGAGAGGTGCAGAAAAAAGCAAGAGTGCTACAGAAAGAGGCAAGAAGGGTACAGAAAGAGGCAAGAGAGGTACAGAAAAAGCAAGAGAGGTGCAGAAAGAGGCAAGAGAAGTGCAAAAGAAGCAAGAGAACTGCAGAAAGAGGAAGAAAGGTGTAGAAAGAGGAATAAAGGTACAGAAAGAAGCAAGAGAAGTGAAGGAAGAAGCAAAAGAAGTGCAGAAAGAAGCAAGAGAGGTGCAGAAAGAACCAAGAGAGGTGCAGAAAGATGAAGAAAGGTACTGAAAGAGGAAGAAAGGTACAGAAAGAGGAAGAAAGGTGCAGAAAGAGGAAGAGAGTGCAAAAGAAGCAAGAGAACTGCAGAAAGAGGAAGAAAGGTGCAGAAAGAGGAATAAAGGTACAGAAAGAAGCAAGAGAAGTGAAGGAAGAAGCTAAAGAAGTACAGAAAGAAGCAAGAGAGGTGCAGAAAGAACCAAGAGAGGTGCAGAAAGATGAAGAAAGTTACTGAAAGAGGAAGAAAGGTGCAGAAAGAGGAAGAAAGGTGCAGAAAGAGGAAGCAAGGTGCAGAAAGAAGCAAGAGAACTGCAGAAAGAGGAAGAAAGGTGCAGAAAGAGGAAGAAAGGTGCAGAAAGAAGCAAGAGAAGTGCAGAAAGAAGCAAGAGAGGTGCAGAAAGAACCAAGAGAGGTGCAGAAAGATGAAGAAAAGTACTGAAAGAGGAAGAAAGGTGCAGAAAGAGGAAGAAATGTGCAGAAAGAGGCAAGAGAGCTGCAGAAAGAGGCAAGCAAGCTGCAGAAAGAGGCAAGAGAAGTGCAGAAAGAGGCAAGAGAGGTGCAGAAAGAAGCTGAGAGGTACAGAAAGAGGCAAGAAGGGTACAGAAAGAGGCAAGAGAGGTTCAGAAAGAGCAAGAGAGGTGCAGAAAGAGGCAAGAGAATTGCAGAAAGAGGCAAGAGAGGTGCAGAAAGAAGCAAGAGAGGTACAGAAAGAGGCAAGAGAGGTGCAGAAAGAGGCAAGAGAGGTGCAGAAAGAGGCAAGAGAAGTGCAGAAAGAAGCAAGAGAGGTGCAGAAAGAAGAAGGCAGAAGAGGAAGGTGCAGAAAGAGGCAAGAGAGCAAAGAAGTGCAGAAAGAAGCAAGAGAGGTGCAGAAAGAACAAGAGAGGTGCAGAAAGATGAAGAAAGGTGCAGAAAGAGGAAGAAAGTGCAGAAAGAGGAAGAAAGGTGCAGAAAGAAGCAAGAGAACTGCAGAAAGAGGAAGAAAGGTGCAGAAAGAGGAATAAAGGTGCAGAAAGAAGCAAGAGAAGTGCAGAAAGAAGCAAGAGAGGTGCAGAAAGAACCAAGAGAGGTGCAGAAAGATGAAGAAAAGTACTGAAAGACGAAGAAAGGTGCAGAAAGAGGAAGAAAGTTGCAGAAAGAGGCAAGAGAGCTGCAGAAAGAGGCATTAGAGAGGTGCATAAAGAGGTAAGACAGAAGCAGAAAAAGGCAAGAGAGGTGCAGAACGAAGTAAGATAGGTTTAGATAGAGGTAAGATAGGTGCATAAAGAGGCAAGGGAGGTGCAGATAGAGGCAAGAGAAGTGCAGAAAGAGGCAAGAGAGCTGCAGAAAGAGGCAAGAGAGGTGCAGAAAGAGGCAATAGAGGTGCAGAAAGAAATAAGAGAGGTACATAAAGAGGCAAGAAGGGTACAGAAAGAAGCAAGAGAGGTGCAGAAAGAGGCAAGAGAGGTGCAGATAGAAGCAAGATAGGTGTAGATAGAGGTAAGAGAGGTGCAGAAAGAGGCAAGAGAGGTGCAGAAAGAAACGATAGTAGATGCAGAAAGAAGCAAGAGAGGTGAAGAAAGAGGTAAGAGGGGTGCAGAAAGACGAGAGGTAGGTGAGAAAGAGGCAAGAGAGGTGTAGAAAGAGGCAAGAGAGGTGCAGAAAGAAGCAAGCAAGGTACAGAAAGAGGCAAGGGAAGTGCAGAAAGAGGCAAGAGAGGTGCAGAAAGAAATAATAGAGGTACAGAAAGAGGCAAGAAGGGTACAGAAGAGGCAAGAGAGGTGCAGAAAGAGGCAAGAGATGTGCAGAAAGAGGCAAGAGATGTGCAGAAAGAAGAAAGAGAAGTGCAGAAAGAGGCAAGAAAGGTGCAGAAAGAGGCAAGAGAGGTGCAGAAAGAAGCAAGAGAAGTGCAGAAAGAAGCAAGAGAGGTGCAGAAAGAACCAAGAGAGGTGCAGAAAGATGAAGAAAGGTACTGAAAGAGGAAGAAAGGTGCAGAAAGAGGAAGAAAGGTGCAGAAAGAGGCAAGAGAAGCTGCAGAAAGAGGCAAGAAAGGTGCAGAAAGAGGAATAAGAGGTGCAGAAAGAAGCAAGAGAGGTGCAGAAAGAAGCAAGAGAGGTGCAGAAAGAGACCAAGAGAGGTGCAGAAAGAGGCAAGAGAAGTGCAGAAAGAGGCAAGAAAGGTGCAGAAAGAGGCAAGAGAGTTGCAGAAAGAGGCAAGAGAGCTGCAGAAAGAGGCATTAGAGAGGTACATAAAGAGGTAAGACAGAAGCAGAAAAAGGCAAGAGAGGTGCAGAAAGAAGTAAGATAGGTTTAGATAGAGGTAAGATAGGTGCATAAAGAGGCAAGGGAGGTGCAGATAGAGGCAAGAGAAGTGCAGAAAGAGGCAAGAGAGCTGCAGAAAGAGGCAAGAGAGGTGCAGAAAGAGGCAATAGAGGTGCAGAAAGAAATAAGAGAGGTACATAAAGAGGCAAGAAGGGTACAGAAAGAAGCAAGAGAGGTGCAGAAAGAGGCAAGAGAGGTGCAGAAAGAAGCAAGATAGGTGTAGATAGAGGTAAGAGAGGTGCAGAAAGAGGCAAGAGAGGTGCAGAAAGAAACGATAGTAGATGCAGAAAGAAGCAAGAGAATGGTGAAGAAAGAGGTAAGAGAGGTGCAGAAAGACGAGAGGTAGGTGGAGAAAGAGGCAAGAGAGGTGTAGAAAGAGGCAAGAGAGGTGCAGAAAGAAGCAAGCAAGGTACAGAAAGAGGCAAGGGAAGTGCAGAAAGAGGCAAGAGAGGTGCAGAAAGAAATAATAGAGGTACAGAAAGAGGCAAGAAGGGTACAGAAGAGGCAAGAGAGGTGCAGAAAGAGGCAAGAGATGTGCAGAAAGAGGCAAGAGAGGTGCAGAAAGAAGCAAGAGAGCTGCAGAAAGAGGCAAGAAAGGTGCAGAAAGAGGCAATAAAGGTGCAGAAAGAAGCAAGAGAAGTGAAGAAAGAAGCAAGAGAGGTGCAGAAAGATGAAGAAAAGTACTGAAAGATGAAGAAAGGTGCAGAAAGAGGAAGAAAGGTTGCAGAAAGAGGCAAGAGAGCTGCAGAAAGAGGCATTAGAGAGGTGCATAAAGAGGTAAGACAGAAGCAGAAAAAGGCAAGAGAGGTGCAGAAAGAAGTAAGATAGGTTCAGATAGAGGTAAGATAGGTGCATAAAGAGGCAAGGGAGGTGCAGATAGAGACAAGAGAGCTGCAGAAAGAGGCAAGAGAGCTGCAGAAAGAGGCAAGAGAGGTGCAGAAAGAGGCAATGAGAGGTGCAGAAAGAAATAAGAGAGGTACAGTAAAGAGGCAAGAAGAGGTACAGAAAGAAGCAAGAGAGGTGCAGAAAGAGGCAAGAGAGGTGCAGAAAGAAGCAAGAGAGGTGTAGAAAGAGGCAAGAGAGGTGCAGAAAGAAGAGCAAGAGAGGTACAGAAAGAGGCAAGAGAGGTGCAGAAAGAGGCAAGCAAGGTGCAGAAAGAGGCAAGAGAAGTGCAGAAAGAGGCAAGAGAGGTGCAGAAAGAAGCAAGAGAGGTACAGAAAGAGGCAAGAGGGGTACAGAAAGAGGCAAGAGAAGTGCAGAAAGAAGCAAGAGAGGTGCAGAAAGAGGCAAGAGAAGTGCAGAAAGAAGCAAGAGAACTGCAGAAAGAGGAAGAAAGGTACAGAAAGAGGAATAAAGGTGCAGAAAGAAGCAAGAGAAGTGCAGGAAGAAGCAAAAGAAGTGCAGAAAGAAGCAAGAGAGGTGCAGAAAGAACCAAGAGAGGTGCAGAAAGATGAAGAAAGGTACTGAAAGAGGAAGAAAGGTGCAGAAAGAGGAAGAAAGGTGCAGAAAGAAGCAAGAGAACTGCAGAAAGAGGAAGAAAGGTGCAGAAAGAGGAATAAAGGTGCAGAAAGAAGCAAGAGAAGTGCAGGAAGAAGCAAAAGAAGTGCAGAAAGGTGCCGAAAGAGGAAGAAAGGTACTGAAAGAGGAAGAAAGGTGCAGAAAGAGGAAGAAAGGTGCAGAAAGAGGCAAGAGAGCTGCAGAAAGAGGCATTAGAGAGGTGCATAAAGAGGTAAGACAGAATCAGAAAGAGGCAAGAGAGGTGCAGAAAAGAAGATAGGTTTAGATAGAGGCAAGATAGGTGCAGAAAGAGGCAAGAGAGGTGCAGAAAGAGGCAAGAGAGCTGCAGAAAGAGGCAAGAGAGGTGCAGAAAGAGGCAATAGAGGTGCAGAAAGAAATAAGAGAGGTACAGAAAGAGGCAAGAAAGGTACAGAAAGAAGCAAGAGAGGTGCAGATAAGAAGCAAGAGAGGTGTAGATAGAGGTAAGAGAGGTGCAGAAAGAGGCAAGAGAGGTGCAGAAAGAAGCGATAGTAGATGCAGAAAGAAGCAAGAGAGGTGAAGAAAGAGGCAAGAGAGGTGCAGAAAGACGAGAGGTAGGTGCAGAAAGAGGCAAGAGAGGTGCAGAAAGAGGCAAGAGAGGTGCAGAAAGAAGCAAGCAAGGTACAGAAAGAGGCAAGAGAAGTGCAGAAAGAGGCAAGAGAGGTGCAGAAAGAAATAAGAGAGGTACAGAAAGAGGCAAGAAGGGTACAGAAAGAGGCAAGAGAGGTGCAGAAAGAGGCAAGAGATGTGCAGAAAGAGGTAAGAGATGTGCAGAAAGAAGAAAGAGAACTGCAGAAAGAGGAAGAAAGGTGCAGAAAGAGGAATAAAGGTGCAGAAAGAAGCAAGAGAAGTGCAAGAAAGAAGCAAGAGAGGTGCAGAAAGATGAAGAAAAGTACTGAAAGATGAAGAAAGGTGCAGAAAGAGGAAGAAAGTTGCAGAAAGAGGCAAGAGAGCTGCAGAAAGAGGCATTAGAGAGGTGCATAAAGAGGTAAGACAGAAGCAGAAAAAGGCAAGAGAGGTGCAGAACGAAGTAAGATAGGTTTAGATAGAGGTAAGATAGGTGCATAAAGAGGCAAGGGAGGTGCAGATAGAGGCAAGAGAAGTGCAGAAAGAGGCAAGAGAGCTGCAGAAAGAGGCAAGAGAGGTGCAGAAAGAGGCAATAGAGGTGCAGAAAGAAATAAGAGAGGTACATAAAGAGGCAAGAAGGGTACAGAAAGAAGCAAGAGAGGTGCAGAAAGAGGCAAGAGAGGTGCAGATAGAAGCAAGATAGGTGTAGATAGAGGTAAGAGAGGTGCAGAAAGAGGCAAGAGAGGTGCAGAAAGAAACGATAGTAGATGCAGAAAGAAGCAAGAGAGGTGAAGAAAGAGGTAAGAGGGGTGCAGAAAGACGAGAGGTAGGTGGAGAAAGAGGCAAGAGAGGTGTAGAAAGAGGCAAGAGAGGTGCAGAAAGAAGCAAGCAAGGTACAGAAAGAGGCAAGGGAAGTGCAGAAAGAGGCAAGAGAGGTGCAGAAAGAAATAATAGAGGTACAGAAAGAGGCAAGAAGGGTACAGAAGAGGCAAGAGAGGTGCAGAAAGAGGCAAGAGGTGTGCAGAAAGAGGCAAGAGATGTGCAGAAAGAAGAAAGAGAAGTGCAGAAAGAGGCAAGAGGGGTGAAGAAAGAGGCAGGAGAGGTGCAGAAAGAGGCAGGAGAGGTGCAGAAAGAAGCAAGCAAGGTGCAGAAAGAGGCAAGAGAAGTGCAGAAAGAGGCAAGAGAGGTGCAGAAAAAGCAAGAGAGCTACAGAAAGAGGCAAGAAGGGTACAGAAAGAGGCAAGAGAGGTGCAGAAAGAAGCAAGCAGAGGTGCAGAAAGAGGCAAGAGAAGTGCAGAAAGAGGCAAGAGAGGTGCAGAAAAAGCAAGAGTGCTACAGAAAGAGGCAAGAAGGGTACAGAAAGAGGCAAGAGAAGTGCAGAAAGAGTCAAGAGAAGTGCAGAAAGAGGCAAGAGAAGTGCAAAAAGAAGCAAGAGAACTGCAGAAAGAGGAAGAAAGGTGTAGAAAGAGGAATAAAGGTACAGAAAGAAGCAAGAGAAGTGAAGGAAGAAGCAAAAGAAGTGCAGAAAGAAGCAAGAGAAGTGCAGAAAGAAGCAAGAGAGGTGCAGAAAGAACCAAGAGAGGTGCAGAAAGATGAAGAAAAGTACTGAAAGACGAAGAAAGGTGCAGAAAGAGGAAGAAAGTTGCAGAAAGAGGCAAGAGAGCTGCAGAAAGAGGCATTAGAGAGGTACATAAAGAGGTAAGACAGAAGCAGAAAAAGGCAAGAGAGGTGCAGAAAGAAGTAAGATAGGTTTAGATAGAGGTAAGATAGGTGCATAAAGAGGCAAGGGAGGTGCAGATAGAGGCAAGAGAAGTGCAGAAAGAGGCAAGAGAGCTGCAGAAAGAGGCAAGAGAGGTGCAGAAAGAGGCAATAGAGGTGCAGAAAGAAACAAGAGAGGTACATAAAGAGGCAAGAAGGGTACAGAAAGAAGCAAGAGAGGTGCAGAAAGAGGCAAGAGAGGTGCAGAAAGAAGCAAGATAGGTGTAGATAGAGGTAAGAGAGGTACAGAAAGAGGCAAGAGAGGTGCAGAAAGAAACGATAGTAGATGCAGAAAGAAGCAAGAGAATGGTGAAGAAAGAGGTAAGAGGGGTGCAGAAAGACGAGAGGTAGGTGGAGAAAGAGGCAAGAGAGGTGCAGAAAGAGGCAAGAGAGGTGCAGAAAGAAGCAAGCAGAGGTACAGAAAGAGGCAAGAGAAGTGCAGAAAGATGCAAGAGAGGTGCAGAAAGAAATAATAGAGGTACAGAAAGAGGCAAGAAGGGTACAGAAAGAGGCAAGAGAGGTGCAGAAAGAGGCAAGAGATGTGCAGAAAGAGGCAAGAGAGGTGCAGAAAAAAGCAAGAGTGCTACAGAAAGAGGCAAGAAGGGTACAGAAAGAGGCAAGAGAGGTGCAGAAAGAGGCAAGCAAGGTGCAGAAAGAGGCAAGAGAATTGCAGAAAGAGGCAAGAGAGGTGCAGAAAAAGCACAAGAGGTACAGAAAGAGGCAAGAAGGGTACAGAAAGAGGCAAGAGAGGTTCAGAAAAAGCAAGAGAGGTGCAGAAAGAGGCAAGAGAAGTGCAAAAAGAAGAAAGAGAACTGCAGAAAGAGGAAGAAAGGTACAGAAAGAGGAATAAAGGTGCAGAAAGAAGTAAGAGAAGTGAAGGAAGAAGCAAAAGAAGTGCAGAAAGAAGCAAGAGAGGTGCAGAAAGAACCAAGAGAGGTGCAGAAAGATGAAGAAAGGTACTGAAAGAGGAAGAAAGGTGCAGAAAGAGGAAGAAAGGTGCAGAAAGAAGCAAGAGAACTGCAGAAAGAGGAAGAAAGGTGCAGAAAGAGGAATAAAGGTGCAGAAAGAAGCAAGAGAAGTGCAGAAAGAAGCAAGAGAGGTGCAGAAAGAACCAAGAGAGGTGCAGAAAGATGAAGAAAAGTACTGAAAGAGGAAGAAAGGTGCAGAAAGAGGAAGAAAGTTGCAGAAAGAGGCAAGAGAGCTGCAGAAAGAGGCATTAGAGAGGTGCATAAAGAGGTAAGACAGAATCAGAAAAAGGCAAGAGAGGTGCAGAACGAAGTAAGATAGGTTTAGATAGAGGTAAGATAGGTGCATAAAGAGGCAAGGGAGGTGCAGATAGAGGCAAGAGAAGCTGCAGAAAGAGGCAAGAGAGGTGCAGAAAGAGGCAATAGAGGTGCAGAAAGAAATAAGAGAGGTACATAAAGAGGCAAGAAGGGTACAGAAAGAAGCAAGGAGGCAGAGAGCAAGAGAGTGCAGATAGAAGCAAGATAGGTGTAGATAGAGGTAAGAGAGGTGCAGAAAGAGGCAAGAGAGGTGCAGAAAGAAACGATAGTAGATGCAGAAAGAAGCAAGAGAGGTGAAGAAAGAGGTAAGAGGGGTGCAGAAAGACGAGAGGTAGGTGAGAAAGAGGCAAGAGAGGTGTAGAAAGAGGCAAGAGAGGTGCAGAAAGAAGCAAGCAAGGTACAGAAAGAGGCAAGGGAAGTGCAGAAAGAGGCAAGAGAGGTGCAGAAAGAAATAATAGAGGTACAGAAAGAGGCAAGAAGGGTACAGAAGAGGCAAGAGAGGTGCAGAAAGAGGCAAGAGATGTGCAGAAAGAGGCAAGAGATGTGCAGAAAGAAGAAAGAGAACTGCAGAAAGAGGAAGAAAGGTGCAGAAAGAGGAATAAAGGTGCAGAAAGAAGCAAGAGAAGTGCAGAGAGAAAGACAGCCAAGAGAGGTGCAGAAAGATGAAGAAAAGTACTGAAAGATGAAGAAAGGTGCAGAAAGAGGAAGAAAGTTGCAGAAAGAGGCAAGAGAGCTGCAGAAAGAGGCATTAGAGAGGTGCATAAAGAGGTAAGACAGAAGCAGAAAAAGGCAAGAGAGGTGCAGAACGAAGTAAGATAGGTTTAGATAGAGGTAAGATAGGTGCATAAAGAGGCAAGGGAGGTGCAGATAGAGGCAAGAGAACTGCAGAAAGAGGCAAGAGAGCTGCAGAAAGAGGCAAGAGAGGTGCAGAAAGAGGCAATAGAGGTGCAGAAAGAAATAAGAGAGGTACATAAAGAGGCAAGAAGGGTACAGAAAGAAGCAAGAGAGGTGCAGAAAGAGGCAAGAGAGGTGCAGATAGAAGCAAGATAGGTGTAGATAGAGGTAAGAGAGGTGCAGAAAGAGGCAAGAGAGGTGCAGAAAGAAACGATAGTAGATGCAGAAAGAAGCAAGAGAGGTGAAGAAAGAGGTAAGAGGGGTGCAGAAAGACGAGAGGTAGGTGGAGAAAGAGGCAAGAGAGGTGTAGAAAGAGGCAAGAGAGGTGCAGAAAGAAGCAAGCAAGGTACAGAAAGAGGCAAGGGAAGTGCAGAAAGAGGCAAGAGAGGTGCAGAAAGAAATAATAGAGGTACAGAAAGAGGCAAGAAGGGTACAGAAGAGGCAAGAGAGGTGCAGAAAGAGGCAAGAGATGTGCAGAAAGAGGCAAGAGATGTGCAGAAAGAAGAAAGAGAAGTGCAGAAAGAGGCAAGAGGGGTGAAGAAAGAGGCAGGAGAGGTGCAGAAAGAGGCAGGAGAGGTGCAGAAAGAAGCAAGCAAGGTGCAGAAAGAGACAAGAGAAGTGCAGAAAGAGGCAAGAGAGGTGCAGAAAAAAGCAAGAGAGCTACAGAAAGAGGCAAGAAGGGTACAGAAAGAGGCAAGAGAGGTGCAGAAAGAACCAAGAGAGGTGCAGAAAGAAGAGGTCAGAAAGAGCAAGAAGGTACTGAAAGAGGAAGAAAGGTGCAGAAAGAGGCAAGAAAGGTGCAGAAAGAAGCAAGAGAACTGCAGAAAGAGGAAGAAAGGTGCAGAAAGAGGAATAAAGGTGCAGAAAGAAGTAAGAGAAGCAAAGGAGAAAGAAGCAAGAGAAGTGCAGAAAGAAGCAAGAGAGGTGCAGAAAGAACCAAGAGAGGTGCAGAAAGATGAAGAAAAGTACTGAAAGACGAAGAAAGGTGCAGAAAGAGGAAGAAAGTTGCAGAAAGAGGCAAGAGAGCTGCAGAAAGAGGCATTAGAGAGGTACATAAAGAGGTAAGACAGAAGCAGAAAAGGCAAGAGAGGTGCAGAAAGAAGTAAGATAGGTTTAGATAGAGGTAAGATAGGTGCATAAAGAGGCAAGGGAGGTGCAGATAGAGGCAAGAGAAGTGCAGAAAGAGGCAAGAGAGCTGCAGAAAGAGGCAAGAGAGGTGCAGAAAGAGGCAATAGAGGTGCAGAAAGAAATAAGAGAGGTACATAAAGAGGCAAGAAGGGTACAGAAAGAAGCAAGAGAGGTGCAGAAAGAGGCAAGAGAGGTGCAGAAAGAAGCAAGATAGGTGTAGATAGAGGTAAGAGAGGTACAGAAAGAGGCAAGAGAGGTGCAGAAAGAAACGATAGTAGATGCAGAAAGAAGCAAGAGAATGGTGAAGAAAGAGGTAAGAGGGGTGCAGAAAGACGAGAGGTAGGTGGAGAAAGAGGCAAGAGAGGTGTAGAAAGAGGCAAGAGAGGTGCAGAAAGAAGCAAGCAAGGTACAGAAAGAGGCAAGGGAAGTGCAGAAAGATGCAAGAGAGGTGCAGAAAGAAATAATAGAGGTACAGAAAGAGGCAAGAAGGGTACAGAAGAGGCAAGAGAGGTGCAGAAAGAGGCAAGAGATGTGCAGAAAGAGGCAAGAGAGGTGCAGAAAAGCAAGAGTGCTACAGAAAGAGGCAAGAAGGGTACAGAAAGAGGCAAGAGAGGTGCAGAAAGAGGCAAGCAAGGTGCAGAAAGAGGCAAGAGAATGTGCAGAAAGAGGCAAGAGAGGTGCAGAAAAAGCACAGAGAGGTACAGAAAGAGGCAAGAAGGGTACAGAAAGAGGCAAGAGAGGTTCAGAAAAAGCAAGAGAGGTGCAGAAAGAGGCAAGAGAAGTGCAAAAAGAAGAAGAGAACTGCAGAAAGAGGAAGAAAGGTGCAGAAAGAGGAATAAAGGTGCAGAAAGAAGTAAGAGAAGTGAAGGAAGAAGCAAAGAAGTGCAGAAAGAAGCAAGAGAGGTGCAGAAAGAACCAAGAGAGGTGCAGAAAGATGAAGAAAGGTACTGAAAGAGGAAGAAAGGTGCAGAAAGAGGAAGAAAGGTGCAGAAAGAAGCAAGAGAACTGCAGAAAGAGGAAGAAAGGTGCAGAAAGAGGAATAAAGGTGCAGAAAGAAGCAAGAGAAGTGCAGAAAGAAGCAAGAGAGGTGCAGAAAGAACCAAGAGAGGTGCAGAAAATGAAGAAAAGTACTGAAAGAGGAAGAAGGTGCAGAAAGAGGAAGAAAGTTGCAGAAAGAGGCAAGAGAGCTGCAGAAAGAGGCATTAGAGAGGTGCAGAAAGAGGTAAGACAGAAGTCAGAAAGAGGCAAGAGAGGTGCAGAACAAGTAAGATAGGTTTAGATAGAGGCAAGATAGGTGCAGAAAGAGGCAAGGGAGGTGCAGATAGAGGCAAGAGAGCTGCAGAAAGAGGCAAGAGAGGTGCAGAAAGAGGCAATAGAGGTGCAGAAAGAAATAAGAGAGGTACAGAAAGAGGCAAGAAGGGTACAGAAAGAGGCAAGAGAGGTGCAGATAGAGGCAAGATAGGTGCAGATAGAGGTAAGAGAGGTGCAGAAAGAGGCAAGAGAGGTGCAGAAAGAAACGATAGTAGATGCAGAAAGAAGCAAGAGAGGTGAAGAAAGAGGCAAGAGAGGTGCAGAAAGACGCAGAGGTAGGTGCAGAAAGAGGCAAGAGAGGTGCAGAAAGAGGCAAGAGAGGTGCAGAAAGAAGCAAGCAAGGTACAGAAAGAGGCAAGGGAGGTGCAGAAAGAGGCAAGAGAGGTGCAGAAAGAAATAATAGAGGTACAGAAAGAGGCAAGAGGGTACAGAAGAGGCAAGAGAGGTGCAGAAAGAGGCAAGAGAGGTGCAGAAAGAGGCAAGAGAAGTGCAGAAAGAAGGAAGAGAACTGCAGAAACAGGAAGAAAGGTGGAGAAAGAGGAATAAAGGTGCAGAAAGAAGCAAGAGAAGTGCAGGAAGAAGCAAAAGAAGTGCAAAAAGATGAAGAAAGGTGCCGAAAGAGGAAGAAAGGTGCAGAAAGAGGAAGAAAGGTGCAGAAAGAGGCAAGAGAGCTGCAGAAAGAGGCATTAGAGAGGTGCATAAAGAGGTAAGACAGAAGCAGAAAAAGGCAAGAGAGGTGCAGAACGAAGTAAGATAGGTTTAGATAGAGGTAAGATAGGTGCATAAAGAGGCAAGGGAGGTGCAGATAGAGGCAAGAGAACTGCAGAAAGAGGCAAGAGAGCTGCAGAAAGAGGCAAGAGAGGTGCAGAAAGAGGCAATAGAGGTGCAGAAAGAAATAAGAGAGGTACATAAAGAGGCAAGAAGGGTACAGAAAGAAGCAAGAGAGGTGCAGAAAGAGGCAAGAGAGGTGCAGATAGAAGCAAGATAGGTGTAGATAGAGGTAAGAGAGGTGCAGAAAGAGGCAAGAGAGGTGCAGAAAGAAACGATAGTAGATGCAGAAAGAAGCAAGAGAGGTGAAGAAAGAGGTAAGAGGGGTGCAGAAAGACGAGAGGTAGGTGGAGAAAGAGGCAAGAGAGGTGCAGAAAGAGGCAAGAGAGGTGCAGAAAGAAGCAAGCAAGGTACAGAAAGAGGCAAGGGAAGTGCAGAAAGAGGCAAGAGAGGTGCAGAAAGAAATAATAGAGGTACAGAAAGAGGCAAGAAGGGTACAGAAGAGGCAAGAGAGGTGCAGAAAGAGGCAAGAGGTGTGCAGAAAGAGGCAAGAGATGTGCAGAAAGAAGAAAGAGAAGTGCAGAAAGAGGCAAGAGGGGTGAAGAAAGAGGCAGGAGAGGTGCAGAAAGAGGCAGGAGAGGTGTAGAAAGAAGCAAGCAAGGTGCAGAAAGAGGCAAGAGAAGTGCAGAAAGAGGCAAGAGAGGTGCAGAAAAAAGCAAGAGTGCTACAGAAAGAGGCAAGAAGAGGTACAGAAAGAGGCAAGAGAGGTGTAGAAAGAAGCAAGACAAGGTGCAGAAAGAGGCAAGAGAGGTGCAGAAAGAGGCAAGAGAGGTGCAGAAAGAAGCAAGAGTGCTACAGAAAGAGGCAAGAAGGGTACAGAAAGAGGCAAGAGAAGTACAGAAAGAAGCAACAGAGGTGCAGAAAGAGGCAAGAGAAGTGCAAAAAGAAGCAAGAGAACTGCAGAAAGAGGAAGAAAGGTGTAGAAAGAGGAATAAAGGTACAGAAAGAAGCAAGAGAAGAGAAGGAAGAAGCAAGAGAAGTGCAGAAAGAAGCAAGAGAGGTGCAGAAAGAACCAAGAGAGGTGCAGAAAGATGAAGAAAGGTACTGAAAGAGGAAGAAAGGTACAGAAAGAGGAAGAAAGGTGCAGAAAGAGGAAGAGAAGTGCAGAAAGAAGCAAGAGAACTGCAGAAAGAGGAAGAAAGGTGCAGAAAGAGGAATAAAGGTACAGAAAGAAGCAAGAGAAGTGAAGGAAGAAGCTAAAGAAGTACAGAAAGAAGCAAGAGAGGTGCAGAAAGAACCAAGAGAGGTGCAGAAAGATGAAGAAAGTTACTGAAAGAGGAAGAAAGGTGCAGAAAGGTGCAGAAAGAGGAAGCAAGGTGCAGAAAGAAGCAAGAGAACTGCAGAAAGAGGAAGAAAGGTGCAGAAAGAGGAAGAAAGGTGCAGAAAGAAGCAAGAGAAGTGCAGAAAGAAGCAAGAGAGGTGCAGAAAGAACCAAGAGAGGTGCAGAAAGATGAAGAAAAGTACTGAAAGAGGAAGAAAGGTGCAGAAAGAGGAAGAAATGTGCAGAAAGAGGCAAGAGAGCTGCAGAAAGAGGCAAGCAAGCTGCAGAAAGAGGCAAGAGAAGTGCAGAAAGAGGCAAGAGAGGTGCAGAAAAAAGCTGAGAGGTACAGAAAGAGGCAAGAAGGGTACAGAAAGAGGCAAGAGAGGTTCAGAAAAAGCAAGAGAGGTGCAGAAAGAGGCAAGAGAATTGCAGAAAGAGGCAAGAGAGGTGCAGAAAGAAGCACAGAGAGGTACAGAAAGAGGCAAGAAGGGTACAGAAAGAGGCAAGAGAGGTTCAGAAAGAAGCAAGAGAGGTGCAGAAAGAGGCAAGAGAAGTGCAGAAAGAAGAAAGAGAACTGCAGAAAGAGGAAGAAAGGTACAGAAAGAGGAATAAAGGTGCAGAAAGAAGTAAGAGAAGTGAAGGAAGAAGCAAAAGAAGTGCAGAAAGAAGCAAGAGAGGTGCAGAAAGAACCAAGAGAGGTGCAGAAAGATGAAGAAAGGTACTGAAAGAGGAAGAAAGGTGCAGAAAGAGGAAGAAAGGTGCAGAAAGAAGCAAGAGAACTGCAGAAAGAGGAAGAAAGGTGCAGAAAGAGGAATAAAGGTGCAGAAAGAAGCAAGAGAAGTGCAGAAAGAAGCAAGAGAGGTGCAGAAAGAACCAAGAGAGGTGCAGAAAAATGAAGAAAAGTACTGAAAGAGCGAAGAAAGGTGCAGAAAGAGGAAGAAAGTTGCAGAAAGAGGCAAGAGAGCTGCAGAAAGAGGCATTAGAGAGGTACATAAAGAGGTAAGACAGAATCAGAAAAAGGCAAGAGAGGTGCAGAACGAAGTAAGATAGGTTTAGATAGAGGTAAGATAGGTGCATAAAGAGGCAAGGGAGGTGCAGATAGAGGCAAGAGAGCTGCAGAAAGAGGCAAGAGAGGTGCAGAAAGAGGCAATAGAGGTGCAGAAAGAAATAAGAGAGGTACATAAAGAGGCAAGAAGGGTACAGAAAGAAGCAAGAGAGGTGCAGAAAGAGGCAAGAGAGGTGCAGATAGAAGCAAGATAGGTGTAGATAGAGGTAAGAGAGGTGCAGAAAGAGGCAAGAGAGGTGCAGAAAGAAACGATAGTAGATGCAGAAAGAAGCAAGAGAGCTGTAGAAAGAGGTAAGAGGGGTGCAGAAAGACAAGAGGTAGTTGAGAAAGAGGCAAGAGAGGTGTAGAAAGAGGCAAGAGAGGTGCAGAAAGAAGCAAGCAAGGTACAGAAAGAGGCAAGGGAAGTGCAGAAAGAGGCAAGAGAGGTGCAGAAAGAAATAATAGAGGTACAGAAAGAGGCAAGAAGAGGTACAGAAGAGGCAAGAGAGGTGCAGAAAGAGGCAAGAGATGTGCAGAAAGAGGCAAGAGATGTGCAGAAAGAAGAAAGAGAACTGCAGAAAGAGGAAGAAAGGTGCAGAAAGAGGAATAAAGGTGCAGAAAGAAGCAAGAGAAGTGAAGAAAGAAGCAAGAGAGGTGCAGAAAGATGAAGAAAAGTACTGAAAGATGAAGAAAGGTGCAGAAAGAGGAAGAAAGTTGCAGAAAGAGGCAAGAGAGCTGCAGAAAGAGGCATTAGAGAGGTGCATAAAGAGGTAAGACAGAAGCAGAAAAAGGCAAGAGAGGTGCAGAACGAAGTAAGATAGGTTTAGATAGAGGTAAGATAGGTGCATAAAGAGGCAAGGGAGGTGCAGATAGAGGCAAGAGAACTGCAGAAAGAGGCAAGAGAGCTGCAGAAAGAGGCAAGAGAGGTGCAGAAAGAGGCAATAGAGGTGCAGAAAGAAATAAGAGAGGTACATAAAGAGGCAAGAAGGGTACAGAAAGAGGCAAGAGGTGTGCAGAAAGAGGCAAGAGATGTGCAGAAAGAAGAAAGAGAAGTGCAGAAAGAGGCAAGAGGGGTGAAGAAAGAGGTAGGAGAGGTGCAGAAAGAGGCAGGAGAGGTGTAGAAAGAAGCAAGCAAGGTGCAGAAAGAGGCAAGAGAAGTGCAGAAAGAGGCAAGAGAGGTGCAGAAAAAAGCAAGAGTGCTACAGAAAGAGGCAAGAAGGGTACAGAAAGAGTCAAGAGAGGTACAGAAAAAGCAAGAGAGGTGCAGAAAGAGGCAAGAGAAGTGCAAAAAGAAGCAAGAGAACTGCAGAAAGAGGAAGAAAGGTGCAGAAAGAGGAATAAAGGTACAGAAAGAAGCAAGAGAAGTGAAGGAATAAGCAAAAGAATTGCAGAAAGAAGCAAGAGAGGTGCAGAAAGAACCAAGAGAGGTGCAGAAAGATGAAGAAAGGTACTGAAAGAGGAAGAAAGGTGCAGAAAGAGGAAGAGAAGTGCAAAAAGAAGCAATAGAACTGCAGAAAGAGGAAGAAAGGTGCAGAAAGAGGAATAAAGGTACAGAAAGAAGCAAGAGAAGTGAAGGAAGAAGCAAAAGAAGTACAGAAAGAAGCAAGAGAGGTGCAGAAAGAACCAAGAGAGGTGCAGAAAGATGAAGAAAGTTACTGAAAGAAGCAAGAGAACTGCAGAAAGAGGAAGAAAGGTGCAGAAAGAGGAATAAAGGTGCAGAAAGAAGCAAGAGAAGTGCATAAAGAAGCAAGAGAGGTGCAGAAAGAACCAAGAGAGGTGCAGAAAGATGAAGAAAAGTACTGAAAGAGGAAGAAAGGTGCAGAAAGAGGAAGAAATGTGCAGAAAGAGGCAAGAGAGCTGCAGAAAGAGGCAAGAGAGGTGCATAAAGAGGTAAGACAGAAGCAGAAAAAGTCAAGAGAGGTGCAGAAAGAAGCAAGATAGGTTTAGATAGAGGTAAGAGAGGTGCAGAAAGAGGCAAGGGAGGTGCAGATAGAGGCAAGAGAAGTGCAGAAAGAGGCAAGAGAGCTGCAGAAAGAACCAACAAAGGTGCAGAAAGATGAAGAAAGGTCTGAAAGAGGAAGAAAGGTGCAGAAAGGGGAAGAAAGGTGCAGAGAGAGGCAAGAGAGCTGCAGAAAGAAATAAGAGAGGTACAGAAAGAGGCAAGAAGGGTACAGAAAGAGGCAAGAGAGGTGCAGAAAGAGGCAAAAGAGGTGCAGAAAGAAGCAAGATAGGTGTAGATAGAGGTAAGAAAGGTGCAGAAAGAGGCAAGAGAGGTGCAGAAAGAAATGTTAGTAGATGAAGAAAGAAGCAGGAGAGGTGCAGAAAGAGGCAAGATAGGTGCATAAAGAGGCAAGAGAGGTACAGAAAGAAGAGAGTGAGGTGCAGAAAGAGGCAAGAGAGGTGCATAAAGAGGCAAGAGAGGTGCAGAAAGAAGCAAGCAAGGTGCAGAAAGAGGCAAGAGAAGTGCAGAAAGAGGCAAGAGAGGTGCAGAAAGAAATAATAGAGGTACAGAAAGAGGCAAGAGAGCTGCAGAAAGAACCAACAGAGGTGCAGAAAGATGAAGAAAGGTCTGAAAGAGGAAGAAAGGTGCAGAAAGGGGAAGAAAGGCAAGGGGAGAGAGGCAAGAGAGCTGCAGAAAGAAATAAGAGAGGTACAGAAAGAGGCAAGAAGGGTACAGAAAGAGGCAAGAGAGGTGCAGAAAGAGGCAAGAGAGGTGCAGAAAGAAGCAAGATAGGTGTAGAATAGAGGTAAGAAAGGTGCAGAAAGAGGCAAGAGAGGTGCAGAAAGAAATGTTAGTAGATGAAGAAAGAAGCAGGAGAGGTGCAGAAAGAGGCAAGATAGGTACATAAAGAGGCAAGAGAGGTACAGAAAGAATAGAGTGAGGTGCAGAAAGAGGCAAGAGAGGTGCATAAAGAGGCAAGAGAGGTGCAGAAAGAAGCAAGCAAGGTGCAGAAAGAGGCAAGAGAAGTGCAGAAAGAGGCAAGAGAGGTGCAGAAAGAAATAATAGAGGTACAGAAAGAGGCAAGAAGGGTACAGAAAGAGGCAAGAAATGTGCAGAAAGAGGCAAGACGTGTGCAGAAAGTGGCAAGAGATGTGCAGAAAGAAGAAAGCGAGGTGCAGAAAGAGGCAAGATAGGTGCAGGAGGAAGCAAAGCAAGCAAGGTGCAGAAAGAGGCAAGAGAGGTGCAGAAAGAGGCAAGAGAGGTGCAGAAAGAAGCAAGAGAGGTACAGAAAGAGGCAAGAAGGGTACAGAAAGAGGCAAGAGAGGTGCAGAAAGAAGAGAGTGAGGTGCAGAAAAAGGAAGAAAGGTGCAGAAAGAAGCAAGAAAAGTTCAGAAAAAGCAAGAGAGGTGCAGAAAGAGGCAAGAGAAGTACAGAAAGAAGCAAGTGAACTGCAGAAAGAGGAAGAAAGGTGCAGAAAGAGGAATAAAGGTGCAGAAAGAAGCAAGAGAAGTGCAGGAAGATACAAAATAAGTGTAGAAAGAAGCAAGAGAGGTGCAGAAAGAACCAAGAGAGGTGCAGAAAGATGAAGAAAGGTCCTGAAAGAGGAAGAAAGGTGCAGAAAGAGGAAGAAAGGTGCAGAAAGAGGCAAGAGAGCTGCAGAAAGAGGCAAGAGAGGTGCAGAAAGAGGTTAGACAGAAGCAGAAAGAGGCAAGAGAGGTGCAGAAAGAAGCAAGATAGGTGTAGATAGAGGTAAGAGGTGCAGAAATGGGCAAGAGAGGTGCAGAAAGAAACAATAGTAGATACAGAAAGAAGCAAGAGAGGTGCAGAAAGAGGCTAGAGAGGTACAGAAAGAGGAAAGAGAGGTACAGAAAGAAGAGAGTGAGGTGCAGAAAGAGGCAAGAGATGTGCAGAAAGAAGCAAGCAAGGTGCAGAAAGAGGCAAGAGAAGTGCAGAAAGAGGCAAGAGAGGTACAGAAAGAAATAAGAGAGGTACAGAAAGAGGCAAGAAGGGTACAGAAAGAGGCAAGAGAGGTGCAGAAAGAGGCAAGAGGTGTGCAGAAAGATGCAAGAGATGTGCAGAAAGAAGCAAGAGAGGTGCAGAAAGAGGCAAGAGGGGTGAAGAAAAAGGCAAGAGAGGTGCAGAAAGAGGCAAGAGAGGTGCAGGAGGAAGCAAAGCAAGCAAGGTGCAGAAAGAGGCAAGAGAGGTGCAGAAAGAGGCAAGAGAGGTGCAGAAAGAAGCAAGAGAGGCACAGAAAGAGGAAAGAAGGGTACAGAAAGAGGCAAGGGAGGTGCAGAAAGAGGCAAGAGGTTTCAGAAAGAGGCAAAAGATGTGCAGAAAGAAGCAAGAGAGGTGTAGCAAGAGGCAAGAGGGGTGAAGAAAGAGGCAGGAGAGGTGCAGAAAGAGGCAAGAGGGGTGCAGAAAGAAGCAATCAAGGTTCAGAAATAGGCAAGAGAAGTGCAGAAAGAGGCAAGAGAGGTGCAGAAAGAAGCAAGAGAGATACAGAAAGAGGCAAGAAGTGTACAGAAAGAGGCAAGAGAGGTGCAGAAAGAAGAGAGTGGGATGCATAAAGAGGAAGAAAGGTGCAGAAAGAAGCAAGAGAAGTTCAGAAAAAGCAACAGAGGTGCAGAAAGAGGAAGAAAGGTGCAGAAAGAGGAATAAAGGTGCAGAAAGAGGAAGAAAGGTACAGAAAGAAGCAAGAGAAGTGCAGAAAGAGGAAGAAAGATGCAGAAAGAGGAAGAAAGGCGCAGAAAGAAGCAAGAGAAGTGCAGGAAGAAGCAAAATAAGTGCAGAAAGAAGCAAGAGAGGTGCAGAAAGAACCAAGAGAGGTGCAGAAAGATGAAGAAAGGTACTGAAAGAGGAAGAAAGGTGCAGAAAGAGGAAGAAAGGTACAGAAAGAAGCAAGAGAAGTGCAGAAAGAGGAAGAAAGATGCAGAAAGAGGAAGAAAGGCGCAAAAAGAAGCAAGAGAAGTGCAGGAAGAAGCAAAATAAGTGCAGAAAGAAGCAAGAGAGGTGCAGAAAGAACCAAGAGAGGTGCAGAAAGATGAAGAAAGGTCCTGAAAGAGGAAGAAAGGTGCAGAAAGAGGAAGAAAGATGCAGAAAGAGGCAAGAGAGCTGCAGAAAGAGGCAAGAGAGATGCATAAAGAGGTAAGACAGAAGCAGAAAGAGAGGTGCAGAAAGAAGCAAGATAGGTGTAGATAGAGGTAAGAGAGGTGCAGAAATAGGCAAGAGAGGTGCAGAAAGAGGCAAGAGAAGTGCAGAAAGAGGCAAGAGAGCTTCAGAAATAGGCAAGAGAGGTGCAGAAAAAGGTAAGAGAGGAGCAGAAAGAGGCAAGAGAGGTGCAGAAAGAAGCAAGATAGGTGTAGATAGAGGTAAGAGAGGTGCAGAAAGAGGCAAGAGAGGTGCAGAAAGAAACAATAGTAGATACAGAAAGAAGCAAGAGAGGTGCAGAAAGAGGCTAGAGAGGTGCAGAAAGAAGCAAGATAGGTGTAGATAGAGGTAAGAGAGGTGCAGAAAGAGGCAAGAGAGGTGCAGAAAGAAACAATAGTAGATACAGAAAGAAGCAAGAGAGGTGCAGAAAGAGGCTAGAAAGGTGGAGAAAGAGGCAAGAGAGGTGCAGAAAGAAGAGAGTGAGGTGCAGAAAGAGGCAAGAGAGGTACAGAAAGAAGCAAGCAAGGTGCAGAAAGAGGGAAGAGAAGTGCAGAAAGAGGCAAGAGAGGTGCAGAAATAAATAAGAGAGGTACTGAAAGGGGCAAGAATGGTACAGAAAGAGGCTAGAGAGGTGCAGAAAGATGCAAGAGAGGTGCAGAAAGAACCAAGAGAGGTGCAGAAAGATGAAGAAAGGTCCTGAAAGAGGAAGAAAGGTGCAGAAAGAGGAAGAAAGATGCAGAAAGAGGCAAGAGAGCTGCAGAAAGAGGCAAGAGAGATGCATAAAGAGGTAAGACAGAAGCAGAAAGAGAGGTGCAGAAAGAAGCAAGATAGGTGTAGATAGAGGTAAGAGAGGTGCAGAAATAGGCAAGAGAGGTGCAGAAAGAGGCAAGAGAAGTGCAGAAAGAGGCAAGAGAGCTTCAGAAATAGGCAAGAGAGGTGCAGAAAAAGGTAAGAGAGGAGCAGAAAGAGGCAAGAGAGGTGCAGAAAGAAGCAAGATAGGTGTAGATAGAGGTAAGAGAGGTGCAGAAAGAGGCAAGAGAGGTGCAGAAAGAAACAATAGTAGATACAGAAAGAAGCAAGAGAGGTGCAGAAAGAGGCTAGAGAGGTGCAGAAAGAAGCAAGATAGGTGTAGATAGAGGTAAGAGAGGTGCAGAAAGAGGCAAGAGAGGTGCAGAAAGAAACAATAGTAGATACAGAAAGAAGCAAGAGAGGTGCAGAAAGAGGCTAGAAAGGTGGAGAAAGAGGCAAGAGAGGTGCAGAAAGAAGAGAGTGAGGTGCAGAAAGATGCAAGAGAGGTACAGAAAGAAGCAAGCAAGGTGCAGAAAGAGGGAAGAGAAGTGCAGAAAGAGGCAAGAGAGGTGCAGAAATAAATAAGAGAGGTACTGAAAGAGGCAAGAATGGTACAGAAAGAGGCTAGAGAGGTGCAGAAAGATGCAAGAGGTGTGCAGAAAGAGCAAGGGATGTGCAGAAAGAAGCAAGAGAGGTGCAGAAAGAGGCAAGAGGGGTGATGAAAAAGGCAAGAGAGGTGCAGAAATAGGCAAGAGAGGTGCAGGAGGAAGCAAAGCAAGCAAGGTGCAAGAGGCAAGAGAGGTGCAGAAAGAGGCAAGAGAGGTGCAAAAAGAAGCAAGAGAGGCACAGAAAGAGGGAGGAAGAGTACAGAAAGAGGCAAGACGTGTGCAGAAAGAAGAGAGTGAGGTGCAGAAAGAGGAAGAAAGGTGCAGAAAGAAGCAAGAGAAGTTCAGAAAAAGCATTAGAGGTGCAGAAAGAGGCAAGAGAAGTGCAGAAAGAAGGAAGAGAACTGCAGAAACAGGAAGAAAGGTGGAGAAAGAGGAATAAAGGTGCAGAAAGAAGCAAGAGAAGTGCAGGAAGAAGCAAAAGAAGTGCAGAAAGAAGCAAGAGAGGTGCAGAAAGAACCAAGAGATGTGCAGAATTATGAAGAAAGGTACTCAAAGAGGAAGAAAGGTGCAGAAAGAGGAAGAAACATGCATAAAGAAGCAAGAGAAGTGCAGAAAGGAGCAAGAGAACTTCAGAAAGAAGCAAGAGAGGTACAGAAAGAAGAGAGTGAGGTGCAGAAAGAGGCAACTGAGGTGCAGTAAAAAGGCAAAAGAGGTGCATACAGAAGCAAGAGAGGTGCAGAAAGAGGAAGAAAGTTGCAGAAAGAGGAAGAAAGGTGCAGAAAGAAGCAAGAAAGGTGAAGAAAGAGGCAAGAGAGGTGCAGAAGAAAGAAGCAAGAGAGGTGCAGAAAGAAGGGAGGTACAGAAAGAGGAAGAGATGTGCAGAAAGAGGCAAGTGAAGTGCAGAAAGCGGAAGAAATATACAGAAAGAAGCAAGAGATATGCAGAAAGAGGCAAGAGAGGCGCAGAAAGAAGCAAGAGACGTATGTTCATCATTAGTATGAATTTAACACCCACATTTAGCAAAAAGTAACACGTGACCATTCCCACTTTGCAAAGGGCCTTCCACCACCCTGTAACACGCATTGCTGCATTTTTAGTAACATTTGAGCCGTTTGAGCTAGAAACAAAGTTGTTTTTGTTCAAATCTGCAGATTATGCCTCAGATGATGGATTATGTGGCAAATGCGGAAAATCCATAATTATGCGCTAATCGGTGTGGCCCAACACTAACCCTGGGTGAAGTTCGTGTAGCTGCGCTATGTGAGGCTACGCGAAGTAGCACAAAAACTCTGCAATCCTACGCATAGATACGCGAGCATGCAGAGTTGCTTGTTTCCGCATGCTCACGTGTGCTCGCAAGATGTTTTTGACGTTCGGCAACGCGGATTACGTATTCGGGGAAAATATCACGCGCACCTCACCATGCGGTCGCCAATGGGCTCAACCATCTTGTTTTCCTATTCTTTGCACGGTTCTGGGGCCTGTTTTTCAATCTCTCTCTAATCTCTTCAATCCTTTGTTTTTTACACTGTTTTTCAGATTTTTTTTATTTATTATCTACCCCTCTCTGTCCCTAAGAGTATATCTTGCGTTTTATTTCTACTTTAACTGCTTTTTTAAAAACTTTTTTCTACAGTTTGATATTACTTCCTTTTTTACTCTCCTACTTCTTCTCCTGACTATCTGTTTTTACTCCTTCCCAACCAAAAAAAGCAAAACCAGACAGGAAGGAGTTGGCAGCCATGGCCCGGCGCCAGAAGCTGGAAGCCATCCGCATGGAATATCGGTGGCTGGTGGCTCTGGCGGAGGAGGAGGAGGCGGCAGCAGCTGCAGCCTCTTCCAATGCCCCGGGCCCCAGCCAGGCCCCTCGAGTGGTACGGCGCCGCAGTCTGGCAGCCGCCCGCCGCACTTCAGCCAACACTGCTGCCCCCCCTGTGGATGCAATTGTCGAGCTTTTAAGCGCTGCATGCTCCTCCGAATGGCGCGCCTAGATGAGCAGGTAAAGGAGGTCCTGGCGACTAACCGGCGACTGCGAGCCCACCGATAGAGATCCCGTTGGATTGCCCCTTTTATATTCCTTTTTTTGGTGGGTGGGCATTGGGCGTACGTTGGGGAAAAGTCGGGGTTTATATATTTATGGACAATTTTATTTTTTAATTTAACGGACATTGGTTGGACTCTTTTGGACATTGGTTGGGGTTAGGGAGAGGGGTGGGCCAGGTGTTGTGGGATTTTTTACATTAGCTTATTTTGTTAGGGGATTAAATTATATTTATACTTAAACTTTACATGCGATGTAAATGTTTTGTGGGGGGGTTACTCTTTTACGTCACACGGTTTCCTTCCTTTGATGCTGCAGGGCCGCAACCAGTTTTTGATTTAAATAATCTGCCGATTTTGTAACACACGAACAGATAGATGCGGTACCCTCACTGAGTGACTTGTCCTAATGGTACTGTCAGTCTCTCCTCCTAGTCTATGCAGTCTGCAACTGGACTCTAGGGTGTGGGTGTGTGAATTAATGAATTAATTTCCATTATTAATTATGCCTCCCCCAAACTTCTTCTCTTACCTGTGATTGATGTTTAAACTTAGGCACAGCGATGGTTGCATGGTGATAATGGTTTGGTTTCCCAAGATGCCATGGTTGTGGTGGTAGTAGTAGACACTGGCAGTAGCATTTGCAAAAAAAGAAAATAAGACAGTCAGTCGCCTGAGAGAGATTCTGGAAGGAGTAGTAGAACGAAGTACAGTGCAGTACACAAGAAGACTGCCAAACAAGAAACCATAATAATGATGATTAGCAATGTTGTTGACTCGAGTCATTCGACACAACCGTAACCTTTAGTGCTGTAAGGAGGAGGATGATGAATCCAATCGATGCCGGCAGGATTATGTTCCTTTGGAAAAAAAATTGTCTTGCAAATATACTGAGCATGGGTGTGCAAGCAGAAGAAGATCCTCGCCCTGCCTTGAAATTGAATTAGTGTTGCTTTCACCACATCCGCCCCAGCAAGTGTGTGATCAATTATTGGTGTAAATTTAATTTAATCACACCTCAATATAAATCACACAGCCCGGGGAAGAGGGTTAGGGTTTGATGAATGGTTGGGAAGGGGTAATTGAGGGAAAGGTTTGACAAAGACAAACACTACACATGGACAACAACAACTGAACAAACACAATCTTGGCAGACGACCATCATATATCTGTTAAGGGAGAAAAGGAAATGCATGCATGATGATTACTTGATGGTTAATAATGATAAGTAGGACTTACTAACTAGACTAGTAGACAGTAGAGGGCAGCAGTACATTATTAATTATTATTATGCAATTTGTCTTGCCTGCCTGCCCTCTGAGAGACCCAAATTGCATAAATTTTATGTTCTGTTGTACCGGGCTTCCTTTTAAAGCTAGCAAAGAAAATTAAAAAATAGCTGTAGGGATCAATTATAAGCAAAGAGCAAACATAATAACAACAACACAGTCGTAATGATTGGAGAGAAAAAATCAATCAAATTATTTAAAAGATGATGAATGATACTAGAGTTACTGTATGTTATCCTGGTCAAATTGGGGAGTTGCATCTCGGCATTCCTCTTGGTCCTCCCTTTCATGGACGCTGCATCCGTCAATCTTGCGTGCCACTGCCTGCTTGGCGGATGCGGATTGGTAGGTGAGTGTGAGTTGTTTTTCTCTGTTTAGCATAGGGTAAAGGCCGGCCTGTAAGTGTAGATGGAAAAACAAAAGGGATATTGAAAAATCAAGGAGAAAAAATAAGCATAAATTACGGAGGAGTGCAAACACTTTCAGAGGCGGCATGGCTAAATCATGTCTACTCTGTTGTCTATTTCCAGCATTAACCTACCACAACAGCAACAGGACAGAGCAGGCCTACGGCGCCCACCCAAACACCACTTAGCTTAGATTTTGACTGAGCCAGACAGAGCACACATATACAGCAAAATAGCATTTTCCAAAGTAAGTAACTAAATCAATGCTTGGCTGTCAGTCACACCACTACTACACTTGTGACTCGACTCCATCACTACACAGACATGTAGGTCTGCTGTGGTTGTTGTTGACTTGTTTACCTTTTTATGCCACTTCGTGAAACGCCCTGAGTTATTCCATCAATCATCTCCGATCCAACTGACTGACTGCGAAGATACTATGTGGCCATCATCATGGTGTTGTCCAACTCAGTCTGCAGTGTACCGAGTGAGTCCAGATTCTATATAAAAAAATACAATGGATCAACATGCAGTAGAAGTACAATTTTGTTATTAAACAACAAGAAGGGAAACATTGACTTGAGTCACTTTTAGTGTGTAGATTATATACTAGTACACTTCGACTTCATGCACAACAACAACACAAACACCCATCACTCAGAGTCAGCGTCCAATGCATGCCATCATTACCTGTTCCTTCTCATCTTAAGTTAAGGGGCAGTCCCTCTCGGCTCGGAAAGGAGGATAGCTATAGTCAGCATGTTCCACTTCTTTTGGAGGGACTCGACGAGGCAACATTTCTTGTACTATTCTCCATCCAATGTCTGGCTTGAGGGAAGTGGATTTAGGGCAAGTCAGGAGGATGGAGCAGGACTCGGAGGAGTGGACTTCTTTAACCCCTTGACCGCAATCGGAATTCCGCTCCTGTGCTGGCCATTCCGATCACGGGTGTGATTCCGATGACGAGCTGACAAACTCAGCTCGTCATGCGCACAGCGCGACCGCGCAGCATGATGAGCTGAGCTCGTCACGAGCATCGAAGGGGTTAATAAATGCACACAGCTGCAACTCCAATATGGCAATAAAAAGAGAAGACGGTGTTGATGGATTTGTTGTGATTCGAACCAGAAAGACAGAGACACACACAAATAATAAAAGTAAATAAGGAAGAAAGAAAGTAACAAGTTGAAAGCCTAGTTGTCAGGGAAGTAGAGCTCGTCCTCAAACTCTGGTGGTTCAACCAGATGTAGGTAATCTAACACACTACTTCCGTCACCTAAGTCACTGTCCTCATCTTCCTGCTGTGATTCACGTATTTTGTAATCCAGTGGTATAAAGTGCTGATTCATTTTGATCATGGTTAACCTCTCCACGTTTTTGGGTGAGAGACTGGTCCTTTTCACTGTTACAATGGCACCAGCAGCACTGAAAACACACTCAGAAGAGACACTTGCACAGGGCAAGCCAGATAGTTTATCGCCAGCATGCTGAGGGCTGGCCATTGACACCTTTTCCCATACCAATACACCAATGGGTTTTGATCAATGTAGATCTATGTTGGGTCATCCAGATAGGCCTGGACCATCCGCTCAATGCTCAGGGGTGCTCCGCATTGCTGGGCCTCTTTTGCCTTTGCATCAGCACTGGACCTAACAAGCCCTTGCTGTAGATACCAATCCTGTGCTGATTTTACTGGGGCTGATGATCCTGTTCTTGCTGTTGTTGATAGTGTTGGTGACTGCTGTGAGCCAAATGCACTGCCCTCAGGCTCTGAAGTTGGACTTGACGCCGGATGCCCTGCAGCACTTGTTGTGGGTTGGAGTAGCGGGCCTTTAATTACCAGCCGTTCTTTTTCAAAGTCACTGGCTACCTCAGCTATCCAAGTTTTGTACTTGGCAACATCCAATTCTGAAAAAGGAATTAATGTCTTAGTCTTCAGCACTGATTTGTACCGTGGATCCAGAATTGTGGCAGAAATGTAATGTTTGTCTGACACAATCTTAGTTTGCACCTTGTATTTTCAGCTAAGCGAAGGGCTAAGCTCTCCACCAACTCATATGCTTCTTCTTTTTCCTCCACACCTGCGTACGTTTCAGATACCGCCTTCAGCTGTTGCTCTAGCATGTGCAACAATGGGATAGCTTGGCCCATAGTACAGTCCTCCTTGCTGACTTCACATGTGAAGAGCTCGAAAGGAAGTAGCATCTCTGTCAGGCATTTAACTAGGCCCCATTGGTGCATCTCAACGGTCATGCCTTTCACAGTAGCATCCCCTAGTCTTTGCATGACATAGTCATCGATTGGTCTGTACTGATCAAACAGACGATCAAACATGTAATGAGTTGAGTTCCAACGTGTTGGCACCTCCTGGATGAATGTTTGACTGGCACTCTATGCTCACTTTGAATGATCCTCAGCTGCTTCGGGGCTTTAAAAGAATGGCTGAAATGTGTGCATATTCTTCTTCAGGTGGTCAGTAAGTTGCTGACTCAGTCTTCTTTTTTCAGAAAGTCTTGAACAATGATGTTAATGCAGTGCGCCAAACACAGGACCCTGAAATAGCCACCAGTGCGAATGGCCTTAACTATATTACTGCCATTGTCCCTGGCAACAAAACCAATGTTAAACCCTCTTGGGTGCAGCCATTCAAAGACCTTGCAGTTAAACTCTTCCAAAATGTTTGCAGCAGTATGAGATTTCTCCATGGCGAACATGGCTACAGTTGCATGTTTCCGAGTGGCATTAAAAATCTCAGCAGTGTCAACAACACCTGCAGATATCTTTTCTCTAACCCACACAAAAGAGATCCAGTGTGCAGTGATGCACATGTAATCAGTGGCTTGGCAACTGGTCCACATGTCTGTTGTCAGGTAGATATTGTAAACAGCACTCTGCTGCAAAGCTTGTCCAAGCAATTCCAGCACGTCGTGATGTAGTGCTGGAACAGCAACTCTGGCGAAATAGGACCAGCTGGGAAACTTCCATTTTGGGCAGATGGCTGTCACAAATTCCAGAAAACCCACCCCTTCCACAAAAGAAAAAAGGAGAAGGTCGAGGGGTAACCTTTTAGCCAGCTTCGCATTGTACAAACGTGCCGTTGGGTGGTTGCGTTCGTACTACCCCTCCGACCTAAGCATGCTGAGAATGATAGGCTGGATTTTTTTACTTTCTGGTGCCGCTGATGCAGGTGACTTCTTGAGCCCAGATGTTGTTAGGCTCAACAACGCACTTTTTTTCATTGCGGTACTCTGTTGCCTTGGTGTCTCAGCCTGACTCATACTATTGTGCCACTGAGATGTTGCTGAGGCTGATGACGATGTGGGCGGTAGTGGTACCACTGCACTGCTGAGGACAGGGCTACTTTGTGTACCAGAGAAAATGTCTCCCTCTTGTTCACCTTCCACCGCGATCGTATCTTCTTCTACTTCTTCATCACCACCAACAGCAATTGGTGCAGTTTTTTGGCCGCCAAGGTGCGCCTCCCACTGGATCAAGTGGTGTTTTTTCAGATGGGTTGTTTGGCCTCCGGTACCACAGTTTTTACCAAGCTTACCCCGACTAACACCTTGTCAACAAATTGAGCATATAGCAACATTCTCCTCCTTACTGCTAACCGAAAAGAAGTCCCAAACTGGGGAGGTGAACTTTCTTGCGCTGCTGGAGGTGCCACTTGCAATGCCAGATGTACTGGAGGGTGAGGGTGTGCCTGGAATTTGACTCTGTGCAGTACCACTACCTAGTACTGAGGTGGTGGTTGTGCTGAATGTAGGTCCCTGCCGGGCCTTTGCAAATGCAAATATGGAAGCTGGAGGTGGTGTTGGTGTTACCTGTGTTGGTGGTATCCGTGCCACATCCCTCACAGCAATTTGGGATGGGGTAATAATGTCGGTCTCCATGTCCACTGGGGCGGGAGTGATGTTCATGAGAACTGGTTCGTCATCATCCTCCTCTTCTACATCAACCTCCATAACTCTATGGCTTTCTGGAACCTTCCTTCTCCCTAGCCTTGTATCGTGGCGTGTCTCACTCTCAGACTGAGCTGGTGGCTTCCAAGTGGCATCTAGATCATCAAATGGGGTGCTTGAAGAGGAACTTGATGGACTAACCCTCCTTTTCCTTGCTGGGGATCTGGAAGACAATGGATCTTCTTAAAGAGTGGCTTGCTCTTCTTCTTCCTCTGCAGGAAGCTCGATTTCTTGAACTGCCCCTACTTCGGGAGGAACAACTACTATTGTGGGCAGTGGTTGCGGCTGTTGTTGCGGCTGTTGTTGCCCACTTATCTGCTGTGTTTCCTCCTGTGTTGATTGGGTACTATTTTGCGATAACGATAAGTCAATTTCAACATCACTGCTCGTTGGCGTTTTTGCGATTAGACTGGCTGCCTCTGCGACACTCATGGGCTTGGGCCTAGGTTGGTGGGGTGGACCCACTGATGCAGAGGTGCGGAGGTGCTGCTCCCAGCTTGCTCCCCAGACACCGCTGCTGCAGGCTTAATTTTATGTTTCCTCAAAAGAATGTTGGGCGGCACACCACCAATGTTGGTAAGTGCCACTTTCTTCTTCTGTTCCTTCTTCTCACTGGCAACTTTCTTGGTACTGGAGGACCTGGTACCTTTCTTTGGGGCCATCTTCTTCAGATGTCAGCAGGACGCAGTTGCACAAGTTGCAGAGATGTCTGTAGTCATACGTGTTGTGACGTCGTGCGCAGCAGGCCTTCTGTCTGGCAGTACAAAGGGTGATGATGATGACACCTCCTCCTCAGTCTTTTGTGCACCTAAAAGCAAAGAAGCCAGAAGAACATCAGTGAAATGTGGCATTTGTTGTTGTGGTTCAATTACTACAAGTACAAACAAACAAATATAATATATAACTTAGTGTGTGGTGGTCACACTTGTTAGTGTTATATTATTAAATTTTATTAACTCAGTTATTAAAAAAACATAACAACAGTGTAGCCATTTGTGAGACTTTGACAACAAGGGATTTCATGTTATACTGTGTACACTCAGGAAGGATAGGAAAGAAGAAGAACAAAAACAAAAATACAAATGTAATGGAAGTGGAACCTGTTTGGCATTAATTTGCGCATCACGTCATTCAGGGAGCTGCACCTGGCAAAGCGGATGGAAGCAGTAAGCCAAGAGGAACAAATGAAAAACATGCAGGCCTATATGGCAAAAGCAGCACACTACTAAACTACCACCACAAAATGGCCACCAGCCACATGGTCACTCACAGTCACAACAAGCAGGAGGCCTGGAAAACAATGAACTCAAGCAGGCCTATAATATGGCCAGACAAAGGAGTCATGCTAAACAACACAGCTTTATTGCAAAAATGCAAAAACAAAAATCCACATGGCTAAAAAAGGTTTGCAAGTTATACAACACAAGTACAACCACACCACACACACATCCAACAAAGGCATTTATTTAACACACACCAAAAAAAGTGAAATACCCCCAAAAAAACACATTTTGCAATTCAATCCAATGCCATCCATGCCCTAAATGATGTTTTAAATTCAACAGATAACACAGAAACAGTTGTTTCATGCACCCATGAGTAGCTCTGGGCCTACTGGCTGAAAGGCCTATTGGCAGACTAGGCCACATGCTTGCAGGCCTATGGCAAAAGCACACTGGCTGGCTCCACAAAATGGCCGCCAGCCAAATGGCCAGGCCACCCACAACAACAAGAAAGGGAAGACAGACAATGCAGGCCTATGGCAAAAGCACACTGCCTGGCTTCACAAAATGGCCACCAGCCACATGGCCAGGCCACAACAACAAGAAGCATAAGCCAAGAGGAACAAAGGAAAGACATGCAGGCCTATATGGCAAAAGCAGCACACTACTAAACTGCCACCACAAAATGGTCACCAGCCACATGGTCACTCACAGTCACAACAAGCAGGAGGCCTGGAAAACAATGAACTCAAGCAGGCCTATATGGCCATACAAAGGAGGCATGCTAAACAACCCAGCTTTAATGCAAAAATGCAAAAACAAAAATCCACAGGGCTAAAAAAGGTTTGCAAGTTACACAACAACTACAACACACACACACACATCCAACAAAGACATTTATTTAACACACCCCAAAAAAGTGAAATACCCCAAAAAACACATTTTGCAATTCTATCCAATGTCATCCATGCCCTAAATGATGTTTAAATTCAACAGACAACACAGAAACAGTTGTTTCATTCACCCATGAGTAGCTCTGGGCCTACTGGCTGAAAGGCCTATTGGCAGACTAGGCCACAAGCTTGCAGGCCTATGGCAAAAGCACACTGGCTGGCTCCACAAAATGCCCACCAGCCACATGGCCAAGTCACCTCAACAACAAGAAAGGGAAGACAGACAATGCAGGCCTATGGCAAAAGCACACTGCCTGGCTTCACAAAATGGCTGCCAGTCACATGGCCAGGCCACCACAACAACAAGAAAGGGAAGACAGACAATGCAGGCCTATGGCAAAAGTACACTGCCTGGCTTCACAAAATGGCTGCCAGCCACATGGCCAGGCCACAACAACAAGAAGCATAAGCCAAGAGGAACAAAGGAAAGACATGCAGGCCTATATGGCAAAAGCAGCACACTACTAAACTACCACCACAAAATGGCCACCAGCCACATGGTCACTCACAGTCACAATAAGCAGGAGGCCTAGAAAACAATGAACTCAAGCAGGCCTATAATATGGCCAGACAAAGGCGGCATGCTAAACAACACAGCTTTAATGCAAAAATGCAAAAACGAAAATCTACAGGCCTAAAAAAGGTTTGCAAGTTACACAACAACCACACCACACACACACATCCAACAAAGGCATTTATTTAACACACACCAAAAAAGTGAAATACCCAAAAAAAACACATTTTGCAATTCAATCCAATGCCATCCATGCCCTAAATTATGTTTAAATTCAACAGACAACACAGAAACAGTTGTTTCATGCACCCATGAGTAGCTCTGGGCCTACTGGCTGAAAGTCCTATTGGGCCAGACTACTGGGCTAGTAATTAATTAAATATTGCAAGTTGACTGCAAAAGTTGGAGAAAATGTAGTGAACTTTGCAACATGTTTCCTTTATAAAAACAAAACTAGTAGAAAAATTACATACAAAGAAAAACAACTAGGCTCCTACATAAACTACAGGCAACACACAACAATAAATTTAAAAAAAACGATGAAAAGTACAAAAACATGTAGTTGCAATGCCCCAATCAAACAAACAACACCAATTCTCCAACTTACTTGTAAAATCTCAAATCCAAAGTCCTCAAATCCAATGATATATGATACAGCAGGCACAAAGAGTGATCCTTCCAGCTCCAAATCCAAATGAAAAGTGAACAGTACGTGGACAAAACACTGGGAGGATCCTGCTGGACAGGAACAGGAAGTTGGAGACTCTGGGGCACTTCCTTCCTCTTAAAAAAAAAAGAAAAAAAGAAAAAGGACTCCTTGCACAAAAAAGTACAGCCAAATGTCAATCTGAGGAGTTTTTTTAATCCAAATCATCATTTTCGAGAAGGTTTTATGCTGCTTGAGAGATATTCTTCTCCAGATTGCAAATTCTGCGTGTTCGGCATCGCGAACTTCACGGAAATTCCGCCGGATGTCCGATGGCGCGTCCGAATGACGTGTTCACGATCGTACACTCTCGCGGGATCGTGCGGCCGGATACCAAATCTCGTGGCGCATGCGAACGGATAGGAAATCTCGGCGGCAAATGCAGGGATCCCGGTAAGTCACTACCGCGCGCGCAAAAACACATTTTGAAAGCGTGAAGAAGAAAAAACTCTGCTCCGCTGCAGAGCGCAGAGTTTTCGGTAACTCCGCGTTCTACGCGGAACGCGGAGTTGCCAAAAATCCGCAAACTCTGCGAGCGGAGCGGATTTTACTGCCCAGGGTTACCCAACACTCACATAATTCCAGTGGCCCTCTTCATACCTCTGACTAGGTCCAGAAGTGCACCTCTATGGTTGCTTCTTTTTTGTGTCTCATTGAGTTTATAGATTAGCTTCTATGGAAACGAAGAAGACTAAACCTGAGGTTACCACTCCACAATACAGAATACCATACCACATAATTGCTCTCCATAACACATAGTCCCACTCCACATAATTCCTATACACTGCACATCATACCACATAATTCCACTATACACAACATAGATCCCCTCCACTTCAAAAAACATTAGTAAAAAACCTTTACATTTACAATGCCAATAGCTTTAAATCTCACAAATGCGAGACCTATTGCATTGCAAATGCTTTTTTATCTAGTAGTTGTGTTTGCAGAGTGGTGGAAAAAGGGGGCTGGACCTCCAACCAGCTCTCAGGTATTCCACTGCGTAGGACTTACAGGACGTACCAGGAGGGCTTCTTGGCCCCCAAAGTCCCTCAGGAGTAAAAAGTCGACTTTATCCCTCAACCAGTAGTGTGCCAGGAGGCGTGTTTGCAGAGGGGTGGAGAGAGGGGGGCGTGGCCTCCGAAGACCTCTTAGCACTCCCACTATGTGGGACTTACTGGTGGTAACAGGATGGGTAGTTGGCCCCCAAGGACATCCTTGGGGGGCCAACTACCCCTCCTATTACCTCCAGTAAGTCCCACACAGCAGGATTGCTACATTCTCATAGCAGGCCACCTCCCCCTTTGCCCACCACTCTGCAAACTCGCTCCGTGGCACGCTCTTGGATGGGGATTAAAATCCCATTCACTGCTGGGTGTCCTTAGGGGCCAACTAGCCTACCTGTTACCTCCAGTAAGCCCTACACAGTGGGATTGCTGAGAGGTGGTCACAGGCCACGCTTACTTTCTCCATCACTCTGCAAACGCACCTCCTGGTGCGCTCTTGGTTGGGGGATGAAGTCCCCTTGCCTCTTAAGAGTCCCTGGGGGCCAACTATCCCCCCTGTTACCTCCAGTAAGCACCACACAGCTGGATTGTTGAGAGGAGGTCAGAGGCCTCGTCCCCTTTTTACACCACTCTGCAAACTCACCTGCTGGCACACTGCTGCTTGGGGGATGAAGTCCACTTTAGTCCTGAAGTCCACAGGACACAAGGGGACCTCATCGCCTCACCATCAGTGCTGCAAGAGGTGGGTTTGCAGAGTGGTGTAAAAAGGGGCATGGCCTGTGACCACCTCTCAGCAATCCCACTGTGTGGGGCTTACTGGAGGTGACAGGTGGGCTAGTTGGCCCCTAAGGACCCTCAGCAATGAAGGGGACTTCATCCCCCAACTCAGAGCACACCAGGAGACATGTTTGCAGAGTTGTGCAGAGAGGGGTTGGGGAATCAGGCGAGTTGCCGGCTACTGTTTTTTTCCCTGTCTTAGGAAGGGGGCTGTGTGGCCCCCCTTCCCTTAATCCTTTTTTGGCCCGGGGGTCCCCATCCCCAGGGACTGACCCATTTCTTTTCAAAAATAAAATTAAAATGGGAAGGGGGCCCCCATCCAGAGGCTAATTTCAGCCCCCAGGACCCCATTCCCTGGGGCTAGGCCTTTTTTATTCTTTTTTTAAAGGGAAGGAGGGCCGTGTGGCCCCCTCTCCAGGCTGATTTCAGCCCAGGGGACCCCACCCCCAGGGCATGGCCATTTTTATTTTTTATATATATTTAAAGGTGTTTCCGGCCTTGGATTGGTCCGTCATTACTGTTGCCGCTGTAACCGCCACCGCCGCTGCTGCTGCTGTGTGCCGCTGTTGTTGCTGTGTATCACCGCCCTCATCCTACGGGTCTCTGCGGGTTTCCAGCCAGCAGCCAGCACCATCATCACTCGCTGAGCCAGCCTGTGCCAACCCGCCCCCCGCCGAGCCCCACCGAGACCCGCAGCTGCAGGTAACAGGCAGTTGGGTGGAGCCGAGCACAGCCGAGCACAGCCCACAGCCCGCAGCCCACAGCCCGCTGCACTCGCAGTCCCCGTGGTTAAGGGCAGCGGCGGGAAGCGGGGGAAGTGGCTAGGGGAGAGTATAAAGCAGGAAGGACGGAGTTTAAAGCAAGAAGGACTGGGTGAGGCCAGGGGAGGCCAGGGGAGAGCTCAGCCTCTCAGCCCGGACCGGAATCAGACCCAGCCTGGGACAGCTACAATCTGCCTCAGTTTCCCTCAATCTGCTTAATTTCCGACGCCAGGCGCAGGCCGGTGTTGAAAAAAAAAAAGTAGAGCAACTACAATTTTTTACACTACAGAACTATAATAGCAGACAGAGGGCTGGTGCAACTGGAGTTTTCAGGCACGAGTTTCCCGGCTCCAGACCTCCAGGAAAAAGAGGCTTGGAATAGCGCAAGACAACAGGCAAGGCGCACTGGTGGCACTGGTGGCAATAGGTGGCAAGAGGGAGCACCCCCGAGTGCGAGAGTGGTAACTCTCAGTGGCAGCCGGAGAGTGTAGTGCCCGGGTGTGTACGCGGAGGGGGGACAACCAGCTTGGGTGCACAGAGTGCCCTGCTCATTCGCCTCTCCCTCCGCTTAGACCTGGCCTGTCTCCGCGCTGCGCCATCTTAACATCCTAACTCCAACCACTCCATGCTACCGCCGCAGCTACAGCTACCACTGCCTCGCACATCATTGTCATTGTCACATTGAAGTAAATACGTTAAATACGTTAAACACGTTAATTTCTAGCCAAAAGCACCTACTAGTACATACATCTCAACCAAGGACTATAAATCCCTACCGGGTGTCACCCAGGAGTCCAACCATTAGGTTGGCAAACATCAACAGGGCATGCGATCAGGAAGAACAAGAGGAGGGGGGAAAAAAGAAAAGAAACCCCAAACAATGCCCGAAAGAGCAAACTCACCCACCGATACGGATTGCATTAGTAACACACCTGGAGTGAATCGCCCAGACCATGGTGCATCAAGCAATAAAGACAATAAAGGCAATAAAGACAATAGTTTGAGGCTAGAGGTAATCGAAGCACCGCTAGCAACGGCAAGGGTTACCGCCATTAAAAGAGGAACAGACTCTGCTCCACACGCCAATACCAAGGGCAGTAAGGAAGCTGCCCTATTTGTCCCATCAAGGCACAATTCATGCCCAAACAGTAGCAAACGGACATTGATCACGGACTTTTTAAAAGTAGCTATTAAGACCACTGAGGAAAATCGGGGCCGTACCCTCCAAAAGTCTCTTAAAAACAACAACTTAATCTATAACACTACAGACTCCCAAAGTGAAGTAGACATGTTATCTTTCGGCGATAGCAATACCAGATTCAATAGCCACGAAAACTGCGAAAATAAAAGGAAAGCTCTATCGGCTACAGGATCAGAAGCTCCATTGAACACAAACCGAGAAGTCCCAAGTCTGCAACTTCTAACAACAAAAGGCCTTCACCCTTACGGAATCCGCCAAATCTGTCAAAGTTCTAAACCCCAAGTTACTGAAGCGCTAATTCATTGTCACTCACCCCTTCTAGTCCCCCAATTCCAGCTGGAACAACAAACCTTATCTGGAACCAACGGACATAATATAGACAATGATACCAATAAGGATTGCGAAGCAAACTCACCAAAACAGAAGAACACAAACCCATTGAGCCCTTTTTGCGTTCAGGTGTCCACTAACCTATATATCAACAACCAAGACCAGCTCGACTCATCATTCCTCTTCTTGGAAACGGATCATCAACCCGCTCAGGGACTTTACCAGTTGGATCCACAAGCTCCGATTTATAATAATATTTTGGAAACCAAGATATTACCCACACAAAATCACAAGCAATTCAGCACTACTCAGTGTTCTGCGAGCAATTCACCATCGGGGTTTCCATTCCATCAGAACCAATCTGGTTGCTCGCTCTCAGCAGAACCCTGTATCTCCCCAAAACCTTCGGTTTGGCAGCACTTGTTAAATGCCATGGATACTATTGGTAAAGCAATGTCATACCAGGCAGATAAGTTAGACACGCAAGTCGATCTATTAAACATCCTAGCAATCCATGTTCAGGGGATCGAACAAAAGTTGCTCAACTTTAACGAGTTGATTATGAAGGTACAGGGAGACCGGGAAACAACATACCAAATCTGCCACTGTACTTAAATAATCGACAAATTAGCATCAGTACCAACTTTACTAACTCAAATACTGGGGTCAACCAGGGACAACCAACTTAAGCCCGTAACATCAGCTGAGAAAGCCAATGAAGCATCCAGTGAAGAAGATAAGGTAGGCCCCAGCCCAACTAGGGGTAAAAATACAAGTGAAACTCGGATAAATTCAGCTCTGGCACCGGCAAGTTCGTCCTCCTCAAACCTACCTATTGAATCTGAGATCTTAGGAGCTCCAGACACACTTCCCACCGGCCAAAACACGACATCTCCAACAAGGCTATATAAAGCATTAAAGCCATTAACAAAACGAGAAAGGAAATGCCAGAGAAAGGCTAGAAAAAGTAAACAAATTAGACAGACAACTAATCCAACTACTGACACGACCGAGCAGGACAGGATTAAAAATGAGGATAATACAACCCAAAATGAGGACAATATAACGCAAAACACCGTGGAAACATCAAGTACCAACGACCTTCAACTCTCACCAACCAATTTGGACACCATCTCAAGTAGCCTGATCCAAAATAAAAAGGAGCAATCGCCATTAGTAAAGGTCTACAGCCTTTTTTAACCGTCCACGAGTAAAAGAAAAAACAGCTCAAAAACCCAGGTCACACAAACAGTGACACCGACATCAACATCAGGGCGCACCATCGAAGTAACCTGTACCACTGGCCCATCAGAGGCCACGTTAGCCATGATAAATGATCACGAGGAAAGATGTAAGCTAGAATCAATTCACTGTCACAGAGTAGGATGCAATGAAGTTTCACACACAGGGAATCACGAATCAAAAGCACTAAATAACTCACAAGCTCCATGGAATCAAACAACGACAAACCCGGAACACACATCAGGGGATAAAGTCACCGGAAAAAGCCCAATCCACGGACCGCAGTATGATGTCATCGAAAATAACAATAAACTGGTGTTCATTCCCCATTATATTTCAAGGGGACCCCAAGACATTCTCAACAGAAGTGTGTTACTCAAACTATTCAACGCCTTTCCTTCCCTGAATCACATCAACTCAAGTAACCTAGAAAGCATAGAGTTCAAACAAAACCCATACCCGGGGGGTCAAGAAATCACTTCAGTTACATTTTTTGACTCCTTTTTCATAGGGCAGATCTGGCAACAGAAGGACTCATTTGCTAAATGGGGTATTGAGTTAAAAAAGGTCACTCCCCCCCTTTACCCAAGCCCACTGCAAGCGTTAAACCGCCCAGAGTGCCTATTAAAGGGAGCCAAAGGCCCGGAACTCCTTAATCCAGCAAAGGAAGGAAAATCACCATCACCTTTGCTCACCCAGAGGCAATCAAGCCTTCGGGTCTTCAACAGTCGAACATAGATGGTACTACCCTCGCAGCATCATGAAGACTCCTATCACCAGTCCCCAAATTAATTTGGGGCAGTAAAATCTGCTCTTGGAACATGCACAGACTTAGTCCGAAATTAGAAGAACCAGATTTCATGGAATTTATCACCAAGTATAACATCCTTCTCTTCCAGGAAACATGGCAGATAAATTCTTCACCGATTGTAGGCTATAAAGAATTTTGGGGCATATTATCAACGGCCAGCGATAATTATCGCTGGCCGTGCTTAGCGATAGATATCTTATCGCTGGCTATCTCTCGGAACTTATCGCCCTGGTAGTGCGTTATTAACAACACGCTTCTCCAGGGCGATAAAATTCCAGAGATAGCGAGGTTATCGCCGTTTTGCAGGGAACATCGCTGGTTTTCCAGCGATGTTCCCTGCAAACGGCGATAGCCTTGCTGATACGACCCTGTGGTCGTATCAGCACAATCCACCCCTATGTTAGGGATGGCTAAGTCGGGATAATAGCAGACGTTAGATTTTGGCGAAAACGGCCGTTTTCGCCAAAATCTAACGTCTGCTATCATCCTGTGGGCTGCCTTGTAAATATCGCGATGTGCACATCGGCGATATTTACAACGTAGCCCATCTGGGGTACGCCAGTAACGCCACCTTGCATCTCATTAGAGATGCAGGATGGGCGTTATGGGAAAGGAGCGATAGGGCAAGGATTTACGCGATAGCGTGACCTTGCTAATACAGCGATAAAATTATCGCCGCTTTTCGTCTGAAAACAGACGCTAAAGCGGCGATAATTTTTTATCGCCGGCTTGTTAATATGCCCCTTATTACTCCTGCTAAGCGCTCAACAACACACAAGAGAGCAAAAGGTGGCCTTTCTACTTTCATTTCTACCGACATTCCATGGCAGGCCTCAGCAATAGACCTGGAATCATCTTGGATGCAATGCACAAAATTCGAGTACTTGTCCATCAATAGCTTGCTAATACTGAATATCTACATTCATCCAGCTTCCAAACAAAAAAGGTCAAGAATTGAGAAATTAACAGCTACATTAGAAACACTCCAACTCGCTTACTCAGATGCCAATATCATACTATCGGGAGATTTTAACATGAATTTATTTCATGACATTAAAGAAAGTACAGCAGGCAATTCATCAGCTCCAAAATGAAGCAAGACACATGGCAAGAGATGCTTGGATCGTCTAGAGGAACTCTCAATGTACAAGCTTAACAGACAAGGCCTGACTGATTGCCCCGCAGCCTTCACTAGGGTAACTCAAAAAACAAGATCTACTATAGATTATAAATTTGTGGATAAGGAACTGATTCCACACATCAAGAACTTTCAAATAATTGATAGGGCGGAAAGCGATCACCTACCACAATCCTTCACTTTGTATAGAAACATGGCAATTCCAGTTAAAAATAACACGATGTCCCAATCAATTCAAAGTTACAACCTTAAACGGCTAATGTGGAAATGTGAACGCATTGACGAAATCATGTGCACATGTATCAGCCTCTCAAAGAGCGTCGAAACAGTATCATCGTGCCGAAGCGCTTGGGAGTCTTTTATTTACGAATTACACAATACATTTCCGAATCTGACTAATGGCCGCAAAACTGAAAGACATACAGGGGCAGCTTGGTTTACCAACAACTTGAGGAAACAAAAGCAATGTTTGAATAAATACACAAGACAGCTAAGAAATAGGAACCCAGAATTTTCCCAAGAACTCTTGTCACTTATATCTAGAACAAGGAAAGATTTAAAACGGGATATCAGAGGGGCCAAGAAAACGTAAAACGAACAAACCTGGGCGAAACTGCTCCATGCCAGCAAACAAAGAGATTCAAAACTCTTTTGGGAAACCATCAACCAACTAATAAATGGCAGGCTCCGACATCACAACTCCGATATAATGGAGGACACCTGGAGAGCCCACATTGAACTTCTATACAATGAAACTCCATCCCCAGGTAATCCATTTCAAGGAATACAAACAGGGGATCTCAGTGCAGGACCATGCAATGACACCTCAAGTCTTGATACATCTAACTTCACCCCGCAGATATCACAAGAGCAAGTCCTTAAAACCATCAAAAAGTTGAGAACGGAGGGAGCACCAGGCCCTAATGGTTTGCCAAATGGCCTGTTTCATCACGATCCACCATTTTGGTCTAGGCTCCTGACCCCCCTCTTCACCCACGCCCTGGTGTCCGGTACGCTTCCCGACTCTTGGCGAGGTAGTATCCTAAATCCAATCTACAAGTCGGGTGTACGTTCAGACCCTGCATTAATCGATGTGGAGGCAAAAATGTACGCTTCGAACCTGCTGATAGATCTAGAGGATTGGGTTCGCCGGTCAAACCTTATTCCTACTACGCAAACTGGATTTAGGGCAGGGATGGGCACCCTCACAAATATCTCTGCAGTCACGCTAATAAAGCCATATCAAATTCCAACACCTTGTACGCATGCTTCATAGACCTCAAAGCCGTGTTTGATAAGATATCAAGAGCCAAACTATGGGCCAAGATGCTAAGCTGGGGGGTACCAACTAAACTTTTGGCGGCCATCATCAATTTGTACTCGGATACGTGGGTCCAAATAAGGAAAGGAGATGGGCGCAGTATAACCAGCAAGATTGCAACATCAAACGGACTAAAACAGGGGTGTGTATTGGCCCCTTGTTTATTCAACATTTACTCCGCAGATCTAGATAAACACCTCCAGCTTGTTCAAGCCGACCCCCCAAGATTGAGTAAAATCCCAACTCCAAGTCTTCAATATGCGGACAATATAGTCCTACTAGCACAAACCCCAGTAGGTCTGCAGCGACTAATCTCCAAACTTGGAGCCTATGTCACTTCAATTCAACTTACTATCAACCAAAAAAACTAAGGTGATGTGCTTTTCCAAACATCATTCAACAAGTAAAAAATGTAAATTCATTTGGAAATTAAATGAGAAACCGTTGATCAGGGTGTCTTCGTACAAATATTTAGGTTTCCAACTGGACTGTCAACTCAACTACACACAACACCTGGACCAAGGCTGCACGAAAGCCAAACAACTGCTCTTTGCATTCAAAAGCCTACAGCAAAAGCTTTCAGGTTGCTCAACAGGGCACATGCTCAAAGTAATCGCCGTTAAATTTCTACCTTCCATCGCATACGGCTCAGAAATATTGAACACTAAAGATGCTACAGCACTAAACACAGCACAATCCACCCTATTCAAACGCCTGTTCTCAATTCCCCGATATATCTCGCAAGCCCAAATCCGACTGGAATATGGATTAAAAAACCAGCTACCCGCCAGACAAGGTGCACTAGTTAAATATTATTGGAGGATGAGAGCTGCCGAAGAGAACACTTTAGCCCATCGCTGTTGGGTGGAGATTGAAATGCAAACTAGGCTAAAAAACTCCATCACATCAGTGCTAAAAATTCGCTTCTGGCACTACAGTTAGAGGAGGCATGGTTGACCACCACAACATTCTCCGGATTCAAAAGAGTCATGAATAATACGATCAAACGAACATCCTTACTAATTGATAAAACAGCCATAACAAAAAAGCATCACGTATGGGCAGTAATACAATCGTATCAGACTCTAAAACCCCAACAGTACTTGTCTGAACACTTCCCCTATCATGATAAGCACTATTTGACGCTGCTGAGGCTGGGGGTATACCCCACGAAGGACCTGACCCCCAAATGGAAGCACACATGGCCATCCAAAGAATGTTGGCTATGTGGACAGGGGGACGAGTCTTTGTTGCACCTCTTATGTATCTGCCCTGCACTATTAACAATTAGGAAAACTGTTTTGCGGGAGGCTCTAAGAAATGCACAAATAAGGACATGCAGAGCGGCAGTTATAAAATGCCTCGGAGGGATGTCTATCCAACTGTCTCGCAGAGCGATAAACTTTTGGAAAATAGCGGCAAAGGAACTGGACAAAAATAGCGATTTAACATGAGCGGATGGAAAATAATTGTATACAGCTATTTAAAATGTACTGATTATATAATTGTTTCAATGATCTAGCGGCTAGCTGTCCAGGACGGCTCTACCATGTCACAATCATTTGGAAAAAAGGTGGCAAAAGAATTCTTAATGTCTTAAATATTTATTGCCCGTTGATACGACTCAGTTTTAATTCTTTTCTGTCTCCTTACTGTTCTACAACTCTTGTCTTCTCTTAAATTTAAGTTTCCAAATGTCGATTCTCGGTTTTATGTAACATGGTGGTATGTCCACCCTTTTATGATTTTAATGAAATCAAATAAATGTATTTTGATGATTATTTAAAGGTGGGGGCCCTGTGCCCTCCTTCTGGGCCATTTTCTGCCACTGGGACCACATCCCCGGGGCATGGCCACAATGTTGGGGACCGCAGGAGGAGCCCCAAGGCCCCCGTGGTCCCTGTCGGCTCCCCGCCTTCAGCGGTAGCCGGCATTGCTTTTGGGCAGAGGGAGCTGCTAACATGCAGCTCCCTTTGCCCAAAAACAATTCTGCTTCGCTTCATGGAAGCAAGAGCATTTTCAATGCTCTCGCTACCATGAAGCGAAGCAGAGTTTGCTGTGGCATGGTGGGAGCAGTGCTACTGCCATGCCATAGCAAACTGCAATGTCCTGGGGGTGGGCACCCTGGAACATTGCTGGAACCGGCCCTGGGGGATGGTGTCCCCAGGGCCATGGAGGGCTCCTGGAGGGGGGCCAATCAGCCCCCCTCCCATCTTGTTTAAAGCCCTGGGAAAGTGGTGGTCCCCGGGGCAGTGTGGGGGGGCACGAGCCCCCCACACTACATTTATAAACATAGCCCCAGGGAGGTGGTGGTCCCTGGGCCTGCGTGGGGTGGCAAAAGCCCCACACACTTTTTTTTTTTTTTAAAGCCCCGGGAAGGTGGCAGTCCCTGGGGGCTGCAGGGGCCCACTCGGGCCCCCGCATTTAATTTATTTACATCATTGCCCCCGGGACCTGGCCCACCCGGGGGCTTAAAGACAATGAACTGCTGGAGCCTACGCTTCGTTTCAAAAAACAAAATTCTGCCAGATTTGCGTACCCAGTGAGAATCCCGCCTAAAAAGTTTTTCGGCCCTGTGGGATCCCCAGAGCAGGCCTAGGGGGTCAGGGTGTTTCTACCCTGCTCCCTTTTCTTGTTTTTAATCCTTTGTTTACCTTTTTTCTTGTGACTCAGTTCAACCGAGTCACAGGATGGCTGCCAACACTTACTGATTGGAACTGTTGGCAGCCAATCAGATCTCAGGCTCAAGATCGGAAGGGTTCGCAAATCCTTCGCAAAGAAAATATTGATATCTGTAAATGTTTAAATTTCTCCAGAACTATTTACACCATTTAGCAAGAAGAAAGCTTACTGGACCAAGAGCTACCTTGTTGCCAAATTTGGTGTAATTCCGTTCACAAGTTCGGGCAGTAACTTGTCTAAAGTTTACTACGGAAATTAACATGGAAAAACACTACATATTACTTTAAAGTGAAAGGCTACCGACCACATTGATCTGGGCACGTTGCGTATTATAGTGGTTCTTACACGAAAAAAAAGAAAAAAAAGGGGTGTTAATATACACACATTATCCCTAACTAAAGTTCTAGCGATTATAGTTCCATTCCATTCACAGCTCTTTTGAGATGTCATAAGTGATGTCATGAGTGATGTCACTGACCATGTCATGAATGATGTAATGTCTGAGGTCATAAGCAGTGCATTGCGGGGGCATAAGTTATAGTTAGCTCGGTAACTATTACTGCTGAATTTCACTGGTTTTGTATGAGTGAAATCTGAGTCTAACTATAACGTCCCTGTAATCTTTGTTTTTTTCAGCGAATTTCCAGGATTTTTTTAACGTTAAGTAAGATGCCTATCACAATGGATGGTGGGGGGTTGGAAGTAGGGCCTGGCCTGGCATTGTGCTGCCCCCACCCAAGCTTGCTGCTCCTGCCTCCCCTCCTCCTTGCCATCCATTGTCCAAGTCCATGCCCCTGCTCCCTCCTTACAGCCCTGTGTGGCTGTTGTTCTGCCACTGGCCATCCTGCCTTCTCTGAACAGTTAGCTTGCTGCCCCATCCACTTTCTCCAAATCCTCTGTTGTCTGAAACCATGCACTAGCCTCCTCCCTCCTGCCATGCATGGTCTGATGTGCTGCGACTGCATTTAGCATGATGTCCCAGTCCACTCCTTCTGCCCTCCATTGCCCAATTCTATGCCCCATCATTGACCTCCTGCTTAGCCTCTGTGCTTAGCTTGCTGCCCCTACTCTCCTTCCCCTGCCCTCCGATGTCTGTGTGCATGACCCTGCTCCATCCTTTTTGCCCACTATGTTCCACGGACCTGCCTCTCCTATCTACTCTGAGTGTTCTGTTGAGCTGCCACTCCTCTCCCACCTGCCTAGCATTGTCATATGACTATTACCTGTCCCTGCCAGCTCTACCCTGCTTGTCCACGTTCCATGCCCCTATCACCTTCCTCCTGTCCTCCATGGTCCATTTTACTTCCACACCCTTCTGCCTTCCCTGGTCTGTTGCGCTGCAACTCCTCCTCCTGCATGCCCCGCGTGGTCTGTTGTGAGGCCCCTTCCCCTGAACTTTATAGTCTGTGCCCAGCTCATACCCCTCCCTTCTATCCTCCATGGTTCTTTGTGCATGTCCCTGCCCCCTCCTTTCTTACCCACCAAGTGGAGAGGTGTGGTGCAGCGGCCAGGGCAGCTGACTTCGGAGCACAGGGTTCACGGTTCGATCCCCGGCTCCGGCGGCAGCTCAGCTCAGCACCATGTGACTCTGGGCAATAGCTCACTTAATTTCCACTCCGGCCCCCAGCGCCTTGAGACCCATAAGGGTGAGTAGCTGCGCTATATAAAAACGGACTTACATCATGGCTATTGTGCTGCCACTAACGCTCCTGCTTGCCATGCATGGTCTTCTGTGTTGCCACAGCCCCTCCCACCTTTCCTGTGTGGTCAGCTAGCTGCCTCTGACCCCCTCCCACCTTACCTCCATGGCCTGTGTGTATGCCATTATAGTCTCACTGTTGCCCTCCATGGTGTGTTGTGCTTCTAGTGCCCATCCAGCCTGACCTCCATGGTCAGCTTGCAGCTCCTGCCCTGCCCCCTTGCCCCCTGCCCTCCGTTTTCCATGTGCACACCCCTATTCCCTCCCTCCTGGCTTGTCTGTTCCATTGTCATGCCCCTGATCCCTCCCTCCTGCCCTTTATGGTTCATTATGCTGCAGATTTCTCTCCTATATGTCCAGTATGGTCAGCTTGCTGCCATTGCCTCTTTCCCCTCTGTTCTCTGTTGTCCCTGTGCATGGTCTTGTCCCCTCCCGCTTGTTTCCCATGGTTTGTTGTGCTGCACTGCTGTCCCGCATGCCCTGTGTGGTGTATTGTGCTGCTCAAAACATGATGCCTGCCCTGTAAGGTCAGTTTGGTGCACCTGTCCATTTCCCTCCTGTCCTCTGTTATCCGAGTCCATGTCCCTACCCCAATTCCTCCTGCCTTCCATGATCCAATGTACCATATTTGCTAACATTTTGGAGTTGGTAAGAGGGAGATTTTGAAAATAAAAACTGGGGAATTTATTTTCCCCATTGACTTACATTGAAAAGGAGGAGATTGTAGACAGGAGACAAATAAAATAAAGCCCTTTTGGGCTTAAAAACATTGGGCATTTCCTGGCTGAATCGGGTCTGTTGGCATGTATGGTTGTACTACCACTGCCTCTTCCTTCTGCCCACAATGGTCTATTATATTGCCACAGCCTCTCTTGCCTGTCCTGCATTGTTGGTTTGTTGCCCCTGCCTCCCTTTCCACTGCCCTCCATAGTCTGTGGGCTGACACTGCCCTTCCTACCTGCCCAGTGTGGTCAAATTGTTGTCTCTGCACCCTCCTACCTGGCTTCAATTTTCCGAGTCCGTGCCCCTGACCTCTGCCTCCCAACACTATCCTAATGAAGAACTAGATTGCTAACATCCTATGTTTATTACAAAAGTGTGGCAGCCTGACGTCATCTTGATGCAATCAAAACTGTAATACCTATAGCATTTCCTTTAGAAATTATAGAAATGAGAGGGTTTTATTTGCATCGGAATTATGGTTAGTGCTCTAAAAAGTTAAAATGAGGACATTTAAATGAGCACTTTTAAATTATTTGTTATTTTTATGTTTTTTTATCCAGTTGACCACTTGATTAAATGTTGCACTTAGGGGAGAGAATGTGGTGTTACTTCCAGACCTGCAGACTTTGCAACTGGGGGACCAGGTTAGAGTTTCTGCTTCAGCTCGACATTCTGTGATTCTGGTCAAATCACTTAATCTCCCCATGCCTACAACCAAAATGAGTTTGTCCTTGTGTGATGTAACCAATGTTCATGTAAAGCACTCCAATACCTGACCAGTCCGCACTATATAAAACTGCAAAAAAACAAAAAATAAAAAGTGTTTTGTACACTTTTGTCATTGGGCTATACGTGGGCTACATCTATGTGATATTTGTGCTACATTTGAGCTCTTTTGTCTCTGGTGGCCATCTTGGGAGACTTCAATTCAATTCAACAAACTTCATTCGATCTGATTTAGAAACATAGATCATAAAAGTGTACATAAAAACAGTAAATCCTCTTTCTTAATACAATACAATGATAATTAATTAAAACCAGTAGGTAAAAACGGGTGTTACAAAGCCCTTCTCAGAGCAACTTCAGGTTAACAGAATAGTAAAGTTCAATGTTTCGCAAAATCAATCTCAAGTACTTCGTATATAAAACTGCAAAAAAACAAAAAATAAAAAGTGTTTTGCACACTTCTGTCATTGTGCTATACGTGGGCTACATCTATGTGATCTTTGTTCTACATTTGGGCTGTTTTTTCTCTGGTGGCCATCTTGGGAGACTTATTTGTTATGAAGTTTCCTAATTTCCTCATTTACTGCAGTCTCCTCAGTAGGAAATGCTTTCAGTTTTTTACTTTGATTCCATCAAGAAGGCATTCAGATGTGTCACACATTTGCCATAAATTCAAAATGTTCGCACTCTAGTTGCTCATTAGATCACTGTAGTAAAGCTACTGCTCACCAGTGAGTTAATTGGAAGTCTGCTGCTGGTATTGAAAGTGCATGTTTCAGTCTGCATGTCAGAAATAGAAGAGGATTTGAGAAGTCACTCAAAATGTGCCCTAATATTTCCTTCTGCAGCACTAATCATAATTTCTATGGCAAAATGAACCCCCTCATTTTGTTCCTTTTCAAATTAAATGTTTTAAGTGTTACCAGTTTATTCCAATCAAGATGGCTTCAGGTGTGCCATACCTTTGTCATAAGTAAGACTGTTGGCGCTCTACTTGTTCTTTAGAACACTCTGGGAAACTGTAGTAGAACATAAAGGCATCAACTGACAGTCTCTGCCCTTGTTGGATGTACATGTTTTACTGAGAATGTCAGACTTCACTCTCACATGACTGAGAAAGATAATGTGAATTTACAGAAAATATGCTCTCATTTTAGCTTCTGGAGCACGTTCCAAACCTCTATGGGCAAAGCATGAGAAAATAGTTTTCTCTCAAACATGATTCATGATATCCCAGCAGAAGGCTTTTTCACAGGGTAGAAATCACCTTAAAACACACCACAATTCCTAAAATTAGTATGGTACCATCAACAAATGATTTATAATGTAACTAAAGTTTGTTATCATTTTAATGGGGTGCTAATCATGTATATTGGTCCCAAGACGGGTGCTAGCATTTCCTGGTTGAAGTGCTGACAGGCAATCAGATCTCACGATGAGATGTGTGGTTAAGCTACGTCCAGATATGCATATTTCTTTTTCCTTTAATATTTCAAAAACTATTGAACAGATTTACACCATTTAAAGCAAAGAGTGCACTCTGGACCAAGAGCTACCTGTCTGCCAAATTTGGTGTAATTACGCTCAGCAGTTCGGGCTGTAGCCGGGATAAACTTTTCCTATGGAAATTAACATAGAGAAAACGCGTTTTGGGACCCCCCTTTTTTCTCAGCCCCCGCGAGGTAGCTGTTGTTCCAGAGTGCACTCTTTGCTTTAAATGGTGTAAATCCGTTCAGTAGTTGCTGACACATTCAAAAAATAAAAAGTTATATATCTGAGCACCGAGGAGGATTTGCGAACCCTCCCGAGCACGAGCTTCATTCTGATTGGCTGCCAAGACTCCAAACCAGAATGTGTTGGCAGCCATTTTGTGACTCGGTAACCGAGTCACAAGAAAACAGTTTAAAAATGATAAAAAACAAGAAAAGGAGGCAGGGTACAAACACCCTGACTCCCTAGGCCTGCTCAGGGGGTCCCACAAGGACCCCCAGGGCCAAAAAAAGCATTTTTTTAAAAAAGAAATCGGCCGAGTTTGCGCTGGGTGCGCAAATCCGACCCCCCCCCAAAAAAAAGAAGTGCGGGCTCCCGCGCTTCATTTTCTATAAGCCCCTTGGTGGGCCAGGTCCCAGGGGAAATGCGCAAATAATTAGCGGGGGCCCGCAGGGGCCCCCACAGCCCCGGGGACTGCCACCTCTCTGGAGCTGTTTATTTAAAATGCGTGGGGGGGCTCCTTCCCCCCCACGCTGCCTCGGGGACCGCCACCTCCCCGGGGCATTGTTAATTTAAGTCGGGGGGCCTCGCGGGCCCCCCCAAACCCCGGAGACCGCCACCTTTCCAGGGATATCATTAATTTTGGGTGGGGGGCCTCATGGGCCCCCCCAAGCCCCGGGGACCACCACCTCCCCGGGGCTACATGATTGAAATGCGGGTGGCACGCAGCCCCCCCGTAGCCCTGGGGACTACCACCTCCCTGGGGCTACATCTAAAACCAAAGTGTGGGGGGCTCGTGCCCCCCCACACTGCCCCGGGGACAACCACCTCCCCGGGGCACTGTTTATTAAAATGCGGGGGTCCGTTGTGGACCCCCGGCCCTGGGGACCACCTCCTCCCTGGGGCTTTAAATAGTTGTGAGGGTGTCACGTGGCCCCTCTCCTGGAGCCCTCGATGGCCCTGGGGACCACCAGCCCCCAGGGCCGGCTCCTGCAATGTCCCAGGGTGCCCACTCCCGGGACATTGCCCTTTGCTATGGCAGGGTGGGAGCACGGCTCCCGCCCTGCCATAGCAAACACTGCTTTGCTTCTTGGAAGCAAGAGCGTGAAACCTTCTCTCATTTCCAAGAAGCAAAGCAGAATTGCTTTTGGGCAAGGGGAGCTGCATGTCAGCAGCTCCCCTTGCCCAAAAGCAATGCCGGCTCCTGCAGGAGGCGGGGAGCCGGCAGGGACCGTGGGGGCATTGGGGCTCCCCCCACGGTCCCCAACTTGAGGGCATGCCTCGGGGATGGGGTCCCCGGGGCAAAAAATAAGCCCTTGGGGGGATGTAATTTAAAAAAATAAAAAATATGAAATGGCTGGGCCTCGGGGGATGGGGTCCCCGAGGCAGAATTTAAGTATTAAGAATGGGGGGCATTTTTTTTCCCCCGCATGCTTGGAGTCGCGACTCCATCGCGTCAAGCGCGGCCCCCCACTGTAAATGCAATGGGTTCGCGACTCCAAGCAAAATTAAAAAAAGAATATGTATGTTTTTTAAAGGTAAGATTAACTGTTGGGTTATAGGGTGGCTCTAAAAAGAGCCCTTGTTTTCATAATGAGTTTGTTGAACTACATGTAAGTGCGGATGCACAGCTTTAGGTTGTTGAGGAAAACTCTGTTTCTTTGATCTGTGAAGTGCACTCCATCACCTCTGTAGATGTCATTCATATTGAAATGTAGATTGTTGTTGTAGATGGACCCCATTCTATGATCTCTGAGGTATGCAGAAACAGCTTTATTGACATTCTTTCTTGCTTTCTCAAACTGTGGACAGAATTGATTTGACCACTTCCATTTCTGTCTTTGACATATATTAGAGAATAGAAAGACAGTTTGAGGCAAAAGCAACATCAACTGTGCAAAGGTATACTTCATTAGCATTTCCAGACCTACCCCAGTCAATGTACCTAGGTTATTGCCACCACAGTGCACAATCATGAGGTCAGGGGGTTGGAGATGGAAAAAGGTTTTACCCAAAGGCATCAATTGGTGCCACTTTAATCCTCTCTGTGCAATCCATTTAATGTCCACATTTTTCAAACCTAGGTCTTTGGCAATATCTCTGCGTTCAGCATAACTTTTGCACCAGAAAACATAGCTGTGCCCTACAATCCACACTGTGAGCATCTTGAAGGGATGTCTGAAAGGAATGAAAAGATGTCTGTAGCTGAGGTAGTCAGTTGGTAGAATGAGAGGTATCGAAAATGGTGGAGAACATGTTGTTTTTTAAAAAGTTGATAAATGATTGGCTGTTCATCAAGATTGTGCACTCAAAAATAGGATGCATATTACTTTGCTGAGGTATCATGTTTCTGATTCGTTATTAGAAAATGTTTCAAATGTACAGTGGATATCATAAGGTAATATCTTGCAGAAGTCAACCACACCTGCTGTTTGCATTGGTAAGCTTGCGTGCTGAACTTGAAACTACGGTGAACTTGTGACCTCCAAGTACAGTTGAAAGTTTCATGACCTGTTACTATGGAAACTGGCATTAAGTTGAATGGGGGAAGGGTTGAAACTTAACTGTGGACTTAAAATGTAAAAAGGATACATAAATATAAGTGAAAAGTTAGTACATAGGGTTTTCTAAGAGAGTAGTATGTGGAGAAGTAGTGTATTGCTCAAAATATATAGTAGTATTATTGAAAATAGGTTTTTGAACTCCCGTATGGATTCGCTGCTCCACCGTGGTGGATTCGCGACTCCAGAAAATTACAGAAGCAGTTTGGGCACCTTTTTAAGACAATTAGAAAGGGTTAATATGTGCAACAAATAGAAATGTGTTTTAGAATTTGAAATAATGATGGAAGCAATGTGATTTGATACTTACATTTATTTGAGTGCAAAAAGAGAGGAAAGTTTGCCATTTCTGGTTTCACCTTTACGAGAGAGGTGCATTACATTTCTTGTGTGAAAAAGGAAATTTGTTAAGAGTTTCTGATATTTGGTATTCTGCAATACGTCCTCAAACGTGAGTAACCAATTTGAAAGGTGTATTATATATTATTCAGCACTGCTTTATTGTTTCTAGTAATATTTTTACTTTAAAAAAAAATAAAAAATAACAAGTGTTGAAATTGTAAGACAAATGTGATGTATGGAATAAGTTATGAAATGTATAGCTCTTGATTGTACTTTGTATTATTGTAATGAAAAGAGTTTTAAAATAGTTTGTAGATAGTAACATGGTAGAATGATTAGTGTTGGCTTTCTGAAATTATCCAGGCAGTACTCTTGTACTTATCTTTTCACTGAGGCACTACTCATCAAGTTGTGCATTCTCTCAGGCACTACCCACTACCCTTCTATTTGTATGTTTCTTTGATATATGATACTACTTTTAAAAGGTACAGACACATGTATGCGTGTTTTCTGGAATATTGTGAGACTTTTAACAGATAGATTGAAAAGGTTGCTGCTTTGTATTTGTTTGGGTTCAACACTTTGAGTAGTTACTGAATAGTGAACCTGCAGTGCAAAACTGAGGTTTAAGACATCTTGGCAGAGGGATTAGTGATTAACTTAGGTTGTATTGGTCTGTGGAGATGTATACTTTAAATATGCCGCATAATTTTAGGTGTCTCTTTAAAATGGGAAGTGCAGTTTGTCAAGTTTAAGGGAGTTTTTAGTCTTATGACTTAGGTATGTGTCTGTGAGCACATCTATTCTCTCATGTGTTATGCCTAAACAGATGGTATAGGTATAAAAGTCTGGTATACATGTATCTGTATGTTTCTTTTATATATGATGCCACTAGGAAAAGGCACAGACACATGCATGCCATGTAATCCCTCAGACATTAACCACATTAACCATAGATTCAAACAATCACCAAGGCACTACTATCCCACTCAAAGATTCAGTCAGGCACTATCCGTGCTCTCATCTACTTAGTCAGGTACTACTTATGCACTCATAGAATAGGCCAAACATTACCCTTACACTCATATTTTTTCTCAGGTACTTGCCATACACTCATAGAATCATCCAGTTACTACTACTGCAGTTATAGAATCACTCAGGCAGTACCTATGCATGTTTTTATTCTTTCAAGCATTACTGATACACTCTTGTCTTTATCATCTGTTAACTTTGCACTCATGGTTTGTCTAAGGTATTTCCCCTGCACTGTTCTAATCACCCGTTCAGTACTACTGTTCTCCGGCAATCATCCAGGCAGTAGTATTGCACTGAACTATTTACTCAGGAGATTCTCATCTAGTCATCCATTATCTCAAGCACTACGCACTACCCATCTGTTTGTATGTTTCTTTCATATATGATGCCACTTTTAAAAGGTACCGACACATGCATGCATGCTCTCTATAATATTGTGAGTTTTTTAACAGATAGATTGAAAAGGTTGCTGCTTTGTATGTGCTTAGGCCCAACACTCTGAGTAGTTGGTGAATAGTGAAGCTACAGCCCAAAAGTGAGGTTTAAAATATGTTGGCAGAGGGATTAGTGATTTGGTTAGCTCGCATTGGTCTGTGGAGATGTACACTTCAAGTATGCCGCATAATTTTAGGTGTCTCTTTAAAATGGAAAGTGCAGTCTCTTATGTTTACGGGACTTTTTATTCTTATGGCAGAGGTATGTGTCTGCGTGCATATGTATTCTATCATGTGTTATGCCTAAAGAGATGGTAAAGGTACAAAATTCTGGTATACATGTATCTGTATGTTTCTTTAGATATGATGCTACTAGGAAAAGGCACAGACACATGCATGCCATGTAATCATTCAGACATTAACCATAGATTTGAGCAATCACCAAGGCAGTACTATCCCACTCAAAGATTCGGTCAGGCACTATCCGTGCTCTCATCTACTCAGTCAGGTACTACTTATGCACTCATAGAATAGGCCAAGCATTACCCTTACACTCATATTTTCTCTCAGGTACTTGCCATACACACATAGAATCATCCAGTTACTACTACTGCCGTTATAGAATCACTCAGGCAGTACCTATGCATGTTTTTATTCTTTCAAGCATTACTGATACACTCTTGTCTTTATCATCTGTTAGCTTTGCACTCATGGTTTGTCTAAGGTATTTCCCCTGCACTTATCTAATCACTCATTCAGTACTACTGTTCTCATGCAATCACCCAGGCAGTACTATTGCACTGAACTATTTACTCAGGTGGTACTCATCTAGTCATCCATTATCTCAAGCACTTCGCACTACCCATCTGTTTGTATGTTTTTTTCATATATGATGCTATTTTTAAATGGTACAGACACATGCATGCATGCTCTCTGGAATATTGTGAGTCTATTAACAGACATATTGAAAAAGTTGCTGCTTTGTATTTAGCTAGGCCCAACACTCTGAGTAGTAGCTAAATAGTGAAACTGTAGCCCAAAAGTAAGGTTTAAGACATGTTAGCTGAGGGATTAGTGATTTGGTTAGCTTGTATTGGTTGATGAAGATGTACACTTCAAGTATACCCCATAATTTTTAGGTGTCTATTTAAAATGAGAAGTGTAGTCGGTCAAGTTTTGAGGGACTTTTTAGTCTTATGCGTTAGGTATGTGTCTGCTTGCATATGTATTCTCTGATGTGTTATGTCAAAGAGATGGTAGAGGTATAACACTTTGGTATACATCTATCTGTATCTTTCTTTTATATATGATGTCAATAGGGAAAGGCACAGACACATGTATGCCATGTAATCCCTCAGACATTAACCATAGATTCATGCAATCACTCAGCCACTACTATCCCACTCAAAGATTCAGTCAGGCACTACCCATGCTCTTATCTACTCACTCTGATACTACTGATGCACTCATAGAATGGCCCAAGCATTACTCTTACACTCTAATTTTTTCTCAGGTGCTTCCCATACAGTCATACTATCATCCAGTTACTAGCACTGCAGTCATAGAATCACTCAAGCAGTACCCATGCACTTTTTTTGCTCTTTCAAGCACTACTCATACACTCTTGTCTTTAACCATGCGTTAGCCTTGCTCTCATGGTTTGTCTAAGGTATTTCCCCGGCACTGATCTAATCACCCATTCAGTACTGCTGCTTTCATGCAATCTCCCAGGCAGTACTCTTGCACTTAACTATTCACTCATGTGCTACCCATCTAGTCATGCATTCTCTCAGGCACTACCCAGTACCCATCTATTTGTATGTGTCTTTGATATATGATGCCGCTTTTAAAATATACAGACACATGCATGCTCTCTATAATATTGTGAGTTTTTTAACAGATAGATTGAAAAGGTTGCTGCTTTGTATTTGCTTAGGCCCAACACCCTGAGTAGCTGGTGAATAGTGAAGCTACAGCCCAAAAGTGAGAATTAAAATATGTTGGCAGAGGGATTAGTGGTTTGGTTAGCTCGCATTGGTCTGTGGAGATGTACACTTCAAGTATGCCGCATAATTTTAGGTGTCGCTTTAAAATGGAAAGTGCAGTCTCTTAAGTTTAAGGGACTTTTTAGTCGTATGACTGAGGTATGCGTCTGCGTGCACATGTATTCTATCACGTGTTATGCCTAAAGAGATGGTAGAGGTACAAAATTCTGGTATACATGTATCTGTATGTTTCTTTAGATATGATGCTACTAGGAAAAGGCACAAACACATGTATGCCATGTAATCCCTCAGACATTAACCATAGATTTGAGCAATCACCTACGCAGTACTATCCCTCTCAAAGATTCAGTCAGGCGCTATCCATGCTCTCATCTACTTTGTCAGGTACTACTTATGCACTCATAAATTAGCCCAAGCATTACCCTTACACTCATATTTTCTCTCAGGTACTTGCCATACACTCATAGAATCATCCAGTTACTACTACTGCAGTTATAAAATCACTCAGGCAGTACCTATGCATGTTTTTATTCTTTCAAGCATTACTGATACACTCTTGCCTTTATCATCTGTTAGCTTTGCACACATGGTGTTGTAGGGATTCTGCACATACACAGAGCTATGCACAGGATAATAGGACCTCGGAGTATAGTCGTGAGCCAACCATACACCTCAGTACCCAAAACCCTAATCCGACTAGCTTTAGCGTCTCATTGGCAACAATGCTACCAATGATTAGACAACCCAGAACACGGTATCTCTCTCTCAGGATTTGCAGGAGCAAGAACACCCTTTCATAACTCATGCATACTCTGTCCACAACGTGCGTAATAAGAGACACAGTATAGTTTAAAATGTTTATTTCAACTATTGTGCTCTAAGATACAGTACACGTGCCAGTACTATCAGCATAATGCATAGGGATAAAATAATAAGTATAGTCACAATTCCATAGAATACAAACGGGGAAAGCATTTCATAAAGCAGTGGATATATGGCTAAATGACCATACCAACTCTCCTTGTGCTAGTAGCTAGTTGATTATAAAAACAGAAGACCTCTGGGCATTGTCAGGCGGACCCTCATACCTCAATATCTAGATGCAAGGTTTACATCATCAGACAAGCACAGCTCTTCTCTCTGGAAAGGTTTTTCTCCAAGTGTCTCTAACAGTGCAAACACAATATTAAAAGCAGACAAATTTCTCCAGTGCAGCTGCAGTCACTGTTATGTCTAAGTGCGAGGGTCTGACCAGATCAGCAAGAACAAGGGACATTGTTTTTCGACCTTGTACATGATGTGCAGACGCAACCCAAAGGGAACAGGAGGAAAGGTGAAAGGCAGAAAGACCTAAAATAGCCGGGCACAAGCAGAGGCTGGAAAAACAAAGTCACAAAGTAACGTGCGCAAAGAGGAATCATGGCAGCCAGGCCTAAGCTAACTTAGCAATGCAGACCATGAGTCCACGAACCACATGACACCCTCCCCTGGTCAGTCCATTGATGAAGACATAGTTCAAATAGATGGAGCAGAACGGCAGCGTCTGTGATGGAATATTCCCCAATGAAGGACAATGAATGAAAAAAGAAAAAACGCAAAACAAAAAACAAAAAAAAAATTCCAGGGAGGCAGGACGCCGAAAGCGGAGGCCCCCTAATCCAATAGAGTGTAAGTGCAGAAAAACGCCACACCTTCCAAGATGACATCGTTGGAATCGTCAGAAAAAAGAGACGCCATCCAGTCCAATAAATCAAAACTGCATTCATGTTCCTCGCATGATGGAGCAGCGAACAGCATTGCGGGACAACTTGCGTGATACTCAATATAACTATTTTGTAGGAGATTCTGAGCAGCCGCCCAGATATCCCATTGTGCCAAAATCCCAAGTGCAGCCGCACGCATCATGTAGCCAGCACCGGAGCAGTCCCGTTCATGTGCCTCTAAGGGACCCATCAACTGGACAAAATCTGGGCGAGACAGGGACGCATTGGAGAGGCAATAATCCAAAGACCATGAGAAAGGACATCGGATGCAAGACATCACAAGTTGCACGCAAGTGAAATACGCAAAGCGAAAAGACAGTCGATATGACACACTCAGTGTTGCCAATGGCAGGATGCCAAAGCCGGCGAGGATGCGCTCACGAAGATTCTGGAGCCGACCTGGGTCGAGAAGGGCCCAGGGAAGTGCAGCCATTGCATAGTACACAGACCAAAAGCAATATGCCAGCCACTAAGGCGAGGATCAACTGAAAACCGCCAAAGTCGCTGGAAAAAATGTAATGAATAAAAGCCGGTATTACACCAAAGATAGTTTGAAAGGAGGTAACAAGGCCAGAGCCCACAACTTTAAAAAGTGCACAAGACTAACCCTGGGCGTAGTTCGCGAGTAACGCTTCGCGAGCTCACGCAAAGGTGCAGTTCGCACTACGCGAGCTACGCGTAGCACTACGCGAACTGCGTAGTGCACTGTTCGCAATGATTGCACAGTGCCGGATGCTTGTCCGCACTGTGCAATCATTGAAACGGCATCTTGCACAGTGCAAGCTGTCTTTTACTGCCGCTCGAGTAGATTTTACTCGAGCGGCAGCTTTCAACGCGGACTGGTAGTTTCTCATCGCGGCGGTCGCGAGCATACGCGACCACTCGCAATGAGAAACCTGACTTCCCGCGTTGAGAATCTCGCCGGGAGGTTTATTTTCCACGCTCGCGATCGGCAACTTGATGTTGCTGATCGCGAACGAAGAAAAAGTCTCGCCGGGATGTCATTTTGCTTGCTCGCGGTCGTCAACTTGACGTTGAGGACCGCGAGCAAGCAAAAATGACCGCTGCACTACGCTACGCTACGCGTGTTTGCACTGTGCTACGTGCAATTCGCGTTGTGCGAAGTAGCGCAAACTTCGCAAACTACGCGAGCGTAGCGTAGTACTTCGCCCAGGCCTACACAAGACCTTCGGTGCGTGATGCATTAAAAACACGGTGAATCAGTTCACCGAAATGTTGTGGGAGGTTAGTGTTCAAAAGGGCCTGTATTTCACTGTGGGTACTTGCCACCTGGAGAATGAATGTCTCCCGGGCGGATGTGAGCATAACCTCCTGGTTCAATAATAGTGCCTTTATTCTGCTCAATTTATTGAAATCCGCCTTCAAAGTAGGAATGGAAGGCCAAATGGAACTATCTATGATGTCGTGCGGGGAGGAAAAAGCACATTTTTGCAGCAGACAACCCTGTGGGAAACTGTAACAATATAGGGTATGCCGGCCAGCATGCCACAGCAGTCCTGATTATTCAGAAGCAGATAGCTACCATTTGCAAGCACAGAGAAAGTAGGAGATATAGCAGGAGAAGGAATGCCCTTTAAAACACAAGCAAGATTCGGAGCCGAAACGTTACAAGCTCCGTGCAATTTAATGTTTTTGCAAATAAGGGAATGACCCACAGTAGAATCGCATGACTCTCATGTGCGAAAAACTTCTTTGCCGTCCCTAAGGCATTTATACATGAAAGGCAGGGACCAAAGTTCATGAAGGAAGGCACTACCCGAGGGCTGAAAACGGCCCACAGGATAATGTTTCATGCACGAACTAAATTCAAATAAAGAAAAAGGCAAGGCGATAACCCCATGAACTAGCCACACTGCAGAATCCAATTCCTCCACAGAGAATGGTAACGGCTCTATTTTCTCAATATGTAACAGAGTGTATGTTGCATCTTTCATGGACATGAATTGCTGTTTTTCAGTTAAATTAAAAGGGAAGAATAAGGCAGAGGTGTTCAAAAAATGCCAAGGAACATTCCCCATTTTAAGTGTCTGCAAAGTCCATGCAAACTGCATTACTGAACGCAATTGGTTTTGACCATGATATAACATAGAAACATCATCCTGCACAATATCAACAACAGAGGAAACAATATTCTCTAATGTGTAAATGCGGGAAGACAGGGTATTAATACTATTGTCAACAACAGCAAGCACCTTTTCTAAATTTGCTTGATCTATTTCCCGTAGATGGGAAGCAGCTTCAATTTGCGAAAGCTTCCAGAGTTCATTGTAAGTCTCATAAATGAATCTCTTAGGTCAAGGGCCATGAGGCCCCAAAACAAATTCGGACAGATCAATGTTGCCTGATAGGAGGGATAAATGCTGTTTTACAGAATCTAAAGAAGAGTGCTGCAACCACTGTTTACATAATTTACCAACAGAATATGTTGTAACAGTACGAGAGTCAGAAAACCTCGGGTCTGGCCTATCCTGCTTGTAACCAGGAGCTGAGTCATGAAAACGCAGTTGGCAGGCATTTGCCGCCGTTGGCCAAGGGAATCAGGGTGACTGAACAAACGTGGAGATATTAAATGAATTTTTCTGAAACAAAACTTGCAAATCTGTAAGGGAAAAATTGAAATGCAAGCTGGTGTTGGGAGCGGAAGACAATACAGGAATGGAAGGTGCATTCATTTGTTTGGAAGTAGCCAAACCCCAACACGTAGTCTGATAGATGGTATTATTTAAAAATAAAATTTGGGCCGGGATAAGGCAAGCACGATGCAAGGCTTCAGTGCCTTGCACCTGCCATGGTTTGGTGCCCCAAATGGATTTTAGGTCAATGGTGTCCTGCCAGTGCTCATAACCACCCACAGCTAAGGCGTTCAAAAAGGAACCCGAATATAATAACTTGGTGTGGGTCAACGTGATCTTCTGGGTAGATGAAGTGTTTAATTTAAAATAATAGGACCCAGGGTTTGATCTATCAAAGTCTGTAAAATAAGTAAGCTTATTTCTAAGAGTCTGGGAGCTACCTGGCAACGGGGTCGGACAATGCTCCCATTGGGAGTAATTAACAGGACCCCGATGGGTAATTGGTTTATGGAGAAAATGGTTGCCCCAATACTGGTAACAATATAAATCGGCATAACTTGCAGAATTCATGTACAAATCTTCAGCATTAAAAGCAGCATAATATTTCAAATCAGTAAATAACGATTCAACTGCATGCACATCCCAATCGTCAGAATGAATATTACTTTTAACGACATCACCCATCGAAACACGAAGGACATTCGGTACATTAATAATCTCGGTTGGTCCATGAATTTGGAAATTTACTGCATCCCATACGATGCCATCAGCGACTGGAAAAGTTGAAATGTTCACAAATGTGTGGTCACGCTACATGATTTGAGATGAAGAATGTGGAGCCAAAGTTCCAGCAACACAGTTCACTGCAGAGCGTTCTGGTAAATAGTGACCATTAATCAGTAGAAAAAATACTGTGACAAAGCCAATAGACATGAACAGAAAAATCAGGAATAGTACCAACCAGATGTATGTCCATGGAGGAATCAAAAAATTGTCTCTGAACTAGGATACAAAAATGCTGAATTTGGACGGGACAAGTGATGAGGTGGAATCCGAGTCGAAGGAATAACGTGTTGGGCTCAGTGGCGTTGTTGGTAGGTGAGCCACCGACTCGTTAGCGGGGTAGGTATACTCAGACTCTTCGTTGCAGGGCGAGTCCGGGTAGTCGAGTAAGCGATCAGGCAAATCTACCATCTCAATAGCAACATCAATGACCGTTCGGGAAGGAGGGCCACGAACATTTGTCCGGGAAATGACTGGACAAGAGACCGCTGGTGTTACACTATTCAGGATCGGCCAGATGTTGTAGCTTGACATTTTCCACTGAGATGTATCTGTTCTCTTTGCGACCTGGAAGCGGTGGTAAGATGACTGTCACGAGTTCCCTTCAAGCCAAGGACTGGAACCGGTGCACGATAAGAGGGGCCAAATTCTTTTTGTTCTCCACCTTCTCTCGAACCAGATCTCCAATCTTCGGAAGCCAGCCGGCTACCGGAATCTGCAACGCAGCGTCTGTGGCTGAAGGTAAATGTTCATTTGCAAGTTTGTCTCGGGCTTCTTGTAAGTCCTGTAACACAGTAGACTAGTTATCTACATCAAAGATTGCAGATTGCGCCGCCATGTCTAGACCATCAAGGTCAGGCACAAACATTCGGATGCCAAAGAGCATTTTGTATGGGGTCCGCCCACCCAGAGGTCTTCTAGGGAGATTATTAAGTGCACGTTTTACGGTATACAAGTGGGCCAGCCAGTTCCTGCCAGTACCTAGGACTCTAGCTGTCAAGGATTGCTTTAAGTCACGGTTCATTCGTTCAACAATCGAATTGCCCTCAGGCCGATATGGAGACGAAAACTTCACCTGCACCCCCAGTGAACCCATTGCGTCCTTGTAAGCCTTAGAGGCGAATGCTGGACCTTGGTCAGAATGGAAGGTGCCACAGGCGAAAATTCCCACAAAGACACGCAAATCCCTTATGACATTTTGAGCGTCAGCACTCCGTTGTGGCCAAACCCAGATGAAACGTGTGCACGAATCCACTGCAACCAAGATGTACTTATAGGCAGTGTCTGAAGAAAAAGGACCGCAGTGATCCAGGTAAACACACCCAAAAGGTCTGTTAGAAATGCAGAGCGGTGTCTGTGGTGGCCGTGTAACTATGGAAGGCTTAATTTGTTGACAAACGTCACAAGAAAGCACATAAGTACGGGTCTGTTTATATAAACCACACCACCAGTAACGCTGCTGCAAGATGGACGCCATCGCAGACACGCCAGCATGAGCCGAAGCCATGCCTTCGTGTGCGGCCGTTATCAAGGAAAGTCTGCGATTCGCGTTGGGAATCAGCCGATCACCAACGCCTGGAATCTTTACGTAAGGAGCCTGTTCGGGACCTAACTGATAAGAATATTTGGAAGGGAAACCCCTAGGATAATTGGCACCTTCCTTTCTTGCAGCAATAGCTGCTAGAATATCATTATCTATTTTAGTCATGGATCTTGCAACTGCTGCGACTGAACACGTGGCTACTGCTGATTTGGCAGCTTCGTCCGCCAAACCGTTACCGACAGCGTGTGCGCCCACATGCTGGTGGCCAAGAGTGTGAATCACTTGTGTGAGTGGCAGACGTCGTTGCAAGTCCGCCACTCGAAACCAAAGCATTTTATGCTTAATTGTGCTACCTTTGGCATCCCTGTAGTCGTTTTGCGACCAAAATAACAGATTGTCATTGTAGGACTGAACACAGTAATATGAATCGCATACAATAAGTGTGGTCACGTCTGGATTAGCGAACTCAAGTGCGAGCACCAAAGTGCGCAGCTCGGCCAATTGTGCAGTACTGTCTCCCAGTGCCTGAGTGTGCACCACAGTCTGTTTGAACTCTCCGTTCACCATAGTACCTGCAACAATAGCACATGCTGCTGAATAAGCATGCTTGGAATCCGTGGCCGGTTGTGCCGAACCATCGGTATAGATAATACATTCGTACTCCTCAAGCGGTAGCAAAGACAGAGGAGGAGGATGAACAAATTCATACTGTAAAAACTCCTGCGTCTGAAGTGAAGAATCAAAAATAAAAGTGACATCCGGAGATGTCAGTGACGTTGCCCATTGTATCCAACGGGGGTGCAAAGCCTTAGAGTTCGGTACACTTGCTTTCGTCACTGCCTCAAGGGCAGGATAGGGTGTTACCACCAAAATGCGTTTTCCCTGTGCTAGTGCGCGTTCTTTTAGAATCGCCATTTGCACTGCAATCAAAACTTTCTCCACAGAGGAAAAGCGCATTTCTGCAGAAGTGTAAAGATGTGACTTGTATGCGATCGGTACTGTGTCACCTTCGTTACAGGTTAAGTACGTGAAACCCACTGCCCCTGGAACCATTCTAATCACCAGGTTTGTGTGGTTGTCACGTGTCAACAATAATTTAGATTCAAGTAAATCAGACTGCAAAGACTGTAGTATAGATGTATGCTCAGGAAGCCAGCATGACTTCGAGAAGTTAGGTTGTATCAAGGCATAAAGTGGCTTGATACGCTGGGCATATTCGGGAATGTAAGTACGCCCGAAGTTCAGAAAATCCAGCAAAGACTGAAGTTTCTTCAGAGTAGTTGGAGGGCACAAGAGTGCGCATTTCTCCAAGAAATGGGGGGCTAAGCCCTTACCTTCATTGTTGAGCTCATAGCCCAAAAACAAAACGGTAAATTCAGCAATGTGAGATTTGGCAAAGTTAAATTTGTAACCTAAGACCGCAAATTCAAGAATAATGCGGTCCACCCGGGAAAGATGCGGGTATAATTCGTCGTCTGTCAGATAGATATCATCGGCGTACGAACAGGCATCTGGGTCTATGCCGTCTAACAAAGAGACAACACGGGCAGCGAATACGCCTGGACTGTTCTTGTAGCCCATAGGTAAGCGCCGAAATTTGAAATTTTTTACCACCGGAGGTAAAAGCGCTCCATTGGCTACACTCCGGGGACAAGTTGTGCGTGTAAAATCCATTGGATTGGTCAAGTGTCGTTTTATACTTTTTACAAACAAGACTGTCTACAAGCACAGAACTGTGTGTGTTTTGCACCGCAAAGGTCCGACAATGAGAGTTCAAATGTCGGTAATCCAAAACTAGGCGGTACGATCCATCGGGTTTAGAAACCGTGAAAAGGGGATTATTCATGGGTGACACGCATGTTTCAATTACTCCTTGATATTCTAACTGTGTCAGAATTTCGGAAACGGGACCTTTAGCTTCCCGCTTGATGGGATATTGGGGTTGTGGCTGTGGCAGAGACCGCAAAGGAATATCATGGGGTGGAGAGTCTTCAGCCCAGCCCACGTGGTTGCGGTATAACGCTGGAGCCAGGGACGCAGCCCACTCGGCTGCGAGAGCCTACGCTTTGTCCTTGGGGAAATGACGAGAAAAGCTCGGAAGGATTACCTCCTCCCCTCTACGCACAGCAAGTACGAATGGGGGCGGCCAATCCACCTCCGCCAACAGAATGTCGTAAGAAGAGGTCAGATTCTCCCAAAAAATCCCTTTAATAACACGCTGTATGTCACCTTCAATTTGAAGGACAATATTATATAATCTGTCAGGGGGTGCCACTCTGGTGTCTGCTGTCTCGACAGTAATGAATGTATCAGTTGCTGTCGCCTCCACATGAGGATGTAGCGCCTCCTGCACTATGGTAACTTCCACGGCGCTGTCTAGGAGCGTCACTGCCCACGTCCAATTCAGGAGTCTCGTTCTCACCATCTGTGGCATACCTCGCTGTTACAGCTGCAACTTTTTTCTTCTGAAACTGTGGGCGAGAACTTTGAAATTCTTCTGGTTTCCCTCGGACTTGTTGTCGAGGTTGGTCTCGTCCCTGTGGAGCCTCTCGACCCCTGCCTCTATCCTGGCGATCTCCTCCACCAGCCTGGGACGTAGTTGGTGCCTGTGAAGAACGAGGAGAACGCGAATCAGGGACTTGAAATCTCTCTGGAGATTTAATTCTCGCCCTATCGCGCAAATCATAAGTGCGTTCAGAAGAGACGGAAACCGGGGATGCGCCTCGCGACCCCAGCTTCTTCTGTTGCTTACCCTGTTTTTTCAACCTCCAGCTCTTTTTAGTAAAGACCGGCTTCTCATCCTTCTCAGATTGAGTTTTCGATTGAGGTTGTGATTGTGTTTGCGTTTTAGCAAAAGGCTTGACTCCCAGGCTATTGCGGCCAATTGTTTTGTAAGCCTGTGCAATAATTTTCGGTAATTCACGCGGTTTGTCCAGTTCTGGGATCAAAGCCAAAGCATTAGCTACTTGGAAGTTAACTGCATCGCCCTTGACATTCGCAAGGATCAAATCAGCTACTACATCGAACACTCCCACCAGTCTCATCCCTAATTCCACAGCCGCTTCAGGGCCATGCTCATCCTGAACTCGTTTAATTACAGAGGGGAGAACCGTCATGGAAGGAGTGCCGAAACACTTCGCATATATACTGCGGCGAATACCTCACCCCAGTTGTTGCATTCTGCCAACTCAGGGATCAAGTCTTTTGGCAAACTAATCGTCAGAATCCTGTGTTTTTCCACAGGAGAAGTATTTGGAAAAACTGCCTTCAGCTGGTCAAATTTTTCTGCAAGCCAATAAGGCATATCATCCTTATTTTGTGGGCGCTTGCCCATCACCGAATTAACCATGACGGGACTTATTGTTACTCCGCCTGGTCCAGCTGGATGCACGGCAACTCCAGGCGGGGCTCCCTGGAGGTTGCCTGTAACAAACTGTACTAAAGCTCTATGCACACGTATCAAAGACGAATGCAAATTACGCAGTTCAGCGACTGTAAGCGTCATATAACGCGGATGTGGGGTATACCCGGCCAAAACAGGCCAAGTGGCCCATTCAATTGATAAGGGGCCTAAACGAACCAAGGTAACCGGTTGGGGGAGGGCGCCATCAAACCAGACACGGTGTTGCCATGCCGTGAGCGGTACTTCAAGATTCCTATAAGGCCTATAGACATTAGGAACAGCGGTGGCTGTATATTCATGGAACAAATTATCATTCCCATCCACCGCCGGAAAGGTGATCCAAGAGTAGAACACATCAAAGTGGTAAGCTGGATCTGCGTGTACCACAAAGATCAGATCGACACCCGCGTCAGGCACTCCATACACTGTCAAGTGAGCCCGGAGCGCTGCGCGGCTTTGTGCCGCAATTTGGACAGGCATTTAAGGCTAACAAGATTCGACAACCTAGTATAAGGCAGCAGGGTTGTATTTAAAAACCTTTTAATAACTTCAAGCTTGAAAGAACCTATAAAAACGTCAGTATAGGAGGTATCACCTTCACACATGCTTCCGGAACCGTCTGCGAAGGGGGTTGTGGACAAGCACAAGTACTACTCAAGCAACTCGCAGAGAAGCAGCCCACTCGTTGGTTGCGCCATGTTGTAGGGATTCTGCACATGCACAGAGCTATGCACAGGATAATAGGACCTCGGAGTATAGCGGTGAGCCAACCATACACCTCAGTACCCAAAACCCTAATCCGACTAGCTTTAGCGTCTCATTGGCAACAATTCTACCAATGATTAGACAACCCAGAACATGGTATCTCTCTCTCAGGACTCGCAGGAGCAAGAACACCCTTTCATAACTCATACATACTCTGTCCACAACGTGCGTAATAAGAGACACAGTATAGTTTAAAATGTTTATTTCAACTATCATGCTCTAAGATACAGTACACGTGTCAGTACTATCAGCATAATGCATACGGATAAAATAATAAGCATAGTCACAATTCCATAGAATACAAACGGGGAAAGCATTTCATAAAGCAGTGGATATATGGCTAAATGACTATACCACCCTCCCGTGCTAGTAGCTAGTTGATTATAAAAACAGAAGACCTCTGGGCATTGTCAGGCAGACCCTCACACCTCAATATCTAGATGCAAGGTTTACATCATCAGACAAGCACAGCTCTTCTCTCTGGAAAGGTTTTTCTCCAAGTGTCTCCAGCAGTGCAAACACAATATTAAAAGCACACAAATTTCTCCAGTGCAGCTGCAGTCAGTGTTATGTCTAAGTGCGAGGGTCTGACCAGATCAGCAAGAACAAGGGACATTGTTTTTCGACCTTGTACATGATGTGCAGACGCAACCCAAAGGGAACAGGAGGAAAGGTGAAAGGCAGACAGGTCTAAAATAGCTGGGCACAAGCAGAGGCTGGAAAAACAAAGTCACAAAGTAACGTGCGCAAAGAGGAATCATGGCAGCCAGGCCTAAGCTAACTTAGCAATGCAGACCATGAGTCCACTAACCACATGACAATGGTTTGTCTAAAGTATTTCCCCTGCACTGATCTAATCACCCATTCAGTACTACTGTTCTCAGGCAATCACCCAGGCAGTACTGTTGCACTGAACTATTTACTCAGGTGGTACTCATCTAGTCATCCATTATCTCAAGCACTACGCACTACCCATCTGTTTGTATGTTTCTTTCATATATGATGTCCATTTTAAAAGGTACAGACACATGCATGCATGTTTTCTGGAATATTTTGAGTCTATTAACAGACATATTGAAAACGTTGTTGCTTTGTATTTGGCTAGGCCCAGCACTCCGAGTAGTTGTTGAATAGTGAAGCTGCAGCCCAATAGTGCTTCTTTCTCCACCTCTCTTGCTTCTTTCTGCACCCCTCTTGCCTCTTTTTTACCCTTCTCCCATCTTTCTGTACCTCTGTTGCCTCTTTCTGCATGCCAGTTGTTTCTTTATGCACTCCTCTTGGCTCTTTCGACACCCCTCTACCCTTTTTCAGTACTTCTTTTGCCTCTTTCTGCACCCCGCTTCTGTCTTACCTCATTTGTCTGTTTTTGCAACTCTCTTCCCTCTATCTACACTTCTCTTGCCTGTTTTTGTATACTTTTTCACTTTTTCTGCACCTCTCTTGCTTCTTTGTGCTCCCCTGTTCTCTCTAACTGCACTTCTTTTGCCTGTTCCTGCAACTCTCTTGCATTTTTCTATTTTTTTATTGCCTCTTTCTGCACCTTTGTTGCTTTGTTCTGTACTTCTCTTGCTTCTTTTCTGCACCTCACTTGCTTCTTTCTGCACCCCTGTTGCCTCTTACAAGAATATGCCAAAAAAAGTGTTTAAAAGAAGATTAAGATGTTGCAAGTATTAGATCCTTGTAAAGTGAGAAAATATTCTTAGTTGCAGGATCATTCTCTGGCTTGTCATTCTAGAAAAGTGTGTCAAAGTACTTTTCATCATTTAAGAATGTTAGCAGTACATCACTCAGAAATGCGGAAATTAGTAAGGAGATTGTACTACGTAAAAGTCCTGCATTATGTTTAACTGAAATGAACACAGCTCTTTTGCATGGTACAGTATCGGATGTAAAAAAAGTTTGTGATGATATACAGTTTCGTTCCTTTGGTCCTCAAGAGGAGTGTAGAGAAAGTGAGAGCTTGATAAGTGTAGGTGTTGAAGAACAGGTGGAAGATATTAGTACTGAGAGGTTTGTAGGAGAAATTGCAAAGTTTAAAATACTTTCATGTGAAAAACCAAGCTATGTTTGTATTTGTTGTAGACGTACTCATTATAAAAGTCAAACTACGAATGTTGATGTATATTTCAAAAGTGAAAAGGAAAATAATGATAAGTGGGAGCAATTTGGTGCTTATTTGTTGGTGGAAGGTCGTTTTGAGTTGGGTACTGATCAACTTATTTGTAAATATTGTTACAATAAATTTGAAGAGAATAAAATGCCAGCTAGAGCTGTACATAACAACTTAGAGTTGGTAGCTATTCCTCCGGAACTGGTAGATTTAAATACATATGAGTCCATTCTTATTCAATCTGTGCACCCGTTTCAGGCTATTGTTCGTATGGAGCCTAAAACAGGTAAACTTCCTCCAACAGATTTACAAATAGGTCTCAAAGGAAGAGTTGTGTACTTACCTTTAGATTTTAAGAAAAATATTGAAACTGTTGGTGTAGAGAGAGAGGAAAGTGAACCTGTAGTTATTCTAGTTAATGGTGTACCAACAAAGAGTCAGAAAATATGGCAAGAGTTAGTAGATGTCACCAAACTTCAAAAGGCTACATTATATCTTGTAGAAAACAACATTTATTATAAAAATGTATATGTGGAAGAAGAAAAATATCTTTAGAAGATGAAAGAGAAATGTCAACTGGCCAAATAGAAAAAGTGGACAACTCGAGGACTGAAGAAATTTATGAACATTATAGTATACATCCTCTACATTCAAAAGAAGTGATAGAAAACACTATTGAATTATTCCAAATGAAGAAAGCGAAGTGTACTCCCATGAGTGTATGTGAAAAAAGTTTGGAAGCTCATTGTTTTCCACAGCTGTTCCCCACTGGAAAAGGTAGACGATATGATGAACGACCAGTACAGATTCCAGCTTCAGAATATCGTACAACAAGATTGTACTCAGAAGATCCAAGATTTCAACAGTGTATTCCATATTTATTTCATCTTTTGTTTGAAAGTGACTTGTCTGGACTTTCATATGCAGTGGACCACATATTAAAAACAGGAGTTCATCTTACACATGTTTCTGCAAAGGAATTTTTGGACAAAGTTCAACAAAGAGACAATCATTTAGAATCTCAGCTAATTAACTTGATGGTGTGTCAACGTGGTACTAATGAGTATTGGTATCATCGTCACGGAGAACTTAAATGTATGTTAAGGAACTTAGGAACCCCTATGTGGTTTGTTACGCTTAGCTGTGCTGAGTACGCATGGGACGATTTACTTGAATTTCTACGACAAGCAAATTCAAATGTAAAAAGCATTGAATTAAAGACAGCTGGAGAACTGTGTTCCTTGGATCCTGTAAATGTATGCAGATATTTTAATCATAGGTTTCAAGCTATGATGTCTTTTATCTGCAATAAAAATAATCCACCTCTTGGAGAAGTTATTGATTTCTTTTGGAGAAAGGAGTACCAAGCCTGAGGTGCACCTCATATTCACATGCTGTTATGGATCAAGAATGCACCAAAATTTGGAACTGATACTGATGAAAGTGTTTTGCCTTTCATTGAAAAATATGTTACCTGTGCCATTCCAAAAGAAGGAGGAGAAAACAACTTGAGACAGCAAGTTTTACGGTTTCAAAGTCATCGATGTGGAAAATATTGTCGACGGAAATACAAGTCAAAGGGAAGATTTTATACAAAATGTCGTTTTGGAGGGAGAACATGGCGGCCGCTAGCTGAGCAGCCGCTTGTCGCCGGAGGCACTTACGCTCTATTCCTTCCCGTTTTTTCTTTTCTTCGGAATAAATTGAGACATTTTTCTCGGTGGTTCTTTTTCCTCCCTTCATCGACGGAGTTGTTTTCTGGTTGAGGCTTACGGGCGCTGTTTTTTCCCCTCTGCTGGATGTGTGTGCCTGCTGACTTGTTACGCTGGTCTGCCGCCGCCCTGTAGCTGAGGAGGGGGCACAGAGCTGCGGCTCGCGGGCTCCTCCGGGCCGGCACGGGCAGAGGCAGCACAGGACGACTTTCTCCATCGGAACAGCCCAGTGCGCTGCAAACTCCGGAGGGTTTACTTCAGACACAGCGTCTGGGAGAGCTGAAACAGCGTTCATCGTCGCGAGGTCAGGTGCAGTGGGGGCAAGGGGGAGGATTTCAGGTTAGCACCTCTCCAGTTCCTGCTGTATTGACTGTGGAGGGGGGGAGGCTCGTGCTCACCTCCTTGCAGCCACCACATTTATTAACACCTGCTCAGACACTAGAGGGTCAGGGGGGGAGTGAGAACCCCATAAATATCACCAGCAATTGTAGTCCTAATACTTTGCCCATAACATCTGGCAATAAGAAGAGTAAAGGGCGAGGTAGTGGGGTGCGGGGGACTGCAAAGGCCAAGAGTAACAAAACCTTCCAGGGGGCAGAAAAGTGGTGTTGGCTGTAATAAAATTGGTAGTGGCAGCACACCTCAGGAAAGGGAGGTGAAGGAGAGTACATCTTTGGATAAGGATAGTATCTCTACATTTCAATACTGTGAAGTAAAAGGTAGGACTGTCAAAGTGAGGAGAGTAAAAACCAACTTCTATATTCAAGAACCAAGATTACTCCTTCTCTGCGGTCTTATTTTAAGGTGCAGCCACTAGTGTTAGATATAATCGAACAAGGAGAGGAACTCAGAAGACGCTCGAAAGGGCAGGCGGAGCTACCCCTAATTCTGGAAGGAATGGAAGCGGCAGGTAGCTCGTATAGAGCTGGGCAGATCTCTCAAGAAATGGTAGCAACAGATACTGTAGCAGTCACTGCAGTGGCATTGACAGCTCCGATAGCTTTAACAGCTGCAAATATGGTTTCGGACTTAAATAAGACTCTTCCACATAGAGCAAATGCCGAGGCTCTAGCCAAGTCAGATAATTATAGCACAGAAGGAGCAGAAGTCCAAAAATCTGTGGATCAACAGGAGATTGGTGGTTCCTCAGTGGTCACACTGGAAGCTCTTTTTTCCTCCTTAGCTCTGGATATAAAGCAAGGCTTTTCAGTCTCCGAGGCAAACCAAGGTGAGATTCGGCTCTTCTGTGAGACGCTGGATAAGAAAATTGATCTCCTGAACTCTAGGACAGAGGTGTTGGAAAACTCTGTAGGAGAAATTAGAGAAGAGTTAGGAGCGGCCACAACAGAAATAACACTCCTTAAGAAAGAGGAAGTAATGCTTCGGGACAGACTTGAGATGCTAGAAAACAACTCACGGAGGAACAATTTACGTCTCTTAAATGTTCCAGAGGGGAGTGAAGGGGAAGAGATTAAGTCCTATATTGCTACCCTTATAAAAGAGTCTATTCAGATCGAGGAATCGTTTGAGGATTTGAAGAAAGACATACAGAGGATCCACAGAGACCCTTTCCGGAAACACCCTAACCGGACAAAACCGAGGAAAATCCTTATAAACTTCCTTACGTTTTCTCTGAAGGAGAAGATCCTAAATTGTGCCCTAAAGCAAAGATCCTTGAAGTCTAGAGATTTTGCTTATGAAATTCACTCTGATCTGGCCCGAACAACCTTGGACAGACAGTGGGAGTTGGGTAGGAAAATCGATGATTTCAAGAGACTCAGTGCGGTTGCCCAGTTGAAGTTCCCTGCACTTCTGAAAGTCATGCACAACAATAGGATGTACAATCTTAAGACAGTGCAGGAGGCAGACGAGCTTCTTGAAAGTCTGGGTAGAGCTGCAGCCACTAAATAGCTGAGTGAAAATGTTTAAGAGATTTCTATATACCTATCGGCTTCCTTCACGTTAATTAGACTTGGAAAAAAATAACTTTAAAAAAAATGACGCAATGCAATGCACAATACACTGAACCGCTAATCATGATTGGGTTTATTTTTAAAGACGAGGGAGACACTTCTTGTATAACTAGCCTCATAGGGGATTAGAAATGGAGTGCTCTCTTCTCGGAGCCTTAGTTTTCAGTTCTTTTATGAAATGTAATGAAGGATGGGTGTAGGGTGTAGGTTGCCCCGGCAGGCAGAAACTGGACTAGTAGTCCAGGTAAATGGGGGTAGGGTTCTCCAAGGGTGGGGTAAGGAGGGGAGGCTTGAAGGGGGAGCACGGGTGGGGAGCATAGGGGTAGAAAAAGAAAAAAAATCCTCATTCGCCTTTTAGGTTGGTGTCATGCACTGTTGTTATGTTGGGCTCGGGTTTGGTACTCCGGCATATTCGAAGTTCTGTTGTTCGAACCGCCATGACCCTGATACAGTTTTTATCTTGGAATGTCAATGGGTTGCGAGTCAAAAGTAGGAGGGCAAAAATTTTGCAATATCTTAGAGACTCTCCGGCACAGGTTATCATTCTGCAGGAAACGCATCTCCTAAAAGAGGAGTTAGTGGGAATCTTTAGCAAAGTAAAATGGGTGGAACACGTTATTGGTACTAATCAGAGCGCTAATATTAGAGGTGTAGCTATCCTGGTTAAAAAAAAGCCAATGTACGTGTTCTAAAAACAATGGTAGACTCAGGTGGCAGGTGGGTTATTGCTGAATTGTCCATTCAAGGTTTCCTCACAACGGTGGTTGGTTACTATGGACCGAATCGAGATGACCCTTCTGCCCTGAAATCTATTTTTTCAAACTTGCTCGATTTTCCAGAACCAATTATCATGGCTGGCGATTTTAATATAGTTTTAGACCCCTTACTTGACAAATCTCCAAGTAGTAGAGCAAATGTGTTGTCCAAGTCTCGGGTGTATCTGCAAACAATGATGGCACAGTCAGGACTATGTGACGCCTGGAGGGAAAGGTCTGGCTCTCAGTTAGGTGTCTCCTTCTACAATAACAAGTATAGACATAAGTCAAGGATTGACTATTTTTTAGTGAGCCACGATCTAAGAGGTAAGATTAAGAACATCGGATATCTGACTCCTCACCTGTCGGACCATGCGGCTGTTTGGTTGGACTTGGGCTTAATAGGGAAGGATCAATCAAGAGTATGGACATTTGATCGTTCAGTACTTCTAGATGACCTTGAAGTAAAGTACCTATTTTCAGAAACAGAGTGCTTCTTTAATACTAATATTGGTTCGGCCGAAATCTCAGTGGTATGGGACAGTTGGAAGGCTTCTTTGAGAGGCTTGGTCACAAGTAGGGTATGTTATAAGAACAAACAATATAGGGAAGAGGTGGCCCAGACGGAGTCTGAGATGAAGAAAATAGAGTTGAGTCTAAATAGAGAGATTGTCCCTGAAAAGCGGCAAGAGTATATGGCGGAATTAAAAACCTTGAAAGATCAGTTAGATACCATCATTCAGTTGAGGATCACAAAAAAATGGGAGGCTAGTAAAATGGCCCACTTCGAATATGGAGAGGGAGTTAGCAAACTATTAGCATGGAAAGCCAAGTCCGATAGGATGCGAAATATAATAAAACGAATAGATAGTGAGGATAACACCTCTACAGTATCCACAGATGAGGAGATTGGAGAAGCTTTTCTTGCTTTTTTTCAGGAATTATATAAAGAAGACAGAGTAGTGGACGGAGTATGTGCTATGGACTGGTTAGATGGAAAATTGTTTGCCTCCCTAAACACCCTTCAGCGAGAAAATTTGGAGATGGATATATCCGAGCAGGAGGTTAGGAAGGCCATCTCCGCTTGCAAGAGAGAGAAGGCCGCAGGGCCTGATGGGCTTCCCGCGGAATTGTATAGATCTTTGGAAAATGCCATAATCCCGATTATGACTGTACTTTTTAATAACATACTATCGGAAGGGGCTAGCCCACCTGCTTCATGGGGGAAGCTACCATCTCATTAATCTTGAAAGCTGGAAAGAATCTGGCAAATTGCGGGTCTTATAGACCCATTTCCTCCTAAATACAGATTACAAAGTTTTTACGAAGATTCTCGCGGATAGGTTGGGTACAGTAATAGGTGGCCTTCTACATTCAGATCAGAAAGGTTTTATAAGAGGTAGAAATTTATTTGACCTCACACATGATTTTATTGGTGCTATAGATGTGGCTTCTACCTTTTCTTTACCGCTGGCGGCAATGACATTGGACGCTACTAAGGCTTTCGATAGGGTCAACTGGACATATCTCTCTGTAGTAATGGGAAAGTTTAACCTTGGAGATAAATTTTGCCGTACTATACAGCTCTTATATCGAGATCCACTGGCAAGACTGTTGGTTAATGGTAATCTGACCAATCCTTTTAAGATCACCAGAGGTACCAGACAGGGCTGCCCACTCTCTCCGCTTCTTTTTGATTTATATATTGAGCCTTTTGCTCAGTGTTTAAGGGATGAGCCGAGTATTACATCATTTAGGTTTGGCGCGTGGGAGAGGAAGGTAGCCCTGTATGCGGATGACGTCTTGATTTTGTCATCTGAATTAGAGACGTCTTTTCCTCAGGTCATTAGACTTGCACAAGATTTTGGGCGGGTCTCTGGCTATGAGGTGAATGTAGAAAAGACGGAGATCATGGCGTGGAATCTGCCGGAGTGCCAATATCAAACGAAGAGCGAGATGAGATATCTGGGAGTCAGGATAGTGCAGAACATAGACAAGATCGCTGGGACTAATCTTACTAACATTTCTAAGGATTGTCAGAAACTTATGAAGTCCTGCGCCCATCTTCCGTTGACCATTTTAGGCCAGATTAACTTAATTAAAATGATCATATTACCAAAAATTACATTTCTTTTCAACACCATTCCCTTACATTTTGAAAAACAGGCGATTGATAAGCTACAGCAAGCTATCAACTCTTTTGCCTGGGCATATAAGGCCACGAGGATAGCATGGAAGAAGCTTAGACGTAGGAGGGAGAAAGGTGGTCTCACCCTCCCGGACCTTCAGTACTATGCCTGGGCTTTTCAACTATCATATTCCAGGATGCTTCTGAAATCCCCAGATAACACAGATAGGGGAGTCATGTTTTCTGCTATGATTGAGGGGGTGGGGTTGCCACTGGAGGGGTTCCTTTTTAAATATGGTGATCAAAAATACTTCAAAAGATCAAATTGAAAGTTCTTTGGCAGCGGCCCGAATGTGGGCCAGAATTAAGCGATGTACGGGCCTGAATTACTTTTCAAGTTTAGCCCCCTTGTGGGATTCGCCAGGGGCTCCAGAATGTCTGAGAGACAAGTTAGCCATACCACTTAGAACAGCTGGGCTTACTGTGTGGAGAGATTTGACTTTTGAGGGGTCACTTTTACCATGGGCATCCCTACACGGTATGTTGGAGGAGGGTAGGTCTAGGTTTAAATACTTACAGCTGCAGAGTTGGTCACAGAACCTTAAAAAGCCGATAGGAATAGGGAACACCCTAGAGGAACAACTGGTTCTAAGACCAGGGGGAACAAGGAGGTGTCTTTCTTCTACTGGTCTATAGAGGAAGCCTTAGATGGAGATTTTAAATTGGCGGAAGAACTGTGGAAAACCTCCATGCCAGATGAGAATTGGGAGGACTTGTGGCAGACTTTTTTCCAAACTCTGTTTGCGATTGTAAAACCCGCCTGGCTCAGGAGAAACCATTATTTTACCACTCACAGAGCCTATTTATCTCCAGCAAGACTTTCTAAAATAACTGATGGCCCCCCAGTAAGCTGTAAGAAATGCGACCTAGCAAACGCTTCTGATGTACATATGTTTAAAGATTGCCCCGGGCTAATAGAATTTTGGGAGAGAGTAGGGGCAACTTTAGCTGACATTGTGGGAACCCCGGTTCAGATTTCTCTCACTCTGATCATTTTTGGAATAAGCAGTGAAATTATAGGTCCTATAAGGGGTTTCTTATTTTATGCAATCTTGCTGGCAAGGAGAGAAATTTGCAGGAGATGGGTAGAGGCCACACCCCATGCATTCAGAATGGTTGTCCTCTTTATATAGGACCTCTAGGATAGATCTGGGTAGACTGCAGAATAGTAAGAGGAAAACAGTATGGGACTGTCTGCTCAATTGGTCTTTGCGTTAGTCTTCCGGGGTTGGTTTGCTTTGATTTGGGGTAGGTAGAGTCTAGGGTCTTAAATTTGTTTTTCTACTATTAAATTACTGTTTGGATCCTATGATTATGCCTCTCTGGAAACTCTCAGGCTAGGTCGGGCCTTGCTCCCTGCGCCCAGTTTCCATTGCGTGCAGGCCCGTACCAACAGCCTTTGGTCATAATCCACCTGAAGAGAGTGAGATCTTTTTTCCCCGTTACAAAGGGGTCAGTGGCATTTTGGGGGTTATGGCATACCAGTAGGCGGGCATGGCCCCCGGTTTTTAACTCGATTGCCTACGTCTCCTTGAAACCGAGAAATGGTATTGACAGCCCACCTAAGGTCAACTGTGGTCTGAGGCGAATGAGGATAAAAAAAAAAAAAAAAAAAAAATTTAAAAAAATGTCGTTTTGGATTCCCACGTCCAGTAATTTCAAAAGGAAGAGTCAACAGTTTCATGTCAGCAGTAAGGCATACTATAACTCGAAAATCTCTGAAGAATACTTACGACATAAAAAGAACTGAAGAATCAAAGTATATTAATTACTACAATCCAGTGATTTTGACAATGTGGAATGCAAATATGAATATCCAGCATGTTGCAGATGATTCAATTGATGTTGCTCGCTATGTTACATCTTATATAACCAAATCTGAAAAGACTGAGTTGAAAGAAATGTGGGAAGAAATTTCACAAAAGAAGACTCTTAGTAACAAATTGTACAGCTTTAGTTTGAAGATGCTTTCTCATCGAGAGATTGGATCCTACGAATGTTCGGATCGGTTGACCTCTGCAAGTTTATACTCAAAGTCAAGAGGAATCATTTGGGTAAGTCTAGGTCTTACTGAAACACAAAATTGAGTATTGAAATCTGTACAAGAAATTGAATACTTAGCATTGAATGAACCAGAAAGTACAGATATTGCTAAAACTAATATGTTGGGACTATCCTAAAAGAAGTCCACATCTGGAAAACATATGTTTCTATGAAGTACTGCAACATTACAGCTTTAAGAGAAATGTTACAGAAGGTATAAATGAAGAAAAATATGCAGTAATTGGATGTGCTGGATGTTCAGTAAAACATGCCAAAGGAAAACTTATTAACCACAGGAAACTCAGTTGCGAAACTCCAGATAAAAGGGAATTTTTCTATTTAGCACTTCTACAACTTTTCAAGCCTAGGAGTAGTGAAATGGAATTACTTGGAGATTTTGATGGCTAGGAAGATTCCTTTAATGCATGTAAAGATAGCATTCAATGCACAATTTTTCCAAATCATCTACAAATGTTAAATGAAGAGATTGAACAAGAAACTACTAATGCAGCTGAAATAGCTAGAGACAGTTCTCAAGATAGTCAAAGTTCTGCTGCATTAAGTCAAGATCCATTAGGACAACCAATTCTTGAAAACGAAGCAGCAACAGCCATGAATGAAGTAGAAACAGCAATGCAACAAGCACAACAGGACATTATTGATTTGGGAAACTTGGAAGAACAACTAAATATTGAATAAAAAGAAATATATCAGCAAGTGACAGAACAGATACAGCATGGTTTGCTGCATGAAAAAAAGAATGAAACTGCACATCATTTAAACCTATTCAAATGTATATCAGTGGTCAAGCTGGAACAGGAAAAAGAAAACCACTGAATCACATTTATCTTGTGTTGTAACCGCTCCAACTGGGTTAGCAGCACACAACATTAAAGGGATTACATTACATCGATTATTCATGCTACCAGTTGAACATGAAAATACGTTGGAATATCACAAGCTATCTGGAGAAGCTTGTTATGAAGTCTCAAGAGTACTAAATAAAATGAAACTTCTGATCATTGATGAGGTGAGCATGGTCTCAAACTTAAGCTTGCCTTTGTACATTTAAGAATGCAACAGATTTAAAAAAAATATTATGATGTTTTATTTGGAGGAAAACATGTAATTGTATTCGGCGATCTACTACAACTTACTCCTGTGAAAGGACAACCAGTTTTTAAAACACTTGTCCATGAAGACACTAGGAAATCTTTGGGAAGTATTGGAAATGTAAACATTTGGTCTCATTTTGAATATAAAGAACTTATTAAGAATTTGCGACAAGCAAGTGATTAACATTATGGAAACATTCTTCAAGATATAAGTATTGGTGTTTTGACAAAACATGGTAAAGAAGCTTTACAAAGTCGGCTACTAACGAACTTGTTTCCAAATGAAAACATTGCACCTGAAATAATGTACAAAAAAATTGGAGAAAAGAACTCTATAGTTTGCCTAATGCCAATACTGCAAGAGTGTTCTACATTCAATCAAGAACTTTTGAAACTGGAAAAACAACCAATAGTGAAAATGGAAGCCATTGATAAAATGGAACACAAAGGAGTTACTATTCTTCTCTAAGAGAAATTACAGTCAAAATTGGATTCTTTGGAAAAGTCTGTGTCTAAGACTGCAGGTTTAGAAAAGATTTGATATGTATGTGAAAACTGTCGGGTATTTTTACTGCGTAATTTGGATGTAGAAAAAGGTTTAGTAAATGGAGTAATGGGAAAAGTTGTTGATTTTGTTAATTATCAGAACAGAGGTGGAATTGAATTTTTGAAGATTACATTTGATCAGATTGAAGAGGTAAAACAGATTGGACGTTGTGCTGTTTGTTTTTTGCTTGTAAAACACTTGTATGTTCGTAGAAAACAGTTTCCTCTTTCTTTAGCATATGCCGTGACCATTCATAAATCTCAGGGTTTAAGTGTAGACAGTGCGTTGGTAAATATTGGAAGTACAGTGTTTAAAGAGGGCATGGCATACATTGCATTGTCTCGAGTAAGAACATTATCTGGTTTGTATTTGATTGATTTTGATGAGTAAAAGATTAGTGCTGATGCAAATTGTGTAAAGGAGTATAATCGGTTTAGAAGACTTTATGCTCTTAACTTAGGTGAATATCCCATATATGAGAAAGGTGTAGTATGTCCAAAACGGAAATATGAGAAACATTCTAGTGTGATTCAAAAAAAGAAAACAATTCAAGAGAATGATGAAGCGGCAAAGAAAATGAAAATGGACACTGTTGATGATATTGTAGGATACCAGTTAGAAAATAGTTCAGGTATCAACTGCTATGCTAATGTAATTGTGAATGTTGTCTTTTATCTAGAAGATCTTCATCATTAAATTATGGAAAATCGAGAAAAAGATTCTGTTCTTTACTACATTATATTTTTCAAAAGTTGGTAACTGATAGAACTAAAATCCATACTGTTTCTGGCATACGGCATCTTTTGGATTTATGTACTGGTTCTTCGCAATTTACACTCAATATACAACAAGATGCACAAGAATTTCTTATGTTTATGCTTGCAGTATTGGAAGATGAAGGAATAGAAATTGAAAATGTATTTGGACTAAGGGGCTCATTATGATGGCAGAAGGACCGCCACTGCCGGCCCGGCGATGGCGGTCCTTCCGTTATCACATAGTGATTTACCCACCGCCAAATTAGGATGGCGGTGGGTACCGCGGCGGACGAAAAGTCCGTCCGCCGCTTTTCCGCCGGAGGCAATCGCACCGATCGCCTGGGGGACGGAGCAGGGCCACTAATATGGTGGTGGTGCCTAGCAGGCACCGTCCGCTATATTAGGATGTGGGTTTGAAGAGGCCTTTCCATGGTGGCGATGCTGCCATGGAAAGGCTGGCGGGAATTGGGTTTGGGGGCCTGTTGAGGGCCCCCCTTGTGGGGGGGAGGTGTCGCTGCACTGGGGGTACCCATGGTACCCCCTAATTTCCATGCACTAAGTGGCAGGCACCGCGTGGTGCCTGCCACCTAGTGCAGGGAAATGCTGTGCACACACTTTTGACATTCGTGCGGTGCTGCAGCCAGCAGCACCGCCCGCAATGTCAAAGCCCAGGATGCGCCCGCCAGTATGGCGGTCGCATCCTAATATGTGTGGAGGGACCGCCGCACGTCTGGCGGGTGGTCCAAGCACCGCTACGATGGCGGGCGAACTGATGTCCGCCCGCCATCGTAATGAGCCCCTTAGTTACAGATGGGATCATAAATGTGAAGAGTGTTCATTTTCTTCTACCACTGAAATAGACACTGAACAATTCATTTATTTGACAATACCAGATTGCAAATCAGTGTCTTTTAACAAATTAGTCAACATTATATATAGAAAGATTTGGAAAATATGTCATTTTAATGCTACAACGTTGTAGAGCAAATGGAAGAAAATTGGAAAGCAAAATTAAACATTTTGTGGCAAGTCAACTATCAATTTCAGGAAGAACTTTTAAAGCTGTGGCTATTATTTTCCATGATGGACCTACTACAACATCTGGAAACTATACTGTATATTTAAAGTGCAATAAAGGATGAACACATTGCAATGATTCCCATTTGGAATTCAAATGTAGGTTGCCTTTCGAATTACCAGATTCATATCTGATATTTTTGATGCCAAAGTTTTGAAAACATCATTTGGCCTATTGGGAAGACGTGAACACGAATTAATGAGTTGATTTTGGATATTTTCAATGCAAATGGATTTGGAAACATTATTCGGCCTATTGGGAAGATGTGAACAATTACTGTTTGGATTATTGTTTGTGCTAATTCTTATTGCATTTGCAAAATTGTGTTTCAAAGAAATAGTTTATATATTTGATCTTTATATTATACGCAATGTAAATGAGAATGTATATTTCAGAAATGTACTTCAGAGAAATAAATGATTTATTGTAGTTGAAGAATGTAATTTAGAAACTGTAGATAGGTAAACTGATAGTTGAACTTGTAAATATTTTCAACGCAGATTTTTTTTTTTTTTTTACAATCTCATTGATTGTATTTATTTTCCCGCTGTTATATGATGATATACATTAAAATCACTGTGTATGGTGAAATTCAGTAGAATCTGAGAACAGCAAAAAAGGGAAACTGAATATGTTATGTAATTCTAAAATTATGTTGTGTTCTTAAAACTATAATATTATATGCAATAACAGTTTTTCTTCTTCTTTTTTACAGAAAGTAATACTAAAGCTTGAAAAGATTTTAAATTCAGTTTACAATAAAACTACTGTAAAATAGTTTCAATGAGTTTGGTATCTACTTTAATAAAGAAGGTAAGATGAAATAATGTAATAAGCATAATAGTATGAAGTATTGTTTACAATCACTTTTATAGCAGTCATCCTTTTTTTCAAACACTACCCATGCACTGATCTATACCATTAGGCACTATTCCCACACTCCTGCCATCACTCATGCACTATCCATGCATTTCTCCAATCACCTAGTCAGTATTCATACAGTTATAAGACCCCCCACTCACTACCTATGTACTTTTCCAATCACCCAGGTACTATCTGTACACTCATGCAATCAGCTAGACATTATCTGTACACTCTTCCAATCACCAAGGTAGTACCTATACGCTTCTCCAATACCCTAAACAATATCCCTGCACTGATGCAATCACCTAGACACTACTCTTGCACTCTTTCAATCATCCAGGCAGTATCTATACAATGTTCTATTCATTCAGGCAGTACACATACACTTATAAAATCACCCAAGCTCTATGTATACAGTCCTCCAATCACCCAGGTACTACTCCTGTACTCCTCCAATCACCCAGCCAGAACCCTTCAAGTTTTAAAATCACTCAGGCACTACCTATGCACTCCTCCAATCACCCAGGCCCTATCCCTACACTCTTGCAATCAGCAAGACATTACCCTTACACTCATGCAATTACCAAGGTATTAACTATGCATTCCTCTAATCCCCCAGACATTTTGCCTGCACTCATGCAATCACTTAGGTATAAGCCATGCACTCCTGCAATGCTACATACATTACCCCTGCACTCATGCAATTGCTTAGGCATTACACATGCACTCTTCCAATAACCCTGACATTACCCCTGCAATCATACAATCACCCAGGCATTACCAATGCACTCCTTCAATCACTCAGGCAGTACCTGTGCATTTATAAAATCATCCAGGCACTACCTATGCACTCATGCAATCACACTGGCACTACCCATGCACTCTTCCATGCACCCAGGCATTACCCATGCACTACTTCAATCACCCAGACATTACCCCTGCATTCATGCAATCACCCAGGCATTACCCATGCACTCCTACAATCACCCAGGCAGTGCCCATGCAGTCATACATGCGCTCAGGCACTTCTGCAACAGTCATGCAATCATCCAAGCACTACCCATGCAGTCTTCCAATCATCCAGGCACTACTCCTGCACTGATGCAATCACCCTAGTACTACTCATGCACTCCTCCAATCACCCAGGAAGTACTCATGCAGTCCTCCATGCACCCAGGCACTACCAATGCACTCTTCCATGCACCCAGGCATTACCCATGCACTCCTTCAATCACCCATACATTACCCCTGCACTCATGCAATCACACAGGCATTACCCATGCACTCCTTCAATCATCCAGCCAGTACTCATGCACCTAATAAAACACCCAGACACTACTTATACACTTTTGCAATCACCCAGACATTACCAGTACAGTCATGCAATGACACATACATTACTTTTGCACTCATGCAATCAGTCACACATTTCTCATGCACTCCTTCAATTAACTACACATTACCCATGCACTCATACAATCACTTAGGCATTACCTATCCACTCTTTCAATGACCCAGACATTACCCCTGCACTCATGCAATCACACAGGCACTACCCATGCACTCCTTCAATCACTCAGGCACTACCCCTGCAGTCATGCAATAACCCAGGTACTACCCTTGCACTCCTTCAGTCATCCAGGCACTATCCATGCACTCCTCCTATTGACCAGCCACTACCCATGCACTTATAAAATCACCGAAGCACTACCTATGCACTCGTCTAATCACTCAGACACTACCCATGCACTCCTCCATTCACCCAAACATTACCCCTCCATTCATGCAATCACCAACGCATTACCCATGCACTCCTTCAATCTCTCAGGCAGTGCCCATGCAGTCTTTCAATCATCCAGGCACAACCTATGCACTCATGCAATCACCCAGGCACTACCTATGCACTCATGCAATAACCCAAGCACTACTCATGCACTACTCCAATTACCCAGGCACTACCCATGCACTCATGCATGCACTCACGCACTTATGCTGCACTTATGCAATCACTCAAGCACTACCCATGCAGTCTTCTAATCATCCAGACACTACCCGTACACTCATGCAATCACCCAGGTACTTCTTATGCACTCCTCCAATCACCCAGAAACTACCCATGGACTCCTCCATGCACCAAGGCACTTCCCATGCACTCTTCCATGCACCCAGGCATTAACCATTCTCTCCTCCAATCACTTAGACATTACCCCTGCATTCATACAATCACCCAGGCATTACCCATGCACTCCTACAATCACTCAGGCAGTGCCCATGCACTCCTCCAATCACCCAGGCACTACCCATGCACTCATGCAATCACCAAGGCATTACCCATGCACTCCTTCAATCACTCAGGCAGTATCCATGCACTCCTCCAATCACCCAGACATTATCCCTGCACTCATGCAATCACGCAGGCACTACCCATGCACTTTTTCAATCACTCAGGCAGTACCCATGCACTCCTCCAATCACCCAGGCACTACCCATGCAGTCTTGCAATCACCCGGGCATTACCCATGCGCTCCTTCAATCACTCAGGCAGTACCCATGCAATCCTCCAATTACCCGGACATTACCTCTGCACTCATGCAATCACCCAAGCATTACCCATGCACTTACAAAATCACCCAGGCATTACCCATGCACTTACAAAATCACTCAGGCATTACTGATGCGCTCCTTCAATCACTCTGGCAATACCCATGCAGTCCTCCAATCACCCAGACATTACTCCTGCACTCATTCAATCACCAAGGCACTAGCCATGCACTCATGCAATCACCCAGGTATTACCCATCCATTCCTTCAATCACTCAGGAAGTACCCATGCACTCCTCCAATCACCCAGACATTACCCCTGCACTCATGCAATCATGCAGGCATTACCCCTGCACTCATACAATCACCCAGGTACTATCTATGCACTCCTCCAATCACCCAGGTACTACTCTTGGACTCCTCCAATCACCCAAGCACTATCCATGCACTCCTCCAATCACCGAGGCACTACCCTTGCACTCATCCAATCATTTTGGCACTACCCTTGCACTCTTGCAATAACCAAAACATTACCCATGCACTTCTTGAAATGAAATGAAATGAAATTTGTACTTGTAAAGCGCACTTATACCCCCAAAGAGGTGTCCTGGCGCTGTACGCATACCGCTGTGGAACCCTTCCTGGCTTTTCCCTGTGAAATGTCCACTCCTGGGCACCCCCAGGGTGAAGCCAGGCATCCCAGCGCTGTTGGGGCCGTTGTGGAGATTAAGCAAGCTATTGCCCAGAGTTGCAGAGTGGGACCCATGATTAGAATAGGCACCGAGGCGAGAATTATCAGGTCCGAGGAAATTGAGCCCAAGACCCGCCGAGGCGGGAATTGAACCCTGGTCCCGGGCCAGATCTCTGCATCAGGGTCTGCCGCTCTAACCATTGAGCCACACTTCTCCTTTAATCACTCAGGCACTAAATATGTACTCCTCTAATCACGCAGGCACTACCCCTGTACTCATGCAATCATCCAGCCACTACCCATGCACTCTTACAATCACCCAGGTATTAGCCATGTACTCATGGAATCACTCAGGTAGTACACATGCACGTCTCCAATCACCCAGGCACTACACATGCACTCATGCAATCACACATGCACTACCCATACACTTCTCCATATATTACACTTGCCACAATTCATACAGCACTTACAAATGTGTCTATTTTTAACCAAATAGGCGGTACTAAAAAGAACATTTTTTTTCTTTTTTTTTGTGTTTTTTCAACTCTTTTTGTATTTTTTGGTTGTTTTTTTAAAAAATGAAAAAATTAACAGAACCAACGGTGAAAAGTTACAACACATTATGCAATTACAAAGTCATTGCAAAAAAATAAAATAATAATAATTAGCAATGGTGGTTTTTAATGGCAACCACGATGGCATCCACTGATTGTTCGCCATAACATAACATTGTTTTGCATTTTACACAATGCTGCTCCACTCTGGCAAATTCAGGTACGATCTGAGGTGTTGATGTTGCAGAGGAACCAGATGAAGTACTTGGTCCAGCAGCATTGTCCTGACTTGCCTGCTTCTGTAGGTCTTGTCGCTGCTGTTCCCTCGCGAGATGCTGTGGATGCATTGTTTGTAAATGCTTGAGCATTGAAGAGGTGCCACAGGAATACTTCTTGTCAGATCCTCGTGACAAGACATTCTGACATATGGTGCACGTAACCTTTCGTGCATTTACCTTCTTCTCCCCAGGTGGAATTGAGAACAAAGCCCAAACGATACTTTCATATCTCACCTTCACCGGTTTTACCAACTCTTCTTCATCTTCAGGTGGAAGCTGCTGTGCTGGATTGAAAGCAGCCATTTTCTGATGAAGAAAAAAAACACCCAAAACACCCAAAGAAGAAGAGCAAAACACAAGAGCTGTGTCTCCTTAAATGCAGTTGAAAGAATGAAAAAATAGGGTGGGGTCCTTCAAGTTCTAGATTCAAAAGGTTCTAAACCAATGAAATTGTATCTTTTGAAGTCACATGGGATTCGCGCACCCGGCGCGCAACCAGCGCACACCCAACGCGATTTCCGGAAAATATATTTAACAATAATATATCTTTATTACAATTACAAATATATGCTATTTATAATTAGATTAAATAATCTCTTGCTATAATATACATATTAAAGTTATATGCATATACTTTTAAAACTTAAAGATTTGCGATGGATTTGCGCACCCGGCGCGACCCCCGGAAATACGTACTTGACGTTACGCGTGGCCGAGATCCACGCACCTGTCGCATACCAAAAGCGCACCCTACACGACTTAACCAATATGGCGGCAAAATTCTTGGATTCGCGCACCTACCGAGACAGGTACACGGTCGGTACGCGAATCCACTTTCTTTAAAAAAAATATGTATATTTATATTTTAAAAAAGAGAAAACATTACTTTATTTTTATAACAATTAAAAAAGTAAGAAAAAGTATTTTTGGACATTTTACTTAGAAATTAGCATTTAAAAAACGTTTTAAATTCACTGAAAAAACCATAGGTTTGAGGGACTTTATAGTTAGTAATTAGCATTTAAAAAACCTTAGAAATTCACTGAAAAAACCATAGGTTTCAGGGACGTTATAGTTAGAAATTAGCATTTAAAAAACCTTTGAAATTCACTGAAAAAACCACAGATTTCAGGGACGTTACAGTTAGAAATTATCATTTAAAAAACCTTTGAAATTCACTGAAAAAAACATAAGTTTCAGGAACGTTATAGTTAGAAATTAGCATTTAAAAAACCATAGAAATTCACTGAAAAAACCACAGGTTTCGGATACGTTATAGTTAGTTGGACTTTTCACTCGTACAAAACCAGAGAAATTCGGCCGTTATAGTTAGTTGAGCTAACTATAATTGGCGCCCCCGCAATGCACTGCTGATGACGTCACATATTACATCATTCATGACATGGTCAGTGACATCACTGATGACATCACTGATGACATCACTGATGACATCATTCACGTGATAATCTGATGCACCTCCTCACACCCTAATATAACCTTTGATACACCCACTCTAAAATACAGACTACCATTTTCGAAACCATAGACACACCAATACCAGTTACTACATACCCACTCACTGATTCCTAGGTCTACACACTCATCCACTCATTCACCCATACATTCACTCATGCATGCAGTCACTCATCAATACAACACTATCATATGCACTCATACACCTACACAGACACTCACACAGCAGCACTCATCCAGAGTTACTCACACACCTAGTCAGTCATGCAAATAATCAATCACACTTCCATTTACTGACCTATACAGTTATACACACAACACATCACTTATTCAAACAGAAAGAAACGCATAATTAGTCTCTTATACAATCACTGATACAAGCACACACTCATCCATACAGCCACTCTCACAATCACTCAGTCTCACATATAGTCATTTATATTCTCCAACACTCACATATACTGCCTTTCACATATGCAGTTACTCACACATGTACCACTGAGATATCCATTCACTCACCAACATACCCATACACACACTCACCCACCCATACAGCCCTTCACAGATGCACTCTTGAACCCATACACCCAGTGAATCACCCACTCACACATCTATGCACAGAGTCACACACATCCCACCCACCCACACAGACACTCAGGCACCCATAAATATACCCAGACAACCAATCAATAACCCATATAGACACTCATGTAGCTACTCACCACCTCATGCAGCTGCTTACACACCAACTGACAGACTGATACAGAAATTCACACAGTTTAGTCACTAACCCATGCATTCAGTAAGACATGTTTAATCACTCACTTATACAGTGAGTCAATCACCTACTAAATCATCCATTCAGACACTCATTCACCCACTCATTCTTCAATACACCTTGGCATATATAAATATAAAACATATTTAAACTTTACAGAAACACACAGTCACTGGATGATGTCATCAGTGATGTCATTTGAAATGTCATCAGTGATGTCACTGACCATGTCATGAATGATGTAATATGTGGCATCATCAGCAGTGCATTGCATGGGTTCGAGTTATAGTTAGCTCAACTAACTATAACGGCCGAATTTCTCTGGTTTTGTACAAGTGAAATGTCCAACTAACTATAATGTACCTGAAACCTGTGTTTTTTTCAGTGAATATATATATATATATATATATATATATATATATATATTACCTACTGGCGGTCGCAGTAGGTAGTTATAGTTAGGACCACGTTTCCATAGGAAAAGCATTTTTTGATGTGCTTATAACTTTGGCGTCGTTTGACGAATCTTTACGAAATTTTCAAAAAGTTCCTCTTTTCTGGTCAGCTCCTATCCTAAAAGTTTGGGGGATTCGTCAAGGGGGGCTAAGAAAAAGGGGGTTCCAAAACGTGTTTTCTCCATGCAATTTCCATAGGAAACTTTAGACAAGGCTACAGGTCAAACTGCTGAACGGAATTACGCCACATTTGGCACAGAGAAAGGTCTTGGTCCAGAAAGCACGCTTTTGTTTAAATCGGGTAAATCCATTCAGTAGTTTTAGAGAAATATCAAATTTTCCAGATATCGATATTTAAGAATTCTGACATCTGATTGGCTGAAGCGTTATGAGCACGAGCTTGCGGCTCATTGGCTGCGAACTGTTGAAACTAGGAAGTGTTGGCAGCCATTTTATGATTCAGTCCGTCAGCTCACAACTCTCCCTCTGCAAGGCATTAGGTCCGTAGTTCTACCTCTGCGAGGCAACACTAAAAATATACCGCAGCTCTGTCTGTGCGAGATACCCCTTTCACGGTCCCTCTCCCCACATCACCAGCTCGCGGCTATGCCTTTAGAAGCCAGCCGTCGGCTCGCAGCTCTGTGACTACGAGCCATTTTGTGACTCAGTCTGTCAGCTCGCATCTCTCCCTCTAAAAGGCATTGCATCCGTAGTTCTACCTCTGCGAGGCAATACTGAAAATATCCTGCAGGTCTGTCTGTGCCAGATACTCCTTTTACGCTCCCTCTCCCCACATCATCAGCTCACGGCTATGCCTTTAGAAGGCAGTCCGTCAGGCCCACAGCTCTACCTCTGTGAGCCACCTCGTTACCTCGTAGCTCTGTCTGTGCTAGCAGGCCCGTCGGCCCATTGTTCTCCCTCTGCGAGTTAGCCCGTCGGGTTGCAGCTCGAAGGGCTCGCAGCTGTATCTCTGCGAGCCAGCCCATTAACTGATAGCTGTGTGTCTGCTAGCAGGCCTGTTGGCCCGTTGGTCTCCCTCTGCGAGTCCGGCCACAGCCCTCTCTCAGCGAGCCAGTACGGTGCTGTGCTTTAGCGAGCCAATGGCTCGTAGGTCTCCCTCTGCGAGCTGAGCCCATGGGCCACAGCTCTTCCTCTGCGAGCCTGCCCGACGGCCCACAGGTGACACTCTGCGAGCCAAAATTGGGAATTTAAGGTGGCTCTAAAAAGAGCCCTTGTCTTTATTAGTTGGCGCTACATGTAAGTGCGAATGCACAGCTTCAAGTTAATCAGGAAAACTCGGTTTCCCTTATCTGTGAAGTGTACTCCATCACTTCTGTAGATATCAGCCATATCAAAACGTATGTTGTTGTTGTAACTCGACCCCATTCTATGGTCTCTGAGGTATGCAGACACAGCTTTGTTGACATTGTTCCTAGATTTTTCAATCTTATGACAAAATTGGTTTGACCATTTCCACTTCTGTCTTTGGCATATATTGGAATATACAAAGACAGTTTGAGGCAAAAGTAACATCAATTGTCCAAAGGTGTCTTTTATAAGCATTTCCAAACCTACCCCAGTCAATGTGCCTAGGTCGTTACCACCACAGTGCACAATCATGAGATCAGGGTGTTGGAGATGCAAACGGGTTTTAACCAAAGGGAGCAATTGGTGCCACTTCAATCCTCTCTGTGCAAACCATTTAATGTGCACATTTTGTAAACCTAGTTCTAAGTCAATACGTCTCTGTTCTGCATATCTCTTGCACCAGAAAACATAGCTATGTCCTACAATCCACACTAGCATTTTGAAGGTATGGCTACTAGATATGGATAAATGTCTGTAGCTCATGCAGTCCGTTCGTAGAATAAGAGATATGTTTTAAAATGGGGAACTACTATTTTTTTACATACAAAACGTTAACCGATTGGGAGATGAAATGTATTGTGTCCTAAAAAGTAGGGTGTATATTAGTTTTGATGAAAAGCATCTTTGTGATTGGTGAATAAAAAAGCAGTTTATACGTGGAGTACATATTATAGGATGAAATTTGCTCAACTCAACCACACCTGCTAATTGTATTTGGAAGGTGCAGTTCAAACTTGAAAGAATGGTGAACTTTTGATCTCCACATGCCGTTAAATGTTGAAAAAAATGTTGCAAAAAGAAATATCGGTAGGTTTAAAAAAATGATGAACTTTTAACCTGCACGTGTCGTAGAATGTTCTAGAAAGTGGTGATACAATACCTTGAACTTTTCACCTGTATGTGTCCTTAAAAAAACTGTCTATATGGAAAGTTGAAAAATAACCAATAAAGAGAGGTTTTGCAATCTAAAAAAATAAGGAACTATTTTGATTTGTTCTTTATATGTATTTATGTGTGGAGCAACAGGGAAATTCTGCCATTACTGGTTCCATTCTTGATGAAAGCGGTGCATTAGATGTACTGTGTGACAAGAAAAGAATTGCATGCGTTTGTGACATTTGAAATCTGCATACCAACTACGAAGGTAAATTAGAAATTAAGAAGGTGTGTTATGTGTTTTGTAGTAGTGGTTAAGTATTTGAGACGATATTTTTAACTATCAAAGTGAATGACAACAGATGCAATGGAGTCAACAATCATGCAGCTCGGACACCCAACACTGCTCCGACACCCCCGCCACCAGCCCCTTGTCCGCCATCCCCCTCACGTCCCCCCACACAAACAAATGTGACAGCAACCTTAGGAAATCTGGAACGTAACAAATTGGCTGATGTCGCACAATTATAGTAAAGAAGATGCATGTGAGGTTGGACAAATAAGAATCTCAGTCATCTATGGATTTACATATAAAACATTTTATTTAAACAAAACAACAAAATAAAAGAAGGTACAGGTATGGCGTGTCATCCCTCGACAATTTGTGAATCACAGCCTGCAAGACAAAAAGAAAGATAAGATTGTGCGTCATGCGTCCATGAAAGGAGAGAAAGAGAAAGAGAGAAAGAGTGAGAGAGAGGAAGAGACAGAGAAAGAAAGAATGAGAGAGAGGAAGACAGAGAAAGAGAGAAAGAGTGAGAGAGAGAGGAAGAGAGAGAGAAAGAGTGAGATACAAGGAAGAGAGAGTGAAAGAGAGAAACAGTGTGAGAGAGAGGTAGAGAGAGAGAGAAAAAGTGAGACAGAGAGGAAGAGAGAGAGAAAAAAAGAATGAGAGAGAGAGGAAAAGACATAGAAAGAGAGAAAGAGTGTGAGAGAGAGAAAGGAAGAGATAGAGAGTGAGAGAGAGAGAAAGAGAAAGAGTGTGAGTGACAGAAAGGAAGAGATGGAGAGGGAGAGGGAGTGTTGACACTGTGGAGAAAATCCTGACAGCTCACCTTTCTGCCACCGGTGTGTCTCCAACAGCGTGCTGGGACATAGTTCAGTCTTCAAGTTTAGTCATCTGAAACATACTATAGAATCAGTAATGGCAGAGTACATACAACTGCACATGCCTAATTCTCTGTTTTGCTCCTGCGCACCCAGGCTGCTGCACCCCATCGACTCCTGCCGCCCAGAGGTGTCTGCCCGCCTCTTTGCAGCCAGGCTGCTGTACCCCATCCACTCCCACTGCCCAGAGGTGTCTGCCCGCTGCTGTGCACCCAGGCTGGTGCACCCCATCCAGTCCCACTGCCCGGAGGTGACTTCCCATTCCTGCACACCCAGACTGCCGCATCCCATCCGCTCCCACTGCTTAGAGGTGTCTGCCCGCTCCTGTGCACCCAGGCTGCTGCACCCCATCCACTCCCACTGCTCAGAGGTGTCTGCCCGCTGTTGTGCACCCAGGGTGCTGCACACTATCCACTACCACCGCCCAGAGGTGACTGCTCGCTGTTGCGGAACCAAGCCTCTCTGCTCACCTTCCGTCACCGGCGTGTGTCTAAGAGGGTCCACCACGTGCCAAAGCAACCTCCTCAGGCGTTACGTACAAGCGGTCAATCCGAGCTCACAATTGAAAGTGGGTGTTGATTGCAGGATGGCCACGCATCATCGCAGGCTGCACACGTGCTCAGCTCTGGTGGCACTAACTGAGTGGAACTGAAGTCATCGCCTCATGGCGGGAGGTCCGTGTCGGGGGGGGTCGTCAATCTGTGAATCACAGCCTGCTAGACAAAAAGCAAGATAAGATTGTGCGTCATGCGTCCATGAAAGGAGAGAGAGAGAGAGAAAGAGAGAAAGAGTGAGAGAGAGGAAGAGACAGAGAAAGAAAGAGTGAGACAGAGAGGAAGACAGAGAAAGAGAGAAAGAGTGAGAGAGAGGAAGAGAGAGAGAAAGAGAGAAAGAGTGAGATACAAGGAAGAGAGAGAGAAAGAGAGAAACAGTGTGAGAGAGAGGTAGAGAGAGAGAGAAAGAGTGAGACAGAGAGGAAGAGAGAGAGAAAGAAAGAATGAGAGAGAGAGGAAAAGATATAGAAAGAGAGAAAGAGAGTGAGAGAGAGAAAGGAAGAGATAGAGAGTGAGAGAGAGAGAAAGAGTATGAGTGACAGAAAGGAAGAGATGGAGAGGGAGAGTGAGTGTTGACACTGTGGAGAAAATCCTCACAGCTCACCTTTCTGCCACCAGTGTGTCTCCAAACACGTGCCGGGACATAGTGCAGTCTTCAGGTTTAGTCATCTGAAACATAGTATAGAATCAGTAATGGCAGAGTACATACAACTGCACACGCCTAATTCTCTGTTTCGCCCCTGTGCACCCAGGCTGCTGCACCCCATCCACTCCCACTGCCCAGAGGTGTCTGCCCGCTGCTGTGCACCCTGGCTGGTGCACCCCATCCAGTCCCACTGCCCGGAGGTGACTGCCCGTTCCTGTGCACCCAGACTGCTGCATCCCATCCACTACCACTGCCTAGAGGTGTCTGACCGCTCCTGTGCACCCAGGCTGCTGCACCCCATCCACTCCCACTGGTCGGAGGTGTCTGCCCACTCTTGTGCACGCAGGGTGCTGCACACTATCCACTCCCACCACCCAGAGGTGACTGCTCGCAGCTGCGGAAACAAGCCTCTCTACTCACCTTCCGCCACCGGCGTGTGTCTAAGAGGGTCCACCACGTGCCGAAGCAACCTCCTCAGGCGTTGCGTACACGCGGTCAAGCCGAGCTCACAATTCAAAGTGGGTTTTGATTGCAGGATGGCCACGCATCATCTCCGGCTTCACACGCGCTCAGCTCTGGTGGCACTAACTCAATGGAACTGAAGTAATCGCCTTGTGGCGGGAGGTCCGTGTCGGGGGGGTCGTCAATCTGTGAATCACAGCCTGCTAGACAAAAAACTTGATAACATTGTGCGTCATGCGTCCATCAAAGGAGAGAGAGAGAGAAAGAGTGACAGAAAGGAAGAGAGAGAAAAAGAAAGAAACAGTGAGAGGTAGACAGAGAGAAAGAGTGAGAGAGAGAGGAAGAGAGAGAGAAACAGTGAGAGAGAGGAAGAGAGAGAGAAAGAGAGAAACAGTGTGAGAAAGAGGAAGAGAGAAACAGAGGAAGAGTGAGAGAGAGAGAAAGAGAGAGAGAGGTAGAGAGAGAGAAAGAAAAAAACAGTGTGAGAGAGAGGAAGAGATAGAGGGAGAGAGAGAGGAAGAGAGAGAGAAAGAGTGTGAGGGAGAGAAAGGAAGAGATGGAGAGGGACAGTGAGTGCCCACACTGTGGACAAAACCCTCACAGCTCACCTTTCCGTCACCGGTGTGTCTCCATCCACATGCCGGAACATAGTGAAGCCCTCAAGCTTACTCATCTGACACGTAGGATGGAATCAGTAATGGCAGAGTACATACAACTGCACACACCTAATTCTCTGTCCCGCCTTTGTGCATCCAGGCTGCTGCACCCCATCCACTTCCACTGCACAGAGGTGTCTGCTTGTCGCTGCGCACCCAGGTTGCTGCACCCCATCCACTTCCACTGCCCAGAGGTGACTGTCCGCCGCTGCGCACACAGGCTGCTGCACCCCATCCACTGCCACTGCCCGGAGGTCACTGCCCGCTGCTGCGCTAACAAGCCTCTCTGCTCACCTTTCGCAACCTGCATGTAGAAAAGAGGGCCTACCACGTGCCGCTGAAAGTCCCAAGCCCGGAGCCTGCGGACACGGCACCCTGCATATCATGCAGCCCCACTCCGCAGGCCACTAGGTCTCACATTTGGTGCTGGGTCTTGATTTCGCCATGGCAGAGGACATACCAGTGCACCGGGCTTTTCATCGCAGTCTGCACACCCGCTCAGCCCTTGTGGTGCCACTAACTCTGTGACCAGCGATGCAACGCCACGTCCCGGTAGGCCTGCGCTGTCTGATGGCTCAGGCCTACACTGCGGTCCAGCAGGGCACACAAAACCTGAGCTGTCCAGACCGCCAGGACAGGCCATCACCGCAGGCTGTACACCCGCTCAGCAGTTACGGTACCCGTACCTCAGTGGACCGAAAGCCACCGTCCCGTGCCGGTGTGCCTGTGCCGGCCGCAGTGCATATGGTGCGAGCAACTCTGAAAAGGCGTCGAGCACGTGCGCCCGGTCTTTTTTATTGGCAGGGTCACGTGTCCTGTGACACCTGTGCTGGATGGGTGTGGTGTGGGTGTATACTAGCCGTGAGGGAGTGGCTGTGGCGTACTGACAACTAGGGTGTGACCAGCAGATCACTACAATGAAAATCTGGGCCATGTAGCGTTGTTGTCCTTCCCTGTAAGCGTAAGCGGAGTGGGCTGGCCTGGCGTATGCCAGTCCTGCGTGAGGCTGTGAAAAATGACTCCGGAGCTATGGATGTGGCTCCGTCCTGAGCTGTATGAGGAATCAACTGATGCGGGTGTCCCTGTTGTAGTGCTGACTAACCCTGGGCGTAGGACTATGCTACGCTCGCGTAGTTTGCGCAACTACGTGCTACGCGAATTGCACGTAGCACAGTGCAAAAACGCGTAGTGTAGCGGGCATTTTTTGCTTGCTCGCGGTCCTCAACGTCAAGTTGGCAAATGCGAGCAAGCAAAATGACATCCCGGCGAGACTTTTTCCTCGTTCGCGATCAGCAACATCAAGTTGCCGATCGCAAGCGTGGAAAATAAACCTCCCGGCGAGATTCTCAACGCGGGGAGGTCAGGTTTCTCATTGCAAGTGGTTGCATATGCTCGCGACCGCTCGCAATGAGAAACTACCAGTCCGCGTTGAGAAAACTGCTGCTCGAGTACAAATCTACTCGAGTGGCAGAAAACGACCGCTTGCACTGTGCAAGATGCCGTTTGCAATGATTGCACAGTGCGGACAAGCATCCGGCACTGTGCAATCAGTGCGAACAGCATTTTCCCTACCCCACTACGCAGTTCGCGTAGATACGCGTAGCTTGCGTAGTGCAAAGTACACTTCGCCTAGCTACGCGTAGCGCGAACTACGCCCGGGGTTTGTGCTGACGTCACCCGGGTCGCAAGCGCCAATGTGTCACTCTGTGAGCCAAGTCCCACAACATGGCCAACATGGAAGGTATGGGGAATCACTGACCCTACATTCATCCATAATTCCACACATGAAAGATGGTAGACATGACACATCTGTGTGGATATGAATGTTTATTGCACATTCAGTGGAGTGTTGCAGCTGTAGAAATACAGGGCCATGCAGAGTTCAAGTTTCAGTTTTTGGCACATGGAGGGCAGCCAATTAGAGCCAAGCTTGTGTTCGGGGTTAGGCTGCGCCAACATATGTACTTATACAATTACTCCGCCAATCTCCAAGCACTTATAAATTCACTATACACTCTCCTTGCAGTACTCTAATGATCCAGTCTCTACGTACGTACTTGTACAATGACCGAGAGAAAGTTACATAACCAAAGTTTTCCCCACTGCCAGAGGTAACATGGTTGCATACCCTGTCCACAGCACAATGTAATGTGGTAGGGCCCAGGGGCGGCATCTTGCATACATAATGAACACACAGACACAGATAGATAGTGAAACTGGGTACGGGCACGTGCGCTCAACTCATTTTTATTACCAGGGTCACATGTCCAGTGACGTCTGTGCTGGATGCGTGTGGGGTGAGTGTAAGCCAGCCGTCTGGGAATGGTTGGTGCTGGCAACAAGTACAACAGTAATCATTTGATCAGACACACAAATTCAATCATAAAGGGTCAATGATTTGTGCTGCACTAAGGTAGGGGCAATAGATGTGAAATTATACACACAAGATTGTATCGTAAAGGGTCCATGACTTGTGGTACACTGAGGTAGGGGCAGCAGATGTGAAATTATACACAAAACATTGTATCATAAAGGGTCCATGAGTTGTGCTGCACTGAGATAGGGGCATCAGAAGCATTCAGCGTGTGCGCAGCCAGCGATGATGCGTGGTGCGGGCGAGCCGCACTGGGAGCAATGTCTGTTGCCTACTGGACTGAGTCATCTGCAATCGCGACTCGATGTGAATTGTGAGCCCTGCTATCCGCAGTGTAGATCGAAGGCAGTAGTCAGCACAGACATCGAAGAATGCTTTTAGTCACTTCCTGTTTACAAAATTCGAGGACATAGAGTACAATTCTCTCTGCAATAAATAAATCATGTCTCAATTTAAATTGTGAGCTCTGCTAACCGCAGTGTAGGTGTATGGAACAAAAGATGAAACATTTATGGAATACACTGTCGAAATATGTAGGTTTCAGGGACGTTATAGTAGTTGCCTACTGGACTCTGAAATTAATGAATGAAGACTAAATTTGAATTGTGAGCCCTGTTGAGCACAGTGTAGGCCGGAGGCAGCGGTCAGGAAGGGCCTACAGCCACGTGGCCTTGACTTGAGCTGCATACAGTTAGTGGTAGGTGTGGCGCTCAGTGTGTGCGCAGCCAGCGATGATGCAATGTCTCTTGCCTACTGGACTGCGTCATCTGCAATCGCGACTCGATCTGAATTGTGAGCCCTGCTGACCACAGTGTAGGCCGGAGGCAGGGGTCAGGAAGAGCCCAGAGCAAAGTGGCGTTGACTTGAGCTGCATAGAGTTAGTGGTAGGTGTGGCGCTCAGCGTGTGTGCAGCCAGCGATCATGCAATGTCTGTTGCTTACTGGACTGCGTCATCTGCAATCGCGTCTCGATCTGAATTGTGAGCCCTGATGACCGCAGTGTAGGCCGGAGGCAGTGGTCAGGAAGAGTCCACAGCCACGTGGCGTTGACTTGAGCCGCATAGAGTTAGTGGTAGGTGTGGCGCTCAGCATGTGCGCAGCCAGCGATGATGCAATGTCTCTTGCCTACTGGACTGCGTCATCTGCAATCGCAACTCAATCTGAATTGTGAGCCCTGCTGACCGCAGTGTAGATCGAAGGCAGTAGTCAGCACAGACATCAAGGAATGCTTTTTGTCACTTCCTCTTGACAAAATTCGAGGACATAGAGTACAATTCTGTCTGCAATTAATAAATCAAGACTGAATTCAAATTGTGAGCTCTGCTGTCCGCAGTGTAGACTGCCATTCAGTGTTCCTTTGGACTTGCAAGATGAAGTTGGTCATTGTACTAAAGCTATAACTGATATAAAACAAGTTCTTGAAGCAAGGATACTAAAAGAATATTATGTAGGTTTTAGGGACGTAATACTTAGTTGCCTACTAGACTCTGCAATTAATGAATCAAGAGTCAATTTTAAATGTGAGCCCTGATGACCGCAGTGTAGGCCGGAGGCAGCGGTCAGCAAGGGCCCACAGCCACGTGGTGTTGAGTTGAGCTGTACAGTTAGTGTCACCTCAAGCAACCGTGTGTGTGGAGCTTGCGATGATGCGTGGTCCGGGTGGGCCGCACCTCATATCCTAGCCCAAGGGGGGAACGCTGTTTTCAACCAATTATCCAATCTTATCAATCTTTCCTTTGAAAAGGGCAAGGTGCCTAAAGAGTGGAAACACGCCATCATTAAACCCCTGCTAAAAAAAAACATTTTTGAAACCATAGACACACCAATACTACTTACTACATATCTAATCACTGGTTCTTAGGTCTACACACTCATCCACTCATTCACCCATACATTCACTCATGCATGCAGTCACTCATCAATACAACACTATCATATGCACTCATACACCTACACAGACACTCACACAGCAGCACTCATCCAGAGTTACTCACACACCTAGTCAGTCATGCAAATAATCAATCACACTTCCATTTACTGACCTATACAGTTATACACACAACACATCACTTATTCAAACAGAAAGAAACGCATAATTAGTCTCTTATACAATCACTGATACAAGTACACACTCATCCATACAGCCACTCTCACAATCACTAACTCTCACGTATAGTCATTTATATACTCCAACTCTCACATACACTGTCTTTTACATATGTAGTTAGTTGGACATGTACCACTAAGACATCCATTCACTCACTAACACACCCATACACACACTCACCCACACATACAGCAGTTTCCACATGCACTCTTGAACCCATACACCCAGTCAATCAACCACTCAAACATGTATGGACAGAGTCACACACCTCACACGCACCCACACACACACTGAGGCACCCATACAAATACTCTGGCAACCAATTAATAACCCATATAGACACTCATGTAGCTACTGACCGACCCATGCAGCAGCTTATACAACAGCAAACAGACTGATATAGACATTCACACAGTTTAGTCACTAACCCATGCATTCAGTAAGACACATGTAATAACTCAGTTAAACAGTCAGTCACACACCTACTAAATCCTCCATCCAGACACTTATACACCCACTCATTCTTCAATACACCTTGGTATATATATAATACATATTTAAACTTTAAAGAAAAACACATTCACTGGATGATGTCATCAGTGATGTCATCAGTAATGTCATTTGAGTTGTGATCAGTGATGTCATCAGTGATGTCACTGACCATGTCATGAATGAATGATGAATGATGTAATATGTGATGTGATCAGCAGTGCATTATGGGCGCGAGTTATAGTTAGCTGAACTAACTATAACAGTGGAATTTCTATGGTTTTGTACGAGTGAAATGTCCAGCTAACTATAACGTCCCTGAAACCTATGGTTTTTTCAGTGAATATATATATATATATATATATATATATATATATATATATATATATATATATATATATATATATATATATATATTATCTACTGGCGGTCGCCAGTAGGTAGTTATAGTTAAAACCTATTATCCATAGGAAATCCGCGACATTCTATTTGAAATAACGTTGGCGCCGGTTGACGAATCTTCGCAAAAGTTTCCAACTTGTTGGGGCGCTCCGGTCCGCTCCTATCCTGAAAGTCTCGGGGTGATACGTCAAGCAGGGGCCGAGAAAAAGGGGGTCCCAAAACGCGTTTTCCCCATTCATTTTTCCATAGGAACCTTTAGTCGCAGCTACAGCCCGAACTGCTGAACGGAATTACACCAAATTTGGCAAAGAGGTAGCCCTTGGTTCAGTGTCGTGCCTTTTGCTTAAATGGTGTAAATCCGTTCAGTAGTTCCTGAGAAAATCAAAAGTAAAGTCACATATATATCTGGGCGGAGCCTAACCACACATGTCATCGTGAGATCTGATTGGCTGTCAGCACTTCATCCTGGAATTGCTGGCAGCCATCTTGGGACCAATATAAATGATAGTACCTCATTGAAATGCATTGTAGTGAATAGAAGATTTTGAGGGTCACCAAAAGGAGAACCATAAAGGGTGATAACAGGCTTTAGTTACATTAGAATTTATTTGTTGATGGTACCATACTAATTTTAGGAATTGTGGTGTATTCTAAGGTGATTTTACCATGTGAAAAACCTTCTGCTGGGATATCATGAATCATGTTTGAGAGAACACTATTTTCTCATGCTTGTCCCATGGAGGTTTGGAAGGTGCTCCAGAAGCTAAAATGAGAGCATATTTTCTGTAAATTCACATTATCTTTCTCACTCATGTGAGAATGAAGTCTGACATTCTCAGTAAAACATGTACATCCAACAAGGGCAGAGACTGTCAGTTGATTCCTTTGTGTTCTACTGCAGCTTCCCAGAGTGTTCTAAAGAACAACTAGAGTGCTAACAGCCTTACTTATGACAAAAGTATGGCACACCTGAAGCCATCTTGATTGGAATAAACTGGTAACACTTAAACAATTTAATTTAAAAAGGAACAAAATGATGGGGTTCATTTTGTCATAGAAATTATGGTTAGTGCTGTAGAAAGAAAAATTAGGACATGTTTCAAGTGTGATCTCAAATATCTTCCTGTTATATTTCAACAGGAGCAGCCTGCCAGTTGATGCCTTTGTGTTCTACTGCAGCTTCCCAGAGTGTTCTAAAGAACAACTAGAGCGCTAACAGCCTTACTTATGACAAAAGTATGGCACACCTGAAGCCATCTTGATTGGAATAAACCGGTAACACTTAAAACATTTAATTTAAAAAGGAACAAAATGATGGGGTTCATTATGTCATAGAAATTATGGTTAGTGCTGTAGAAAGAAAAATTAGGACATATTTCAAGTGTGATCTCAAATATCTTCCTGTTATATTTCAACAGGAGCAGCCTGCCAGTTGATGCCTTTGTGTTCTACTGCAGCTTCCCAGAGTGTTCTAAAGAACAACTAGAGCGCTAACAGCCTTACTTATGACAAAAGTATGGCACACCTGAAGCCATCTTGATTGGAATAAACCAGTAACACTTAAAACATTTCATTTAAAAAGGAACAAAATGAGGGGTTCTTTTTGAAATAGAAATTATGGTTAGTGCTGCAGAAAGAAACATTAGGGCATGTTTTAAGTGAGATCTCAAATCCTCTTCTATTTCATTAGAAAATTCTGACATGCAGACTGAAACAATCACTTTCAATACCAGCAGCAGACTACCAGTTAACTCCCTGGTGAGCAGTAGCTTTACTCCAGTGATCTAATGAGCAACTAGAGTGCTAACATTCTGAATTTATGGCAGATGTGAGACATCTGAATGCCTTCTTGATGGAATCAAAGTAAAAACTGAAAGCATTTCCTACTGAGGAGACTGCAGTAAATGAAGAAATTAGGAAACTTCATAACAAAGAAGTCTTCCAAGATGGCCACCAGTGAAAAAAGAGCCCAAATGTAGCACAAATATTACCCAGATGTAGCCCACATATAGCCCAATGACAAAAGTGTGCAAAACACTTTTTATTTTTAGTTTTTTTGCAGTTTTATGTAGTGCAGACTGGTCATCTATTGGAGCATTGCATCTTAAAACATGACCCCCTACACTACAAAAACACCACTGCACTACCTTAAACCCTAAAACACTACCCCCAGCACGACCCCCTACACTACACAAGCACCACTGCACTATCCTAAACCCTAAAACACTACCCCCAGCACGACCCCCTACACTACCCAAACACCACTTCACTAACCTAAATCCTAAAACACTACCACCAGCACGACCCCCTACACTACCCAAACACCACTGCACAACCCTAAAACATGACCCCCTACACTACACAAACACCACTGCACTACCCTAAACCCTAAAACACTACCCCAGCACGACCTCCTACACTACACAAGCACCACTGCACTACCCTAAACCCTAAAACACTACCCCCAGCATGACCCCCTACACTACACAAACACCACTGCACTACCCTAAACCCTAAAACACTACCCCCAGCACGACCCCCTACACTACCCAAACACCACTGCACTAACTCCTAAAACACTACCCCCAGCACGACCCCTACACTACCCAAACACCACTGCACTACCCTAAAACATGACCCCCTACACTACACAAACACCACTGCACTACCCTAAACCCTAAAACACTACCCCCAGCACGACCCCCTACACTACACAAGCACCACTGCACTACCCTAAACCCTAAAACCCTACCCCCAGCATGACCCCCTACACTGCCCGAACACCCCTGCACTGCCCTAAACCCTGAAACACCAGCCCCTGCATGACCCCCTACACTGCCCGAACACCACTGCACTGCCCTAAACCCTGAAACACCACCCCTAGCACGACCCCCTACACTGCCCGAACACCACTGCACTGCCCTAAACCCTGAAACACCACCCCCTTCATGACCCCCTACACTGCCCGAACACCACTGCACTGCCCTAAACCCTGAAACACCACCCCCAGCATGACCCCCTACACTGCACGAACACCACTGCACTGCCCTAAACCCTGAAACACTACCCCCAGCAAGACCCCCTACACTGCCCGAACACCACTGCACTGCCCTAAACCCTGAAACATCACCCCCAGCAAGACCCCCTACACTGCCCGAACACCACTGACCTAAACCCTGAAACACCACCCCCAGCACGACCCCCTACACTGCCCGAACACCACTGCACTGCCCTAAACCCTGAAACACTACCCCCAGCATGACCCCTACACTGCCCGAACACCACTGCTCTGCCCAAAACCCTGAAACACCAGCCCCAGCACGACCCCTACACTGCCCGAACACCACTGCACTGCCCTAAACCTTGAAACACCAGCCCCTGCACGACCCCCTACACTGCCCGAACACCACTGCACTACCCTAAACCCTGAAACATCACCCCCAGCATGACCCCTACACTGCCCGAGCACCACTGCACTGCCCTAAACCCTGAAACACCAGCCCCAGCATGACCCCCTACACTGCCCGAACACCACTGCACTGCCCTAAACCCTGAAACACCAGCCCCAGCACGACCGCCTACACTGCCCGAACACCACTGCACTGCCCTAAACCCTGAAACACCAGCCCCAGCACGACCCCCTACACTGCCCGAACACCACTGCACTGCCCTAAACCATGAAACACCAGCCTCAGCACGACCCCTACACTGCCTGAACACCACTGCACTGCCCTGAACCCTGAAACACCAGCCCCAGCACAACACCCTACACTGCCCGAACACCACTGCACTGCCCTAAACCCTGAAACACCACCCCGTGCATGACCCCCTACACTGCCTGAACACCACTGCACTGACCTAAACCCTGAAACACCACACCCAGCGCGACCCCCTACACTGCCCGAACACCACTGCACTAAACCCTGAAACACCACCCTCTGCACAACCCCCTAAACTGCTCGAACACTACTGCACTGCCCTAAACCCAGAAACACCATCCCCAGCACGACCCCCTATACTGCACGAACACCACTGCACTGCCCTAAACCCTAAAACACTACCCCCAGCAAGACCCCCTACACTGCCCGAACACCACTGCACTGCCCTAAACCCTGAAACATCACCCCCAGCAAGGCCCCCTACACTGCCTGAACACCACTGCCCTAAACCCTGAAACACCACCCCCAGCAAGACCCCCTACACTGCCCGAACACCACTGCACTGCCCTAAACCCTGAAACACCAGCCCCAGCACGACCCCCTACACTGCCCGAACACCACTGCAGTGCCCTAAACCCTGAAACACCACCCCTGCACGACCCCCTACACTGCCCGAACACCACTGTACTGCCCTAAACCCTGAAACCCTACCCCCAGCATGACCCCCACACTGCCAGAACACCACTGCACTGCCCTAAACCCTGAAACACCACCCCCTGCATGACCCCCTACACTGCCCGAACACTACTGCACTGCCCTAAACCCTGAAACACCACCCCCAGCACGACCCCCTACACTGCACGAACACCACTGCACCGCCCTAAACCCTGACACACTACCCCCAGCAAGACCCCCTACACTGCCCGAACACCACTGCACTGCCCTAAACCCTGAAACATCACCCCCAGCAAGGCCCCTACACTGCCCGAACACCACTGCCCTAAACCCTGAAACACCACCCCCAGCAAGACCCCCTACACTGCCCGAACACCACTGCACTGCCCTAAACCCTGAAACACCACCCCCAGCAAGACCCCCTACACTGCCCGAACACCACTGCACTGCCCTAAACCCTGCAACACCACCCCCAGCACGACCCCCTACACTGCCCGAACACCACTGCTCTGCCCAAAACCCTGAAACACCAGCCCCAGCACGACCCCCTACACTGCCCGAACACCACTGCACTGCCCTAAACCCTGAAACACCAGCCCCAGCACGACCCCCTACACTGCCCGAACACCACTGCACTGCCCTAAACCCTGAAACACCACCCTCAGCATGACCCCCTACACTGCCCGAACACCACTGCACTGCCCTAAACCCTGAAACACCAGCCCCAGCACGACCCCGTACACTGCCCGCACACCACTGCACTGCCCTAAACCCTGAAACACCAGCCCCAGCACAACCCCGTACACTGCCCGAAAACCAATGCACTGCCCTAAACCCTGAAACACCAGCCCCAGCACGACCGCCTACACTGGCCGAACACCACTGCACTGCCCTAAACCCTGAAACACCACCCCTGCACGACCCCCTACACTGCCCAAACACTACTGCACTGCCCTAAACCCTGAAAGACCACCCCTCAGCACGACACCCTACACTGCCCGAACACCACTGCACTGCCCTAAACCCTGAAACACCACCCCAGCACGACCCCCTACACTGCCCGAACACCACTGCACTAAACCCTGAAACACCAACCCCTGCACGACCCCCTACACTGCCGGAACACCACTGCACTACCCTAAACCCTGAAACACAACCGCCAGCACGACCCCCTACACTGCCCTAACACCACTGCACTGCCCTAAACCCTGAAACATCACCCCCAGCACAACCCCCTACACTGCCTGAGCACCATTGCTCTGCCCTAAACCCTGAAACACTAGCCCCAGCACGACCCCCTACACTGCCCGAACACCACTGCACTGCCCTAAACCCTGAAACACCACCCCCAGCATGACCCCCTACACTGCCCGAACACCACTGCACTGCCCTAAACCCTGAAACCCCAGCCCCAGCAAGACCACCTACACTGCCCGAACACCACTGCATTGCCCTAGACTCTGAAACACCAGCCCCAGCAAGACCCCTACACTGCCAGAACACCACTGCACTGCCCTAAACCCTGAAACACCAGCCGCAGCACGACCCCCTACACTGCCCGAACACCACTGCACTGCCCTAAACCCTGAAACACCAGCCCCAGCACGACCCCCTACACTGCCCGAACACCACTGCACTGCCCTAAACCCTGAAACACCAGCCCCAGCACGACCCCCTACACTGCCCGAACACCACTGCACTGCCCTAAACCCTGAAACACCAGCCCCAGCACGACCCCCTACAATGCCCGAACACCACTGTACTGCCCTAAACCCTGAAACACACCCCCTGCACCGCCCCCTACACTGCCCGAACACCACTGCACTGCCCTAAACCCTGAAACACCACCCCTGCACGACCCCCTACACTGCCCGAACACCACTGCACTGCCCTAAACCCTGAAACACCACCCGCTGCACCACCCCCTACACTGCCTGAACACCACTGCACTGCACCAAACCCTGAAACACCACCCCCTGCACCGCCCCCTACACTGCCCGAACACCACTGCACTGCCCTAAACCCTGAAACACCACCCCCAGCATGACCCCCTTTACTGCTCGAACACCAGTGCACTGCCCCAAACCCTGAAACACCACCCCCAGCATGACCCCCTACACTGCCCGAACACCACTGCCCTAAACCCTGAAACACCACCCCTGCACAACCCCCTACACTGCCCGAACACCACTGCACTGCCCTAAACCCTGAAACACCACCCCTGCATGACCCCCTACACTGCCCGAACACCACTGCACTGCCCTAAACCCTGAAACACCACCCCCAGCAAGACCCCCTACACTGCCCGAACACCACTGCACTGCCCTAAACCCTAGAACACTACCCCCACATGACCCCTACACTACCCGAACACCACTGCACTACCCTAAACCCTAAAATACTCCCCCAGCACGACCCCTACACTACCCGAACACGACTGCACTGCCCTAAACCCTAAAACACTCCCCCAGCACGACCCCCTACACTACCCGAACACCACTGCACTGCCCTAAACCCTAAAACACTCCCCAGCACGACCCCCTACACTACCTAAACACCACTGCACTGCCCTAAACCCTAAAACACTACCCCGCATGACCCCTACACTACCCAAATACCAATGCACTACCCTAATCCCTAAAACACTACCCCCCGCACAACCCCTACACTACCCAAAGACCACTGCACTACCCTAAACTCTAAAACAATACCCCCTGCACGACTCCCTACACTACCCAAAGACCACTGCACTACCCTAAACCCTAAAACACGACCTCCTACACTACACAAACACCACTGCACTACCCTAAACCCTAAAAAACTACCCCAGCACGAACCCCTACACTACCCAAACACCACTGCACTACTCTAAACCATAAAACACTACCCCCAGCAGTACCCCTAAGCTACCCAAACTCCACTGCACTACCCTAAACCCTAAAACACTACCCCCAGCAGTACCCCCTACACTACCCAAACACCATTGCACTACCCTAAACCCTAAAACACTACCCCCAGCAGTATCCCCTACACTACCCAAACACCACTGCACTACCCTAAACCCTAAAACCCTAAAACACTAACCCCAGCACGACCCCCTACACTACCCAAACACCACTGTACTACCCTAAACCCTAAAACACTCCCCCAGCACGACTTCCTACACTACCCAAACACCACTGCACTACCCTAAACCCTAAATCTACCCCCAGCATGACCCCCTACACTACACAAACACCACTGCACTACCCTAAACCCTAAAACACTACCCCCACCACGACCCTCTTCACTACCTAAACACAACTGCACAATTTGTTACAGGCGTTGCAACGCAGGCCTGTGGTGCTTACTGGAAGTACCTGGTGGGCTGGTTGGGCCCCAGGGACTCTCAGGATTCAAGGTGACCTAATCCCCCAACTTAAAACGCGCCACGGGGCGCGTTTGCACAGTGGTGAAGGGAGGGGCGGGGCCTCAGGTGACATGTGCGCAAACACGCCCTGTGGTGCGTTTTAAGTTGGGGAGTTAATCCCTTTGAATCCTGAGGCCAACTAGCCCACCAGGTACCTTCAGTAAGCACAACAGAGGTGCGTTGCAGAGAGGTGAAAAAGGTGCGTGGCCTCGGAACGCCTCTCTGCAACTCAGCTCTGTGGTCCTAACTGTAGGTACCTGGGGGCTAGTTGGACCCCAGGGACCCTCAGGATTCAAGGGGACTTAATCCCGCAACTTAAAACGCGCCACGGGGCGTGTTTGCACACATGTCACCTCAGGCCCCCCTCCCTTCACCACTGTGCAAACGTGCACTGGCTCTGGTTAGTCAGAGTCAGTTACCACCAGTACCCGTCTGAAAAAGTTGTGGGCACAGGATGATTTTGCAACAAGACCTCTTTCTGCTCCTCTGTTGGTTCTTTCTGCACATCTTTTGCTTCTTTCTGTGCGTTTTTTCTTCTTTCTTCACATGTCCTACCTATGTTGGCATAGTTAGAAACTAGCATTTAAAAAACCTTTGAAATTCACTTAAAAATCATAGTTTTCAGGCACGTTATAGTTAGAAATTAGCATTAAAAAACCTTTGAAATTCACTGAAAAAACCATAGGTTTCAGGCACGTTTTAGTTAGAAATTAGCATTTAAAAAACCTTTGAAATTCACTGAAAAAACCATAGGTTTCAGACACGTTATAGTTAGAAATTAGCATTTAAAAACCTTTGAAATTCACTGAAAAAACCATAGGTTTTAGGGACAGTTATAGTTAGTTGGACATTGCACTCGTACAAAACCCGTGAAATTCCCCTGTTATAGTTAGTTCAGCTAACTATAACTCGCGCCCGCAATGCACTGCTGATGACGTCACATATTACATCACTCATGACATGGTCAGTGACATCACTGATGACATCACTGATGACATCTCAAATGACATCACTGATGACATCATCCATGTGATAATTTCATGCATCTTCTCACACCCTAATATAACTTTTGATACACCCACTCTAAATTACAGACTGCCATTCTCAAAACCATAGACACTCCAACACCAAAAACTATATACCCACTCACTGATTCTTAGGTCTACACACACATCCACTCACTCACCTGTACAGTCACTCATACTTACAGTCACTCAGTACATGACTATCATATGCACTCATACACCTATATAAACACTCACACACCGCCACTCATCCATAGAGGTACTCACACACCTAGTCAGTCATGCAAAAAATTAATCACACACCCATTTACTCACCTATACAGTTATACACACACCAGCTCACTTACTCATACAAATACTAGCACATTCTTACGCTCTTATACAATAACTGATACAAGCACACACGCATCCATACAGCCACTCTCACAATAACACACTCTCACTTATAGCCATGTAAATACTCTAACACACATATATACTGCCTTTTACATATGTAGTTACTCGCACATGTACCACTGAGATATACATTCACTCACTAACACACCCATACACACACTCACCCACCCAAGCAGTCCATCACAGATGCACTCTTGAAATCATGCACCCAGTGAATCACCCACTCACACATCTATGTATAGAGTCACACAAACCCCACCCACACAAACACTCAGGCAGCCATACAGATACTCAGAGAACCAATCAATAACCCATATAGACACTCATGTAGCTATTCGCAAATCCATGCATCCACTTACACACCAACAAACAGACGGATACAGACATTCACACAGTTTAGTCACTAACCCATGCATTCAGTAAGATACGTTTAATCACTCACTTGTAGAGTCAGTCACTCACGTACTAAATCATCCATTCAGACACTTATACACCCACTCATTCTTCAATACGCCTTTCCCTATATATATTAAACATATTTAAACTTTACAGAAACACACAGTCACTGGATGATGTCATCAGTGATGTCATCAGTGATGTCATTTGAGATGTCATCAGTGATGTCATCAGTGATGTCACTGACCATGTCATGAGTGATGTAATATGTGACGTCATCAGCAGTGCATTGCGGGGCGCGAGTTATAGTTAGCTGAACTAACTATAACAGGGGAATTTCACGGGTTTTGTACGAGTGCAATGTCCAACTAACTATAACTGTCCCTAAAACCTATGGTTTTTTCAGTGAATATATATATATATATATATATATATATATATATATATTATCTACTAGCGGTCGCCAGTAGATAGTTATAGTTAAAACCTATTATCCATAGGAAATCCGCGACATTCTATTTGAAATAACGTTGGCGCCGGTTGACGAATCTTCGCGAAAGTTTCCAACTTGTTGGGGCGCTCCGGTCCGCTCCTATCCTGAAAGTCTCGGGGTGATACGTCAAGCGGGGGCCGAGAAAAAGGGGGTCCAAAAACGCATTTTCCCCATTCATTTTTCCATAGGAACCTTTAGTCGCAGCTACAGCCCGAACTGCTGAACGGAATTACACCAAATTTGGCAAAGAGGTAGCCCTTGGTTCAGTGTCGTGCCTTTTGCTTAAATGGTGTAAATCCGTTCAGTAGTTCCTGAGAAAATCAAAAGTAAAGTCACATATATATCTGGGCGGAGCCTAACCACACATGTCATCGTGAGATCTGATTGGCTGTCAGCACTTCATCCTGGAATTGCTGGCAGCCATCTTGGGACCAATATAAATGATAGTACCTCATTGAAATGCATTGTAGTGAATAGAAGATTTTGAGGGTCACCAAAAGGAGAACTATAAAGGGTGATTACATTAGAATTTATTTGTTGATGGTACCATACTAATTTTAGGAATTGTGGTGTATTCTAAGGTGATTTTACCATGTGAAAAACCTTCTGCTGGGATATCATGAATCATGTTTGAGAGAACACTATTTTCTCATGCTTGTCCCATGGAGGTTTGGAAGGTGCTCCAGAAGCTAAAATGAGAGCATATTTTCTGTAAATTCACATTATCTTTCTCACTCATGTGAGAATGAAGTCTGACATTCTCAGTAAAACATGTACATCCAACAAGGGCAGAGACTGTCAGTTGATTCCTTTGTGTTCTACTGCAGCTTCCCAGAGTGTTCTAAAGAACAACTAGAGTGCTAACAGCCTTACTTATGACAAAAGTATGGCACACCTGAAGCCATCTTGATTGGACTAAACTGGTAACACTTAAACAATTTAATTTAAAAAGGAACAAAATGATGGGGTTCATTTTGTCATAGAAATTATGGTTAGTGCTGTAGAAAGAAAAATTAGGACATGTTTCAAGTGTGATCTCAAATATCTTCCTGTTATATTTCAACAGGAGCAGCCTGCCAGTTGATGCCTTTGTGTTCTACTGCAGCTTCCCAGAGTGTTCTAAAGAACAACTAGAGTGCTAACAGCCTTACTTATGACAAAAGTATGGCACACCCGAAGCCATCTTGATTGGAATAAACCGGTAACACTTAAAACATTTAATTTAAAAAGGAACAAAATGAGGGGTTCTTTTTGAAATAGAAATTATGGTTAGTGCTGCAGAAAGAAAAATTAGGGCATGTTTTAAGTGAGATCTCAAATCCTCTTCTATTTCATTAGAAAATTCTGACATGCAGACTGAAACAATCACTTTCAATACCAGCAGCAGACTACCAGTTAACTCCCTGGTGAGCAGTAGCTTTACTCCAGTGATCTAATGAGCAACTAGACTGCTAACATTCTGAATTTATGGCAGATGTGAGACACATCTGAATGCCTTCTTGATGGAATCAAAGTAAAAAAACTGAAAGCATTTCCTACTGAGGAGACTGCAGTAAATGAAGAAATTAGGAAACTTCATAACAAAGAAGTCTTCCAAGATGGCCACCGGTGAAAAAAGAGCCCAAATGTAGCACAAATATTACCCAGATGTAGCCCACATATAGCCCAATGACAAAAGTGTGCAAAACACTTTTTATTTTTAGGTTTTTGCAGTTTTATGTAGTGCAGACTGGTCAGGTATTGGAGCATTGCATCTTAAAACATGACCCCCTACACTACAAAAACACCACTGCACTACCTTAAACCCTAAAACACTACCCCCAGCATGACCCCCTACACTACACAAGCACCACTGCACTATCCTAAACCCTAAAACACTACCCCCAGCACGACCCCCTACACTACCCAAACACCACTGCACTATCCTAAACCCTAAAACACTACCCCCAGCACGACCCCTACACTACCCAAACACCACTGCACTAACCTAAATCCTAAAACACTACCCCCAGCACGACCCCTACACTACCCAAACACCACTGCACTACCCTAAAACATGACCCCCTATACTACACAAACACCACTGCACTACCCTAAACCCTAAAACACTACCCCCAGCATGACCCCTACACTACACAAGCACCACTGCACTACCCTAAACCCTAAAACACTACCCCCAGCACGACCCCCTACACTACACAAACACCACTGCACTAACCTAAATCCTAAAACACTATCCTCAGCACGACCCCCTACACTACCCAAACACCACTGCACTACCCTAAAACATGACACCCTACACTACACAAACACCACTGCACTACCCTAAACCCTAAAACACTACCCCCAGCTCGACCCCCTACACTACACAAGCACCACTGCACTACCCTAAATCCTAAAACACTACCCCCAGCATGACCCCTACACTGCCCGAACACCACTGCACTGCCCTAAACCCTGAAACACCAGCCCCTGCATGACCCCCTACACTGCCCGAACACCACTGCACTGCCCTAAACCCTGAAACACCACCCCTAGCAAGACCCCCTACACTGCCCGAACACCACTGCACTGCCCTAAACCCTGAAACACCACCCCTTCACGACCCCCTACACTGCCCGAACACAACTGCACTGCCCTAAACCCTGAAACACTACCCCCAGCATGATCCCCTACACTGCCCGAACACCACTGCACTGCCCTAAACCCTGAAACACTACACCCAGCAAGACCCCCTACACTGCCCGAACACCACTGCACTGCCCTAAACCCTGAAACACTACACCCATCAAGACCCCCTACACTGCCTGAACACCACTGCACTGCCCTAAACCCTGAAACATCACCCCCAGCAAGACCCCCTACACTGCCCGAACACCACTGACCTAAACCCTGAAACACCACCCCCAGCACGACCCCCTACACTGCCCGAACACCACTGCACTGCCCTAAACCCTGAAACACTACCCCCAGCATGACCCCCTACACTGCCCGAACACCACTGCTCTGCCCAAAACCCTGAAACACCAGCCCCAGCACGACCCCCTACACTGCCCGAACACCACTGCACTGCCCTAAACCTTGAAACACCAGCCCCTGCACGACCCCCTACACTGCCCGAACACCACTGCACTTCCCTAAACCCTGAAACATCACCCCCAGCACGACCCCCTACACTGCCCAAGCACCACTGCACTGCCCTAAACCCTGAAACACCAGCCCCAGCACGACCCCCTACACTGCCCGAACACCACTGCACTGCCCTAAACCCTGAAACACCAGCCCCAGCACGACCGCCTACACTGCCCGAACACCACTGCACTGCCCTAAACCCTGAAACACCAGCCCCAGCACGACCCCCTACACTGCCCGAACACCACTGCACTGCCCTAAACCGTGAAACACCAGCCTCAGCACGACCCCCTACACTGCCTGAACACCATTGCACTGCCCTGAACCCTGAAACACCAGCCCCAGCACAACACCCTACACTGCCCGAACACCACTGCACTGCCCTAAACCCTGAAACACCACCCCGTGCATGACCCCCTACACTGCCCGAACACCACTGCACTGCCCTAAACCCTGAAACACCACCGCCAGCGCGACCCCCTACACTGCCCGAACACCACTGCACTGCCCTAAACCCTGAAACACCACCCCTGCACAACCCCCTACACTGCTCGAACACTACTGCACTGCCCTAAACCCAGAAACACCATCCCCAGCACGACCCCCTATACTGCACGAACACCACTGCACTGCCCTAAACCCTGAAACACTACCCCCAGCAAGACCCCCTACACTGCCCGAACACCACTGCACTGCCCTAAACCCTGAAACATCACCCCCAGCAAGACCCCCTACACTGCCCGAACACCACTGCCCTAAACCCTGAAACACCACCCCCAGCAAGACCCCCTACACTGCCCGAACACCACTGCACTGCCCTAAACCCTGAAACACCAGCCCCAGCACGACCCCCTACACTGCCAGAACACCACTGCACTGCCCTAAACCCTGAAACACCACCCCTGCACGACCCCCTACACTGCCCGAACACTACTGCACTGCCCTAAACCCTGAAACACCACCCCCAGCACGACCCCCTACACTGCACGAACACCACTTCACCGCCCTAAACCCTGAAACACTACCCCCAGCAAGACCCCCTACACTGCCCGAACACCACTGCACTGCCCTAAACCTTGAAACATCACCCCCAGCAAGACCCCCGACACTGCCCTAACACCACTGGCCTAAACCCTGAAACACCACCCCCAGCAAGACCCCCTACACTGCCCGAACACCACTGCACTGCCCGAAACCCTGAAACACCACCCCCAGCAAGACCCCCTACACTGCCCGAACACCACTGCACTGCCCTAAACCCTGAAACACCACCCCCAGCACGACCCCCTACACTGCCCGAACACCACTGCTCTGCCCAAAACCCTGAAACACCAGCCCCAGCACGACCCCCTACACTGCCCGAACACCACTGCACTGCCCTAAACCCTGAAACACCAGCCCCAGCACGACCCCCTACACTGCCCGAACACCACTGCACTGCCCTAAACCCTGAAACACCACCCCAGCACGACCCCTACACTGCCTGAACACCACTGACCTGCCCTAAACCCTGAAACACCAGCCCCAGCACGACCCCGTACACTGCCCGCACACCACTGCACTGCCCTAAACCCTGAAACACCAGCCCCAGCACAACCCCGTACACTGCCCGAACACCACTGCACTGCCCTAAACCCTGAAACATCAGCCCCAGCACGACCGCCTACACTGCCCGAAAACTACTGCACTGCCCTAAACCCTGAAACACCACCCCCAGCAAGACTACCTACACTGGCCGAACACCACTGCACTGCCCTAAACCCTGAAACACCACCCCCTGCACGACCCCCTACACTGCCCATACACTACTGCACTGCCCTAAACCCTGAAACACCACCCTCAGCACGACACCCTACACTGCCCGAACACCACTGCACTGCCCTAAACCCTGAAACACCACCCCAGCACGACCCCCTACACTGCCCGAAAACCACTGCACTGCCCTAAACCCTGAAACACCACCCCTGCACAACCCCCTACACTGCCGGAACACCACTGCACTGCCCTAAACCCTGAAACACCACCCCCAGCACGACCCCCTACACTGCCCTAACACCACTGCACTGCCCTAAACCCTGAAACATCACCCCCAGCACAACCCCCTACACTGCCTGAGCACCATTGCTCTGCCCTAAACCCTGAAACACTAGCCCCAGCATGACCCCCTACACTGCCCGAACACCACCGCACTGCCCTAAACCCTGAAACACCACCCCCAGCACGACCCCCTACACTGCCCGAACACCACTGCACTGCCCTAAACCCTGAAACACCAGCCCCAGCAAGACCCCCTACACTGCCCGAATACCACTGCATTGCCCTAGACTCTGAAACACCAGCCCCAGCAAGACCCCCTACACTGCCCGAACACCACTGCACTGCCCTAAACCCTGAAACACCAGCCCCAGCATGACCCCCTACACTGCCCGAACACCACTGCACTGCCCTAAACCCTGAAACACCAGCCCCAGCACGACCCCCTACTCTGCCCGAACACCACTGCACTGCCCTAAACCCTGAAACACCAGCCCCAGCACCACCCCCTACAATGCCCGAACACCACTGTACTGCCCTAAACCCTGAAACACCACCCCTAGCACCGCCCCCTACACTGCCCGAACACCACTGCACTGCCCTAAACCCTGAAACACTACCCCCTGCACAACCCCCTACACTGCCCGAACACCACTGCACTGCCCTAAATCCTGAAACACCACCCCTGTACCACCCCCTACACTGCCCGAACACCACTGCACTGCCCTAAACCATGAAACACCACCCCTGCACCGCCCCCTACACAGCCCGAACACCACTGCACTGCCCTAAACCCTGAAACACCACCCCCAGCATGACCCCTTTACTGCTCGAACACCACTGCACTGCCCCAAACCCTGAAACACCACCCCAGCATGACCCCCTACACTGCCCGAACACCACTGCCCTAAACCCTGAAACACCACCCCTGCACGACCCCCTACACTGCCCGAACACCACTGCACTGCCCTAAACCCTGAAACACCACCCCCTGCACGACCCCCTACACTGCCCGAACACCACTGCACTGCCCTAAACCCTGAAACACCACCCCCAGCACGACCCCCTACACTGCCCGAACACCACTGCACTGCCCTAAACCCTAAAACACCACCCCCAGCACGACCCCCTACACTGCCCGAACACCACTGCACTGCCCTAAACCCTTGAACACTACCCCCAGCATGACCCCCTACAGTACCCAAACACGACTGCACTGCCCTAAACCCTAAAACACTCCCCCAGCACGACCCCCTACACTACCCAAACACCACTGCACTGCCCTAAACCCTAAAACACTCCCCCAGCACGACCCTCTACACTACCTAAACACCACTGCACTGCCCTAAACCCTAAAACACTACCGCCCGCATGACCCCCTACACTACCCAAATACCAATGCACTACCCTAATCCCTAAAACACTACACCCCGCACAACCCCTACACTACCCAAAGACCACTGCACTACCCTAAACTCTAAAACAATACCCCCGCACGACTCCCTACACTATCCAAAGACCACTGCACTACTCTAAACCCTAAAACACGACCTCCTACACTACACAAACACCACTGCACTACCCTAAACCCTAAAAACTACCCCCAGCACGAACCCCTACACTACCCAAACACCACTGCACTACCCTAAACCATAAAACACTACCCCCAGCAGTACCCCTACGCTACCCAAACACCACTGCACTACCCTAAACCCTAAAACACTACCCCCAGCAGTACCCCCTACACTACCCAAACACCATTGCACTACCCTAAACCCTAAAACACTACCCCCAGCAGTATCCCCTACACTACCCAAACACCACTGCACTACCCTAAACCCTAAAACACTAAAACACTAACCCCAGCACGACCCCCTACACTACCCAAGCACCACTGTACTACCCTAAACCCTAAAACACTCCCCCCAGCACGACTCCCTACACTACCCAAACACCACTGCACTACCCTAAACCCTAAATCTACCCCCAGCATGACCCCCTACACTACACAAACACCACTGCACTACCCTAAACCCTAAAACACTACCCCCAGCACGACCCTCTTCACTACCTAAACACAACTGCACAATTTGTTACAGGCGTTGCAACGCAGGCCTGTGGTGCTTACTGGAAGTACCTGGTGGGCTAGTTGGGCCCCAGGGACTCTCAGGATTCAAGGTGACCTAATCCCCCAACTTAAAACGCGCCACGGGCGCGTTTGCACAGTGGTGAAGGGAGGGGGCGGGCCTCAGGTGACATGTGCGCAAACACGCCCTGTGGTGCGTTTTAAGTTGGGGAGTTAATTCCCTTTGAATCCTGGGGGCCAACTAGCCCACCAGGTACCTTCAGTAAGCACAACAGAGTTGCGTTGCAGAGAGGTGAAAAAAGGTGCGTGGCCTCGGAACGCCTCTCTGCAACTCAGCTCTGTGGTCCTAACTGTAGGTACCTGGGGGGCTAGTTGGGCCCCAGGGACCCTCAGGATTCAAGGGGACTTAATCCCGCAACTTAAAACACGCCACGGTGCGCGTTTGCACACATGTCACCTCAGGCCCCCCCTCCCTTCACCACTGTGCAAACGCGCACTGGCTCTGGTTAGTCAGAGTCAGTTACCACCAGTACCCGTCTGAAAAAGTTGTGGGCACAGGATGATTTTGCAACAAGGCCTCTTTCTGCTCCTCTGTTGGTTCTTTCTGCACATCTTTTGCTTCTTTCTGTGCGTTTTTTCTTCTTTCTTCACATGTCCTACCTCTGTTGGCATAGTTAGAAACTAGCATTTAAAAAACCTTTGAAATTCACTTAAAAATCATAGGTTTCAGGCACGTTATAGTTAGAAATTAGCATTTAAAAAACCTTTGAAATTCACTGAAAAAACCATAGGTTTCAGGCACGTTATAGTTAGAAATTAGCATTTAAAAAACCTTTGAAATTCACTGAAAAAAACATAGGTTTCAGGCACGTTATAGTTAGAAATTAGCATTTAAAAACCTTTGAAATTCACTGAAAAAACCATAGGTTTCAGACACGTTATAGTTAGAAATTAGCATTTAAAAAACCTTTGAAATTCACTGAAAAAACCATAGGTTTTAGGGAAAGTTATAGTTAGTTGGACATTGCACTCGTACAAAACCCGTGAAATTCCCCGTTATAGTTAGTTCAGCTAACTATAACTCGCGCCCCGCAATGCACTGCTGATGACGTCACATATTACATCACTCATGACATGGTCAGTGACATCACTGATGACATCACTGCTGACATCTCAAATGACATCACTGATGACATCATCCATGTGAGAATTTAATGCATCTTCTCACACCCTAATATAACTTTTGATACACCCACTCTAAATTACAGACTGCCATTCTCAAAACCATACACACTCCAATACCAATAAGTACATACCCACTCACTGATTCTTAGGTCTACACACACACATCTACTCACTCACCCGTACAGTCACTCATACTTACAGTCACTCAGTACAGGACTATCATATGCACTCATACACCTATAAAAACACTCACACAACGCAACTCATCCATAGAGGTACTCACACACCTAGTCAGTCATGCAAATAATTAATCACACTCCAATTTACTCACCTATACAGTTATACACACCAGCTCACTTACTCATAAAAATACTAGCACATTCTTACGCTCCTATGCAATCACTGATGCAAGCACACACTCATCCATATAGCCACTCTCACAATCACACACTCTCACTTATAGCCATTTATATACTCCAACACACATATATACTGCCTTTCACATATGTAGTTACTCACACATGTACCACTGAGATATACATTCAATCACTAACACACCCATACACACACTCACCCACCCATACAGTCCATCACAAACGCACTCTTGAAACCATGCACCCAGTGAATCACCCACTCACACATATATGCACAGAGTCACACACACCCCACCCACACAAACACTGAGGCACCCATAAAGATACTCAGAGAACCAATCCATAACCCATATAGACACTCATTTAGCTAGTCAGAAACCCATGCAGCTGCTTACACAACAACAGACACACTGATACAGACATTCACACAGTTTAGTCACTCACCCATGCATCCAGTAAGATACATTTAATCACTCACTTATAGACTCAGTCACGCACTTCCTAAATCATCCATTCAGACGCTTATACACCCACTCATTCTTCAATACGCCTTTCCCTATATATATTAAACATATTTAAACTTTACAGAAACACACAGTCACTGGATGATGTCATCAGTGATGTCATCAGTGATGTCATTTGAGATGTCATCAGTGATGTCATCAGTGATGTCATCAGTGATGTCACTGACCATGTCATGAGTGATGTAATATGTGACGTCATCAGCAGTGCATTGCGGGGCGCGAGTTATAGTTAGCTGAACTAACTATAACGGGGGAATTTCACGGGTTTTGTACGAGTGCAATGTCCAACTAACTATAACTTTCCCTAAAACCTATGGTTTTTTCAGTGAATATATATATATATATATATATATATATATATATTTGAAATGCAGTCCCAGATGCAGCTCCTTACACCGAAAGGGACATGGACTCCAAAGTTGTGTTTATTTACAAAAGAATTTCGATATGATGCATTTCGGCCACCACATGAGGCCTTGATCACATATAGTAAAGTGCTGCCATTCACAAATACCTATTTAATTACTTGAAAACACCACGTGATAGACTTTATGTATGGCCAGACTCTTCCACATCAATAATGTTGGATCTATAAAATTCAATTCTTATAAATATTATAAATACAGGAATAAATATTAAAATGATCTCAAACTGATCTAAATGATATACATAGCTTCAATGCCATGTTTATATGCAACAATTCATTCTATATGCTGTACAGGTATAGTACACAATACTCTCTTGCACCACCATAACAGATTAAATGCAGTAACCTGTACGCTCATATAACTAGAATACATGAAATAAGATCTCTTGTTGGACATTAACTGTACCCAACAATATTAAATAGTGGAATAAAACGAGTATTGGTAATTAAAAATGCCGGTACCCGTCTAATTACACATAGTAAAAAACTGTGAACAAAGTGCTAATTCAATTAAAGTGGCTCAATATCATAAAGTGCATCGTGCAGAGTGATATAACCACTATATATTTTCAAAATAGAGGGAAAAAAACAGCCTTGTTGCTAAAATCACAGCAGCCTGTTAGCACCTTCTCACATCTGGCTAGTATATTCTAATTGCTGGACAGAGATGAAACTAGACATAAGATGAACTTGGGGATGTTAATAAAAGTTCTCAACTCAAAAACAGAAAACAGAAAACAGCAAACAGCAAACAACAGGTCAGTGCGGGTCAGCTACGAGAACAAATATATATTTAGGACCTAGTATTTGACTTGACTATAACTCTGGTGACGTTTGACCAATCTTCATGAAATTTTCCCAAAAAAGTGTCAAAGTAGGTTTTCTGTGTCATGAAAAGTTTGGAGGTGATCTGTGCAGTGGGGACTGAGAAATAGGGCTGTAAAAAAGGGTGCATTTGTAATGTGATGTAATGTGAATTCCGATAGTAACGTGTTTTCGAACCTACAGCCCGAACCGCTAAATGGAATTACACCAAAGGTGGTAGATGAGTAGATGTTGTTACACAGATTGTGCTTTTTGCTATTTGGTGAAAGTACGTCAAGTAGTTTTTTCAGAAATTTAAGCCAAAAGTGATAGATATATCTCTGGCCACAGACATTTCTCGGCGGTATCGCAATGAATCATGAATGCGCACGCGAACGAGAATGCGCTGTTTGGCTGGATGCAACCTGAATAGAAAGTTCAGGCTGCCATTTTATTGTCCAGCAACAGTTCCCGGGGCTGTAAATTTGTGAGAAAGCTAACATAAGGAGGCAGTGTGGAGATACTCTGACCCCATGTTTGAGAAATGGGTGTTTTGGCGACACAAGTTATGTGTCCAAAGTTGACTTTTTTTCATCATACGCGATATTCACAACACCGTGACCAGCAGCCCAGTCTCTCCGAGTACCATTGTGGGTCTTTGCAACTACCGACGTCATCACAAATATTGGGGAAAATATAAAAATATATATATTTGTACACAACCGCCAGTCACTGTCACAGACTCATGTATGCACTCACAGACTCACTCAGACACTTATATACTCATTCACATGTCCCCTCACACACTTATACATCTAGTCACATACCCACTCAGATACTGACGCACTCACTCATATACCCATTCAGGTACTTATGCAGCCACTTACAGGCTTACTCGGAGAATGATGCACCAATGCACAGACCCATTCAGAATCTCATGCACCCACTTACAGACCCACTCATGTATGTTCTCACAGACCCACTGAGACACTCATACCCCCACTCACAGATCCACTGAGACACTCGTACACCCACTCACATACCCATACAGTCACTCCCACACTCTGTCTCAGACTGTCTCAGAGACTTATTGACTCAGTCAGTCATTCATACACTCAGAAACTCACATACCTACTCAGAAACTCTCTCAGATATACACTCACCCACTCACTCAACCAGTCAATGCTCAAGCATCCATTCACAGACCTACCGAGATACTTGCCCTCCCACTCACAAACCCACTCAGACACTCATCCATGCACCCATTCAATCACCCACTCAGAGACTTATCTCTCACTCACAGTCCCATTGAGACACTCATACACCTACTCACAGATCCACTCAGACACTCATACACTCACGGACACACTCAGACACTCTCACGCCCATGCAGTCACTCACACAGCCACTCATAGTTATACACTCAGAGACTCATGTACCATGCACAGTCGCACTCAGAGACCCTAACACTCACTGTCAGTACCACTCAGACACTCAGGCTGACTGTCATGGACCCACTGAGGGACTCATGCACTCACTTACAGATCCACTCAGACACTCATGAACCCACTCACTCACGCATTCAGACACCCACTTAGACACTCATGTATCCAATCACAGATCCAGTCAGATAGTCATACACTTACTTACAAATATACAAAGGCACTTATGCACCTACTCACAGATTGAGTGAGAAACTCAAGCAACCAATCACAGACCCATTGTGGCACTGGTGCACCCACTCATAGATGTACAGAGGCAGTCACACATTTTGCTACAGAAGTATTGATTGACTGATGATCCTGTCAAAAACATTGAAAAAGTTATGCACTGTGTTATAGTGATATTAAGGAAGTTGTACATGCAATTATACTGTTGTTTAGATAGTTAAGTGTTTAGTGTGTTGGTTATAATCCATTTTGCAGTTGTACGTTTTGAATGTGGTGGTGGCTATTGAATACCTGCATTTATTTTGTATTTTCGCGACGTATTCGCAGTGATCGGGGGATCAACGTTATGGCAACACCGAACGTCACCGCAAAAATGGAAAATCAGTTCAAATGTAAGCCTGGGTGTAAAACTGTGCTCCGCTCACAGAGTTTGCGGATTTTTGGCAACTCCGCGTTCCGCATAGAACGCGGAGTTACCGAAAACTCCACGCTCCGCACCGGAGCAGAGTTTTTTATATGTTTGCGCGCTCAAAATGTGTTTTTGTGCATGAGGGATCAACTTACCAGGATGCCTGCGATCGCCGACGAGATTTCCCATCCGTTCGCGAGCGCCACGAGATTTAGTAGCCATCCGCACTGTCCCGTGAGAGTGCACCATCAGACTTCCGGCGGATGTTTGTGAAGATCACGATCCCAAACACGCAGATTTTGCAATCTGGAGAAGAATCTCTCTCGAGCAGCATCAAAACCTTCTCAAAATGATGATTTGGATTTTAAAAAACTCCTCAGATTGACATTTGGCTGTACTTTTGTGTGCAAGGGATACTTTTTCTAATTTTTTTTTGAAGAGGAAGGAAGTTCCCCAGGGTATCCAACGTCCTGTTCCTGTCCAGCAGGCTCCTCCCAGTGCTTTGTCCATCTCTTGTTCACTTTTCATTTGGATTTGGAGCTGGAAGGATCCCTTTTTTTGTCTGCTGCATCGTATATCATTGGATTTGAGGACTTTTGGATTAGAGTTTTCACAAGTAAGTTCGAAAATTGGTGTTGTTTGTTTGATTGGGGCATTGCACCTACATTTTTTTTGTACTTTTCATTTTTTTTTTTAATATGTATTGTGGTGGGTGGCCTGTAGTTTCAGTAGGGACCTAGTTGTTTCTTTGTATGTAATAGTTCTTCTAGTTTTCTTTTATAAAGGAAACATGTTGCAAAGTTCACTACATTTTCTCCAACTTTTGAAATCAATTTGCAATATTTATTTAATTGACTAGCCCAGTAGTCTGCCAATAGGCCTTTCAGCCAGTAGGCCCAGAGCTACTCATGGGTGCATGAAACAACTGTTTCTGTGGTGTCTGTTGAATTTACACATCATTTAGGGCATGGATGGCATTGGATTGAAATGCAAAATGTTTTTTTGGGGGGGGTTCCACTTTTTTTCATGTGTGTTAAATAAATGCCTTTGTTTGATGTGTGTGGTTGTTGTGTAACTTGCATTGCAATTTGCAAACCTTTTTAGCCCTGTGGATTTTCGTTTTTGGTATTGTTGTCAAGCTGTGTTGTTTAGCATGCCTCCTTTGTCTGGCCAGTGTGTGAGTGTGTTTGTTTGTAATAGTGGGCCAGCATTTGCCTTGGCTGAGCCTCTTTGTGTGGCCAGAGGCCATTTTGTAAAGTCTGTGTCCATAATAGGCCTGCTTGAGTTGATTTTTCTCCAGGCCTCCTGCTTGTTGTTGTTGTTGTGAGTGACCATGTGGCTGGTGGCCATTTTGTGGTGGTGGTAGTAGTGCTTTTGCCATAGACATGCATGTCTTCTTTCCTTTGTTCCTCTTTGCTTATTGCCTCCTGTTGTGGCCTGCCTGGCCATGTGGCTGGCGGCCATTTTGTGAAGGCAGCCAGTATGCTTTTGCCATAGGCCTGTATTGTCTGTCTTCCCTTTCTTGTTGTTGTGGCCTGGCTATGTGGCTGGTGGCCATTTTGTGAAGGCAGCCAGTATGCTTCTGCATTAGGCCTGCATGTCTTTCTCTTTCCTTTATTCCTCTTGGCTTATTGCTATTATCCACTGTCATCTGCAGCTCCCTGAATGCTGAATCCCACGTGATGCACAATGCCAAACAGGGTCCGTTACATTTGTATTTTTGTTGTTGTTGTTCTTCTTTCCTATCCTTCCTCAGTGTACTGTATAGTACACTAGTACACCAGCCATGAAAGCCCTTATTTTTGTCAGTCTCACAAATGTCTACACTGTATTGTTATGTTTTTTTAAATAACTGAGGTAATACATGTTATAATAATATTAATAAGGGTGACCACACACAAAGTTATATATTATATTTGTTTGATTGTACTTGTAGTAATTGAACCACAACAATGAATACCATGTTGATGTTTCACTTATGTTCTTCTTGCTTCATTGCTTCATTGCTTTTAGGTGCACAAAAGAGGAGGAGGCGTCATCAGCCATTGTACTGCCAGACAGAAGTCCTTCTGCACAGGACGTCACGTGACGTGTGACCACAGACATCTCTTCAATTTGTGCCACTGTGTGCTGCTGACATCGGAAGAAGATGGCCCCAAAGAAAGCTACCAGGTCCTCCAGTACAAAGAAAGTTGCCATTGAGAAGAAGGAACTGCCACTTACCAAGACTGGTGTGCTGCCCAAGATCTTTTTTGGGAAAACAAAAATTGCACCTGCAGCAGCGGTGTCGGGGAGCAAGTTGGGAGCAGCACCCCCGCATCAGTGGACCCACCCCACCAACTTAGGCCCAAGCCCATGTCTGTCACAGAGGCAGCCAGCCTAATCACGACAACGCCGACAAACAGTGATGTTGAAATTGACTTATCGTTATCACAAAGTAGTACTCAATCAGCACAGGGAACTGAGATAAGTGGGCAACAACAGCCGCAACTGCCACAATACTAGTTGTTCCTCCTGAAGTAGGGTCAGTTCAGGAGATAGAGCTTCCTGCAGAGGAAAAAGAGCAAGCCACTCTTTCAGAAGATCCATTGTCTTCCAGTTCCCCAGCAAGGAAAAGGAGGGTTAGTCCATCAACCTCTTCTGCAAGCCCCCTTCTGATGATCTAGACGCCACTTTGATCCCACCACCTCAGTCTGAGAGTGAGAAATGCCACGAGACATGGCTAGGGAAAAGGAAGGTTCCAGAAAGCCTTAGAGTTATGGAGGTAGATGTAGAAGAAGAGGATGATGACGAGCCAGTCATCATCATGGACATTAGTGCCACCCCAGTGGAGACCGACATTACCCCATCCCAAATTGCTGTGAGGGATGTGGCATGGATACCACCAACACAGATCATACCACCAACACCACCTCCAGCTTCCATATTTCACCAGCAGCCATGTACATCCACCACAAGTACCACCTCAGTAGAAGTAGGTACTGCAGAGAGTCAAACTTCACGCCCACCTACCACTTCATCCGGCATTGCAAGTGGCACCAGCAGCAGTGCCAGAAAGTTGACTGCCCCAGTTTGGGACTTCTTTTCCCATTTGCCATTTGTTAAGCTTTATTCGTCATATAATCATAAAAGCATGTATCAAAATATTCCATCATTACATAAAAACCCAAATTCCTAAGGTACGATTAATACAAATGTCGACTTTTGGTAAAACTGAACATTTAAAACACCATATATAATAAAAAGGAATAAAAACCAAGCACATTTCTACATTGGGAACTTGCGCACATTTCTAAGCTGGGAGGTCACAACAGGAGTAACTTCTTCTTGTTGACCTAAAGGCTTAAAGAGACCAGATAACAGGTAACTAGAAATAATTGCAGCACTAGATCAGTGTATGTGGTTAGACATGTGAATTTTATGATGGCATTAATTTTGACCTTAATGCCCATGCCCACCCAAGATATTTCGCAACAGCCATTAAGATGGTGGATGATGTGCTTGTGCGTATGATCCTTTCGGCTTCCGCACTTCTACGTGTGCCTAGAAGCTTACATAGAGGTCTCAGCCAGACCCGATGGGGAATTGCATATGCTGGACAGGCAAAAAGCATGTGCGCTACTGTTTCTTTGCAAGCCGGGCAGATGGGGCACTTGCTGTTAGTTGAATTAGACCACCTTGACGTAAAAGATCTTAAGGGTAGCGAGCCCACCCTCAACTGGAAATACAATTTCCTTTCTAGTGGTTTTTCTATAATGTCCCAGTATGGCTCGAGGTACGTAATATGTTTGAATTCTAGAAATGTACCTGTCAGTGTGGCTGATTCACTATGTCTCAAGGTGTTAAAAGTGATCCTTTCCCAGTATTTTTCCTTCAGATACTTTTTAGAAGGAAAACTGGCCGTGGATGTCTCTAACACCCCGAAGCCATCTAATCTTGTGGAAACTATCTAATTTAATTATATCCATAAAACCTGTGGCATAGACTTTTAATTCTGGTGTTGTCCATAGCCTGCGCCAATATAATACTGGGCGTAATTTTATGATGTCTGATAAAAACTTTCTTCCAAGATCATAGTGTAGCGGGCACAATGGTGTGCCTTGGGGAAGATTAGTGATGCTACGTAGAAATCTATTTTCGGACACAGTAAGTTCTGTCGTGCTCTCGAACCCCCATAGCTCAGCACCATAGAGTGATGAGCTGACCACTTTCAGGTCATAAACCTGGAGCACTGGTCTAATGGGTTTAGTAAGTGACTTTTTGTGCTCCAGGTGTAACGCTCCCGCCAGTTGCCAATGCTTAAGTGTTGCCAGATCAATTTGCTGGTTCCACTTTAAGTTGCTCTGTATGTGTACCCCCAGATATGTGAACGCTCCTACCTGTTCCAATGGACGACTATTCATGAATATACTGCCTTTAAAGTCTCTATGCGGGTTAAAGGCCATAAATTTCGTCTTCGACACATTGACTTTGAGACCACGATCAGAGCAAAACTTTTCAAAAATGAATAGGGCTCGCTGTAGCCCGCTCGGGGTCTTCGAAACTATCAATATGTCGTCGGTGAACATCAGGATTGGTATTTTAACACCTGCTAGAATCGGGGCATCAGTGTTCACGGGTGCCATGCAATCAACTTTTCCGTTAATGAACAGGGAAAATAAGGTGGGAGCCATGGCGCACCCCTGGCGTACCCCTCGTTCTATTGGGAACGGGCTGGTAACCATGCCCTTGGTGCCCCAACAGATTTTGGCATAGTTGTTCTCATTCAGTCTCATTATGAGTGTAAGGAGTTCTTTAGATAACCCCATTTCCTGCAACTTCACCCACAAACAGGAGCGGGGAACAAGATCAAATGCAGACTTTAAATCAAAGAAGGCAGCATATATACTGCCTTTGCCCAGGACCACTGTTTTCCACAATAATAATATGAACCGGAACACCTGGTCGATGGTGCTGGTATAGGCCCTGAACCCAGCCTGCAGGGGGGACAGTATGCTATGTTAATCTATCCAATCATTGATCTTGTTAAGAATCATTCTGCCCACAACTTTTTGCAGTGCATCAATCAAACTAATGGGTCAATAATTACCCGGTAATGATTTGTCTCCTTTTTTATACACAGGAATAATTTCGGCTCCTTTCCAGGAGTCCGGTACAGGGGCACCTTGGGCAACTGCATTGGCAACTATGGCGCTATATCTTCCCCATCTTGTTTTATCATATTTAAAAACATCAGCGGGGATGCGATCGGGGCCAGGCGCTCTCCTGCCTGTTACTGCTTCGAGAGCTAGCACCGCATCATTAGTGTTAAAAACGTCTTCTGTATAGAGTGCGTGGCTGGGGTCAGAAATACTGTTCACTAACTAGATTTGCTCGTATTGTGGTTTAAAATGTTTGACCCAATCTTCCTTCATGACATGGTTTTGCTATTGTTCTGGAAGCTTGCCTCTTTGAGGTCCTGCCAGCGTTTCTCGTCCCAGGAGCGTTTGGCTTTGTACATGGCACTCTTATATGCCTGCCTGGCTGTTCGTACCAACGCAAGGTCTCCATCTTTTATCACCTGCCCAAGGAGCACTCTTGCCTGTCTACATTCTTTGTTGTACCAGGTGCAGGGCTTCTGACCTAGTGAATTCTTTGGCTTACAATGCTTAACAAAGTAGGCACTTAGGTGCTTGAAGAAATTTTCATGGGACTGAGTGACGAGCTCCATTGGGACATTGGTGGACAGAATTGTTCCTAGCTCTAATAGGGCACTGTCGACGTCATTGGAAATACTATCCAGGGTCTCGGGATTTTCTGATAGTCTTTCCCATTTAAGACGTCTCATATCATTGGTGGGAACTATGTCATAAGGATGCAGTTCAACCTCACCCCCATGCATTCGCTTGTGCATCCACCATCTGAAGGATGCACACAGGGGATTATGGTCACTTTCTGGACGGTCTCTAACATCCATGTCAATGATTGTGTGCCAAAAGTTTAGATTCATAAGGATATAGTCTATCCTACTCTTGCTATATCCATTGTTGAACGTATTCGTCCCCTGCCTGTCTTGTTGCGTCCTACCATTTAATGCCCTAAGCCCATACTCTAGACAAATGGAGTTTGTCTGGACAACTATCTCCGACCACTTTTTTACAGGATCAAGTTCCAATTTCGGAATTTCCCACTGGGTGTCTTCTTCAGTAGAGAGTTGCAATTTTCCCTTTGCAAGTGGTTCGAAAGTTGAATTAAAATCGCCTGCAACCATGGCATTGGTGTCCAATGAGTTCGACTCAAGGAGTTCGTCCAAAGCCGCTAGAACTTGGGATTTTCCTCCTTTAGTTCCCCTCGAGTAAATATTATAGACATCAATGCTCTTAAGCGGATTTAATTTTAGCCTTAGTGCCTGTATGTAATTACTTTTTGAGGAGAGCTCCTTTATGCTAACGTCCAGGCCTTTGCGAACCCATATGGTCAATCCTCCTGATGGCCGACCTTTTGGTCCTTTTATTGCCGGTATATGATAGTTTAAATAACCTACACAATGTTGTGGTGCCAAGAGCCATGTCTCCTGAAAGAGACAGATATCAAAACTATTAACGAAAGCCAGCCAGTCAGGGGATGTGCTTTTAGAACTCAACCCCGCAATGTTCCATGATATCATTGAACATTGGCTAGCGGTGTGATGTATACTCGTTAGACCATGTGACTCCACTAATGAGATTTGGATGGGCTCAATCTGGCCCACTAGCTGAGGAGACGGTGTGTTTGCCATTTGGATGGACTTGGTAGATCTGTTAGAGCAATTGGAGTCCCTGACTGCATAGCTGCCCCTAGGGGCTGTCGCGTTACAAATACTTCCAGATACATAGCATGAGGTTACTGGTCCTTTTGGCTCCACTGGAGTTTTTTGACTATGCTCGTGTTCACTCACTAGCTCAGTTGGAAATGAAGGGACATTTTCAATGGGCTTGGCAGTGCTACTGTTCCCAATGGGATTCATGTCTGTGTGCCTACCCTTAGAGACTGTTGGATAACCTACACAACCATGATACAGACCAGGCTCCCCTATCAGTCAATCAATACCTTCTAGTGTGGAACTACCCATCCTACCTATATGTGACTGCCCCAAATAATTGCTGGTCGGGGTTACAGTCGGGGACCTCCTTAATTGGATAGATGAGTGGTCAGGGGAACTAGTTCGGAATTCAAGGGCAAATAGATTTTCGGCCAGCTCCTCACTCTGCATAGTTAGTTCAATGCAGTCCAGATGGTTGAAGGGGGAGGTGAGTCTGTATGCCTTAGTAATATCTTCTCTGATCACTGAACGACATCCCCTTACGTGCCGTATCCAGTGGATTGCCTTGTTGGTTAACGACTCCGCACTTTCGGAGCTTTTACTATGATCCAACTTTGGGACATTCACCATATAAATTCTATGGCTATTATATGCTTTGTTAATACTCTGGTCCCACCTCCCTTCTTGTGTACTATATTGGTTGTTTGTACGTGCAGGCGTATTAATGTTAGTACTCCTATTAACCCCTTCGCTGCTATGCCTTTTCCCCCCCTGTGCTAAGCACTTTTTTGGCTATTTGGGGTAGTTCGCAGTTAGACCCCTGTAACTTTTTGACCACATAAGGTATCCACGTCAAATTTGCGTCCTTTTCTTCCAACATCATGAGGATTCTAAAGGTACCAAGGGTTTGTGGATTCCACAGGAGGGGACTCAGAAATTAGTCAAAATACAGCAAAATGTTGTGTTTTTTTGTAGAAATGGGAAAAAAGGGCTACAGATGAAAGCGTCTGGTTTTTTCCCTGCAAATGGTATCAAAAAAGGGGTTGTGGTGCTGAAATCACCATCTTCCCCGCTTTCAGAGACAAGCAGACTTTTGTCAGAAAACCAACATTTTTTACACAGTTTTGGCATTTTTCTGGGACATAGCCTATTTTTGCTAATTTTTGTGCTTTCAACCTTCTTCCAGTTAATGGTAGAAATGGGAATGAAAGCAATAATGGATCCTGGAAAGCTATACATTTTTGAAACGTAGACAAAATTCTGAATTCAGAAAGGGGTCATTTGTGTAGATCCTTCAAGGTTTCTTTATAGAAACTAACAGTTAAATATAGGAAAAATTGAAAATTAGTTGAAAAAAGCAGCCATTTGTGCCAACGTTTTCACCTGTAACTTCTTCAAATTATGAGAGCTGTTTAAAAGCAATATACCGTTACATCTGCTGGACCTTTCTGGTTGTGGGGATATATAGGACTTGTAGGTTCACCAAGACCCCGACGAACCCTGAGCCAATAACTGAGCAGCGTCTTGCAATGGTTTTTTATTATGTACCGGGTATAGAGCAATTCATTTGGGAAAATATATACATGGAAAAATCGGTATGAAAGACACCTATGTATTTCTGAAATAGGAACAAAATATAGAGTTTAGAAACAGTAGATATTTGCACATTTCCGAAATTGTGAGTATCCATGCTAGCATGAGAATTATAGGTCATTTTTCAAAATGACTTCTTTTTTACACATTGTCTTTCATTTGGAAGGCAGAAAAGCATCGAAAGTCGAAAGGTAATAACAGTTGCTCTACAATTCTGTGTTACCCTAAGTCTCCCGATAAAAATGGTACCTCACTTGTGTGGGTAGGCCTAGTGCCCATGACAGGAAACGGCTCAAAATGCAACGTGGACACACTTTTATTTTTACAGTGAAAACTGACCCTTTTTTTGCAAAGTGCCTAGCTGTAGATTTTGAACCCTAGCTCTGCCGGCACCTAGGGAAACCTAGCAAACCTATACATTTTTGAAAACTAGACACCCAGGGGAATCCAGGATGGGGTGACTTGACTGGCTCTCACCAGGTTCTGTTACCCAGAATCCCTTGCAAACCTAAACATTTGTCAAAAAACACATTTTCCTCACATTTCTGTGGTGGAAAGTTCTGGAATCTGCGTGGATCCACAAATTTCCACTGACCCCGCGTTCCCCAAAGTCTAACGAGAAAAATGGTACCTCACTTGTGTGGGTAGGCCTAGTGCCCGTGACAGGAAACGGCCCAAAACGCAACGAGGACTAACCACATTTTCAGAATGAAAACTGACCCTTTTTTTCCAATGTGCCTAGCTGTAGATTTTGAACCCTAGCTCTGCCGGCACCTAGGGAAACATAGCAAACCTATACATTTTTGAAAACTAGACACCAAGGGGAATCCAGGATGGGGTGACTTGACTGGCTCTCACCAGGTTCTGTTACCCAGAATCCCTTGCAAACTTAAAGATTTGTCAAAAAAAACAAATTTTCCTCACATTTTTGTGGTGGAAAGTTCTGGAATCTGCGTGGATCCACAAATTTCCACCCACCCCGCGTTCCCCAATGTCTTCCGAGAAAAATGGTATCTCACTTGTGTGGGTAGGCCTAGTGCCCGCGACAGGAAACGGCCCAAAATGCAACGTGGACACACCACATTTTCAGAGTGAAAACTGACCCTTTTTTTCAGAAAGTGCCTAGCTGTAGATTTTGAACCCTAGCTCTGCTGACACCTAGGGTAACCTGGCAAACCTATACATTTTTGAAAACTATACACCCAGGGGAATCCAGGATGGGGTGACTTGACTGGCTCTCACCAGGTTCTGTTACCCAGAATGCCTTGCAAACTTAAATATTTGTAAAAAAAACCACATTTTCCTCACATTTCTGTGGTGGAAAGTTCTGGAATCTGCGTGGATCCACAAATTTCCACCCACCCCGCGTTCCCCAAAGTCTAACGAGAAAAATGGTACCTCACTTGTGTGGGTAGGCCTAGTGCCCGTGACAGGAAACGGCACAAAAAACAATGTGGACACACCACATTTTCAGAGTGAAAACTAACCCTTTTTTTGCGAAGTGCCTAGCTGTAGATTTTGAACCCTAGCTCTGCCGGCACCTAGGGAAACCTAGCAAACGTATACATTTTTGAAAACTAGACACCCAGGGGAATCCAGGATGCGGTGACTTGACTGGCTCTCACCAGGTTCTGTTACCCAGAATCCCTTGCAAACCTAATAATTTGTCCAAAAAAACACATTTTCCTCACATTTCTGTGGTGGATAGTTCTGGAATCTGCGTGGATCTACAAATTTCTACCCACTCCGCGTTCCCCAAAGTCTTCCGAGAAAAATGGTACCTCACTTGTGTGGGTAGGCCTAGTGCCCGCGACAGGAAACGGCCCAAAACGCAACTGGACGCACCACATTTTCAGAGTGAAAACTGACCCTTTTTTTGCAAAGTGCCTAGCTGTAGATTTTGAACCCTAGCTCTGACGGCACCTAGGGAAACATAGCAAACCTATACATTTTTGAGAAACTAGACACCCAGGGGAATCCAGGATGGGGGGACTTGACCGTCTCTCACCAGGTTCTGTTACCCAGAATCCCTTGCAAACCTAAACATTTGTCAAAAAAACACATTTTCCTCACATTTCTGTTTTGGAAAGTTCTGGAATCTGCGTGGATCCACAAATTTCCACCCACCCCACGTCCCCCAAAGTTGTCAGAGAAAATGGTACCTCACTTGTGTGGGTAGGCATAGTGCCTGCGACAGGAAATGGCCCAAAACCTATTGAGGCGACATCAAAATTACCTATCACAAAACAACCTGGTTTTGCAAGGGGGGTCCCATGAGTTTTTGGCCCCGGGCAAGGCGGCCATCTAGGGAAACCTACCAAACCCACACATTTCTGAAAACTAGACACCCGGGGGAGTCCAGCGAGGTATGGCTTGCATGGGTCCCCCAACGTTTTCCTACCCAGAATCGCCTGCAAACCTCAAATTTTGATGAAAAAATCAATTTTTTCTCAAATTTCTTTGTGGGAAAGTTCTGGAATCTGCGTGGATCCACAAATTTCCTCCCACCCAGCGTTCCCCCAGGTGTCCCAATAAAAAATGATACCTCACTCGCGTGGGTGGGTCAAGTACCAGCGACAGGCAAGGGCCCAAAACCTATTGAGGCGACATCAAAATTACCTATCACAAAACAACCTGGTTTTGCAAGGGGGTCCCATGAGTTTTTGGCCCCGGGCTCGGCGGCCATCTAGGGAAACATACCAAAACCACACATTTCTGAAAACTAGACACCCGGGGGAGTCCAGCGAGGTATGGCTTGCGTGGTCCCCTAACGTTTTCCTACCCAGAATCCCCTGCAAACCTCAAATTTAGCTGAAAAAACCCACTTTTTTCGCAAATTTCTGTGTGGGAAAGTTCTGGAATCTACGTGGATCCACAAATTTCCTCCCACCCAGTGTTCCCCCAGGAAAAATGATACCTCACTCGCGTGGGTGGGTCAAGTACCCACGACAGGCAAGGGCCCAAAACCTATTGAGGTGACATCAAAATTACCTATCACAAAAATACCTGGTTTTGCAAGGGGCGGTCCCATGAGTTTTTGGCCCCGGGCTCAGCGGCCATCTAGGGAAACCTACCAAACCCACACATTTCTGAAACCTAGACACCCGGGGGAGTCCAGCGAGGTATGGCTTGCGTGGGTCCCCCAACGTTTTCCTACCCAGAATCCCCTGCAAATCTCAAATTTAGCTGAAAAAAATCACTTTTTTCTCAAATTTCTGTGTGGGAAAGTTCTGAAATCTACGTGGATCCACAAATTTCCTCCCACCCAGCGTTCCCCCAGGGCTCCCGATAAAAATGATACCTCACTCGCGTGGGCGGGTCAAGTACCCGCGACAGGCAAGGGCCCAAAACCTATTGAGGCAACATCAAAATTACCTATCACAAAACAACCTGGTTTTGCAAGGGAGGTCACCTGGGTTTTTGTCCCCGGGCTCGGTGGCCATCTTGGGAAGCTACCAAACCCAAACATTTCTGAAAACTAGACACCCGGGGGAGTCCAGAGAGGTATGGCTTGCGTGGGTCCCCCAACGTTTTCCTACCCAGAATCCCTTTCAAACCTCAAATTTAGCTGAAAAAATCACTACCAAATACCAAAATGAGTAACTTACTCATTTTGAGTAACTTACTCATTTTGTGTAACTTACTCATTTTGGTATTCACAGAAGGCACTTACTCATCAATGAGTAAGTGCCTTCTGTGAATACCAAAATGAGTAAGTTACACAAAATGAGTAAGTTACTCAAAATGAGTAAGTTACTCAAAATGCGTAAGTAAGTGCCTTCTGTGAATACCAAAATGGTAGTAAGTTTAGGATTTTGTCTTAAGTTAGTTCTGTGAATCGGGCCCGTAGTCAGTCAGTAGGATCGGAGATGATTGATGGAATAACTCGGGCATTTCATGAAGCGGCCTAAAAGGTAAACAAATCAACAACAACCACACCAGACCTGCATATCTGTGTAGTGGTGGAGGCGAGTGTAGTGGTATGACTGACAGCGGTGCATTGATTTAGTTACTTAATTTGGAAAATGCTATGTTGCTGTGTATATATGCTCAGTGCTGTCTGGCTCAAAATCTAAGCTCAGTGGAGGTTGGGTGGGCGCCGCAGGCCTGCTCTGTCCTGTTGTTGTTGTAGGTTAATGCTGGAAACAGAGTAGACATGATTTAGCCATGCCGCCTCTGAAAGTGATCTTGTTGCACTCCTCCTTAATTTATGCATTTTTACTTTTCTCCTTGATTTTTCAATATCACTTTTGTTTTTCCATCTACACTTACAGGCCGACCTTTACCCTGCGCTATACTGGGAAAAACAACTCACACTTACCTTACCAATCCATATCCGCCAGGCAGGCACTGGCACCCAAGATTGACGGACGGAGCGTCCATGGAAGGAAGGACCAAGAGGAATGCTGAGATGCAACTCCCAATTTGACCATAACATATAGTATCAACTTTTCTTTTTCATTTGATTCATTTTTTCTCTTCAATCATTATGAATGTGTGTTTTGTTGTTTATTATGTTTGCTTATATATTTGACCCCTACAGCTATTTTTTTATTTTCTTTGCTAGCTTTAAAAGGAAGCCCTGTACAACATAACATAAAATGGATGTAATTTGGGTCTCTCGACTCTCTCTGGGGGCAGACAGGCAAGGCAATTGCTTAATAATAATAATTAATAAAATACTGCTGCCCTCTACTACTTGTCTAGTACTACTCATCATCATTAAGTCATCATCATGCATGCATTTCCTTTTTCTCCCTTAACAGATTTCTGATGGTCGTCTGCCAAGATTGTGTGTTGTCCATGTGTAGTGAATTATTTGTCAAGCCTTTCCCTCGAATACCCCTTCCCAACCATTCATCAAACCCTAACCCTCTTCCCCCGGGCTGGGTGATTTATAATATTGAGGTGTGATTAAATTAAATGTACACCAATAATTAATCACACACTTGCTGGGGCGGATGTGGTGAAAGAAACACTAACTCAAGGCAGGGCGAGGATCTTCTTCTGCTCTAAGTTATATATATATATATATCAGCCACACTGGCAACATATAGATTAGATTGCCCACCCATGCTCAGTATTCGCTATTCAATTTTTTTCCCAGAGAAACATAATTAACCCATCATAATTATTAATTGCCGGCATCGATTTATCATCCTTCCAGCACTAAATCTTATGCTTGTCCACTTCATAGGTCGAGTCAACCTCAGTTTGTAACTTGTACTAGGCTATCCCTGCCAACATTATGTTTTATTTTACTTTAGCATTGCTTAACATTCAATTTGTCTTGTGTTCTGTACTTCTACTGCTCGTTCCCTATTCTCCCTCAGGTGACTGACTGTCTCATTTTCTTTTTTTGCAAATGCAACTGTCTAGTACTGCTACCACCACCCACCATGGCACCTTAGCAAACCAAACCATCACCATGCAGACATCGCTTTGCCTAAACATCAATCACAGGTAAGAGAAGAAGTGTGTGGGGGAGGCAATAATGTATATACTATGGAAATTCATTAATTCACACACCCACATCCTTCCCAGTACATACTACAAAGGGGTTTTAGTTGCAGAATGCATAGACTAGGAGGAGAGACTGACAGTAGTAGGACAAGTGAGGGTACTGCAGTTATCTGTTGGTGTGTTACTCTATTGGCAGATTTCAAAAACTGGCTGCGGTCCTGCAGCAAAAGAAGGAAACAAACAAGGCGACGTAAAAGAGTAACCCCCCAGAAAATATATACACCATATGTATTGTAAAACTATAAACTATTTATTACCCTAACAAATATAAACTAGAAGATGAAAACCACAACAGCTGACACACCCCTCTCCCTAACCTCAACCAATGTCCAGTAAAATAAATAAATGTCCATGATTGTCCAAGTCAAGAAGTTCAAGAAAACCCCAACTTTCCCCAACTCCCAACATCCCACGCAATGAAAACAGATTAAAAAAGGAGCAAGGGTCGAAGACTAAGGTCTAGCGGCGTGGTGCCGGCTAGTGTGCTCCAGGACCTCCTCCAGCCTGGCCTCTAGGTGTGCCATCCGGAGGAGCATGCGGTGCCAAAAGTTCCTGCAGGAACAACAGGGGTGGACAGCAGTGGATGATGATGAATGTGATGATGATGGGTGGCGGGCGGCTGCCAGAGCACGGCGCTGTATCACCAGAGGCACGTGGGGGGCCTGGCTGGGGCCCGGGGCATTGGAGGAAGCTGCAGCTGCCGCCTCCTCCGCCTCCCTTGCCAGGACAACCAGCCAGCGATATTCTTGCCGGATGGCCTCAAGCTTCTGTTGCCGGGCCCTGGCTCCTAACTCCTGACTTTTGGGTTGGGAAGGAGCAGCTATATCAAGAAAGAAAAAAGACAGTTGTAACCAATACTCTTAGCAAAATAGTAACACAAAATTACACACATAAAAATTATAGTGGCACAGTAGCACTAGCAGTTGTGGTATCCTCCTCACTTCCTCTGCCCCTAAGATTTTGATGTGATGATTAGACTTTCATGCACTAGGCACTATGGACTAGACAAGTAATCTTCTTCTCTCTCTTGATTAGCACAATTAATCTTGTAGGCATGCCAGCTCAGTCAGCTTGTGCCCTAGACAGACATACTCGTGTCGCAGAATCATGTTACTTTGCTACTGTCTGCAGGTGGGGCAGCTGTACTACACAATTATCTAGTTTTCCATTACGGCCATACTCTGTTAAATCAATGGCAAATGCTCAATTCCACTTTCACCCTGACTACTGCAATAAGGCACATGACATGCTTATGAATGATGATGATATACGGCATGACATCACGTCACTCACATGATGATGATGATGACATACTGATTTGTAAGTAGTTACCATGCAGCCGATAGGCCACCCATGGCTGACACGGTCAAAATGACATGAGTAGGGACTGGAGCGGAAGTGGGCCTCGGAGTCAGAGGGAGGCGATTGATGATGGGTAGGTAGATAATAGTCATGCACAATATATATGTTGTGCTTGCAAACTACTGTGAGTCAAGGGAGTATTCCATTCTGAAATACAACATCAAACCTTTGAATCAGATTCAAAAACCTTGTTAAAAAACAGTACTTGTTCTTCCCAGGGCTTTTTTCATTTATCATTGCATGCTCCTCTAGCATTATTTTATTCTTCACCCTTGGCTTTGGTACTCTGGCACGGCTAAATTTTCTTTTACATTCTCTTCATCCAGTCTGACTCTTTTCACCTACTATGATACCACCCAGGCATACATCCATCCAAACATGGCTATCATAAACCTTTCACCGACAACATACATTTGCCAAAGATATAACCAACCACCACCCATGTGTCCTTGCTTTCCTTTGAGTTTGACCCCTCAAAACCTCCGGAGGATTCCTTTCACCCATACAGTTTCACCCACCCAGGCAGGCATCCTTTCTGCTTTCTTTCATTTTCACCCATCCTTCAACTACCCATGCATCCTATCATCAGCCATCTATATGCCTCCCGGGGCCCCTACCTTCACCCACTCATTTTTCTCTGCCAGTCATATATTACATGTCGTCTGACTCTTTGTCTTCGTCATAAAACTTTCTCTGCTGAGTTGAAGATAGAATAGAATAGGCCATTAGTTACTCAACCCCTGCCGCTAATGCTAATGTTAAGTAAAGGGTGTCTTCTTCAACTGTTCAGTGTTCACAACAACTTAGTCTCAGCAGAGGTACATTGCACTGAGTGTACACCCTTGCAGCGAGTGTATTCATCATTCTCAATAAGTAAGGAATATGGCTTACCACCGCCCGCCACTGCTGCTGGCTCATCCCTGCAGCTGCCGCATCCGCTCTCTCTGGAGTGGCATGGCCCTCAGCGCTGGCCCCGGCACTGGTGGTCGGTATGCCTGGAAAAAACATTCACATTTTTTAGGTGCCATATATGCCTCCCCTATTTATTTTTTTCATTAGCAAGATTGAAAATACATAATTTATAATACATACACCACACACATCACTATCTACAATTCGGATACTAGAGTGGAGTAGACAGTATGTCCTATCAAAAATAACAAAATAATATCCAGTTGGGCATTTTGTTGGTGGCAATTTTTGAAAAGCCTCTCAAGAAGAGGACAACCCAAAGGACTGGACTCAGTGGCTAGAGCTATTGGTGCATCATATTTTTTTAAAAGAAGAAAGATTGGCCAACTGGGCGGACATGAGGTCTCGCTTAGTTGGAAAATAATGGTGCTGTCCTCCTCCTCAAACTTAGGTTACTTCCTGCCATGGTGCACAGTAATCAGTTGTTCAGTGTTCATCATCAACTGCTGCTAATAAAAAAGTACTAGGCCTGGATTAGAAAAAGTAAAATACACTACTTGGGGTGTCCAATGTGAGTGACCACCATTTACTAATTGAGCATGAGACAGTAAAAGAAAGCCTTCTCATTTCACAAACCTGCGTAGAATTCCTTACTTGGGCATGCAATCTGCACAACAGATTAGTGCTACTAGTACTAGTAGTAGTAAGGAGTCCTTACTACTACTAGTACTAGTAGTAGCCTAGGACCAATGGGTTTGCTTAGTCTTACAGTACCACTACTAGGCAATCCACATATAAGGGGAGAGGGAAAGCTGAGGGGAAACCCAGAAGAAAGCAAGCTACAGACAGACTAATACGGGGTCAGAGGTTAGTCAGAGGCAGTTTGATTTGATTTTTAAAAAAACAGATACTAGAAACAATGTTAGTAGTAGTAGGTAATGGAGCAAAAACAAGAATTTAGATAGATTGAAGAGGATTTTTGAAAAATTTAAATTAGGAAATGAAAATAATAGAGCGATAAAAGTTATGGAATTATTAGTACAGGAACACCAGGAGGACTTACTGGGGCCGGCAGCAGAGCCATCTGCGCCTGAGGCCGCTTCCTGCTGCTCCTGGGAGGCCCCTCCGGCTCCCTCACCCGCCTCACCACTGCCAGCAGACTTCGGGGAAGATTTACGAAAAAGTCACGCAATGCAGCGCAGCCCCCCGCGAGGCTGCGCTGCGTTACATGACAGGGAAGGAGCAGGAGAGTGCCATATCTTCAAAGATATGGCTATCTCCTCCCCTTTCCCTTACGCCGGCGCTGATTACAGCTGCCGTGTGCCATGCACACACCTTAGCGCCGCAGCGCTAGGGTTTGTGCATGAGTCCAGCATAGGTTTTGTACAGGAAGGATACCATTCCTGTACAAAATACTATGCTCGACACAAGGGAAAGCTTTTTCCCACTTTGTATGCGTGCTGCACAGTGCAGCACGCATGCAGAGTCGGAAAAGGAAGGAGAAAGGAAAGCATCTCTCCTTCCTTCTGCCTAGTTGAAAGGGGCGCAGTTTTCTCACGCTAAACCTAATTTACTGTTTTTAGTAAATTGGGTTTAGCGTGAGAAACCTTGGTTGGTTGCATGGGAACGCCCATGCACCACCCTTGGTATGCCCCCATGGCGCAAAGTAACACGAAGCAGCGCAATGCGCTGCTTCACATTGCTTTTGTTATTTCCAGCGCTAAACAAGTTTAGCGCTGGAAAGTAAATTACAAAAAAAAGATTATGCGTCGTTTTGCATCACTTTTGTGACGCAAACACAGCGCAAAAGCTTAGTAAATCTCCCCCCCAGTCTTCTTCTTGCCTCTGGATGCTGATTATGTAAAACATAATTAAAGAGGCAAAAAAATGTTTGTGTTGAATAAATAAATATAATCGCTCTAAAAATATTTTTAGACAGAAAACGGCAATTGCAATGACATTGACCTATCCTAAATCAGATCAACTAGTAGTAGACTAGTATCGCAGTCACGCACCATCCTATCTTTATTATTCCACAGTTCAATTCCGATTCCTGAATCCTAAACATACCTAGCCCGCCTATTGCAGACTTTGGAATGAATTGCAAAAAAATTATATTTGCTTCTAAGTTCCGATCTCATTCCCAATCATCTCTCAGTCTCAACTCCAACCCCTTTTAAGGGACCAATTACTAAGTCTCCATTTATTCTTCTTAATGCAAAGATGGACGCATGCATATTGCATTTGCTTACACAAAATTGGTTGGTTGCTATTCACTCACTATATGAACTACAAAAGGTTCTACTAGGACTGAAGTCATATGAGAGGATGCGTCACGCAGGCCGCAAAATTAGGTTACATAATACTAACTAACTAACTACTACCACTATCTTACTGACAGGACAGGACAGCCTCACAGGACAAAGGAAAGGACTGGAGTCTTTCCTATCTCCATTACCTAACTTAAATGCTCTAACCTCTCTTACATACCCAGCCCAAGAGAGCGCAAAGTTGCAAACAGGTAAGATTAGTTAGTAGCGCCAAGCACCTGTCTGGAAGTAACAATCACATAATATAAGATTTTTAAACATAAGTTACCTGCATTGAGCAGCAGCAGCATGTTAGCTATTTGAGAAAAAAATTATATTTGCAATAACACAGCACAGAAGAACACAATAGTAATATAATTAGCTAATCACCAAGCCCCGGGACCTCAACACCTAGCAGGTCCAACAGGTGCTGCTCCCGGTCCAGTATGTTGGACCACTGGTGCGTCAATTGGTTATGGGTGCGCCAGACCCCAGAGCAGTGAAACACTGCCCGGCGCACCCTCTCCTACTGCCGGTGACGCTCCCGGAGCCCGTACCTGGACCCAGGCCTGCCGCCTGCTGCCAGGGTTAAGGGGAGGTGGTGCTGGACAAAAAAAAAACAGTGCGGACACCTCCACCTCAGAGAATAAGGCCCGTGGCTGCACCCCTTCTGGGCACCGCCTTCCACAAGGAAGGCGGTCGCGGCTCTCGCTCCTGGACCTCTTCCCTGGCCCTTAGTCTTTTTAAGACTCTTCCCCATGGTTCTGGGTAGGCGGGGGCGGAAAAGAAAATGTAGGAAGTACGAAAGTAAGTAAAAAAATGTAAAAAGCAAGTAATAGAAAGAGTGTTAAACGCACTAAAAACAAACAAAAAGTAGAAAAAAAGGCAAAATATACAATCAGGAATAGAGAGGGATAAATAATAAATAAAAAAGATCAGAAAAAAGTTTCTAGAAACAAAGGATTGAAAAGATATAGGGAGGATAGAAAAACAGGCCCAGAACCATAGCAAAAAGTGAAAAGCAAGATGGACGCGCCCATTGGTGACCGCGTGGTGAAGATCGCGTGATATTTCCCCCTGAGCACGCAATAAGTGTCCCCGAACACGCAATACATGTTCCTGAACGTCAAAAACGCATTGTGAATGGGCGGGACAAGCAACTTCGCACGCTCGCTGAACTCCAGGTAGCTGGCAGAGTTTTTCTGCAACTTCGTGGGACTCAGCGTAGTGCGGCTACGCGAACTCTGCCCAGGGTTATTTAAATGATTATTTTTATGCAAATTCTCTACAAAAATATGACTTTAAACAGTCCAGTAATAAATCCCTAGTGTCTAAAATACTGTAAAATGTGTGCATATATGTGTTTCGAACCCCCTGAAAAAGGCGCGATCGTCGCGGTGACTCTCGGTCTAATCGCAAAAACAGGTAGTCGGGTTTAAAATGTTTCTTTAAAAACTTACTAGAAAAATATGTGTACAAATGTGTTTTGAAAGCAGTGATGTGGTTAGTAATGTGTGTATTGTAATAGAATGAATTTTTTAACTTAACATTTTTTAATGTGGTGGTGGACGTTGAATCTCTGCTTTTGTTTTGCAATTTTGCAACGTGATTGTGATCATCGCGACGTTGTAACGAATTTCGAAGATTTAAAAAATAATTACTTGACAAGAAAATGAACAAAATGTTGGCCTCTTGGGTGGCACTGACAAGAGTCTTTGTGTTGAGAGTGTGTATAAGACAGCTACAGATAAGACTGTATGCAGAGTTTTAGGTTGCTTAGAAACCCCTGTTCCCTTCGTCTGTAAAGTGAACTCCATCACATTTTTTCATTCCATGCATGTCAAATTGTTAAATATAAAACAAGTTATTAATGTACTTTCTGATAATAACATACCAAATCAAAAAATGAGTGGTATATTATATAAATATAATATACAATATCCAATTCTAGAAAGAAAATACGATAATCTTAGAAGCTCACTTAAAAAAATGGACGTTACAATTAAGAATTAGAATTTTTAAAAAACCTTAGAAATTCACTGAAAAAAACCAAAGGTTACAGGGATGTTATATTTGGGAATTTGCATTTAAAAAACCTTAGAATTCACTGAAAAAAACAAATGTTACAGGACATTATTGTTAGGAAATCCAATTTAAAAAACCTTAGAAATTCACTGAAAAAAACAAAGGTTACAGGAGGGTTATAGCTAGGCTGACATTTCACTCATAAAAAACCACAGAAATTCAGCAGTTATAGTAAGCTGAGCTAACTGCAAATCGCACCCCCCCACAATGCACTGCTTTTGTCTTCACATATTACATCACTCATGACATGGTCAGTGACATCACTGATGATATCACTGACAACATCTCAAATGGCATCACTGATGACATCGCTGATGACATCATCCACAGAATCGATGACGCACCCACTCACACCCCAATATAACCTTTTATACACCCACTCCCACTTCTGCACTACCGTTCTCAAAACCATTGAGACACCCATACCAGAACTTGCACACCCACTCACTGATTCATAGGTTTACACACACATCCACTCAGTTGCCCATACAGCCACTCATACACTAACTCACTCTCTAATTCAGCCACTGATATATCTACTCATACAGCCACTCACACACTGTCAGTCACCCATAGAGCTACTCGCACACCTACTCGCTCACTCATTAAGTCAATCACACAGCCACTTACTCACCTATATAATTATACACACCAACCTACTTATTCATACAGATACTAACACATACTCACTCAACCATACGATCACTGACACAAGCACACACTCATCCATACAGCCACTCTCACAATCACTCACTCACTCACACATACAGTCAGTCATATACTCCAACACTCACCTATACTGCTCTTCACATATGCAGTTACTCACCCATATACCACTGACACATTCATTCACTCACCGACACAGCAACACACACTCAGTCACCCATACAGCGCCTCACAGACACACTCACTTACCCATACAGCCACTGATTGACCCACTCACTCATCCATGCAGGCACTCACACACACCCTCACCCACCCACACAGACACTCATACATCCATAAAGGTACTCAGACAGACAAACAGTCACCCATATAGCCACTTACATAACCCCACTCACACATCCATTCAGCAACTTACACACCAACTAACATATACTGATACAGACATTCACATAACCAGTCACGCACCCATACATTCACTGAGACACCTAATCACTCAGTTATACAGTCAGTCACGCACCCACTGAATCATCCATACAGGCACTCATATACTCACTGATTCACCAATACACTGTCTATAAATATTAGACATTCATAAACTGTTTAAAAGCAGTCAGAGTCACTGGATGATGTCATCAGTGATGTCATCTGTGATATCATTTGAGATATCATCAGTGATGTCATCAGTGATGTTACTGACCATGTCATGAGTGATGTAATATGTAGGTTATAAGCAGTGCATTGTGGGGCGTGAGTTATAGTCAGCTCAGCTAACTATAACTGCTAAATTTCTTTGGTTTTGTACGAATGAAATGTCAGCCTAACTATAACGTTCTTGTAACCTTTGTTTTTTTCCAGTGAATATATATATATATATATTCAAATATATATATATATATATATATATATCTATATATATGAAAAACGGTACCCTGTGTGCAACGTCACACACAGAATGAAACTCGCACTCCAAGGATTGTTGCCATAATTTAATCAAAGGCTGACATGTTTTGACCTTCACTGTCTTTGTCACAAGCCATAAATTTGTGAAATGTTGAGTGTGCCCTTTTTAAACACCATGTCATCATGAAAATAAACAACAAAATGAACATACATTGTAAAAATCATATAAATCAAATAATACATTTCTAAGCTCTGCATTACCGGACACCACAAGATGTGCATTGTTGCAAAAAGAAAAAGGAACATTTTAAGAAACAAAAATAATCTAACATAAGCTGCCCAGTGACAGAGAATTAGCAAATGTTACAAATCCCAGCATTACAGCACATGATTATTTACAAATACAAAACTAATATATTCTTAGGTGATCAATCAAACACAACCCACTGTCTGGTAGCTATGCAAAATCGTCACTACCACAATATAAGCAAACTATCTCTGAGTATCATTCTCTGCTCTCTCGCTGGCAGGAAAAGGGTCTTTTAGATGTTGATGAGGTTCATTTTTTGCTGTTGCAGAAACCAGTGGCACCTTGTTTTTATCTGCTTTCCAACATCCATAAGCACAGTACTGACCCCCCAGGAAGGCCTATCATTTCTGCCAACAGGAGTCTGTTAGCAAACACCTCTATTTACCTGGATTTACTTATTTCTTTGTCCATATGTCTTAAACTAGCCTATGTATTACTGGGACAATATGGATTTTTTAAGCAAGATACAGGACATTCCTTGGCATATTTTGGTAATGATAGATGTTATATCGTTGTACACTTGTATTAATCATGAGTTGGGATTGCAAGCATGCAGGTATTTTTTTAAGGATAAATCCCTCCTACAATATGATCACACCATGATGTTGTTAAGCATGTTGAGATTCTGCATAGAACACAACTTTTTTCTTTTCAGTGATAAATGGTTTAAAGAACTTATCGGTACTGTTATGGGTAGCTGCTTTGCGCCCAGTTTTTCCAAAATCTTCATGGGGTGGTGGGCGGCACAACATATTTGGACTGAGGAAAACACTAGGTGGACTCAACAACTGGCATTTTGGACATGGTACATAGATGATGTTTTTGTCATATGGGATGGTCCACAAAAAACTCTGGATGCTTTTCTGCTTTGGATGAATGAGAATGAGTTAAATCTGAGATTTTATCATAAAACCCATAAGACAACTATGGAGTTCTTGGACATTCTTGTAACTGTCCGAGATGGCACCATCAATACTAGCCTTTTCAGAAGAGCAACTGCGGGCAACAGTATTCTTCATGCCCGTAGCCACTATTCACCTAATTTGAACTGGAGTATTCCTTATGGAGAGTTACTTCGGGCGAAGAGCAATAGCAGTACGCCTAAGTCTTTTGAGGTTGAGAAAGATAAGATGATTGTCAGATTCAAAGCCATAGGGTACCTGCTCAAAGTGATCAAAACAGCATATGACAATGTATCCAAGGTTGAGATAAATAGCCTGATAACACCCAAAAAGAGAAAAGAGACAAACAATGAAGTTAGATTTATCACCATCTGCAGTCACGCAGGATACTCAGTAAACATTGGGGCATGGTGAGAACAGACATGATAATTGGCAAGTTGGTCAGTCCTTTTCCCCGCATCACATACAGGAAGAGTAAATCCTTAAAGGATATGTTGGTACACAGATATCCCACAAAAAACCCAGGAGCTATGTGTTTGTTTAGGAAACAACACAGGTTTTTTAAATGCAGCAGATGCAAGGCGTGTGCACGTAGTACTAATGTAAAGTCTTACACCCCACCAACTTGGGGGAAAGGGTAAAATCAGTATATTTCTCATTTGCAGTACTGATTTTTGTCATACATGTCTTGTTATGTCCTTGTAGACTTCAAGATATGTGGAGTACCATCTTCCCCGTGAAGAAAAGGATTCTTGAGCATATACGTGCCATAAGAACAATCATTCTAGTTAGCCTGTGACTAGACATTGGTAGCAGGTCCAAATGAATGATACTGAAAAGATTTCTTTTTTTGGCATTTACAGGCCCTAGGCAAGTGCAAGAGGTGGTGACAGGGAGTGCATCTTCAGGATGATGGAGTCCGAATATATAATCAAGCTTAACAGCAAACATCCTAGGGGCTCAATCAAGATGAGGAACTGCATGTTCATATAGGATAAGTCTACCTTTTTCAGCTTGGACATCCGCTGCTTTTCTAGTCTGTATGTTTATTGGTTCATGAGAATAGATGAATGTTGAACTGTATTATTCTCATTCTTTGTAATATAGATATTGAATAATGGATTATTGCTTATCTACTGCTCTGTTTTTATTGATAATTTTCATAATGTATCCTTTATGTGTGCTTTTGTAATTTGTGGGATTTGTTTGATTGATCACATAAGGGGTTTTTTAGTTTAGTATTTGTTGGCAGAAATGATAGGTTTTCCTGAGTGGGTCAGTGTTGTGCTTATGGACTTTTGGAAGCAGATAAAAACAAGGTGGCACTGGTTCCTGTATCAGCAAAAAATGGAACTAATCAACATCTAAAAGGCCCTTTTCATGCAAGCTAGAGAGCAGAGAATGATACTCAGAGATAGTTTACTTACATTGCCGGAGTGACGATTTTGCTTAACTACCAGAGAGTGGGTTTTGTTTGATTGATCACATAAGGTGTTTTTAGTATTGTATTTGTAGATATACATCTGCTATAATGCTGGAACTTGTGATGTTTGCTATTTCTCTGACATTGGGCAGCTTATAAAAGATTATTTTTGTTTCTTAAAATTTTCCTTTTTCTTTTTGAAACAATGCACCTCCTGTGCTGTCCGGAAATGCATATCCCACAAATGTAGGTATTTTACCTTGGACACGTCTTTAATTGGACATCAGCCACTTGTCTGATATTAATGATGTCACTGATCATGTCGTGAGTGATGTAATATGTAAGGTCATAAGCAGTGCATTGCAGGGGAATAAGATATAGCTAGCTCGGGTAACTATAACTGCTAAATTTCCCTAGTTTTGTATGAATGAAATCTAAGCCTAACTATAGCGTCCATGTAACCTTAGGTTTTTTCAGTGAATTTCTATGGTTTTTCAAATTTAATTTCCTAAATTTCAATGTGCCTGTAACCTTTGTTTTCTTTTAAGTGAATTTCTATATTTTTTAATTGGTAGTTGAGTTTGCAGAATGGTGGAGAAACAAACATTTATTAATTTACAAGATGAAGGAGGATTTCTGGCATCTCCTTATGTCACTAACATCTGTCCCCAAATGCGGGCAGGATTAAGTGGAAAAAAATCGAATTCACATTATTATTCACAATTACAATGAGATAACAAAATAGACATTTTCCACGAGACAGTAGTACAAGACCTATACAAACTAACTAAAAGAAAATGCAACATGAATCTATCACTACAGGAACAAAAGGCTTTGCAAGCAATCCAACGATATGAGACAATTGAGATCAAAACCGCTGACAAAGGTGGCAATGTAGTCATTATGGAGAAAATAGAGTATATAAGGGAAGCACATTCTCAATTGAGAAATCAGGAGTATTATGAAAAACTAGAAACAAACCCAACACCAAAATACCAACAGGAATTGGAGGATAAAATAAAAACGTGTGCACAGATGAACCTGCTGGATGATGATGAATGTAAATATCTAATAGCTACTTACCCTGCAATAGCAACAATATATTTTTTACCCAATATTCACAAAAACCCAACCAAACTGCTAAAGGAGCATTGTTAGAACCCATTGCTAATTACATTGATTTTTTGATCGCACCTTACGTTCAAGACCTTAGCTCATATATCAGAGACACTAGCGACCTACTTCGACACTTACAGGAAATTCCTTGGTCATCAACTTTTAAATTAATCACAATGGACGTTACATCATTGTATACGAATATTGAGAATGAAATTGTCTTAAGAGCATGTTAACATTTTCTAAAGAAAAGGAACACACAACTACTCAATCACAGTAAAATGCTGTTGGAAATGTTTGAACTATGCCTTACACAGAAAGTATTTGCATTTGGAAATCAAATCAAATCAAAGGAACCGCTATGGGTTTCTCATTTAGTCCAAACTATGCATGTCTAACAATGGGCTGGTGGGAACAACAAATTGCATGGGCGCCAGAGAATGACAAACATGTGGAAAAAATCGTTATGTAGTTATGATACATAGACGATGTATTCATTATCTTGGATGGTACTGAGGATGATTTCTTAGACTATTTCATGATACTTAATGCAGCGAGAGCAAACTTCAAGTTCACTTATGATATCAGTGCATCTAGAGTGACATTCTTAGATACTGAAATCTATATTGAACAAAATAAAATTCAGACTACCCTCCACAGGAAACAGACTGCAACTAATCACTATGCACTGACAGTTTTCATCAATCATTATTAATCAACAACATTACATACGGTGAATATTTGAGGATTCGCAGGATATGTTTCCAAGAGGCTGAAATGGATAAACACCTAAGGGAAACAACCCGCCGCTTTGAGAGAAGAGGCTACAAACATAATGCAATGAAAGCTGGTATAACTAAAATGAAACAGAGATCAAGAACTGACATATTAAAGAATAAGGAGCATAAAAAGAGACTGAAGAACAATCCAATGTGGTACGGCTGATTGCCACCTTTTCGGTGGAGGCAAAAAAAATAAAGAAGATTCTGAGAAAGAATTGGAACATCTTGCAACTGGATCCAAAAGTATCTAAATTAATGGACCAACATCCAAATATAACTTTTCGCATAGCCAAAAATCTGAAGGATACTTTAGTGCATAGTCACTTTTGAAAGAGAAATAACACAACCTGGTTACATCAAACTGGCTTTGTTAAGTGTAACAAATGCAAAGTATGTCAAATTGCCGTGAACAAACTACAAATAACCATGGCATCAAAGAAAAAGTGGATAATCAAACAAAACATTACATGTAAGAGTCAATATGTGATTTATGTAATTGAATGCCCATGCAATTTGAAATACGTTGGCAGCACCATTTGCGAATTAAAGAAAAGAATTCTAGAAAATGTCAGGGCAACTATCCATAAAGATCATGGAAATGCGATTGCAAAACACATGGAATTCAACCATGATAGGAATTGGAAACAACTGAGATTTTATGCCATTGAAATGATTGAACAAAGTGAAAGAGGCGGTGACAGAATACGCAAATTGAGACAAAGTGAATCCAGACACATTCTGAATTTATGAACATTAACACCCTGTATACTCATCTCTAATGACTAGTCAAAGACTTGACTAATGGCTTCTCTATAGAGTACTGTAATTGTCCAATCAATTTTATCACGTTATTTTATTTATGTGCACATTTTTTCACTTTTAGCCCAATTGTAGGCATATGGTTTCAGTCGTGGGGTTTAGCTATTTTCGAATAAACTAATGATTATTAATTCATCTATGTAGGTGAACTTAGCCCACTGGAGGGCATAATTAGCCATGTGTGTTTAGGAAACATTGACCAATATTAATAATGTGTATGTGAACACTGGCCCACCGGAGGGCATGATTTTGGTATGGTATTATATGGTATTTTACTGTATTCCAATTGTCTGATTTTCTTAAAGCAATTCATAGAATGTATGAAATATTACGTTTCGCACATTAGCTTTAACTATTAGAAATTATCAAAGAATTGATAAACAGAACATGATGTTTAATCAAAAGCTACATACAAATTCCCCCTTTTGCAGCTACTCACGTAATTATATGTATTCCGGTTAGGTTTGTCATACTAACATTGAATTTACACTGTGTTTCCCAGAATCAATTGTTATGGATGCATGGACTGAGCACATGATGGTATTTAAATGTGCCTGACTCTACAATGGCGTACCCATGATCAAGGTCTCTGCGAGACCAAAACGCGTAGGGCCATCGTGAATCATTATCAAGATGGAAATAAAATAAGGATTATTGAATGCTCATGAGTGCGACCAGTTCTTTACTGCAGTAAAAATGTTATGTTAGTAACGGCGAGGCTCTGCCGATCAAGGGAAATGCACCGCCTAAGAGCGCCATACTCTCCAGTGAATTCGAGACAACAAGTGAATATACATATATTCACTGAAAAAACCATAGGTTTCAGGCACGTTATAATTAGAAATTAGCATTTAAAAAACCTTTGAAATTTACTGAAAAAACCATAGGTTTCAGACACGTTATAGTTAGAAATTTGCATTTAAAAAACCTTTGAAATTCACTGAAAAAACCATAGGTTTTAGGGACAGTTATAGTTAGTTGGACATTGCACTCGTACAAAACCCGTGAAATTCCCCGTTATAGTTAGTTCAGCTAACTATAACTCGCGCCCATAATGCACTGCTGATGATGTCACATATTACATCACTCATGACATGGTCAGTGACATCACTGATGACATCACTGATGACATCTCAAATGACATCACTGATGACATCATCCATGTGATAATTTCATTCATCTTCTCACACCCTAATATAACTTTTTATACACCCACTGTAAATTACAGACTGCCATTCTCAAAACCTTGTGGGACCCCCTGAGCAGACCTAGGGGGTCAGGGTGTTTCTACCCTGCCCCCTTTGTGCGTTTTGCGCACTTGTTTCTTCTGGTTTTTGTTTTCTAATCGGCAGGATCCGCGCACCCTGAGCGCATCCTGCTGATTTTTTTTTTAAAAAAATGCTTTTTTCTGCCAAGGGGGTCCTTGTGGGACCCCTGAGCAGACCTAGGGGGTCAGGGTGTTTCTACCCTGCCCCCTTTTTGCGCTTTGCGCACTTGTTTCTGTCCCTCGGTTCTACCGAGGGACAAAATGGCTGCCAACACTTCCTGATTTGGAGTGTTGACAGCCACTTGACAGCCAATTAGCATGCAGCTCGTGATAACAGGTGAGTAAATCGGAATTCGTAGTTCGGCTGATTTTAGAGGAATATTATAAAGTTCCAAAACTCCACACTTAGAAGAATTTCCAAGAGAAACCACTCAATGTTAGCCTATGGAAGGAAATTCAAGTTACTGGTAAGTACGGTTAAAATTACTTTAAAGGATCAGTACTGGACTCAAAGATGCAGCACTGAGGTCTCTCCTGATAACAGGTGAGTAAATCGGAATTCGTAGTTCGGCTGATTTTAGAGGAATATTTGTATGTTACAAAAATCGACACTTAGAAACTTTTTCAGCAAAAAGCAGGCAATGATATCCTATGGAAGGAAATTCAAGTTACTGGTAAGTACGGTTAAAATTACTTTTCAGGATCAGTACTGGGCTGAAAGATGCAGCACTGAGGTCTCTCCTGATAACCGGTGAGTAAATCGGAATTCGTAGTTCGGCTGATTTTAGAGGAATATTATAAAGTTCCAAAACTCCACACTTAGAAGAATTTCCAAGTGAAACCAGTCAATGTTAGCCTATGGAAGGAAATTCAAGTTCCTGGTAAGTGCGGTTAAAATTACTTTTCAGGATCAGTACTGGGCTGAAAGATGCAGCACTGAGGTCTCTCCTGATAACAGGTGATTAAATCGGAATTCGTATTTTGGCTGATTTTAGAGGAATATTTGCACAATGGTGAAGGGAGGGGGCGGGGCCTGAGGTGACATCTGTGCAAACGCGCCCCATGGTGCGTTTTAAGTTGGGGGATTAAGTCCCCTTGAATCATGAGGGTCCCTGGGGTCCAACTAGCCCACCCTGTACCTCCAGTATGCGCCAGGGAGCTGCGTTGCAGAGAGGTGTTCAGAGGCCACGCCCTTTTGCACCTCTCTGCAATGCAGCTCTGTGCGCTTTCTGGACGTACCTGTTGGGCTAGTTGGCCCCAGGGACCCTCAGGATTGAAGGGATTTAATTCCCATCTTAAAACGCGCCACGGGGCCTGTTTGCACACATGTCACGTGAAGCCCCGCCCCTCCCTTCACCACTGTGCAAACGCGCCCGTGGCGCGTTTTAAGTTGGGGATTAAGTCCCCTTGAATCCTGTGGGTCCCTGGAGTTGAACTAGCCCACCATGTACCTCCAAAAGTGCCACAGAGCTGCGTTGCAGAGAGGTGTATAAAGGGCGTGGCCTCTGTACACCTCTCTGCAACACAGCCCTGGCGCATACTGGAGGTTCCTGGTGGGCTAGTTGACCTCAGGGACCCCCAGTATTCAAGGGAATTACTTCCCCTTCTTAAAAGCGCCAGGGGCGCGTTGCACACTGCTGCAGGAAGGGGCGGGGCCTCCGGCAAGATGCTGTTTTTTTTTTTTTTTCCTTTTTTTTATGGGAGGGGGCTGCATGGCCCCCTTCCCTCTGCCACTTTTGGCCCCGGGGACCCCATCCCCCGGGGCCTGAGCATTTAAAAAAAAAATTTTTGTTTTTTTAAACGGGAAGGGGGCTGCGTGGCCCCCTTCCCTGGGCCTCTATTGGCCCCGGGGACCCCATCCCCCGGGGCATGCCCTCTTTCTAAAAAAAATATTTGGAGTGGGGCTGCGTGGCCCCCCTCCTCAGGCCATTTAAGGCCCCGGGGACCCCATCCCCCGGGGCCGGCCTTGCCCTTTTTTTTTTTTAATTGGGGAGGGGGCTGCGTGGCCCCTCTCCCGGGCCACTATGGCCCCGGGGACCCCATCCCCCGGGGCCTGGCCTCTGGTTGGAGACTGTGGGGGGTCCCCAATCCCCCACAGTCCCAGCCGGCTCCCCGCCTCCTGCGGGAGCCGTCATTGCTTTTCCACATGGGGAGCAGCTAACATGCTGCTCCCCGTGTGGAAAAGCAATTGGGTTTGCATTTTGAAAGAGAGAGCAGGTTTCCTGCTCTCTCTTTCAAAATAGGTTATGCCTTCCAGACCAGACATAACCTATAAAAAGAATGCATCACTGAAGGATATTATAGTGCACAGTCATTTTATAGATGAACCGGCAACCAAAAGAATGCCAATTACAGGATTTTTTCCTTGCACTAGTTGCAAGGCGTGTAGGAACAGTACCAAGTTCAAAGACTACTTAGTCCCTGGGAAAAAAGCTAGATGGTGTATAAACAAACTGCTCAACTGTAATTCCAGTTTTGCAGTATACTGCTTGGTGTGCCCATGTGGTCTCCAGTATATCGGAAGTACAATCCATCCTGCCAAAAAGCGTGTACTGGAGCACACACGGGCGATCACTAATAGAGACGTCTCCTACCCAGTAGCCAGACATTTCTCCGAATTCCACAATTCCAGAGGTGACAAATTACGTTACTTTTGTCTGGACCAGATACTGCTGACAGAGAGAGGAGGAGATCGAGTTAAGCTTCTTAGACAACTGGAGGCTAGATATATAGTGGAGCTAAGAACCCGCACACCCTGGGGCCCCAATAGCGAAGAAGAACTGTGGTCTTATATTGGCTGAGAATGTACATTGTCCCACACAATCACTGCTTCACACATGATGGGTTAAAACTAAAACAAAAATCAAGTTAACTGTTTGCCCATTAAGGGCACCACCAGCTCGTAGGTCAGCCATACATAACTTACATTTGAGTACAATGAACAATAAGGATTGCAAGTATGAACTAATCTATTTAATCTAAACGATGCACCAATAGATTACACAGCATCTCTCGCCAATATGTCTTGGCCCATTCAGGGCAATATTAATTAAATCGAAAAAGCTCGACATGCTGTGATAACGATATATTGAAATATGAATTATAAGGGGGTTTTTAATGTTCCAAAACCCGAATTTCTTGAAGGCAATATGTGATTTCACATTATAATGGATGGAAAAATGAATGTATATGACATGTTTATACACGTATATTCTTTTGTGTGCATAGGCGAAAGTTATAATCAATTCAATTACCAATACTTGCATCGTATCCTATTGATATTCTAAGATGGCCGACATGTGTATTTCAATGCGCCACTCTCTTTCTGGTCCTTTTATTATTTTGACCATATGCTGCTATCCAATGAATTTGTTTGGTATTATAAGGCTCAAAGTTGCGAGCTGGCACTGACATTGACGAAGGCCAGGTGGCTGAAACGCGTTTGTCACTTCGTTTTTTCTCGAGTAGCATGAAGAATAAATACTAAATAAATCAACTACCAGCCTGAGTGCGCAGCTTTGTCTTCAGACCACTGGTGTCATTTGTTTTCACAAGACCGCCTTTGTGAGCTGCGGCACCCGCTTTGCTGAGAGCGGCAATCTTTAGACGGTAAACGTACTTGGATATATATATACATGTTGAAAGAAAAGAAGTTGCCCCCGGACGAGATTCATTCACAGGTAGGTATTTATTGGTCAGGGAACAATCCCAGCAAATACAAAAATACAGCAGTCTCTTGCCTTATGCGTTTTGGGCTACCCGCCCTTCCTCAAAGGCAAACTCTAAACAGGACAGCAAACGTTGCTTCCAGTTACTTCCCTTACTTAAATATCATCACGATCACATGAGCGATTTGGCTGTTACCACGAATTCAGGGACTGGAAGTCCTCATCCTAACTCAAGTGGGTTGCTGTCGCCAGACACAATAGAAAGTTCTTTCTGCTGACATAATTCACAACAAAACTGTTCCTCAGTGCACTCAACGCCTCCTATTCCACATATCACTGGCCTGAATCCAACAGCTGCAGACCCGCTTTCACTCGTGGTGGTGTCATCTCACATCCGGGAAGACCGTATTAATGGAAAGAAAAAGAGTTGCCCCCAGATGAGATGCACACACAGGTAGGTATTTATTGGTCAGCGAACAATCCAACAAATTCACAAATACAGCAGTCTCTTGCCTGATGCGTATCGGTCTACCTGCCCTTCCTCAAAGGCAAACTCTGCACAGGACAACAAACGTTGTTTCCAGTTACTTCCCTTATTTAAATATCATCACACTCAGGTAAGCGATTCGGCTGTTATCACTAATTATCGGACTGGAAGTCCTAATCCTAACCCAAGTGGGTTGCTGTCGCCGGACATAATAGAAAGTTCTTTCTGCTGACGCAATTCACAACAAAATCTTTCCCCAGTGCACTCAACACCTCCTGTTCCACATAACGCTGTCCTAAATCAAACAGCTGCAGTCCCACTTTCACTCGCGGTGGTGTCATCTCACGGCCGGGCTGACCGTATTAATTGAAAGAAAAAGAGTTGCTCCCAGATGAGATGCACTCACAGGTAGGTATTTATTGGTCAGGGAACTATCCCAGCAAATCCACAAATACAGCAGTCTCTTGCCTGACGTGTTTCGGGCTACCCGTCCTTCCTCAAAGGCAAACTCTGCACAGGACACCAAACATTGCTTCCAGTTACTCCCCTTATTTAAATATCATCACGCTCAGGTGAACGGTTCAGCTGTTACCACAGATTCTGGGTCTCGAAGTCCTAATCCTAACCCAAGTTTGTTGCTGTCGCTGGACATAATAGAAAGTTCTTTCTGCTGATGTAATTCACAACAAAATTATTTCCCAGTACACTCAACGCCTCGTGTTCCACATATTGCTAGCCTGAATCAAACAGCTGCAGACCAGCTTTCACTCGTGGTGGTGTCATCTCACTGCCGGGCCGACTGTGTTAATGGAAAGAAAAAGAGTTGCCCCCAGACGAGATGCACTCACAGGTAGGTATTTATTGGTCAGGAGACAATCCCAGCAAATCCACAAATACAGCAGTCTCTTGCCTGACGCGTTTCGGGCTACCCGCCCTTCCTCAAAGTCAAACTCTGCACCGGACAGCAAACGTTGCTTTCAGTTACTTCCCTTATTTAAATATCATTACGCTAAGGTGAGCGATTTGGCTGTTACCACGAATTCTGGGACTGGTAGTCCTAATCCTAACCCAAGTAGGTTGCTGTCACCGGACATAATAGAAAGTTCTTCCTGCTGACATAAAATTAACATGGAGAAAAAGTGTTTTGGGACCACCCCTTTTTATCGCCCCCACTTGAAGAATAACCGCAAAACTTTTAACACAGTAGCTGAAATGAGTGGCACATTAGTTTTGAAAATGTTGCTAAAATTCATCAAAGAGCGCCAAAGTGATAGGCAAATCAAAAAACGCTTTTTCTATGGCAACTAGGTCCTAACTATAACTACCTACAGGCGACCGTATGAGGATGATTTGTTTATAAGAGGGAACGAATCGGCAGTCAATGCGTGGTGTATGTTGCTTGTCCTGCCTTTGAGAAGGGAAGACGGATTCTGAAATACGTCAGGCATGGGACATTTACTGCTTTGCTGGTGTAACTTACCTTGGTCATTGTGAATAAATCCGTTTGAGGAGTGCATTTCACCTGGGGGCAACTTCTTTATATATATATATATATATAGACAAATCAAAAAACGCTTTTTCTATGGCAACTAGGTCCTAACTATAACTACCTACTGGCGACCGTATGAGGATGATTTGTTTATAAGAGGGAATGAATCCGCAGTCAATGCGTGGTGTATGTTGCTTGTCCTGCCTTTGAATTGAGAAAGGAAGACTGATTCCGAAACGCATCAGGCATGGGACATTTACTGCTTTGTTGGAGCAACTTACCTTGGTCGTTGTGTATAAATCCCTATTTGAGGAGTCCATTTTGCCTGGGGGAAACTTCTTTCTTTTCATTAATAAGTCCAGCATGCTATGCAGAATGTAACGTGATGTGCGTGGCCCACTGGGGGCGAAAATATAAAAGCAGCATGCACGTCGGGATTTCCAAGCCATATCCTACAGTGACCCATGATGAAGGGGCCGTTGCCTTGAAACGCGTTGGGAAATAAAAGTAAATTAATCTGGAATGCAGTCTCCGGTTTTCTTCTGTAATTAAGTGGCTGGGAGTGCGTCCTTGAAGCATCAGGCTTACTTTGGATAACAAACATTTTTACACGGCTGCCTCGCCGTGAAGGATTGCACCATTTTTTACCTTCCATTACAGCTTGGAGAGTGGGAAAGGCTGCGCAGCACCGGGACTTTCTCACAGCTGCAAGCAGCCCAGTCAGGAAAAATTAAAACCGGAACATCATCCTGGGACCTACAAAGGTGTATTAACAATTTAAAGGACACTGACGAATTACTGGATGTGGCAAGGAGCCCACTGGGGGCAACAATGACCGGTGAAGACTACAAAGTCCAGCATGCTATGCAGAATGTAACGTGATGTGCGTGGCCCACTGGGGACGAAAATATAAAAGCAGCATGCACGTCGGGATTTCCAAGCCATATCCTACAGTGACCCATGATGAAGGGGCCGTTGCCTTGAAACGCGTTGGGAAATAAAAATGGCTGCCATTGAAATAAATTCTATTTTTGCATCTTACATGGGTGTTCAAGCGTTTTTCTCAGGACGTAGAGGATTTGGATGTTATATGCAGGTTTTCCGGTAACCTGCGCTCGAACCGCCCCAGGTTGACAGCCTCCATTTCCTTACCGGGATCTGCTGTGTATATATATATATATATATTCACTGAAAAAACCATAGGTTTCAGACACGTTATAGTTAGAAATTAGCATTTAAAAAACCTTTGAAATTCACTGAAAAAACCATAGGTTTTAGGGACAGTTATAGTTAGTTGGACATTTCACTCGTACAAAACCATAGAAATTCCCCCGTTATAGTTAGTTCAGCTAACTATAACTCACGCCCGCAATGCACTGCTGATGACGTCACATATTACATCACTCATGACATGGTCAGTGACATCACTGATGACATCACTGATGACATCTCAAATGACATCACTGATGACATCACTGATGACATCATCCAGTGACTGTGTGTTTCTGTAAAGTTTAAATATGTTTAATATATATAGGGAAAGGCGTATTGAAGAATGAGTGGGTGTATAAGTGTCTGAATGGATGATTTAGTACGTGAGTGACTGACTCTACAAGTGAGTGATTAAATGTATCTTACTGAATGCATGGGTTAGTGACTAAACTGTGTGAATGTCTGTATCCGTCTGTCTGTTGGTTTGTAAGCGGCTGCATGGCTTTCTGAATAGCTACATGAGTGTCTACATGGGTTATTGATTGATTGTCTGAGTATCTGTATGGGTGCCTGAGTGTTTGTGTGGGTGGGGTGTGTGTGACTCTGTGCATAGATGTGTGAGTTGGTGATTCACTGGATGCATGGTTTCAAGAGTGCATCTGTGATGGACTGTATGGGTGGGTGAGTGTGTGTATGGGTGTGTTAGTGATTGAATGTATATCTCAGTGGTACATGTGTGAGTAACTACATATGTGAAAGGCAGTATATATGTGTGTTGGAGTATATAAATGGCTATAAGTGAGAGTGTGTGATTGTGAGAGTGGCTGTATGGATGAGTGTGTACTTGTATCAGTGATTGTATAAGAGCGTAAGAATGTGCTAGTATTTGTATGAGTAAGTGAGCTGGTGTGTGTATAACTGTATAGGTGAGTAAATGGGTGTGTGATTAAGTTTTTTGCATGACTGACTAGGTGTGTGAGTACCTTTATGGATGAGTGGCGGTGTGTGAGTGTTTATATAGGTGTATGAGTGCATATGATAGTCCTGTACTGAGTGACTAAGTATGAGTGACTGTACGGGAGAGTGAGTGGATGTGTGTGTAGACCTAAGAATCAGTGAGTGGGTATGTAGTTTTTGGTGTTGGAGTGTCTATGGTTTTGAGAATGGCAGTCTGTAATTTAGAGTGGGTGTATCAAAAGTTATATTAGGTTGTGAGAAGATGCATGAAATTATCACATGGATGATGTCATCAGTGATGTCATTTGAGATGTCATCAGTGATGTAATCAGTGATGTCACTGACCATGTCATGAGTGATGTAATATGTGACGTCATCAGCAGTGCATTGCGGGCGCGAGTTATAGTTAGCTGAACTAACTATAACGGGGAATTTCTATTGTTTTGTACGAGTGAAATGTCCAACTAACTATAACTGTCCCTAAAACCTATGGTTTTTTCAGTGAATTTCAAAGGTTTTTAAATGCTAATTTCTAACTTTAACGTGTCTGAAACCTATGGTTTTTTCAGTGAATTTCAAAGGTTTTTAAATGCTAATTTCTAACTATAACGTGCCTGAAACCTATGATTTTTAAGTGAATTTCAAAGGTTTTTTTAAATGCTAGTTTCTAACTATGCCTACAGAGGTAGGACATGTGAAGAAAGAAGAAAAACGCACAGAAAGAAGCAAAAGATGTGCAGAAAGAACCAACAGAGGAGCAGAAAGAGGCCTTGTTGCAAAATCATCCTGTGCCCACAACTTTTTAAGACGGGTACTGGTGGTAACTGACTCTGACTAACCAGAGCCAGTGCTATGCTAAAAGACACTTAGAATACAGTGAAAACACCTACATACACTAGGGAACACTATGCATTGGGGTACCCCTGTGATTAGCATGACCTCCTCTGCAAGTCCCTAGTACATAATAGGGCAGGGGATTAAAACTACCTCTTAAAACGCACTACAGGGCGCGTTTGCACAGTGGTGAAGGGAGGGGGGCCTGAGGTGACATGTGTGCAAACGCACCCCGTGGTGCGTTTTAAGTTGCGGGATTAAGTCCCCTTGAATTCTGAGGGTCCCTGGGGCCCAACTAGCCCCCAGGTACCTACAGTTAGGACCACAGAGCTGAGTTGCAGAGAGGCGTTCCGAGGCCACGCACCTTTTTCACCTCTCTGCAACGCAACTCTGTTGTGCTTACTGAAGGTACCTGGTGGGCTAGTTGGCCCCCAGGATTCAAAGGAAATTAATTCCCCAACTTAAAACGCACCACAGGGCGTGTTTGCGCACATGTCACCTGAGGCCCCGCCCCCTCCCTTCACCACTGTGCAAACGCGCCCCGTGGTGCGTTTTAAGTTGGGGTATTAGGTCACCTTGAATCCTGAGGGTCCCTGGGGCCCAACTAGCCCACTAGGTACTTCCAGTAAGCACCACAGGCCTGCGTTGCAACGCCTGTAACAAATTGTGCAGTTGTGTTTAGGTAGTGAAGAGGGTCGTGCTGGGGGTAGAGTTTTAGGGTTTAGGGTAGTGCAGTGGTGTTTGTGTAGTGTAGGGGGTCATGCTGGGGGTAGATTTAGGGTTTAGGGTAGTGCAGTGGTGTTTGGGTAGTGTAGGGAGTCGTGCTGGGGGGGAGTGTTTTAGGGTTTAGGGTAGTGCAGTGGTGTTTGGGTAGTGTAGGGGGTCATGCTGGGGGTAGTGTTTAGGGTTTAGGGTAGTGCAGTGGTGTTTGGGTAGTGTAGGGGGTCGTGCTGGGGGTAGTCATTTAGGGTAGTGCAGTGGTGTTTGGGTAGTGTAGGGGTACTGCTGGGGTAGTGTTTTAGGGTTTAGGGTAGTGCAGTGGTGTTTGGGTAGTGTAGGGGTACTGCTGGGGTAGTTTTTAGGGTTTAGGAGTAGTGCAGTGGTGTTTGGGTAGTGTAGTGGTTCGTGCTGGGGTAGTTTTTAGGGTTTAGGGTAGTGCAGTGGTGTTTGTGAAGTGTAGGGGGTAGTGTTTTAGGGTTTAGGGTAGTGCAGTGGTGTTTGTGTAGTGTAGGAGGTCGTGTTTTAGGGTTTAGGGTAGTGCAGTGGTCTTTGGGTAGTGTAGGGAGTCGTGCGGGGGTAGTGTTTTAGGGTTTAGGGTAGTGTAGGGGGTCATGCGGGGGTAGTGTTTTAGGGATTAGGGTAGTGCATTGGTGTTTGGGTAGTGTAGGGGGTCATGCGGGGGGTAGTGGTTTAGGGCAGTGCAGTGGTGTTTGGGTAGTGTAGGGGGTCGTGCTGGGGGAGTGTTTTAGGGATTAGGGCAGTGCAGTGGTGTTCGGGTAGTGTAGGGGTTGTGCTGGGGGAGTGTTTTAGGGTTTAGGGCAGTGCAGTGGTGTTCGGGTAGTGTAGGGGGTCGTGCTGGGGGAGTATTTGAGGGTTTAGGGCAGTGCAGTCGTGTTCGGGTAGTGTAGGGGGTTGTGCTGGGGGTAGTATTTTAGGGTTTAGGGTAGTGCAGTGGTGTTCGGGTAGTGTAGGGGTCGTGCTGGGGGTAGTGTTCTAGGGTTTAGGGCAGTGCAGTGGTGTTTGGGCAGTGTAGGGGGTAATGCTGGGGGTGGTGTTTTAGGGTTTAGGGCAGTGCAGTGGTGTTCGGGCAGTGTAGGGGGTCGTGCTGGGGGTGGTGTTTCATGGTTTAGGGCAGTGCAGTGGTGTTCGGGCAGTGTAGGGGGTGGTGTTTCAGGGTTTAGGGCAGTGCAGTGGTGTTCGGGCAGTGTAGGGGGTCGTGCTGGGGCTGGTGTGTCAGGGTTTAGGGCAGTGCAGTTGTGTTCGGGCAGTGTAGGGGGTTGTGCTGGGGCTGGTGTTTCAGGGTTTAGGGCAGTGCAGTGGTGTTCGGGCAGTAAAGGGGGTCGTGCTGGGGGTGGTGTTTAGGGTTTAGGGCAGTGCAGTGGTGTTTGGGCAGTGTAGTGGGTCATGCTGGGGCTGGTGTTTCAGGGTTTAGGGCAGTGCAGTGGTGTTTGGGCAGTGTAGGGGGTCTTGCTGGTGTTTCAGGGTTTAGGGCAGTGCAGTGGTGTTCGGGCAGTGTAGGGGGTCGTGCTGTGGGGTGGTGTTTCAGGGTTTAGGGCAGTTCAGTGGTGTTCGGGCAGTGTAGGGGGTCGTGCAGGGGGTGGTGTTTCAGGGTTTAGGGCAGTGCAGTGGTGTTTGGGCAGTGTAGGGGTCGTGCAGGGGGTGGTGTTTCAGGGTTTAGGGCAGTGCAGTGGTGTTCGGCCAGTGTAGGTGGTGTTGCTGGGGGTGATGTTTCAGGCTTTAGTGCAGTGGTGTTCGGGCAGTGTAGGGGGTCTTGCTGGGGCTGGTGTTTCAGGGTTTAGGGCAGTGCAGTGGTGTTCGGGCAGTGTAGGGGGTCGTGCTGGGGGTGGTGTTTCAGGGTTTAGGGCAGTGCAGTGGTGTTCATGCAGTGTAGGGGGTCGTGCTGGGGCTGGTGTTTCATGGTTTAGTGCAGTGCAGTGGTGTTCGGGCAGTGTAGGGGGTCGTGCTGGGGGTGGTGTTTCAGGGTTTAGGGCAGTGCAGTGGTGTTCGGGCAGTGTAGGGGGTCATGCTGGGGGTGGTGTTTCAGGGTTTAGGGCAGTGCAGTGGTGTTCGGGCAGTATAGGGGGTCTTGCTGGGAGTGGTGTTTCAGGGTTTAGGGCAGTGGTGTTCGGGCAGTGTAGGGGTCTTGCTGGGGGTGATGTTTCAGGGTGTAGGGCAGTGCAGTGGTGTTCGGGCAGTGTAGGGGGTCTTGCTGGGGGTAGTGTTTCGGGGTTTAGGGCAGTGCAGTGGTGTTCGTGCAGTGTAGGGGGTCGTGCTGGGGGTGGTGTTTCAGGGTTTAGGGCAGTGCAGTAGTGTTCGGGCAGTGTAGGGGATCGTGCAGGGGTGGTGTTTCAGGGTTTAGGGCAGTGCAGTGGTGTTCAAGCAGTGTAGGGGGTCATGCTGGGGGTGGTGTTTCAGGGTTTAGGGCAGTGCAGTGGTGTTCGGGCAGTGTAGGGGGTTGTGCAGGGGTGGTGTTTCAGGGTTTAGGGCAGTGCAGTGGTGTTTGGGCAGTGTAGGGGTCGTGCTGGGGCTGGTGTTTCAGGGTTTAGGGCAGTGCAGTGGTGTTCGGGCAGTGTAGGGGGTCTTGCTGGGGGTGGTGTTTCAGGGTTTAGGGCAGTGGTGTTCGGGCAGTGTAGGGGGTCTTGCTGGGGGTGATGTTTCAGGGTTTAGGGCAGTGCAGTGGTGTTCGGGCAGTGTAGGGGTCTTGCTGGGGGTAGTGTTTCAGGGTTTAGGGCAGTGCAGTGGTGTTCGTGCAGTGTAGGGGGTCGTGCTGGGGATGGTGTTTCAGGGTTTAGGGCAGTGCAGTAGTGTTCGTGCAGTGTAGGGGGTCGTGCCGGGGGTGGTGTTTCAGGGTTTAGGGCAGTGCAGTGGTGTTCGGGCAGTGTAGGGGGTCATGCTGGGGGTGGTGTTTCAGGGTTTAGGGCAGTGCAGTGGTGTTCGGGCAGTGTAGGGGTACGTGCTGGGGGTGGTGTTTCAGGGTTTAGGGCAGTGGTGTTCGGGCAGTGTAGGGGGTCTTGCTGGGGGTGATGTTTCAGGGTTTAGGGCAGTGCAGTGGTGTTCGGGCAGTGTAGGAGGTCTTGGTGGGGGTAGTGTTTCAGGGTTTAGGGCAGTGCAGTTGTGTTCGGGCAGTGTAGGGGGTCGTGCTGGGGGTAGTGTTTCAGGGTTTAGGGCAGTGCAGTGGTGTTCGGGCAGTGTAGGGGGTCGTGAAGGGGGTGGTGTTTCAGGGTTTAGGGCAGTGCAGTGGTGTTCGGGCAGTGTAAGGGGTCGTGCTAGGGTTGGTGTTTCAGGGTTTAGTGCAGTGGTGTTCGGGCAGGTTAGGGGGTCGTGCAGGGGCTGGTGTTTCAGGGTTTAGGGCAGTGCAGTGGTGTTCGGTCAGTGTAGGGGGTCGTGCTGGGGTAGTGTTTTAGGGTTTAGGGTAGTGCAGTGGTGTTTGTGTAGTGTAGGGGGTCATGTTTTAGGGTAGTGCAGTGGTGTTTGGGTAGTGTAGGGGGTCGTGCTGGGGGTAGTGTTTTAGGATTTAGGTTAGTGCAGTGGTGTTTGGGTAGTGTAGGGGGTCGTGCTGGGGGTAGTGTTTTAGGGTTTAAGGTAGTGCAGTGGTGTTTGTGTAGTGTAGGGGGTCGTGCTGGGGGTAGTGTTTTAGGGTTTAGGGTAGTGCAGTGGTGCTTGTGTAGGGTAGGGGGTCGTGCTGGGGGTAGTGTTTTAGGGTTTAGGGTAGTGCAGTGGTGTTTGTGTAGTGCAGGGGGTCATGTTTTAGGGTAGTGCAGTGGTGTTTGGGTAGTGTAGGGGGTCGTGCTGGGGGTAGTGTTTTAGGATTTAGGTTAGTGCAGTGGTGTTAGGGTAGTGTTTTAGGGTTTAGGGTAGTGCAGTGGTGTTTGTGTAGTGTAGGGGGTCATGCTGGGGGTAGTGTTTTAGGGTTTAGGATAGTGCAGTGGTGCTTGTGTAGTGTAGGGGGTCGTGCTGGGGGTAGTGTTTTAGGGTTTAGGGTAGTGCAGTGGTGTTTTTGTAGTGTTGGGGGGTCATGTTTTAAGATGCAACGCTCCAATACCTAACCAGTCTGCACTACATAAAACTGCAAAAAAACTAAAAATAAAAAGTGTTTTGCACACTTTTGTCATTGGGCTATATGTGGGCTACATCTGGGTAATATTTGTGCTACATTTGGGCTCTTTTTTCACTGGTGGCCATCTTGGAAGACTTCTTTGTTATGAAGTTTCCTAATTTCCTCATTTACTGCAGTCTCCTCAGTAGGAAATGCTTTCAGTTGTTTACTTTGATTCCATCAAGAAGGCATTCAGATGTGTCACACATTTGCCATAAATTCAGAATGTTAGCACTCTAGTTGTTCATTAGATCACTGTAGTAAAGCTACTGCTCACCAAGGAGTTAACTGGAAGTCTACTGCTGGTATTGAAAGTGATTGTTTCAGTCTGCATGTCAGAATTTTCTAATGAAATAGAAGAGGATTTGAGATCTCACTTAAAACATGCACTAAATTTTCTTTTGCAGCACTAACCATAATTTCTATGGCAAAATTAACCCCCTCATTTTGTTCCTTTTTAAATTAAATGTTTTAAGTGTTACCAGTTTATTCCAATCAAGATGGCTTCAGGTGTGCCATACTTTTGTCATAAGTAAGGCTGTTAGCACTCTAGTTGTTCTTTAGAACACTCTGGGAAGCTGCAGTAGAACACAAAGGCATCAACTGACAGGCTGCTCCTGTTGAAATATAACAGGAAGATATTTGAGATCTCACTTAAAACATGTCCTAATTTTTCTTTCTACAGCACTAACCATAATTTCTATGGCAAAATGAACCCCCTAATTTTGTTCCTTTTAAATTAAATGTTTTAAGTGTTACCAGTTTATTCCAATCAAGATGGCTTCAGGTGTGCCATACTTTTGTCATAAGTAAGACTGTTAGCGCTCTAGTTGTTCTTTAGAACACTCTGGGAAGCTGCAGTAGAACACAAAGGCATCAACTGACAGGCTGCTCCTGTTGAAATATAACAGGAAGATATTTGAGATCACACTTGAAACATGTCCTAATTTTTCTTTCCAGAGCACTAACCATAATTTCTATGACAAGATGAACCCCATCATTTTGTTCCTTTTTAAATTAAATGTTTTAAGTGTTACCAGTTTATTCCAATCAAGATGGCTTCAGGTGTGCCATACTTTTGTCATAAGTAAGGCTGTTAGCACTCTAGTTGTTCTTTAGAACACTCTGGGAAGCTGCAGTAGAACACAAAGGAATCAACTGACAGTCTCTGCCCTTGTTGGATGTACATGTTTTACTGAGAATGTCAGACTTCATTCTCACATGACTGAGAAAGATAATGTGAATTTACAGAAAATATGCTCTCATTTTAGCTTCTGGAGCACCTTCCAAAACTGTATGGGACAAGCATGTGAAAATAGTTTTCTCTCAAACATGATTCATGATATCCCAGCAGAAGGTTTTTCACAGGGTAAAATCACCTTAGAACACACCACAATTCCTGAAATTAGTATGGTATCATCAACAAATGAATTCTAATGTAACTAAAGTCTGTTATCACCCTTTATAGTTCTCCTTTTGGTAACCCTCAAAATCTTCGATTCACTACAATGCATTTCAATATTGGTCCCAAGATGGCTGCCAGCAATTCCAGGATGAAGTGCTGACAGCCAATCAGATCTCACGATGACATGTGTGGTTAGGCTCCGCCCAGATATATATGTGTTTTTACTTTTGATTCTCTCAGCAACTACTGAACGGATTTACACCATTTAACAAAAAGGGTTCTTTCTGAACCAAGAACTACCTCTTTTCCAAATTTGGTGTAATTCCGTTCAGCAGTTCGAGCTGTAGCCTTGCATAAAGTTTCCTATGGGAAATTGATTTTTGAATCTTATTTTTTTAATTTCTCCGCAACTACTGAACGGATTTACACCATTTAACAAAAGGGTTCTTTCTGAACCAAGAACTACCTCTTTGCCAAATTTTGTGTAATTTCGTTCAGCAGTTCGGGCTGTAGCCAGTGGCTAAAGTTTCCTATGAGAAAATGAATGGGGAAAACACGTTTTGGGACCCCCTTTTTCTCAGCCCCCGCTTGACGAATCACCCCGAAACTTTCAGGGTAGGAGCGGACCGGAGCGGGCCATAAAGTTTGAAAATTTCGCGAAGATCCGTCAACCGACGCAAGAGTTATTTCAAATAGAATGTTGCGGATTTCCTATGGAAAATAGGTCCTAACTATAACTATCTACTGGCGACCGCCAGTAGATAATGTATATATATATATATATATATATATATATATATATGTCGAAATCACAGAGTATCCACTGCAAGAATATCCACGAGCCCACTGATCCAGCAAAAGTGTATTTATTTTGGCAAAGAAAGACGCGTTCCGACCACAGCCGTGGTCTTGTTCACATGACCTCTTCCTGGGTCATACACTTATTTAAAGGTACATGCATCAGTGAAGTCATTACGTGATGCATCATCACTAGACATAGAAGAATTAATATGCAAAGTTGCGAAGTGAACATAGATACCTGGAAACACTCGACAATCTGTTACAGTGTTAATTAAATACTCATTAATGTAACTGTCTGATTCCTTAATGCAAAAGATCATTTACATTGTATTATAGATACTGTTTTTGACATGTGTGATTTTGCATACAGATTTTTAAATGCAAAATCTTTCTAACTTTCTCAATTCTCATGGTTCACAACATAGAAAAAGACAGAGAAAACGTAGCTGAGTAAACGAGGCTTATAGGCGTTCATAAGTGTGTCTCATGTTACAGTAAGTAAGTACATTCAAATTAGGCAAAGGAAACTGTAGAAATGTTAAATTTGAGAAAAAAGTAAATGTGACTGGTCACATGTTTTGTGACCTTTAGTGTCGCTGGAGTGTGATAGACTCGTATTAAGGGTATAGAACCTATATTCGGCCATCCCATATGACCGTATAAAACATGATTCATATCATGCACATAAGGTGAATAAATTTCACTGAATAACAGTTCCTTAAGTGGTGGCTGCTCATGAGTAAGGTATCAAACGGCATACTGGTCTAATACCACATCTTGCTCAAGCGGTAGTTCTTAGATGCAATTATGCCTGAGTGATACCGAACGTCCATACTGAAGTAGAGACGTATGAAGACAAAGATATAGCGTAATCAAAAAAAGAAACGATAAGCATGAGCAGTCCCTACGTGACTATAATGACTAGGAGTAGTGATGGTGCACTGGAACGTTCGTCCAATCCTGTGCGCATAACTCTAGTGCTGGTGAGTCAATTCCATCATATCTGTGAACCACACAGTTCCTGTAAGAAACAAACCAAACAAAAAGAGGTAGTTTAGCAAACAGTTTCCTGTACATAGATGACATTGAGAACACCTAATGGGAACTGCCCAAAGAAAATGACTGGTGCAGATAAATAATACTGACAACTCAGGCATCTTATGTCTATAAATAATGCAAAAAATATATAATATATACCAAATACACCAAACCCATATATATGTATACACATCATATTACATCATTCATGACATGGTCAGTGACATCACTGATGACATCTCAAATAACATCACTGATGATATCACTGATGGCATCATCCAGTGACTGTGTGTTTCTGTAAAGTTTAAATATGTTTTTTATATATATAGGCCAAGGTGTATTGAAGAATGAGTGGGTGTATGACTGTCTGAATGGATAATTTAGTAGGTGCGTGACTGTATAAGTGAGTGATTAAACGTGTATTATTGAATGCATGGGTTAGTGACTAAACTGTGTGAATGTCTGTATCAGTCTGTCAGTTGGTGTGTAAGTGGCTGCATGGGTTGGTGAGTAGCTAGTAGTAGTAGTAGGAGAGGTGCACAGAGGCAATAGAGGTACAGAAAGAGGCAGGAGGGGTGCAGAAAGAAAGAAGAGATGTGCAGAAAGAAGCAACAGAGGTGCTGAAAGAGGCAAGAGAGGTGCAGAAACAGGCAGGAAAGGTGCAGAAAGAGGGAACAGGGGTGCAGAAGGAGGCAATAGAGGTGCAGACAGAGAAAAGAGGGGTGCAGAAAGAGGCAAGAATGGTGCAGAAAGAAGCAAGAGCAGTGCATAATGAACCAAGAGATGTACAGAAAGAGGCAGGAGGAGTGCACAAAGAGGTAGGATAGGTGCACAAAGAGGCAAGAGAGGTACAGAAAGAGGCAGGAGCAGTACAGAAAGAAGGAAGAGAAGTTCAGAAAGAGGCAAAAGAATTGCTGAAAGAAGCAACAGAGGTGTAGAAAGAAGCAAGAGAAGTGCAGAAAGAGGCAAGTGAGGTGCAAAAAGAAGCAAGAGTGGTACAGAAAAAGGTAGAAGAGGTGAGCAAAGAGGCAAGAGAAGTACAGAAAGAGGCAGGAGGGGTGCAGAAAGAAGGAAGAGAAGTGCAGAAAGAAGCAACAGAGGTGCTGAAAGAGGCAAGAGGAGTGCAGAAAGAGGTAGGAGAGGTGCAAAATGAAGCAAAAGAGGTACAGAAAGAGGCAGGATGGGTGCAGAAAGAAGGATGAGAAGTGCAGAAAGAGGCAAATGAATTGCTGAAAGAAGCAACAGAGGTGTAGAAAGAAGCAAGAGAAGTGCAGAAAGAGGCAAGTGAGGTACAGAAAGAAGCAAGAGCAGTGCAGAAAAAACCAACAGAAGTGCAAAAAGAAGCAAGAGCGGTACAGAAAAAGGTAGTAGAGGTGCACAAAGAGGCAAGAGAGGTACAGAAAGAGGCAGGAGGGGTGCAGAAAGAGGGAAGAGAAGTGCAGAAAGAAGCAACAGAGGTGCTGAAAGAGGCACGAAGGGTGCAGAAAGAGCAAGAGAAGTGCAGAAAGAACCAACAGAGGTACAGAAAGAGGCAAGAGAGGTGCAGAAACAGGCAGGAAAGGTGCAGAAAGAGGGAAAAGGGGTACAGAAAGAGGCAAGAGAGGTACAGAAAGAGAAAAGAGGCGTGCAGAAAGAGGCAAGAGTGGTGCAGAAAGAAGCAAGTGAGGTGTAGAAAGAGGCAACAGAGATGCATAAAGACGCAAGAGAGGTACAGAAACAAGCAAAAGAAGTGCAGAAAGACGCAAAATAATTGCTGAAAGTAGCAACAGAGGTGTGGAAAGAAGCAAGAAAAGTGTAGAAAGAGGCAAGTGAGGTACAGAAAGAGGCAAGAGCGGTGCAGAAAATGGCAAGAGAACATCAGAAAGAGGCAAGAGGGATGCAAAAAAGGGAAGAAGGGTGCAGAAAGAAGCAAGAGAGGTACAGAAAGAAGCAAGAGAAGTGCAGAAAGAAGCAATAGAGGTGCAGAAAGAGGCAAGAGAGGTTCAGAAAGAGGCAAGGGAAGTGCAGAAACAGGCAAGAGAAATGCACAAAGAGGCAAGGGAAGAGCAGAAAGAGGCAAGAGAGGTGTAGAAAGAAGCAAGAGAAGGGCAGAAAGAGGCAGGAGGGGTGCAGAAAGAAGCAAGTGAGGTGCAGAAACAAGCAAGAGAAGTGCAGAAAGAACCAACAGAGGTGCAAAAAGAGGCAAGAGGGGTGCAGAAAGAGGTAGGAGAGGTGCACAAAGAGGCAAGAGAGGTACAGAAAGAGGCAGGAGGGGTGCAGAAAGAAGGAAGAGAAATGCAGAAAGAGGCAAGAGAACTGCTGAAAGAAGCAACAGAGGTGTAAAAAGAAGCAATAGAAGTACAGAAAGAGGCAAGTGAGGTGCAGAAAGAGGCAGGAGGGGTGCAGAAAGGAGCAAGAGAAGTGCAGAAAGAAGCAACAAAGGTGCTGAAAGAGGTGCAAAGGGTGCAGAAAGAGCAAGAGAAGTACAGACAAAAGCAACAGAGGTACAGAAAGAGGAAAGAGAGGTGCAGAAACCGGCAGCAACATTGCAGAAAGAGGGAACAGGGGTGCAGAAAGAGGCAAGAGAGGTGCAGAAAGAGGCAAGAGAGGTGCAGAAAGAGGGGAGAGGGTTGCAGAAAGAGGCAAGAGGAGTGCAGAAAGAAGCAAGTGAGGAGCAGAAAAATGGAAGAGAGGTGCAGAAACAAGCAAGATAATTGCTGAAAGAAGCAACAGAAGTGTAGAAAGAAGCAGAAAAAGTGCAGAAAGAGGCAAGTGAGGTGCATAAAGAAGCAAGAGCAGTGCAGAAAGAACCAAGAGGTGCAAAAAGAAGCAAGAGCGGTACAGAAAAAGGTAGAAGAGGTGCACAAAGAGGCAAGAGAGGTACAGAAAGAGGCAGGAGGGGTGCAGAAAGAAGGAAGGGAAGTACAGAAAGAAGCAACAGAGGTGCTGAAAGAAGCAACAGAGGTGCTGAAAGGAGCGCAAAGGGTGCTGAAAGAGCAAGAGAAGTGCAGAAAGAACCAACAGAGGTACAGAAAGATTCAACAGAGGTGCAGAAAGATGCAACAGAGGTTCAGAAACAAGTAAGAGAAGTGCATAAAGAAGCAACAGAGATTTAGTAAGAGGGAAGTGGGGTGGAGAAGGAGGCAAGAGGGATACAGAAAGAAACAAGAGAGGTGCAGAAAGAGGGAAGATGGGTGCAGAAAAAGGGAAGAGTGGTGTGAAAGAGGCATGAGGGTTGCAGAAAGAAGCAACAGGAATGCAGAAAGAGTCAAGAGAGGCGCAGAAATAAGTAAGAGTGGTTTACACACCATTAGTATCAATGTAATACCCACATTTAGTAATAAGTAACAGGTGACCATTCTAGGTTTGCGCAGAGCCTTCCACCACGCTGTAACACTTGTCTCTGCATTTTTGGTAAAGTATGAGTCGTTTGAGCTAGAAACAATGTTTTTTTTGTTCAAATCTGCAGATTATGCAGCAGATGATGGATTATGTGGCAAATGCGGTAAATGTATAATTGTTCAAAAGTCAGTGCAGCGAAACAGACACTTAATTCCAGTGGCCCTGCTCATACCTCTGACTAGGTCCAGAAGTGCTCCCCAGTGGTTCCTTCTTTTTTTGTCTCATTGAGTTCATAGTTTAGCTTCTATGGAAACGAGGAAGACTAAACCTGAGGTTACAACTCCACAACACAGACTATCATACCACACAATTACTCTCCATAACACATAATCCCACTCTACATAATTCCTACACACTAAATACCACATACTTTCTATCCACTTAATTTCACTGCACAACATACCTCATAATTCCACTACACACAATCTACATCCACTCCACTCCAAGAAACATCATTAAAACACTTTTACATTTACAACGCCAATACCCCTAACTCTCACAAATGCGAAACCTATTACATTGCAAATGCTTCTTTAACTAGTAGTCGCGTTTGCAGAGTGGTGGAGAAAGGGTGCTGGGCCTCAGACCAGTGTGCAGGAATTCCGCTGCATAGGACTTACAGGAGGTACCAGAAGGGCTTCTTAGCCCCCAAAGTCCCTCAGGAATAAAGTGGACTTCATCCACCATCCCGTAGTCTGCCAGGAGGCGCGTTTGCAGAGTGGTGGAGAAAAGGGGCATGGCCTCCAAAGACGTCTTGGCAATCCCACTGTGTGGGACTTACTGGACATCCTTGGGGGCCAACTACCCCCTATTACCTCCAGTAAGTCCCACACAGCAGGATTGCTAAGCTCTCATAGCAGGCCACGCCCCCTTTTCCCACCACTCTGCAAACGCGCTCCCTGGCATGCTCTTAGATGGGGATTGAAGTTCCCTTCGCTGCTGGGAGTAGTTAGGGGCCAACTAGCCTACCTCTTACCTCCAGTAAGCCCCACACAGTTGGATTGCTGATAGGTGGACACAGGCCATGCCCCCTTTCTCCACCACTCTGCAAATGCGCCTCCTGGCGCGCTCTTAGTTGGGGGATGAAGTCCCCTTTCCTCCTGAGGGTCCCTGGGGGCCAACTAGCCCTCCTGTTACCTCCAGTAAGCCCCATACACCTGGTTTGCTGAGAGTGCTCAAAGGCCACGCCCCCTTTTTTACACCACTCTGCAAATGTGGCTCCTGGTGCAATGCTGCTCGGGGGATGAAGTCCACTTTTGTCCTGAGGTCCTCAGGACACAAGAGGACCTCTTCACCCCACCAGCAATGCACCAAGAGGCTCGTTTGCAGAGTGGTGTAAAAAGGGGTGTGGCCTCGGACCACCTCTCAGCAATCCCACTGTGTGGGGCATACTGGACCTACCTGGTGGGCTATTTGGCCCCTAAGGACCCATAAGACTCTAGGGGACTTCATCCCCCAACCCAAAACACGGAAGGAGGTGCATTTGCAGAGTGGTGCAAGGAGGGGGCGGGGCCTCCAGCGAGATTCCGGCTTCTGTTTTGTTTTTCTTTTTTTTAGAAGGGGGGCTGTGTGGCCGCCCTTCTCTTATTATTTTTTGGGCCCTGTGGATCCCATCCCCCAGGGCTTGAGCCATATATATTTTTTTAATAAAAATGGGAAGGGGGCCGCGCGGCCTCCCTCCCGAGGCCGATTACGGCCCCAAGGACCCCATTCCCCAGGGCCTGGCCAGCCTGTTTTTTTTGGGTGAGGGGGGCTGCGTGGCCCCCCTCCTAAGGCCAATTATGGCCCCGGGGACCCCATCCCCCAGGGTCCGGCCTTATGTATCTATTAATATTTTTTTTTTAAATAATTCTAAAAGGGAGTGGGGCCGCATGGCCCCCCTTCCCTGGGCCACTACTGACCCCCGGGACCCCATCCCCCAGGGCCTGGCCTGTTTTTTTTTTATTATTTATGTGAGGGGGCTGTGTGGCCCCCCTTCCCTGGGCCACTATTGGCCCTGGGGTCCCCATCCCCCGGGGCCTGGCCTCTTTTTAAAAATATTTTTTAATTAGGGAGGTAGGTTGCATGGCCTCCCTCCCCATGGCCACTTCTGGCCCCGGGGACCCCATCCCCCAGGGCCGGCCCTCAAGTTGGGGACCGTGGGGGGAGCCCCAATGCTCCCACAGTCTCTGCCAGCTCCCCGCCTCCTGCAGGAGCCGGCATTGCTTTTGGGCAAGGGGAGCTGCTGACATGCAGCTCCCCTTGCCCAAAAGCAATTCTGCTGTGCTTCGTTGAAGCGAGAGCAGGTTTCCTGCTCTCGCTTCAAAGAAGCAAAGTAGTGTTTCCTATGGCAGGGCGGGAGCCGTGCTCCCGCCCTGCCATATCAAATGGCAATGTCCCAGGGGTGGACACCCCGGGACATTGCAGAAGCCGGCCTTGGGGGTGGCGGTTCCCTGGGCCAAGGAGGGCTCCATGAGGGGGGCCGTGCTGCCCCCCTCCAATAGATATAAAGCCCCAGGGAGGTGGTGGTCCCCGGGGCAGGGGGTCCGCTATGAACCCCATATTTAATTTACTCAGTGCCCCGGGGAAGTGGTGGTCCCCAGGGCAGTTTGGGGGGGCAGGACCCCCCCACACTTCTTTTTTCAATTGAAGCCCCAGGGAGGTGCTGGTCCCAGGGGCTTAGGGGGGCCCGCGAGGCCCCCGACATAATTAAAGTGATGCCTTGGGGAGGTGGCGGTCCCCGGGGCTGTGTGGGGGCCACGAGCCCCCCACATTTCCACAAGGATCACCCCGGGGTGGTGGCGGTCCCCGTGGCTGCAGGGGCCCCATGGGCCCCCGCACCATTATTAAATATTGCCCCCGGGACCTGGCTCACTCGGGGGCTTTAAAAAACGAAGTGCCGGAGACCGCACTTCGTTTTTTTTTTTTAAATGTCTTCCGGATTTGTGCACCCAGCGCGACTCCAGCCGATTTTTAAAAAAAAATGCTTTTTTTGGCCCTGGGTTCAGGTTGTTTATACCCTGCCCCCTTTTCTTGTTTTTTAATGTTTTTTCTACTCTTTTCTTGTGACTCGGTTACCGAGTCACAAGATGGCTGCCAACACATTCTGGTTTGGAGTGTTGGCAGCCAATCAGAATGAAGCTCATGCTCGGGATGATTTGCGGCTCCTCCTCAGTGCTCAGATATCAACTTTTTTAAAACAAATTCTCAGGAACTACTGAACGGATTTACACCATTTAAAAAAAAGGTCGCTTTCTGATCCAAGAGCTACCTTTTTGCCAAATTTGGTGTAAATCCGTTCAGCAGTTCAGGCTGGAGCCTGTTCCAAATTTTCCTATGGAAATTAACATGGGGAAAACGCGTTTTGGGAACCCCTTTTTCCTTGGCCCCGCTTGATGAATCACCCCGAAACTTTCAGGACAGGAGCTGACCTGAGCTAGTCATTGGTTTGGAAAGTTTCGCGAAGATTCATCAAACGGCACAAAAGATATTGGCAAATCAGAAAACGCTTTTCCTATGGATAATAGGTCCTAACTATAACTACCTACTGGCGACCGACAGTAGGTAATATATATATATATATCTATATATCTATATATATATATATATATCTCTGATGAGTTGGATTTTTTATGCCTAGATCGAAGAGCAACTTTAAGGCCCCGAAATCCCAGGGCTCCAAATCCAACCGGAGGGGGCAACGCCGAAGGAGGCAACGACAAAGAATTAGGAAAACAAAACAAAAACACCAAGCAAATATGGAAACGCAAGTAACTACTAATAGCAAAGACCAACAAAAATCCATCATCAATCTTACATACCTAGTTTTAACTAAAGCTGATGAAGAGACTTTACTACGTGGTCATTCCTTTTGCCCGGAGTACACCATGAATTATCCCCAAGCACGAATCAACACATTCAAGTATATCAGGAAGCTTAAACTGCAAAAAATTCATATGGACAGTAACAAAGAGAGACGTACCATAGTACCTCTGGAACAGTCACCTACGCTCGTGATTAGTACTACTATTGCAGACTTACCGGTCCTTCAAGTTATGAGGGAATTGGAGATGGAGAGTGAAACTCAAGATACCCCCATATCCATACAGAACATCATTACGGACCAGAATCTGCAATCAGGTGACACAGTAATTACAACATTCAGACCGCTCTCAAGAGCTATGCCTACCACAACCAAGGATAACATCGATATTTTTCATGAACTAGTTGTAGAAGGGCTTAAAACTATGAATAAAGCAGTCAAAATGAAAAATATGAAACGTACTGCCAAGGAATGGAAGAACCATGAATGGGTGACCAAACTCAAGAGTAATAAACAAACTGTGGTACGTAATTCCGACAAAGGCGGAAACATAGTACTTTAGCCCATGGAAATGTACCTGCAGGACGCACGTAATCAGCTGAACCAGAGAGAGTGCTATAGAAAGTGCAAGCAGGAAGTCATGGCGAAAGCACATGTGGATTTCACTTTGGAATTGGAGCAATGGTTTGGCCTGAATCTTTTGTCACATGATGAATACAAGTTCTTACGGAATGAAACACCTCGAACACCTTTCCTATACCTAATACCAAAGGTGCACAAAAATGCATCCTGTCCACCTGGTCGCCTGATTATCTCAGCCAACGGAAGCATGTTGGAAAATTGTTCGAAATACATAGACTTTTTCCTCAAACCATATGTTGAGAAGCAATCATCATATGTCAAAGATAGTAGCGATTTCCTCAAGATGATATATGATATATCAGTGGAACAGGATTATGTCTTGATTGCATTGGATATCGCTACCCTTTATACCAGCATTGCTCATGCTGATGGCTTGAGGGCGATGGAGTTTTATCTGAGTGATAGACCGGTCAGCTTGTGGAGCCACACTCAGATGCTGTTAAAAATGGCGAGGAGATGCCTGGAAGACAACTACTTCCTGTTTGATGGGACATGATACCAGCAGAAGAGGGGGACCGCAATGGGTACCTGCTTCGCCCCCAGTTATGCGTGCCTGCACGTAGGCTGGTGGGAGGAGCAGGTGCTTCGTAAGGAATTTGCACTGGAATGGGACAGTAACATTAATGTATGGACCAGATTTATTGATGATTTATCTGTTATCTGGAAGGGCACAATAGAATCTGCCGAACTCTTTGTAAATCATCTAAATTGTAACGATCTAAATCTAAGGTTCACACTTGTGATTAGTACACAACAGGTACCATTTCTAGATGTCGAGGTGTTTGTAGAGGCAGGAAAGTTAGAAACTAGGCTATTTAGAAAATTGACGGCTGGTAACACCACGCTGCATGCCTCTAGCTTCCACCCTGCCCACACTAAGAATAGCATCCCCAAAGGTGAGATGCTTCGAGCCAATAGGAACTGCAGTACAAAAAATGAATTGGCCAAGTGCCAAATGGAAATGAGTGAAAGATTCCTTGAGAGAGGTTATAATAAGGTCACTATCAAGGCAGCAAGAGAAACAGCAAACAAGAAAAAGCCTGAGGAACTTTTATTTTCTAAAAGATGTATCAAAAATGAAAGAGTGGAACCCCAGATGCATTTTCTAATCGCCTATACTCGTCAGAATAGGGAATTCCGAGATTTGCTAAATAAAAACTGGCATATTCTTAAAGCAGACCCAGTCATAGGGCAACATCTTCCAAATTTTCCCCCATTGACGCTCCGCAGAGCGCCCTCACTTAGAGACTCTGTGGTAAAATCAAGTCCAGAAAGTGATAGGGACCAAGGGTGGTTGAAACCACCCTCTGGGTTCAAAAGATGCAGTAAGTGTAGAGCTTGCAGCATTGGAAAAAACACGACCAAGTATTCCACTCCCTTCAGTAACAGAGAGGTTAAGATCCGAGGTTCCTACAACTGCAAGACTGATTTCGCAATGTATGTGCTGACGTGCACCTGTGGTCTTCAGTATGTGGGAAGTACTATGCTACAGGTGCACCAGAGGATTCTTCAGCACATGAGGGCTATATCAAATGCGGATAGATCGTATCCGGTAGCCCAACATTGTGAAATAATTCACTGCAGAGACCCACCCAAATCAATTATTTTGTGATAGATGTGATTCCATCTAGCAAAAGAGGCGGGGACAGGGTGAGAGCATTACGCGCGCTTGAGACACTCTATATTCTTTTGCTCAACAGCAAAACACTGCACGGGCTTAATCACGACGAAGAATTTAATTCATGCCTATGATATGTTGTGACTGCTAAGAGAAATGTATAAGTAAGGTATATGATTAATCAGTATCAATCAATCAATCAAGAACTTGTAGAGCGCACTACTTACCCGCGAGGGTCTCAAGGCGCTGGGGAAAAGGGGGGGGCGCTACTGGTCGAACAGCCAGGTCTTGAGTAGCCTCCTGAAGGTCAGCAGGTCTTGGGTCTGTCGTAGGCTGAGTGGGAGGGTGTTCCAGGTCTTGGCGGCGAGGTGGGAGAAGGATCTGCCGCCGGTGGTTGTTCTTCGGTTGCGAGGGACGGTGGCGAGGGCGAGGTCGGCAGAGCGGAGCTGGCGGTTGGGGATGTAGAAGAAGAGTCGTCTGTTGAGGTAGGCTGGGCCGGTCTTGTGGAGTGCCTTGTGTGCGTGGATGAGGAGTTTGAAGGATATCCTCTTGTTGACGGGGAGCCAGTGCAGGTTTCTCAGGTGGGGGGTGATGTGGCTGTGGGGTAGTACGTTGAGGATCAGGCGTGCAGAGGCGTTTTGAATGCGTTGCAGTCGTTTGATGAGCTTGGCCGGGGCTCCCGCGTAGAGGGCGTTTCCATAGTCGAGTCTGCTACTGACGAGGGCCTGGGTGACTGTTCTTCTTGTATCTGTCGGGATCCACCTGTAGATCTTGCGGAGCATGCGGAGGGTGTTGAAGCAGGAGGAGGAGACTGCGTTGACTTGCTTGGTCATGGTGAAGCAAAGAATATCTGACTGTGCATGCATTATGTAAGTGTCCCACATAATAATGCACAAGTTGGTCTCCTTGTAGAATGGGCTAATACCATGTAGCAATTGAGCAAAAAGGGCACTTGCCCTAGATTTGCAGAATAACCTGATGGCAGGTATTTATAAAAATGTGTGTATCGATTTTCGGCATTTGCTTATCGCATAACGTTGATGTAGGTACAACCAACGTTTAGACATTTGTCTTTCTCCATTTATTTCCCAAAAACTATGTAGGAAATAGTTGTCCTTGTTGGTAGAATGATTAAGCATCCCGCCGCATACGCTAAACGAAAGCGCAGTGAGAATGTGCAACTGTAACAAAAGCTTGAAAAGCCTGTAAATTGAATGTAACATCTTTACAGTTATGTCAATAACCACCATGCGTATGCTTGTAACACACAAGAATGCATTACCAAGCCATTAAGAATTATCTGCCTTTTTTTTCCAAAATGCTGACATGTAAAACAGCGTTGGAGCAACGTAAGTCTGTTTTCCAGGCCAGTTGAGCACATGGTATGTAAAGGCCATTGACAGTTTACGGCGTAACACCTTGAGAACAAGGCCGCTGTGCCGGCCAAAACGCGTCATGGCTGACGTGTTTTTGGATTAAAGAAAGAAAAACGATCGCAATTGTTGTTGGCTCCGTTTTGTCCTTTGGCACTTTGTCAAGCGTTTTTCACCATATATATATATATATATATATATTCACTGAAAAAACCATAGGTTTTAGGGACAGTTATAGTTACTTGGACATTGCACTCGTACAAAACCCGTGAAATTCCCCGTTATAGTTAGTTCAGCTAACTATAACTCGCGCCCCGCAATGCACTGCTGATGACGTCACATATTACATCACTCATGACATGGTCAGTGACATCACTGATGACATCACTGAAGACATCTCAAATGACATCACTGATGACATCATCCAGTGACTGTGTGTTTCTGTAAAGTTTAAATATTTTTAATATATATAGGGAAAGGCGTATTAAAGAATGAGTGGGTGTATAAGTGTGTGTATGGATGATTTAGTAGGTGCGTGACTAATTCTATAAGTGAGTGATTAAACGTATCTTACTGAATGCATGGGTTAGTGACTAAACTGGGTGAATGTCTGTATCTGTCTGTTGCTGTGTAAGTGGCTGCATGGGTTTGTGAACAGCAACATGAGTGTCTATAAGAGTTATTGATTTGTTGTCTGAGTATCTGTATGGGTGCCTGAGTGTTTGTGTGGATGGGGTGTGTGCGACTGTGCATAGATGTGTGAGTGGGTGATTCACTGGGTGGATGGTTTCAAGAGTGCATCTGTGATAGACTGTATGGGTGGGTAAGTGTGTGTAACAGTGTGTTAGTGAGTGAATGTATGTCCCAGTGGTACATGTGTGTGTAACTACATATGTGAAAGGCAGTATATATGTGTGTTAGAGTATTTAAATGGCTATAAGTGAGAGTGTGTTATTGTGAGAGTGGCTGTATGGATGAGTGTGTGCTTGTATCAGTGATTGTATAAGAGCGTAACAATGTGCTAGTATTTGTATGATTAAGTGAGCTGGTGTGTGTATAACTGTATAGGTGAGTAAATGGCAGTGTGTTTAATTATTTGCATGACTGACTAGGTGTGTGAGTACCTCTATGGATGAGTGGCGGTGTTTGAGTGTCTATATAGGAGTAAGAGTGCATATGATAGTCCTGTACTGAGTGACCATAAGTATGAGTGACTGTACGGGTGAGTGAGTGGATGTGTGTGTGTAGACCTAAGAATCAGTGAGTGGGTATGTAGTTATTGGTGTTGGAGTGTCTATGGTTTTGCGAATGGCAGTCTGTAATTTAGAGTGGGTGTATCAAAGGTTATATTAGGGTGTGAGGAGGTGCATCAGATTATCACGTGGATGATGTCATCAGTGATGTCATTTGAGATGTCATCAGTGATGTCATCAGTGATGTCACTGACCATGTCATGAGTGATGTAATATGTGACGTCATCAGCAGTGCATTGCTGAGGCGCGAGTTATAGTTAGCTGAACTAACTATAACGGGGAATTTCACGGGTTTTGTACGAGTGCAATGTCCAAGTAACTATAACTGTCCCTAAAACCTATGGTTTTTTCAGTGAATTTCAAAGGTTTTTTAAATGCTAATTTGTAACTATAACGTGTCTGAAACCTATGGTTTTTCAGTGAATTTCAAAGGTTTTTTAAATGCTAATTTCTAACTATAACGTGCCTGAAACCTATGGTTTTTTCAGTGAATTTCAAAGGTTTTGTAAATGACAATTTTTAAATGTATTAATTGTTATATTAATTTTTTCATACTGATTTACTACATTTTTAGAAACAATTTTTTTTTACATATTTTATTTTTAAATTACATTGTAATTACATTATACATTACATTACAAAAAATACTTTCTCAGAATGAATTACTTTAGTTTAAATACTTTGCACATAGGCAATAGACTTTTAAGTACAGTAGTTACAGTTGTTGCAATGGGCAACACATTTTCAAACACAATGCAACATTCAGCTCAATGTGAATTTCTAGTTAAATGCAATTAGTTTCTTTATGGATTACTTTTCTAACCACAGGACTGGATCCTAGATTCAGTCCTGGGACATCTCCTGTAAACAGTTGAGTAAAAGCGTTTTGGTTACAGTACTGATTTTTAAGGAATATTATTGTATTTTAAAAGTTGACACTTAGAAACTTTTTCTCATATAGTCACCAATGTTATCTTATGGAAGGAAATTCACTTAGCAGGTAAAAACTGTTATCGTTACTTTTTCTTACTCAGTGTTGGATCCTGGATCCAGCACTGGTGCATCTCCTGTAAACAGTTGAAAGAATGCGTTTAAGTCATACAGGTAATTTTTAAGGAATATTTGTAGTTTGTAAAAATCAACACTTTGAAACTTTTTTGCTGAAAACATGGATTCCTATGGAAGAAAATATAAGTTACTGGTAAGTACGGTTAAAATTACTTTTCAGGGTCAGTGCTGGGCTAAAAGATGCAGCACTGGGTTCTCTCCTGATAACAGGTGAGTAAATCGGAATTCGTATTTCGGCTGATTTTAGAGGAATATTTTAAAGTTCCAAAACTCCACACTTAGAAGAATTTCCAAGTGAAACTAGTCAATGTTAGCCTATGGAAGGAAATTCAAGTTACTGGTAAGTACGGTTAGAATTACTTTTCAGGGTCAGTGCTGGGCTAAAAGGTGCAGCACTGGGTTTTCTCCTGATAACAGGTGAGTAAGTCGGAATTCGGATTTCGGCTGATTTTAGAGGAATATTTGTATGTTTCAAAATCAACACTTAGAAACTTTTTCAGCAAAAAGCAGGCAATGATATCCTATGGAAGGAAATTCAAGTTACTGGTAAGTACGGTTAAAATTACTTTTCAGGATTAGTACTGGGCTGAAAGATGCAGCACTGAGGTCTCTCCTGATAACAGGTGAGTAAATCGGAATTCGTATTTCGGCTGATTTTAGAGGAATATTTTAAAGTTCCAAAACTCCACACTTAGAAGAATTTCCAAGTGAAACCAGTCAATGTTAGCCTATGGAAGGAAATTCAAGTTACTGGTAAGTACGGTTAAAATTACTTTTCAGGACCATTACTGGGCTGAAAGATACAGCACTGAGGTCTCTCCTTATAACAGGTGAGTAAATCGGAATTCGTATTTCGGCTGATTTTAGATGAATATTTTAAAGTTCCAAAACTCCACACTTAGAAGAATTTCCAAGTGAAACCAGTCAATGTTAGCCTATGGAAGGAAATTCAAGTTACTGGTAAGTACGGTTAAAATTACTTTTTAGGACCAGTACTGGGCTGAAAGATACAGCACTGAGGTCTCTCCTGATAACAGGTGAGTAAATCGGAATTCGTATTTCGGCTGATTTTAGAGGAATATTTGTATGTTTCAAAAATCAACACTTAGAAACTTTTCAGCAAAAGCAGGCAATGATATCCTATGGAAGGAAATTCAAGTTACTGGTAAGTACGGTTAAAATTACTTTTCAGGACCAGTACTGGGCTGAAAGATACAGCACTGAGGTCTCTCCTTATAACAGGTGAGTAAATCGGAATTCGTATTTCGGCTGATTTTAGAGGAATATTTGTATGTTTCAAAAATCAACACTTAGAAACTTTTTCAGCAAAAAGCAGGCAATGATATCCTATGGAAGGAAATTCAAGTTACTGGTAAGTACGGTTAAAATTACTTTTCAGGACCAGTACTGGGCTGAAAGATGCAGCACTGAGGTCTCTCCTTATAACAGGTGAGTAAATCGGAATTCGTATTTCGGCTGATTTTAGATGAATATTTTAAAGTTCCAAAACTCCACACTTAGAAGAATTTCCAAGTGAAACCAGTCAATGTTAGCCTATGGAAGGAAATTCAAGTTACTGGTAAGTACGGTTAAAATTACTTTTTAGGACCAGTACTGGGCTGAAAGATACAGCACTGAGGTCTCTCCTGATAACAGGTGAGTAAATCGGAATTCGTATTTCGGCTGATTTTAGAGGAATATTTGTATGTTTCAAAAATCAACACTTAGAAACTTTTTCAGCAAAAAGCAGGCAATGATATCCTATGGAAGGAAATTCAAGTTACTGGTAAGTACGGTTAAAATTACTTTTCAGGACCAGTACTGGGCTGAAAGATACAGCACTGAGGTCTCTCCTTATAACAGGTGAGTAAATCGGAATTCGTATTTCGGCTGATTTTAGAGGAATATTTGTATGTTTCAAAATTCAACACTTAGAAACTTTTTCAGCAAAAAGCAGGCAATGATATCCTATGGAAGGAAATTCAAGTTACTGGTAAGTACGGTTAAAATTACTTTTCAGGACCAGTACTGGGCTGAAAGATGCAGCACTGAGGTCTCTCCTTATAACAGGTGAGTAAATCGGAATTCGTATTTCGGATGATTTTAGAAGAATATTTGCACAATGGTGAAGGGAGGGGGCAAGGCCTGAGGTGACATCTGTGCAAACGCGCCCCGTGGCGCGTTTTAAGTTGGGGGATTAAGTCCCCTTGAATCCTGAGGGTCCCTAGGGGCCAACTAGCCCACCAGGAACCTCCAATATGCGCCAGGGGCTGCGTTGCAGAGACGTGTAGAGAGGCCACACCCCTTTTACACCTCTCTGCAACGCAGCTCTGTGGCGCTTTCTGGATGTACCTGTTGGGCTAGTTGGCCCCAGGGACCCTCAGGATTTAAGGGGATTTAATTCCCCATCTTAAAACGCGCCACGGGACCTGTTTGCACACATGTCACCTGAAGCCCCGCCCCCTCCCTTCACCACTGTGCAAACGCGCCCGTGGCGCGTTTTAAGTTGGAGGATTAAGTCCCCTTGAATCCTGAGGGTCCTCGGAGTCCAACTAGCCCACCATATACCTCCAAAGCGCCACAGAGCTGCGTTGCAGAGAGGTGTAAAAGGGGCGTGGCCTCTGTACACCTCTCTGCAAGGCAGCCCCTGGCGCATACTGGAAGGTTCCTGGTGGGCTAGTTGGCCCCCAGGACCCCCAGTATTCAAGGGGAATTCGTCCCCCTCTGCAAACGCGCCAGGGGCGCGTTTGCAGAGTGGTGAAGGAAGGGGCGGGGCCTGCGGGCCCGATCGTTTTTTTTTGTTTTGTTTTGTCCCCTGAAGGGGGCTGTGTGGCCCCCTTCCTTTTTCATGTTTTTGGCCCTGGGGACCCCATCCCCAGGGCCTTACCCCACTTTTTGTAATTAAAATAAAATAAAAAAAACGGGAAGGGGCCGCGTGGCCCCCCTTCCCTGGGCCTGTATTGGCCCGGGGACCCCATCCCCGGGGCAAGGCCTCGATTTTTTTTGTTCTTTGGAGGGGCTGCGTGGCCCCCCTCCTCAGGCCATTAAGGCCCCGGGGACCCCATCCCCGGGGCCGGCCTTTCCGTTTTTTTTAATTTAATTATTTTTATTTTTTGGGGAGGGGGCCGCGTGGCCCCCTCCCGGAGCCACTACTTGCCCCGGGGACCCCATCCCCCGGGCTGGCCCTCTCCGTTGGGGACTGTGGGGGTCCCCAATCCCCCCACAGTCCCGCCGGCTCCCCGCGTCCCTTGGGAGCCGGCATTGCTTTCCACATGGGGAGCTGCTAAGATGCAGCTCCCCATGTGGAAAGCAATGTGCTTTGGATATTGGAAGAGAAGCAGGTTTCCTGCTCTCTCTTCCAATATCCAAAGCAGTTTGCTATGGCAGGACGGGAGCCGCGAGGCTCCCGTCCTACCATAGCAAACTACAGTGTCCCGGGGGTAGGCACCCGGGACACTGCAGGAGCCGGCCCTGGGGGTGGTGGTCCCCAGGGCCATCAAGGGCTCCAGGAGGGGGCCGCGCGGCCCCCTCCCATTCAGGTCACAGCCCCGGGAGGTGGTGGTCCCCGGGGCTCTGGGAGTCCGTAATGGACCCCCATATTTAAATGTTTAGTGCCCCGGGAGGTGGCGGTCCCCGGGGCATGTGGGGGCTGGAGCCCCCCACACAGGTTTTTCAATTTAAAAAAAAAAAGCCCCGGGGAGGTGGTGGTCCCGGGGCTGCGGGAGGGCTCAGAGCCCTCCCGCACCATTTAAAAAAAAGCCCCGGGGGTGGTGGTCCCCGGGGCTTGGGGAGCCCTTGAGGCCCCCACACATAAAATTAACCCCCCACCATGCCCCCGGGACTTGGGCCACCCGGGGCAAAATACAATCGAGCGCGGGAGACCGCGCTTCGATTTCTTCGGCAGGATTCGCGCACCCTGAGCGCATCCTGCCGATTTTTTAAAAACATTTTTTTTTTGCCCAGGGGGTCCTTGTGGGACCCCTGAGCAAACCTAGGGGGTCAGGGTGTTTCTACCCTGCCCCCTTTGTGCGCTTTGCGCACTTGTTTCTGTCCCTCGGTTCTACCGAGGGACAAAATGGCTGCCAACATTTCCTGAATCGGAATGTTGACAGCCAGCTGACAGCCAATTAACATGCAGCTCGTGATCGGGACGGTGCACGCAGGGTGCGCTGAGGGTACAGCGGACCCTACTCGGCCATAGATATCACTATCTTTTTACTTTTGATTTTCTCAGCAACTACTGAACGGATTTACACCATTTAACAAAAGGGTTCTTTCTGAACCAAGAACTACCTCTTTGCCAAATTTGGTGTAATTCCGTTCAACAGTTCGGGCTGTAGCCGTGTCTAAAGTTTCCTATGGAAAATTGCATGGGGAAAACGTGTTTTGGGACCCCCCTTTTTTCTCGGCCCCCGCTTGACGAATCCCCGCGAGACTTTCAGGGTATGAGCGGACCGGAGCGCCCCACAAAGTTTGAAAATTTTGCGAAGATACGTCAACCGGCAAGAGAGTTATTTCAAATAGAATGTCGCGGATTTCCTTTGGATAATAGGTTGTAACTATAACTATCTACTGGCGACCGCCAGTAGATAATATATATATATATATATTCACTGAAAAAACCATAGGTTTTAGGGAAAGTTATAGTTAGTTGGACATTGCACTCGTACAAAACCCGTTAAATTCCCCCGTTATAGTTAGTTCAGCTAACTATAACTCGCGCCCCGCAATGCACTGCTGATGACGTCACATATTACATCACTCATGACATGGTCAGTGACATCACTGATGACATCACTGATGACATCTCAAATGACATCACTGATGACATCATCCACGTGATAATCTGATGCACCTCCTCACACCCTAATATAACCTTTGATACACCCAATCTAAATTACAGAGTGCCATTCGCAAAACCATAGACACTCCAACACCAATAACTACATACCCACTCACTGATTCTTAGGTCTACACACACACATCCACTCACTCACCCGTACAGTCACTCATACTTATGGTCACTCAGTACAGGACTATCATATGCACTCTTACTCCTATATAGACACTCAAACACCGCCACTCATCCATAGAGGTACTCACACACCTAGTCAGTCATGCAAATAATTAAACACACTGCCATTTACTCACCATTACTTGCCCGGGGACCCCATCCCCGGGGCTGGCCCTCTCCGTTGGGGACTGTGGGGGTCCCCAATCCCCCACAGTCCCGCCGGCTCCCGCGTCCCTTGGGAGCCGGCATTGCTTTCCACATGGGGAGCTGCTAAGATGCAGCTCCCCATGTGGAAAAGCAATGTGCTGGATATTGGAAGAGAGAGCAGGTTTCCTGCTCTCTCTTCCAATATCAAAGCAGTTTGCTATGGCAGGACGGGAGCCGCGAGGCTCCCGTCCTACCATAGCAAACTACAGTGTCCCCGGGGGTAGGCACCCCGGGACACTGCAGGAGCCGGCCCTGGGGGTGGTGGTCCCCAGGGCCATCAAGGGCTCCAGGACCGGGGCCGCGCGGCCCCCTCCCATTCAGGTCACAGCCCCGGGGAGGTGGTGGTCCCCGGGGCTCTGGGGGTCCGTAATGGACCCCCATATTTAAATGTTTAGTGCCCCGGGAGGTGGCGGTCCCGGGGCGTGTGGAGGGCTGGAGCCCCCCACACAGGTTTTCAATTTAAAAAAAAAAAGCCCCGGGGAGGTGGTGGTCCCCGGGGCTGCGGGAAGGCTCAGAGCCCTCCCGCACCATTTAAAAAAAAGATGTCATCAGTGATGTCATCAGTGATGTCACTGACCATGTCATGAGTGATGTAATATGTGACGTCATCAGCAGTGCATTGCAGGGGCGCGAGTTATAGTTAGCTGAACTAACTATAACAGGGGAATTTCACGGGTTTTGTACGAGTGCAATGTCCAACTAACTATAACTTTCCCTAAAACCTATGGTTTTTTCAGTGAATTTCAAAGGTTTTTAAATGCTAAACCCTAACTATAACAGGCCTGAAACCTATGGTTTTTTCAGTGAATTTCAAAGGTTTTTAAAATGCTAATTCCTAACTATAACAAGCCTGGAAACCTATGGTTTTTTCAGTGAATTTCAAAGGTTTTTTAAATGCTAATTCCTAACTATAACATGTCTGAAACCTATGTTTTTTTCAGTGAATTTCAAAGGTTTTGTAAATGACAATTTTTAAATGTATTAATTGTTATATTTATTTTTTTATACTGATTTACTACATTTTTTTAAACTATTTATTTTTAGATGTTTTATTTTTTAAATTACATTGTAATTACATTATACATTACATTACAAAATATACTTTCTCAGAATGAATTACTTTAGTTTAAATACTTTGCAAATAGGCAATAGACTTTTAAGTACAGTAGTTACAGTTGTTGCAATGGGCAACACAATTTCAAACACAATGCAACATTGAGCTCAATGTGAATTTCTACCTAAATGCAATTAGTTACTTTATGGATTACTTTTCTAACCACAGGGCTGGATCCTAGATTCAGTCCTGGGACATCTCTTGTAAACAGTTGAGTAAAAGCGTTTTGGTTACAGTAGTGATTTTTAAGGAATATTATTGTATTTTAAAAGTTGACACTTAGAAACTTTTTCACATAGAATCACCAATGTTATCCTATGGGAGGAAATTCACTTAGCAGGTAAGTAGTGTTATCGTTACTTTTTCTTACTCAGTGGTGGATCCTGGATCCGGCACTGGTGCATCTCCTGTAAACAGTTGAAAGAATGCGTTTAAGTCATACAGGCGATTTTTAAGGAATATTTGTAGTTTGTGAAAATCAACACTTTGAAACTTTTCTGCTGAAAACCAGACAATGGATTCCTATGGAAGGAAATATAAGTTACTGGTAAGTACGGTTAAAATTACTTTTCAGGATCAGTACTGGGCTGAAAGATGCAGCACTGAGGTCTCTCCTGATAACAGGTGAGTAAATCGAATTCGTACTTTGGCTGATTTTAGAGGAATATTTGTATGTTTCAAAAATCGACACTTTAAAACTTTTTCAGCAAAAAGCAGGCAATGATATCCTATGGAAGGAAATTCAAGTTACTGGTAAGTACGGTTAAAATTACTTTTCAGGATCAGTACTGGGCTGAAAGATGCAGCACTGAGGTCTCTCCTGATAACAGGTGAGTAAATCGGAATTCGTATTTCGGCTGATTTTAGAGGAATATTATAAAGTTCCAAAACTCCACACTTAGAAGAATTTCCAAGTGAAACCAGTCAATGTTAGCCTATGGAAGGAAATTCAAGTTACTGGTAAGTACGGTTAAAATTACTTTTCAGGAACAGTACTGGGCTGAAAGATACAGCACTGAGGTCTCTCCTTATAACAGGTCAGTAAATCGGAATTCGTATTTCGGCTGATTTTAGAGGAATATTTGTATGTTTCAAAAATCAACACTTAGACACTTTTTCAGCAAAAAGCAGGCAATTATATCCTATGGAAGGAAATTCAAGTTACTGGTAAGTACGGTTAAAATTACTTTTGAGGATCAGTACTGGGCTGAAAGATGCAGCACTGAGGTCTCTCCTGATAACAGGTGAGTAAATCGGAACTCGTATTTCGGCTGATTTTAGAGGAATATTTTAAAGTTCCAAAACTCCACACTTAGAAGAATTTCCAAGTGAAACCAGTCAATGTTAGCCTATGGAAGGAAATTCAAGTTACTGGTAAGTACGGTTAAAATTACTTTTCAGGACCAGTACTGGGCTGAAAGATACAGCACTGAGGTCTCTCCTTATAACAGGTGAGTAAATCGGAATTCGTATTTCGGCTGATTTTAGAGGAATATTTGTATGTTTCAAAAATCAACACTTAGAAACTTTTTCAGCAAAAAGCAGGCAATTATATACTATGGAAGGAAATTCAAGTTACTGGTAAGTACGGTTAAAATTACTTTTGAGGATCAGTACTGGGCTGAAAGATGCAGCACTGAGGTCTCTCCTGATAACAGGTGAGTAAATCGGAATTCGTATTTCGGCTGATTTTAGAGGAATATTTTAAAGTTCCAAAACTCCACACTTAGAAGAATTTCCAAGTGAAACCAGTCAATGTTAGCCTATGGAAGGAAATTCAAGTTACTGGTAAGTACGGTTAAAATTACTTTTCAGGACCAGTACTGGGCTGAAAGATACAGCACTGAGGTCTCTCCTGATAACAGGTGAGTAAATCGGAATTCGTATTTCGGCTGATTTTAGAGGAATATTTTAAAGTTCCAAAACTCCACACTTAGAAGAATTTCCAAGTGAAACCAGTCAATGTTAGCCTATGGAAGGAAATTCAAGTTACTGGTAAGTACGGTTAAAATTACTTTTCAGGATTAGTACTGGGCTGAAAGATGCAGCACTGAGGTCTCTCCTGATAACAGGTGAGTAAATCAGAATTCGTATTTCGGCTGATTTTAGAGGAATATTTGCACAATGGTGAAGGGAGGGCGGGGCCTGAGGTGACATCTGTGCAAACGCGCCCCGTGGCGCGTTTTAAGTAGGGGATTAAGTCCCCTTGAATCATGAGGGTCCCTACGGGCCAACTAGCCCACCAGGAACCTCCAGTATGCGCCAGGAGGCTGCGTTGCAGAGACATGTACAGAGGCCACACCCCTTTTACACCTCTCTGCAACGCAGCTCTGTGGCGCTTTCTGGAGCGTACCTGTTGGGCTAGTTGGCCCCAGAGACCCTCAGGATTGAAGGGATTTAATTCCCCATCTTAAAACGCGCCATGGGGCCTGTTTCACACATGTCACCTGAAGCCCCGCCCTCCCTTCACCACTGTGCAAACGCGCCCGTGGCGAGTTTTAAGTCGGGGATTAACTCCCCTTGATTCCTGAGGGTCCCTGGGGTGCAACTAGCCCACCATATACCTCCAAAAGCGCCACAGAGCTGCGTTGCAGAGAGGTGTAAAGGGGCGTGGCCTCTGTACACCTCTCTGCAAGGCAGCCCCTGGCGCATACTGGAGGTTCCTGGTGGGCTAGTTGGCCCCAGGGACCCCAGTATTCAAGGGGAGTCGTTCCCCCTCTGCAAGCGCGCCAGGGCGCGTTTGCAGAGTGGTGAAGGAAGGGGCGGGGCCTGCGGGCCCGATCGTTTTTTTTTTCCCCTGAAGGAGGGCTGTGTGGCCCCCCTTCCTTTTTCTATTTTTAGGCCCTGGGGACCCCATCCCCCAGGGCCTTACCCTTTTTTTAAATTAAAATTAAAAAAAAAAAACGGGAAGGGGGCCGCGTGGCCCCCTTCCCTGGGCCTGTATTGGCCCCGGGGACCCCATCCCCGGGGCAAGGCCTCTTTTTTTTATTTGGAGGGGGCTGCGTGGCCCCCCTCCTCAGGCCATTTAAGGCCCCGGGGACCCCATCCCCCGGGGCCGGCCTTACACTTTTTTTTAATTTTTAATTTTTTTTACCTTTGGGGAGGGGGCTGCGTGGCCCCCTCCGTGGCCCTATGGCCCCGGGGACCCCATCCCCGGGGCCTGGCCTCTCGTTGGGGACTGTGGGGGGTCCCCAAACCCCCACAGTCCCGCCGGCTCCCCGTGTCCTACGGGAGCCGGCATTGCTTTACACATGGGGAGCAGCTAACATGCTGCTCCCCATGTGGAAAGCAATCAGCTTGGATATTGGAAGAGAAAGCAGGTTTCCTGCTCTCTCTTCCAATATCCAAAGCAGTTTGCAATGACAGGACGGGGCCGCGAGGCTCCCGTCCTGTCATTGCAAACAGCAGTGTCCCGGGGTAGGCACCCCAGGACACTGCAGGAGCCGACCCTGGGGGTGGCGGTCCCCAGGGCCACCACAGGCTCCAGGAGGGGGCCGCGCGGCCCCCTCCTTACATTTTGAAAGCCCCGGGGAGGTGGTGGTCCCCGGGGCTTGTGGGTCCAAACGGACCCCCATTGTAATTTTCTTAGTGCCCCGGGGAGGTGGTGGTCCCTGGGGCGTGTGGGAGCTGGAGCCCCCACACAGGTTAATCAAAAATAAAAAAGAAGCCCCGGGAGGTGGCGGTCCCCGGGGCTGCGGGAGGGCTCAGAGCCCTCCCGCACCATTACACATAAAGCCCCAGGGGTGGTGGTCCCCGGGGCTTGGGGGCCCTTAGAGGCCCCCACACATAAAATTAACCCCCCAGCATGCCCCCGGGACTTGGCCCACCCGGGGCAATTGACTATCGAGCGCGGGAGACCGCGCTTCGATTTTTCGGCAGGAGCGCATCCTGCCGATTTAAAAATATATATATTTTTTTTGCCCAGGGGTCCTTGTGGGACCCCTGAGCAAACCTAGGGGGTCAGGGTGTTTCTACCCTGCCCCCTTTGTGCGCTTTGCGCACTTGTTTCTGTCCCTCGGTTCTACCGAGGGACAAAATGACTGCCAACATTTCCTGAATCGGAATGTTGACAGCCAGCTGACAACCAATTAACATGCAGCTCGTGATCGGGACGGTGCGCGCAGGGTGCGCTGAGGGTACGCGGACCCTACTCGTCCATAGATATCACTATCTTTTTACTTTTGATTTTCTCAGCAACTACTGAACGGATTTACACCATTTAACAAAAGGGTTCTTTCTGAACCAAGAACTACCTCTTTGCCAAATTTGGTGTAATTCCGTTCAGCAGATTCAGGCTGTAGCCGTGTCTAAAGTTTCCTATGGAAAATTGCATGGGGAAAACACGTTTTGGGACCCCCCTTTTTCTCGGCCCCGGCTTGACGAATCCCCGAGACTTTCAGGGTAGGAGCGGACCGGAGCGGGCCATAAAGTTTGAACATTTTGCGAAGATACGTCAACCGGCAAGAGAGTTATTTCAAATAGAATGTCGCGGATTTCCTATGGATAATAGGTTGTAAGTATAACTATCTACTGGCGACCTAGTCCAGATAGTATATATATATATATATATATATATATATATATATATATATATATATATATATATATATATATATATATATATATATATATATATATATATATATATATATATATAACCTAAAAGCGTTTTTTGTTTTCCAAATAACTTTGGCACCGGTTGACGAATCTTCGTGAAACTTTCAAAACTAGTGATCAGCTCCGGTCAGCTCCTGTCTTGAAAGTTTCGGGGTGATTCGCCAAGCGAGGGCCGAGAAAAAACAGGGGTCCCAAAACACTTTTTCCCCATGTTATTTTCCATAGGAAACTTTAGACAAAGCTACAGCCCGAACTGCTGAACGGAATTACACCAAATTTGGCAAAAAGGTAGGTCATGGTTCAGAAAGAGCCCTTTTTGTTAAATGGTGTAAATCCGTTCAGGAGTTGCTGAGAAATTTAAAAAAGAAAAAGTTTCGATATCTATGGCTGCGGTGGATTCGCGAACCCTCCCGACCACGAGCTTCATTCTAATTGGCTGCCAACACTGCAAACCAGGAAGTGTTGGCAGCCATCTTGTGACTCGGTAGAACCGAGTCACAAGAAAACAGTAGAAAAAACATTAAAAAAGAAGAAAAAGGGGCAGGGTAGAAACACCCTGACCCCCTAGGCCTGCTCAGGTGGACCCACAAGGACCCCCAGGGCCCAAAAAAGCATTTAAAAAAAAATAATTTTGGCAGAAATCGCGATGGGGTCACGAATCCCGCCGAAATTATTAAACAAAGCGCGGGCTCCCGCGCTTCATTTAAAAAAAGCCCCTGGGTGGGCACTGTAAATTAATTAGTGGGGGCCCATGGGGGCCCCCGCAGCTCCCGGGACCGCCACCTCCCCGGGGCTGCTTAAAAAAATGCGGCTCCCGCCCTGTCATAGCAAACACTGGTTTGGATTTTGGAAGCGAGAGCAGGTTTCCTGCTCTCGCTTCCAAAATCCAAAGCAGATTGCTTTTCCACAAGAGGAGCTGCATGTTAGCAGCTCCCCATGTGGAAAAGCAATGCCGGCTCCCCCAGGAGGCGGGGAGCCGGCGGGACCATGGGGGATGGGGTCCCCGGGGCCAGGAGTGGCCTGGGAGGGGGGCCACGCGGTCCCCCTCCCCTTTAAAAAAAAAAAGGCAGGCCGGCCCTGGGGGATGGGGTCCCAAGGGCCATAATTGCCCTTTGGAGGGGGGCCACGCAGTCACCCTCCGCATAATAAAAAATAAAACAAGGGTGCCAGGCCCCGGGGGATGGGGTCCCCGGGGCCAAAAGTGGCCCAGGAAAGGGGGGCCACGCAGCCCCCCTCCCAATTTTCTTTTTTTTAAAAAAGGAACTGGCAAATCGCCGGAGGCCCCGTCCCCTCCCTACACCACTGTGCAAACGCGCCCCTTGGCGCGTTTTAAGGTGGGGAATTAGTTCCCCTTGAATCGTGAGAGTCCCTGGGGGCTATCTAGCCCACCAGGTACCTCCAGTACTCGCCACAGGGCTGCGCTGCAGAGAGGTGGTCCGAGGCCACGCCCCTTTTGACACCTCTCTGCAACGCAGCTGTGTGGCGCTTACTGGGGGTACCTGGTGGGCTAGTTGGACCCCAGGGACTCTCAGGATTCAAGGGGACTTAATCCCCCAACTTAAAACACACCACCCATCAATGGAAATGGACAAATCATTCCCAATAGTCTTTCTGATATCTTTCTGATATCTTTTTTACTTTTGTTGGATTTCCGAGGATTCAGACTACCTGACAATTATTACACCATTCTCATTTCCAGGAAAAGTTATTCTTTTTTTTCAAATTTCAAGGCAATGATAGAGGTTGATGTGAGTTTTTCCTATTGAGTTGTTGAAAGAATTATGCAGACCCTCTATGGCTTTTTTTGTTTTTGAACCTCCTTCTAATCAGGTTGAGTAACAGTCCCACCATTCAATAGGAAATCTGGCTTTCATTTTGATTGTAGAATTGAAGTATAGAAGTCATCCACACATTCAGGAGGTACAAAACCAATGTAGTTCATTTTTTAAGTTCCTATTGTAGCTTACTATTTGATATTTAATTCTTAGCTAAGGATGTTTTTTTTTATTTTTCACCAATATGCCTGAGAAAAGGGAAACAAAATCCTTCAATTTGTGTGTTATGGTATATTTTAGTAATTGTATTAATAATTTGTTACTCAAAGTCAATTATTATTTCCTAGTACTTTTGATAACTGTTTTAGATTTTACAGCTGATAAAAATTCGGTGCACGTTGAGGTTTATTTGTTAAGAAGTAAACCATAAACTAATGGAATGGTAGTGTTGTTAATGTTTGCATGAATAGTATACATTTCGGTGAATGGAGGGGAGGTTGATTTAAATGTTCCATCCATCATCCAAATTTCACTATTCTTCAGGGTTACTGTTAGAAATGGGATTTCTGATTGGCTAGGGCAAGTGCTGAAGCCAGGCAGAAACCACCACTCTAGTCAGGGCAAGGGAGTTACACACCGAAGATAATCCCTGCTCACCCCCTTGGTAGCTTGGCAGAGCAGTCAGGCTTATCCCAGAGGCAATGTGTAAAGCGTTTGTGCAACACACTCACACAGCAGCGACACACTAGGAACACCACAAAAGAAACTCCACACAAGGTTATATAAAAATAGCCGTCCCCAAGGCACTCACCCGTTTACTCTGGAGTGGCCTCTCCCACTGGACACGTCCTTGGTTCTGGGGAGCTAAGTCTCCGTCGGCGTCGCTCCGCCGGTGACGCATAGCCCTCGTCCTCACCTTCTTGGGATGCTGTCCGTGCCCTCAGCACTCCGGTCGGGCCCCCTTCCTGGGCCGTGAAGGCAAGGATCAGGAAGTCTCCCTTCGGCCGGGGCCTCTCTCCACCCAGCTCCTTACGGCAGTGGCCCTGCCCACACCAGGGCTCGATGAACACGCGGGGCTCTCCTTTTCCTCCAGGAAGACCCGCCCCGATCAGGCAGCTGCCGCCTGACTGGCGTCCAGTTACCGGCTCACTGGCTTGGGAACCCGCCTCTCCCTCTACCAGGCGGGGGAGATGGGGAGTTAACAAAATGGAGCTCATGGGGCTCTGGCCCATGCTCACTACCGGCCTGGCTCACAACAGCTGCAGAAACCACGCGGGGCTCCCCCTCTCCTTATGGGAGCCCCACCCACAGTCAGGCTGGCTTTGCCTGACCTTTGGATGGCGGCACGGCTTCAAGCAGCCTGTGCTCTTTCTTGATCGGCGCAGGGAGCCCACACCACGGGCTCAGGGGACAAAAGTGTGTAGCGCTCCAAGACGCGCTTTGAGTGGGCAGGACCCCCTTTCTTCAGGGGACACCAGAATGCAGCAGGGCAGCGCTTGCCATTCGTCAGTCCCTGGATCATTCCATAGCACTCAGCCCTTCTGGCCGAGCGCTAGGGGGACATGCAGGCAGGGCGCAGCCAGGCAGGTCAGCACATGGGGCAGAGGGGCAGTCCTCCTGGCTCAGCAAAGAAGCCCCATTGCAGTTCCTCCTGGCTCCCTGCAGCCCACGCAGGGTCCCCTCTTCAGTCCCAAGTAAGCACAAAAGCACCACACTTTACATGGGGTCACAGCCCAAATATTTATACCTCATTTGTCTTTGTTCTTCCTCCTAGCACAGGGCACTGGACCTAGTCCAAACCAGTTCTGGGGGTTACTCAAGCATTGCATTACAGTGCTCACACACCCTCATTGTTAGGTTAGGCTCTGGCCCCGGTCACACCACAGGGGGCGGAGCCAGCATTGTACAAGGCAGGCACAGACCTATTCAGGGTCAGGGGCTACTCCTCCCACTACTCCAAATTCAGCCTAGCGCTGACTCACCCAGCCCCCCTGGAGCCACTACACCTCACCAGCCCTGGTCACTCCAGAGCCAGACATGCAATACACATTAGGCAGGCACAAAGACACATTGCCCACAGAAATGCCCACTTCTAAAAGTGGCATTTCTAAAATAGTGATAATAAATCTGTGCACAACCTTACACAGCATTTATTACCACTATTCCAATCATACTAAACTTGATCACGCTACTCCTCTCAGATCAGGAATTACCACTGAAACACTTATCAGGGAATCCCCAATGCATTCCTATGAGAGGGCAGCCTCACAGCAGTGAGAAACTAAAATGGCTGTTTGTCACTACCAGGACATGTCACACAGTTAAGGCACATGTCCTACCTTTTACCTACAATGCACCCTGCCCATAGGCTAGCTAGGGCCTACCTTAGGGGTGACTGATATGTAGTAAAAGGGGAGTCACAGACGTGGCACCCACTTTATGTGCCATGTCACAGCAGCAACAAACTGCGTGTGCAGGCCCTGCAATGGCAGAGGCCAGAGACAAGTTTGAAAGGCTACTTTGGTGGGTGGCGCAAGGAGCGCTGCAAGCCCACCAGTAGCATTTAATTTACTGGCCCTGGGTATCTGAGATACCACTTAACAAGGGACTGATATGTAAATTAAATATGCCAAACAGATGTAGACCAATCCTACCATGTTTTACCATAGAGAGCACATGCACTTTATACTGGACGGCAGTGATAAAGTGCCCAGAGTCCTAAAACTACCAACACCAGGTCACAAAAAGACTAGGAGGAAGGAAAAAAGTCCAGGGATGACCCTGCAAATAGGGCCAAGTTTAGAGGGTTCTCCTTGTCAGAGAGTGGAATAGAAAAGGTTTGTTAGCTAAAAAAAACAGTAAGTTCTGGGGTTTGTTAATGTCAGAGTAGGATTGAGGTGTTACTCTTTGGGGATTACTCACCTATTTTTGTCACTGAACAATTCTTCTTAAAGTTAGGATCATGAGCATCCTACTGGCAACATGCATGTGAAATTTCTGGGCTACCTCCCTCAAAACTGAGGGGCCGATTATGATGGTGGTGAGACCACCACCAACAGCCCGTCGGTGGCGGTCCCCCCGCCATTGGTGACTGTATCAACGCCTGCCACATTACAATGGCTGACGGTGTGTTGGGTGTTTGAAAGACCGACGGCCATGCATCCGAAGGGCTGCTTGAGCCCGCCGGTGCGTTGGAGGTAGCCATAATCCCTACAATGGTGGCGGTGCCTGCCAGGCACCGCCGTTGGGATTATGATGTCCCTCCCCGCCAGCCGTTTCATGGCTGGCAGAAAGGGACATTGGGGGCCTGTAATGGGTCCCCCTTCTCCCCTGACCCTTGATTTTGGGTGTTGGGGGGCACCCTACATATCCCTGCACCATGTGGCAGGCACCGCATGGTGCCTGCCACGTAGTGCAGGGATATGTACAGGGTGCAATTTTTGCATTGCGGCAGGTGCTTTAGCCAGCAGCACCCGCCGCAATGCAAAGAATACACGGTGCACCCGCTTTGCAGGCGGTCACATCGTAATCGCTATGGCGGGACCGCCGACGGCTAGTCGGTCGGTCCCGTTTCCGATAGGGTGGCGGGCAGACGTAAGTCCGCCCGCCATCATAATTGGGCCTGAGTCACAGGGTTTAATGGAGGTGACTGTAAGTGTCTTTAGTTGTTGAATACTTTTCCTTACTTCAATCTCCATTACAGGGACAGAGTGGCTATGCTCTGTGGTTATTTCGACTGTGTCACCAAGTGTAACTGCTCTTCCTTTCCAATTAGATGTAAAATATTCAGCACACCTCCAATGACTCCTGGGCTCAGTTAATATCTCCTTACAATATATTTAGCTACCATATTTTAATAGCCTATTGCCACATTTTAATTTAATGTAACTGGCTTGTGTTGTGTTTTCCATTTTTAAATGATATGCTTAAGAAATAGAAAACAAAATATGAGTTTGATGTTATAATTTTGAGGACTGTTTTCTTATTTTTGATTGGTACTGCTAAGAATTTTTTTCAAAATGCTCGGTTAACTGATGGAGCCTGTTGAGAAAAAATTGCTAGATTGCACTGTTGAAACTGAGGAAAAATAAGGCCTTATTACGAGTTTGGCAGAAATAGTCCCACCATCGAAACAATGGCAGATTTCCTGCCTGCCTACTTGGCGTTTTGCCTGCCCTATTACCAAGTATGCGGATGCATAAATGAAAGACCGCTGTGGTCAACAGTGGGATAGGGGAAAGCGGCTGTCAGACGGAGGACCACCTGTTTACCCGCTGGCCCAATGACGATGTGCCTTCCCACTGACGTAACTGTGGCGGTCAACCCACCACACATGAGTTGGCGGAATGTAAGGCACAGCTCACCTTTACTCACCTTGACACTTCCTGTACTGCCATGGAGTCTATCCTACAAGTCCTGCTGCTGCTGCTTGATGACCTGCAAAACCAACCCAGTTCTGGATACAGCCAATGCCAAGCCTCACGTTTACCTGTTTCCATTGACATGCCAGTTAACAGATGCACAGGACCCATGGATTTAAAAATATTTCAGACAATTAATAGCATGGCCAAGTGCAATGCATATGTGGGTAATGTTGAAGTGCAAGATACTAACATTAACTCACCTGTTACAGCACTCGTTTCACATGTAGAAAGTTGATGGAAGATACCCTAAAAAAGGTAACAGATGAGCAAAAGAGGATCTAAAAGGCATGATAAATAATCACCCTCCATGTGTAGATAAAAAATATAACTTCCACACATTAAACACATATGTGACACACATCACAGGGAGATGTGCAATAAAACATGATGTTGGCATTCCTCTAGACAAGCTGTAACCTTTGCCATTTAAAATGCCACCCAAATCAATATCAGTCCCAATTTGGATTTCTGACACATATCCATCCATGGAACATGTCCCCTTTCCAGTGTAACTCCTGCTGTCGATCCAAGGTCAATAGATACAAACCTCTTCACATTGATCAGCAATCAAGATGAAATAAGAACACCTGTAGTCACACATTCCAATTAAATATCTCACACGAATTAGGTGGTGCAAGTCGTCATTGCTATGATGAATGTCTGCCCAAAAAATCTAGGGGAAGATTTACAAGCCCCTTGCGCCACTTTTGTGTCACTTTTCCCATATTAAAAGTGACGCAAAAGTGGTGCAAGCGGCTTGTAAATCTGCCCCCTAATGACTATCACATAGCATATCAACCTGTGTATGTACATAACACTCTGCACGATAAATGTAAATGTAAATGTTGTCTACCCTGCCATAATATGCAAAAAAAACAATTTTACACAATCTAAACTCTGCAACATTGCTAGACAGACAACAATAGCTATAGAAAAGTAATACAAGGACTAATGTGGTCAAATATTAACACAATAATTATTTTCAAAACAAGAGAATTACTCAGTGCATAACTCAACAGTGCAGCTGTGCACAGTGCAGTGCCACCAATCTTGCCTCAAAAGGCACTGCCAGGGGAACTTCCTCAGGAAGGGGCATCCATTGGGCAGGGCAGGCACCTCATATATTTTACTTCGGAGAGGGATGTTTGAGTTTGGGAGGAGTGTCCTTCTGGTGGGAAGAGAAAGAGATGGATTTTATTTAGGAGAGGTGGGTTTGGAAGAGGTGGACTTTTGTTTAGATGGGGGGCTGAGGAAGGGGTGGACTTTTGTTTAGGAGAGCGAGCTTGGGAAGAGGTTGAGCTGGACTTTTGTTTAGGGGGGCTTGGGAAGAGGAAGAGGTGGGTTTTCGTTTAGGGGGTTGAGAAGAGGAAGAGGTAGACTTTTGTTTACGAGTGGTGGGTTTGGAAGTGGAAGGGGTGAATTGACACTTGGACGGGGTGCGTTTGGAAGTGGAAGGGGTAGATGGGTCTGTAATAGGGATAGATTTGGATGTGGAAGGGGTGGTCTTGGGTGTGGGAGGGGCAGGATCATGTTTGGAAGGGGTGCTTGGAGATATTTGAGGGCAAGGTAAGAGTAAAGATCTTCAAGGGGGAACTTGGTAGGCTGTTTGGGAAGGAGTGGGGTTTTTTGAAGTAGAGGGAGTGACAGTGTTTGGTGTGCCTGTGTCTGTTGAGGGTGCAGTTGCTTGTGAGTCTTGTGTGTTTTCTGCAAGTATGGGTGTGTCTTGTGTCTCATTTGTCTTTTGGGTATGGGATTGTGAGTGTTTCTGTTTCTTGAGTGAATACTGTGTGATTGGTGTGTCTGTAGGGGGTGTTTCTTTGGGTGTGCTGTATGTAGGTGCTGTGCATGTTGATTCGTTGGGGAATGTGGGTGCATTGGTGTGTGCTGGGTGTGTATGTGATGGAGGGAATGTGGTGTGTGCATGAGTGTGTGGTGTTGTCTGTGCTGTGTGTGGATGTGATGGGGTGGGATGTGTGCATGAGTGTGGTATCATCTGTGCTATGTGTAGAAGTGATGGGGTAGAGTGTGTGTATGTGGGTGTGGTGTCATCCATGCTGTGTGTGGATATGATGGGGGTGGAGTATATGTATGTGGGTATAGTGTTGTCTGTGCTGTGTGTAGATTTGATGGGGTAGGATATGTGTATGTGACTGTGGTGTGATATGTGCTGTGCGTGGATGTGATTAACCCTGGGCATAGTCCGCGTAGTAGCGCTACGCATAGCTACGCGAAGTGCACTACGCGAACTGCGTAGTGCGATAGGAAATGCTGTTCGCAATGATTGCACAGTGCCGGATGCTTGTCCGCACTGTGCAATCATTGCAAACGGCATCTTGCACAGTGCAAGCGGTCGTTTTCTGCCACTCAAGTAGATTTGTACTCGAGCGGCAGTTTTCTCAACGTGGATTGGTAGTTTCTCATCGCGAGCGGTCGCGAGCATATGCGACCACTCGCAATGAGAAACCTGACCTCCCCGCGTTGAGAATCTCACTGGGAGGTCTATTTTCCACGCTCGCGATCGGCAACTTGATGTTACTGATCACGAACGAGGAAAAAGTCTCCCCAGGATGTCATTTTGCTTGCTCGCGGTCGCCAACTTGACTTTGAAGACCGCGAGCAAGCAAAAAATGCCCGCTACGTGTTTTTGCACTGTGCTACGTGCAATTCGCGTAGCGCGTAGTTGCGCAAACTACGCGAGCGTAGCGTAGTCCTATGCCCAGGGTTAGTCAGCACTACAACAGGGACACCCGCTTCAGTTGATTCCTCATACAGCCCACGACGGAGCCACGCCCATAGCTCCGGAGTCATTCTTCACAGCCTCACGCAGGACTGGCATACGCCAGGCCAGCCCACTCCATAGTTTTCTGCCCAGGCCTAGATGTGATGTGGTGGTTCTATGTATGTGGCTGTGGTGTTGTCTGTGCTGGTTGGATGTGATGTGGGTGGGGGAGCCTGTGGTTGTGGTGGTGTGTGTGGTATCTGTCTGTTTGATATGCATAAGTATTTCTTGTGTGGTTTGTGTTTATGTTTAGATGCGCTGCTTGAGTCTGTATGAGTGGGTGCATGCAATTGTGAGTGTGTTGTTGGGACAGGTTTGGAATAGGGTATTGGGATGGGTAAGGGGTGAGTGAGGGCCACAAGTTTGGGAGAGATGGGAGGGTGCACCGTAGGAGGAGGCCAGAGCCTTAAAAGATCTCTGTAGGACAGACATTGCTCTGTGAATGCTTTCCAGGTAGACCACCATGTGTTGCAATTGGCTACCTTGCCCATGGGTGGCATTCAGTAGTTAAGTCTGACCTACAGATATGTTTCTCAGGAGGTCAATAGCCTCCTCACTCAACGCAGAGGGGGTGAAAGGGGAAGGGGGTGTGGTGCCTGGAGTGAAGGAGATGGCACACCTCTTAGAGTTGCGGGCCCAGCCAACTGTGTGGGGAGCAACAGGGAGCATGGAGATGGTAGAGGATGGCAGACAAGGATGATGCTCTCAAAGTTCCTGTAGGGTCTACCAACACTAGGGAGTGTCCACTGGAGGATGACTCAGATGATAAAAATGTTGGGGCATATTTACGTTTCCTGGCGCATCCCTGCAAATCAGCAGGGATGCGCCAGGAAACGTGCGACACGCATCTCAATCCTTGCGCCACCATGGATGCGCCGCATTTACAATGCGGCGCATCATGGCGCAGGAAATGCAGATGCGTGTTGCATCTGCTGCCGTAACGTTAGCGCAGTGCTGGAGTTGTGTCGCGGGCGCGGCGCAGCTCCAGCACTGTGCCAACCATGCCCATGTCTAACATGGTGCGTCAAGCCTTACGCCTGCTTCAAGCAGGCGCAAGGTTCTGACGCATGCGAGGTCGGAAAAGTGACTGAGTGAAATCTTGTAGATTTCACTCAGCCACTCTCGAGGCGTTCCTGCGCCGGAACGCCCCCTGCGCCAGAACGCCCACGTGAAACCTGACGCAGGTTTCATGTGGTGCAGGGCTTTACAACGTGACGCATCTCCCTAGATGCGTCACGTTGTAAATACCCCGCAGCATGGCGCTGGCTTTACGCCGCCGCTGCGTCACAGAAGTGACGCAACGGCGGCGCAAAAGTGGCGCAAGGGGCTTGTAAATATGCCCCGTTGAGCTTCCCTCCTCCGTAGCACTCCCCTCCCCCTCTAGACCACTTCGTACCTCAGTCTCCATTATCTCAGGACCGGAGCCAGTGTGGCCAGTTGATTCCCAGATGATGTTGGTCCTTTCACCTTTGCTTGCCCATGATGAGGCTGAAATGACATATACAATAGGTTTATTGAATCTGTATAAACACAATTGATCATGACCTTTGAACACAAATATTTCCAAAGTGTACAGCTGGCACCTGATTCACGATTAGAATGAGCACATGCATGCATGTGACATTATCTGAAAGTATTTGTTCAGAGTGACATCATAACTCCAGATAGCTCCAATACTAGGAATGAACTTGCCTACACTCCATCCATATGTATCTACTAGGACAGTTCAACACCTTGCATACTTTGGTCCTTGTAGCATTGCATAGTGAACTGATGTCACCAAATAGATGTCTGCATAAAAGATATTTGCACAGTGTTGACACAAGGCCCTGAAATCAGCAATGTGTCATTTCTCTTACACTACATCATGACGAAATGGGAGCCAAGCAATACTGCTCTGTTGCTCCAATATGTCCAGAAACAGAAATCAGGTCACCAGCAAATGGGAATTTCACAATGATGTCCTTTCTTAGTTAACACCTCCTCATATGTCCACTCTCAAAACAGTCCAATGAAAGCTGTACCGGAGGAGCTTTGCTATGTATCACATTTGGCAGGGTGCAGTGTATGTGAAAGGTAGGGCATGTACTGGTGTGTGTATCATGACCTGATAGTGAAATACTGCCAATTTGGTTTTCACTATTGAAAGGCTATCTTGCCCCATAGGACAGAATGGGGAATGCTTTGTGACATTTTACAAGCATATCTTCCCATAGGGATAAGATAGAAAAATGGAGTTTGGTATCCCTGAACTCAGGGTTTGATAACACATCTTTTAGTAAAGATGGTTTTTAAATTGTGTGTTTGAAAATACCACTTTTGGAAAGTGGCTATTTTCTTGTTCAACCATCCTGTGTGCCTCTGCCTGTTTGTGGATTGACTGTCTGGCTTTGGAGTGACAGGGGCTGGGGAGGTGCAGTGGCTCTACGAGTCTGGATGAGTCAGCACTGGGCTGAATAGGCCTGATCTGCATTTGGAGTGGTGGGAGGAGCAGCACCTGTACCTGAATAGGGCTGTGCCTGCCTTCCACAATGCTGGCTCTGCCCCTTGTGGTGTGTCTGGAACCAAGGCTCATGCTGACAATGGATGTTGTTGTGCACTTGCAGAGTGCCCCCCCAGAACTGGTTTGAACTGAGCTCAGAGCCCCCTGCACAAAGAGAACAAAGACATTTTGGGGTATAAGTATTAGACCTAAAACCCCTGAACTTTAGATAATTCCTGGAATTCAAGAGGAACCTTTGCCATGGAGAAGAGCTGGAGAGAATGAGGAGAAGTACTGCCCCTTTGTTGTGTGCTGTGTGGGGTTGGCCTGCAGATGCTGTTTCTGCCAAGGAAAGGAGAAGGACTTTGCTGTGTGCTGTGTCCCCTGCTTGAAGGAGATCTCCAAGGGCCTGAAGTGTGCTGGCCTCCTGTTCTGAAGTCTCAGGGACACAAAGACATCACCCCCATCTCCCCTGATCTCTGCTGCTGTGAGTTCTAGCCTGCCAAGAGGTGCCTGTGCCAGTTTTGGGCCCATGGAGGCTGTTGCTGCTGTTTGGGAGCTGGTAGAAAGAAGAAACTTAAAGAATTACAGAAATCGATGCATCGCTCTTCTTGCGGCTGTTTTTCCGACGCATCTCCACAGCGCAAGAAGAATGTCCACACATCGCCGGGCCGCTGCAGAAACCGCCGCAGCGCCTGTCGCTGCTGCAAGAATCGACGCATCGAGGGATCGCGGCTGAAGAGGACCGACGCAGCGCCGCTTGACGCTGCTGCATCAATCGCTGATGCATCCCAGACTTCCACGCATCGTACCTGTGCGGCAAGTTTGTCCAAGACATCACCTGCGGACCGGAACCGTCAGGAAGAATCGAAGCATCACTCCCCATACAGACAGGATTCGACACAACCCTTCTTCTGCGTGCAGCGGGACTGTCGCATCGCCTCCCCAAGGTCTCAGGAGTGTTGCATCTCTATGTTTTCAGACTCTGCGGCTGTTTGGCTTTTGGAACTTTCACGCATCTACAGGTACTTTGGTGAAAAGTCACGCACCCATAGTTTTCTATGGTAACAGTTCTTTAAACCTTTTTAAAGTCATATTTTTAACTGTGGATTTTTGTCATTTTGGTCTTGTTTAGTTTAGATAAAGATATTTTATTTTTCTAAACTGGTGTGGTGTCCTTTTGTGGAGTTTTCATTGTATTACTGTGTGTGTTGGTACAAATACTTTATACATTGCCTTTGGGATAAGCCTGTCTGCTTGTGCCAAGCTACCAAGGGGGTGAGCAGGGGTTATCTAAAGTTTGTATCCCCCTTACCCTGACTAGAATCAAAGGTCCCTATTTGGACAAAGGTACCTACCTCTGCCAACTAGAGACCCCCATTTCTAACAACATGACTAAGGAAGGACATTGAATAATGCCTTACCGTATCTGTCACACACTCATCTATGTGTACACAGTCCTGTCTGTGTTTTCACATTAACTGTATACCTATTATATTTATTTGTAAAAATACAGACTATCATGCACACAAATATTTGTGAATGAGTCAGACATCAACCTATAATGGCACTTCAATCAGGTATGAACAGTATTGTAGATGAAACAATAAAAGACAAATGTTTACACACCAATATGTATGCACTGATACTGATGGCACCAGTGATGTATCCACACTCATGTTTGTGTAGAATACCAACATCACAATGTGAAGTGTTGTCCAGTCGCTGCATCAAAAATGAAATGTATGCAATGTCACATGTAATAGGGTTACCATTACATGAAACACAGTAGTGAAGGATCATTACACAGGACACAATAAAGACCAGTGGCCTGTTTAGTACAACTGCCACCCATAACATCAGTCTACATGAGGTGATTTAGGACTTTAGTCAGCCATGTAGCTGATCAAGACAGTACATTGGTAGTGGTCAGGACTCTGCTGTGTTCCTGGTCAAAAAGAGAATAGGTACATCATCATGCACCTTCTACCAGACCTACACATTCAAGAACTCTTCCTGTGCTTTGGACATGGATCACCATCAATGATAATGGGGAAAGGCCTGCTTGTAACAAAAAAGAGGTTCATGTAACATGTTAAACTTAGGTCAGGACTTACCCCATTGTTGCTGCTATTGGGCCCTCGCAAAAACAACAGTTGATGGACAGAATGCAGAACAATGTCAGACATTCACCCCAGTACAGAGATCTGGGCCTAAATCCATCGTTTTTTTGCTCACCATGCCATTCCAGTTTGAACCCAGCCATATGCAAATCAGTCTTGACCCTGTGCCTCATGGGAACAGTCCAGCCCGAACTGCCAATCAAGCTCAGGATAGGCCACCGCAAGTATCAAGCCATTAGGGGCGTCAGGGTGTAGCACGTGGCCCGTGCTCCACATACGTACAGAGGATTTCCCCAGCTGGACCTCTGTGATCTTCCTGGTCCACCGCCTTAGTTACACCCACCTTTTTCGGCAATGTACACTGCACCGCCTGTAGACCCCCAGGGTCCACACCTTCCTGGAGATAGCCTTCCATATATCTTCATTCTGATAGGTGTTGACCTGTATTGATACAAGAGAGGCAAGAAACAGATTCATACTGTCACTTTTGTATATCTGCAATGATGTTGCACAATGTAACTACATCTAGCACAAGCATAACTCACAAGTTACGATACAACATGTGTAGTATTCACATGCTGAGCACTACAAATACATTACTACACACTTTTGTTGTAAGGTGCTGACTATGCTCATCCCTTGTCAGTACCTAAACTCACTAAGCCAGCCCACTAACATTGTCTAGCTCAGGGTCATCCTACATTTTCTGTGATGTGAGCTACAAAGAAACAGGACAAAACATTGTGACCTACTGTAGCCCCAACAACTTGTGCATTTCCACCAGACAACTTCATGGCCATCCTCATTGACTTGATGCCTACGGTCCATAGGGCTAGGTACCTTAGCATAGACTACATCTTATGACTAAGGGAACAATGAAAGGTCAGCTATGTGTGTCAGTGAGAGCTTGCTCTCTGCGGATGTGACAACATGTATTTATTAATGGGATATCATTCTATGGATGACTGAGTCTGTGTGGTATGTACTAGCAGCACAGAACGTTTGCCATATGTGGCACTGTTACAGGGATGACATTAACATACCATTATATGTCCTTTTGAGTTGGAGGCATATAAAACTGCAGAGTACTCTCCAATTCAACACCTCATACAGTGCAAGCATGACTTATGGAACAGTAAAAATTGACCTGTGGGAGTAAGGGGCCTGTTTTTAGGAAAGCACACAATTTGAAAATGTAGGTAAATTGAATGAAGTGTTAGGCCAAGAGGTTACCTCACTCACCATTCCAAATCTAGTCCATGTGAAAGCAATCAGGGATAGTATTGTTGGTCACATCTCAATTTGTGATCATCTAAGGATTTACAGTTCAATAGGGATGTAACTCAGTGCATCAGTTTTAGCCTGACCCATGGTTCTGAGTGGTCATACCTCATTATGAGGCCTTGCTATCTGCAGGCTGAGTATAATGATATTACATGAACAGCAACTCTCCACCAGTTAGATTTAGAATGTTATGCTTGTGCCCATCCAATAACACCTGCAATCCGGTGGTTGTCCACCCCTCCATCCTCCATAAAGAAGACGGGTCTGGATTGGCAGAGGAATACGGAGATGGTCTAGTGTTTCCCAATGATGTCCTAGCGCTAGCCGCAGAACGGAGCGAATCAGCTGACGAGGTGCCCCTAAAAAACGAAACGCCAGCACCAGTGGGCAGCATGGAGAAGGAGGACCCGGATGGGAATATGGAATCGGATTGTATGACAAAGCAGCAATAGGGAGAAGACGACGGAGGCAGTGGAAGCCCACGGATCAACGCTTTTTCTTGCACCTAATTTACTAGTCTTACCCCGACTAGGACACAGCTGGGTAATCTATTGACACCCACCCCCTGAGCTTCCCTCTACTGAATCAGGGCAGGGATAGATTTTCCTTTTTATTATACTATACTTGGTCCTGATGAAACGCCATGAATCCCTTCTGGACCAACAGGGCGTGAAACATGTCGACCCAATCCACTTCACCTGCACCTATGACTAAACTGTGTTTCCTCATTGTTGGGAAGTAACAGTTTGGTTCTGTTTTACCCTTACCAGGTGGACCCAGGAATAAAAATCTTCTTTTAATGGGGACCACTGCAGTATTTTTAACCCACCAATTCACCAGCACCACACACTTGCACTGACCATTACGGCTTTTTTACTTGAAAAGATCTCCGCCAAAGAGCCCCTCATGGGGCCCGTGGGATATTGCAGCACTGACCCCATGAGGAGCAAAAACACCCAATGATGAAGCATGACACCTTCACAGGTGTGTGAGCGCAACACTTCCAAATAAGGGAACTCCCAACCACTCTAACCCCCTTGTGTTTTACGCTACACACTTGAGCTCACAATTCCGAGAACACACGGACGGGGTGTGTTGGAGGCACTGAGTGCCTTGCACAAGAGATGTTTGAGTCTCCCTACCAAACCATACTCTTGGGTGAACCGGTTGAAGGAGAGTCTAACCCCTACCTTACAATGAACTGGCGCTTGCCCGTGTTTTGTTTTTTGTTTTGACGTATGCCAGACTCCTGTCAACCGGGGCAGAGGGATACTGGACAGGAAGACAGGAAACGATCATCACAGACCTTGAAGATGGGTGAAGGGAACAACCTAGGACAAAAAGCCAGTCTGGATCACATTTCTAGTGTCTTTTGACTAATATTAATCACCCTTGATAGCAACTCTGTTGTTGGCTCCCTCTGTCCTTCACCAGGGACCGTTTACAGTGGTGTCAGAAGGGGGATTTTGGGGTATGTGATCATGACTCAGCCCATGGCAATGGAGGCCCAGCTGGCAGAAGGACAGCGACACCTCCAACTGGTAGTCGAACAGCAAGTCCAGGCTACCAAAAAGGAGCGGGAGGCATTCCAGTCGGCTCTCAAAGAACGGATCAGTGACATAATATCGAGGACCAAAATATCGATTTGACAAAATATCGACGCCAAAATATCGAAGTACAAAATATAGTCTCCCTATCTACAAACAGGTAAGTACCAAAATATCGAATACAAAATATCGTTTGTCAAAATATAGAATGTAAAAATATCGAATTTTTAAAATATGTTAAAAGTAACATTAAGGTATTTAAATAATAAATATAATTAATTAAAACATACTTAAAATTGTTTAACAAATGTTACATTTAATAAATGTTATATATGTAATAACTTTAAATTAAAATCACTGTTGGATAGCGGGAGTGTAAAATGTACTATTCCCACTCCAGCGAGTGTAATAGTAGGGAGAGCGTTGGAGAACGTTGGATAGCATAGGGGTAAAAATTACTATTCCCACTCCAAAGAGTGCAACAGTAGGGAAAGTGTTGGATAGCGTAGGGGTAAAAATTACTATTCCCACTCCAGTGAGTGCAATAGTAGGGAAAGCGTTGGATAGCGTAGGGGTAAAAATTACTATTCCCACTCCAGTGAGTGCAACAGTAGGGAAAGCGTTGGATAGCATAGGGGTAAAAATTACTATTCCCACTCCAAAGAGTGCAACAGTAGGGAAAGCGTTGGATAGCGTAGGGGTAAAATTACTATTCCCACTCCAGTGAGTGCAATAGTAGGGAAGCGTTGGATAACGTAGGGGTAAACATTACTATTCCCACTCCAGTGAGTGCAACAGTAGGGAAAGCGTTGGATAGCGGGAGGGTAAAAATTACTATTCCCACTCCAGAGAGTGCAACAGTAGGGAAAGCGTTGGATAGCGTAGGGGTAAAAATTACTATTCCCACTCCAGAGAGTTCAACAGTAGGAAAAGCGTTGGATAGCGTAGGGGTAAAAATTACTATTCCTACTCCAATGAGTGCAATAGTAGGGAAACTAATTATTTAATATTTAAATAAACATAAATTAATTATCAAAACCAATAAATAATTATTTACAATTAATTATCAATTAAAATTGATTTAATAATTAAATATTTATAAATTTCAAAAAAATTATATGTATACCTATTAATAATTAATTAACAACCAATTAATTTTCAAAACCAAATAAGTAATACAAAAACATCCAATAAATAATTAGTTAACAAAAAATTAATTATCAATACACAAAAATAATTTCAATAATTGTTTACAATTAAATGACTTCCCACCCTATTCTCCTATAAACCCACAACCCACTCCACATAATAAATTAATACAATTAACATATTTATCAATTAATCAATTAATTACTATTAATTACCAAGTATTAAAATGTATTTACCAATTAATAAAAATTATTTACCAATTAATATTTAATTAACAATAAATTAATTATCAATACCAATAAATAAAAATAATTATTTACTTAATTACAATTAAATTACTTCCCACCCTATTCCCCTATAAACCCACAACCCGCTCGAATAATAAATTAATACAATTAACATAATTATCAATTAATCAATTAATTACTATTAATTACCAATTATTAAAAATGAATTACCAATTAATATTTATTTAGCAATAAATTAATAATCAATACCAATAAATAAAAATAAATATTCACCTAATTACAATTAAATTACTTCCCACCCTATTCCCCTATAAACCCACAACCCGCTACAGAACTAAAACGCAAAAATAATTTTTAAAACAATTATTAATTCCTAAAAATTAACATTTAATTTACTATAATTAAATTACTTCCCGCCCTAATCTCCTATAAACCCACAACCCGCTACGGAAGTAAAATACGCAAAAATTATTTTACATAAATTTCTTAACTTAAAATAATAATTAACCATACATTACAAAAATATTATACACTTTTAACACATATACTAACATACAAAACACTTTAAAAAATTCGATATTATTAAAAAATCGATATTTTTTAATGCCTATATTATGTACTTCGATATGTTGACTGTCGATATTACTTACCTGCAATTCAATATTATTACCCACTATAATATGTCCATTCGATATTATGTCCATTCTATATTTTGTACTCGATATTCTGTCAATTCTATATTTTGGATTCAATATTATGTCTCATTACCCAAAGAACACGCCGCTATGCTGACATCTAATCAAAAGGTCCAGGACATTGCTATACTGTGTCCCACCGATGCTATTACTAGTGCCCGGGTGCACTTCGATGTTCCTGGAGCAGTCCTGCAGAAGTATCAGGAGGGTGACGACCCTGATGACATTTTCATGCATTTTCAGAGAGTAGCCACAATGGCTGGCTGGCCGCAGAAAACGAGGGGTCATTATATTTAAGCCTGGGCATAATTCGCAGAGTTTTGCTACGCGGAACTTCGCGAAGTTACAAAAAAACTCTGCGAAGTTCCACAAGTGGAGGAGTGTAGTGCGAACTGCTGTTCGCACTGGTCTTTCTGCAGCTCGGGTAGAAATTCTACCCGAGCAGCAGCTCGCGCACTTACCATTCACGAGCGGGGAAAAAACTCTGCTGCACTACGCGAAGCAGGGTTTTCTTGCACTCTGCGAGATCCGCGGAGTGCAGAAAATTCTGCAAACTCTACAAACGGAGCAGAGTTCAATGCCCAGGCCTAATTATATTGCCCCTTTGCTATTGGGAGAATTACAAGCAGTATACTAGGCAGCCAATCCAGCAGGGGTCACGTCTTAAGAAGAGATCAAGTAAGCCTTCCAGGAGAGATTGGGCTGTGACCAGGAATACTACAGGGTCCGTTTCAGGAAGGAAAACTGTAGTGTAGGGAAAACCTCCTGGTCCTATACTACCGTATTAGGGATTTAGGAAATCAATGGCTCCAACCCACTAGTAGTACCATAGAAGAGATTACTGAGTGTGTGTACTTGGAACAGTATCTTGAGGCACTGCCCCTGAATACACAGTCTTGGGTAAAGCAACATCCACATCTGACCCTTCATACTGCAGTTGACCTGGCTTGTACCTTTAATTGTTCCCCTGAGTTTAAGGCCTCCAGTACCAAATATATGTGTCCCCCACATAAACCCTCTCCTAGATTTCAGACAACCCTTAGGGAAACCATCCCATGGGTGTGGGGGCGGGATAACCAATGGGACCCCAATGTTATAGTTGCACAGAATGGGGCCATATCATCTGTAATTGTCCTCATAGACCCAGTTCCGGGGAACCTTTGGAGTTAGGGTATATGAGAGGAAGAGTACTTATGTTAGGAGAAGGTCATCCGTCATAGGAAAAAACATTAATTTGAACGGGAAACCCCTGAAAGCCTTTTTAGATACCGACTGCCAACACGCTGGTTAGCGTTCATTTAATACCCCCTTCCCAGGTCAAGGAAGGAGAATTCATCCAGATTCATCCAGATTATATGCATTCATGGGGACAAGAAATAGTATCCACTAGCCGAGGTGATACTTGAGGTGGAGTCAGATCCCTAGCTATGTACCATACGGGTGGTCCCCAACTTGGCCAATAATGACCTGTTAGGCAGGGATTATACCCACTTTGAGGAATATCTAGATAATGTAGGGACTTCCCCAAAGCCGCAGGACTTAGAGAAGCCCCCTTTCGAGACACGGACCTGGTAGCTCCCGTAGGAAAGCTAGTGAAAACCAGGAGTGAAAAGAGAAGAGACCAGAAAGCTTATAGATCACTATCTCAACCACATGCTACTTATGTCTTTTCCTCCTTAGACCAGTCTCAAGGACCGACACAGAGTTTTCAAACTGCGCAGAAAGATGACACTTCCTTGGTCCATGCATGGGAATAATTCAAGGAAGATGAAACAGAGATGGGGTGCTCTTTCTTTTGTGTCAAATGGGGTCTATTATATAGGGTAGCACATATTGACAATAAAACCACAGAACAGTTGCTCGTGCTCCAGGCTTTTCGTGAACAGGTATTGCATTTATTTCATAGTCAAGCGGGGTGGTCCCTATGGGCCGAAACACACTCTGAAATATCTTAGAGCAGTTTTTGTGTCCAGGAATGTAACAGGAAGTGGCCCGCTTCTGTGCCGCCTACCCTCTGTGTCAACTGATAAATCCCCTAGGTATCCAGAAAGCACCTCCACACCCTCTCCCCATTAACGAAGTACCCTTTCAAAGAGTAGGGATGGACTTGATGGGTCCCTAAAGCCCCAGTGCCAGAGGTCATCTGTGCATATTGGTATTGGTGGATTATGCTACCCTGGAAGCCATACCCCTGGCCAGGATGACCACCACCTCGGTTGCCCAAGCCATAATTTCATTTTTTTCCCAGGTAGGATTTCTGCTACAACTGTTGACCGAAAAAAGGGCAGCTTTCATGTCTCGCATAATGGCTCAAATTTGTAGCCTATTGGGTATCCGACAAATCAGTACGTCTGGAACCATACCATCATTGACCATCTTTAGGAAAATGATAGATGAGACCAGACGAGATCCGGACAGGAAACTACCCTTAGTGTTATTTGCAATGCACACTCATGAGCAGAAATCCATGGGATTCCCCCCCTTTGAGCTCTTGTTCAGCAGGAAACCCCTTTGTTTTAGTACCAAAAGGGGGTGGTAGTCTTAGATTCTGTATTGACTTTAACAATGAAATGCCATTTACCGCTTTGATAGTTACCCCATGTCCCGGATAGATGATTTGGTAGAATGACTAGGTAAGTCCCGGGTCATGGCCACTATCGACTTAACCAAGGGGTATTGGCAAATTTCCCCAGACACCTCGACATGAGAAAAAAACTGCATTTTCTAGCCCTTCAGGATTATACCAATTTAAGGTTCTCTTATTCGGTCTCCATGGGGCACCTGCAACATTTTAGAGACTAATGGACGTATTGTTGAACTCCCTTCAAACCTATGGCATTGTAGTATATAGCCAAAATTGGGAAACTCATCTACAACACTTAGCCAACGTTTTAGGCTCTTTATATAAAGGCAGGTCTAACACTAAACCCAAAGAAAACAATGTTTGCGGCTGACCACATCGAGTATCTGGGATACATGGTCCAATCTGGAACAATACAGCCACAGGTAGACAAACTAGAAGCAATCAAAAAGATTCCACGCCCCACAACAAAATGGGAAGCACAGTCCAATCTGGAGTTGGTGGGTTATTACTGTTGATTCATTCACTGCTTTTCTGAGATTGCGAGTCCTCTTACTGATCTTTTATCAAAATAATATCCTGGAAATCACCTTTCCTGGGGTGGCGCTACTAGGAACAAAATTTTGGATATCTTCGGGAGGCCTTGTGCCATGCTCTTCTATTAATCTGTCCAGACTTTGAAAAGACCTTCATATTGCATACCGATGCCTCGGCCTGTGGTCTATATTATCACAACCTGATGTCCACGGTGACCTGAGACCTGTCCTTTATTGGAGTCGGAAGTGATTCCCCAGAGAGAACCAGTTGGCTACTATTAAAAAAGAGTGTCTTGCAACTAAATGGGCAACAGAAGCCCTACAGTATTACCTATTGGGTTGCACCTTCATTTTCTTGTCTGATCATGCACCTCTTAGCTGGCTGTCCCATTACAAAGACACTAATCCAAATGTGTTCCATTGGTTTCTGGCATTACAACCCTTCTCATTTCAGGCTACCCACGTACACGGGAAACTGCATACGAATGTGGGCTCTCTTTTGGAGAGGCCTGGTCTAAGCTGAGTGAAAAGTGGGATTATACACATATCTAACATCACAGCTCATGCCGTAAAAGGTATAGATTTGTATTCACCTTTAACATTATGTGAGTTGTGTAAACATCACATGTTCCAGGAAATGTATACATGCATCGATGTCTACAAGCAGACCTAGTACAAACTAGGGTTTTGCGCACATTATATATACCAATGGTGATGTTAATTAGACAATGTATAGTGCTCAACAATCCCTAACATGAGTGTCCTATGGAAGGACCACATAATATGACATTAATAGTACACTGCACTCTGAAACTCAGAGGCACATTGTAGCCTGTGGAAATGGACATGAGGCAGTTAGACAGATTATCATATTGTAGCGAGTCAATCAATGATCTTAGGCAATGCCAAACCCTCCTTGACTCTGGTTGATTCTTGGCTTCCACCAGGCTGTTGTTAGGGCAGAAAAAGGAGCCCCACACTAGTGGGTAAAGGGAGAAACTGTCCTGATCACTTGTGTACACAGAGACAGTAAGGCATATCCTATGGCAGGGATATCAATCAACTGGCGGGTGCAGGAGGAATACCTGAGGGTGGGAGCAGTGCTGCATCTAGTGGAGGAGATAATTATAGGGACTGACTATGAAGAGTTCAACACTCTACTAGACACAGTAGGAAAACAGGAGCGGGATCAAGGGTGGTTAAAGAAAGCCCTCTTCAGAGCAGAAACAACACAAGAATGTAAGAGCAATGCACACCTTAGTTACAGAGAGAAAAGAAAACACAATAAACAGTACACTCTAGCAGGTAACCCAGTAGCTAATGCTGTACCTTCATCCACAGAGACTTTTAACACAATCCCATGTAGTTATCGTGCTGCCCAGAGGAAAAATCCCAACCTTCAACAAGCATGTGCCAGCGCCAAGACTGAGGAGGACAGTCAGCTAGGACCATATTATTGCATAAAAAATGGGCTTCTTAATCACAAAGTAAAAGAGACAAAGAAGTTATTATGCAATGATAGTTCCCATTCCATTTAGGGACCAGGTCCTACACTTGGCACACAGTCAGACTGGTGGGGGGGGGCACTATGGTGGAAAAAAAACAGAAGACTTTCTGCTCAGGCGATTTTACTGGCCGGGGTATTTTCAGACATCGGGAGGTTTTGTGCAACCTGTCTAAAATGTCAGCTAATCAACCCTCCAAAGGTGACCAAAACCTAATTGAGACACTTACCCATTATCGACATACCCTTTTCAAGGGTAGGTATGGTGCTCGTCAATTATGCCACACCGTATCCAGAAGCGATCCCACTATCTAGCATGATGACCAAAATGGTAGCCCAAGCAATAGTTGAGTTCTTCTCCAGAGTAGGATTCCCAAAAGAGCTTCTAACGGACCAAGGAACCCCTTTTAAGTCCCGGCTCATGGCCCAGATCTGTCAGCTGCTTGGAGATACTCAGATCAGAACTTCAGTATACGTTATTTTATGTTATGTTATATACTCTTATAACGCGCACATACCACCCTCAAACTGATGGGCTCATGGAAAGATACAACCACACTGTAAAAACCCTCTTGAAGAAAGTAGTATCAGACATGAGGAGAGACTGGGATAGAAAACTGCCCTTAGTGCTTTACTCAATCCATATCCACTCCCAGTCATCCACAGGCTACAGCCCTTTCAAGCTCGTCTTTGGCCAACAACTCAGGACATTGCTGGACATGGCTGTAGAACAATGGAAAGAAGATGAGAACGAAGGGCTGGGTCTGCTTGAATATGCCAAGGCTTTGAAGGACAAGATACACACACTTTTGGAAGAAGTCAGACTGAATATGGAGAAGGTCCAAGAAAAGCAAAGAACAGTGTATGTCAATGGCAGTAAAATGAGGGAATTGAAGGTAGGTGAGAAGGCAATGATTCTTCTATCTTACTGATCCGGCAGGTCATCTACACCCGGTAGTTTATATCAGCCGGAAGTTGTTACCGCGTGAGGCACACTATTCCACCATCGAGAAGGAGTGTCTCGCGATTAAGTGGGCGGTGGAGGCACTGTAATATTATCTACTGGGGAGGACCTTCACTTTGCAAACTGATCTTGCTCCCTTGATGTTGTAGTCCTGTAATAAAGATACAAATGCCAGAATTCTCTGATTGTTCCTTGCCCTTCAACCCTTCTTGTTTCAGGCTTATCACCTACCTGGAAGGTTGCAGGTGAATGTGGACTTTCTATTGATAGCTCGCGATTGGTCAAACCAGGGGGGGGATGTACTGTTGCGAGTCATACGATGACACAGGCAGCAGTAGCCCAAATCAGGATCACAGGGGCCACAAGTCTGCTGCAGGCTGCCATTTTAGTGGCAAAACAAACAACGCCCTCGCAAGCAGTCACTGGTGCTTATAGGTCGAACCCTGAGGTACAATGGCGTTGCAACACAGAAGAAGGGGAAGCGGCTTGGAGAGCGGGGATCGACAGAGGAAGGACAGAAGGCAGGAGAAGGCAGAATAACAGAAAGAATAGACCTGGAGAAGAGGACACGGGTATCCACGAGACGGAAGGAGCAGCCGAGATCCGTGAAGCGGAACAGCCGTCAGAAGAACTCGACCAGACCCCAGGGAAAGGCAAGAAGGACGAGACTGTTGTGACTATTCCCACATTGTTAGAAATGAGGGTCTCTAGTTGGCAGGTTGTTACCCTGTCCAAGTAGGGACCCTTCTTCCTAGTCAAGGTAAGGGGAATACACTTCTAAAATAACCCCTGCTCACACCGTTGGTAGCTTGCCAGGAGCAGTCAGGATTATCTCAGAGGCCGTGTGTAAAGCATTTGCACATAAACAACAGTATTACAGTGAAAACACTACAAAAGGACACCACACCAGTTTTAGAAAAATAACCAATATTTTAGCTAGGCAATCAATCCCATAAACAATAAAAATCCACCATACAGTTCTCAGAAATTACAATAATCAAAAATAGACTTAAACTACAGTCCCTTGAAGTAGATACCTCCGTCTGGGGCTCTCACGGTGTTGAGAACAGCAAATACAAACAGTTCTGGCTGACCGCAGCATCACGGGTCAGCTACAGCGTCAGCAAGACCTGCAAAGCAGTACCTTTCAGAAATGCCGGGCATCTGCGACCTCTCTTTGAGCACGGAAGAGCCGGTGTCGGAAGGTGTCTGTTCCGGAGGTCAGTGCATGAGTCTTCGGGCCCTTGAAGTCACATGCATTACAGATCAAACTCCTCGCAGTTGAAGTCGGGAGCGCCGGCGTTGGCAGGCATCGGGACTGCGGTGCAAAATGCAATGGTGCAGCGTATGGAGCCCTTAGGTCGCGGTGCAGGCTGCGGCTCCATGATGGTTGTCCAGTGCCATCAGTGAGACCACGGCTGAGGCGTGAAGTAATGCAGTGCTTGTCGTGGTGCTGGCAGTTCGCGCAGCAAGCAGCAGCGTCATTGGTGCGAAGGTGCTCTCGTCGGCTGACGAACTGGAGTCGATCGTGCCAGTATAGATAGGCCAAGGCTGTGGTACAGGATGAGGGTAGTGTGTTGTGTAACTTATGAGCGGTGCCCTCGAACCATTGTGCAAGAAGCGGCCTCAATGTCGGCATGGAGTTGCATCATCGGGGATACCAGGGCAGCGGCATGAAGCGAGGTGTTGTGAAGTGCGGTGCCAGCAGGTCACGGTGCAAGCAGCGGCTCAGTGGCGGCATCAGGCAGCGGCGGTGCTGAGACCAGGGCTGCAGTGCGAAGTGCGGCGGTGCCTTCAGGACAAGGAGCTGGCACCAGAGTTGTTGATGGCATTGGGTTGCTTTTTCTTCTGTTGCAGCAGAAAACATACAGTTCCCAGTGCTGATAACAGATGAACTTGAAGTCTTTACTGTTCCTGAGACTTACTGAACACGGGGCAAGCTGTACCTCAAGCCCTTGGAGAAACTCAAACAAAGAAGTTGTAGAAAGTTCAGTCCAGTCCTTATTCTGCCCAAGACAGAAGCAGCCACTGCAGGCTAACACAGCAAAGTGGTAGTTCCTTCTCACAGCTTCTCCAGCTCTTCTTTTTGGCAGGTTCCTTGGTCCAAAAGAGTTCTAAAGATCTGGGGTCTGGTCCCCAATATTTATATCACATTTCCCTCTGTTCTTTTGTGGCAGAAAGTCTCTATGCTTAGTCCAAACCAGCTCTGTCCTCTCTGGCCTAGCTTTCTGGCAGGGGGTGGAGGCAGCATTGTGTAAGGCAGACCAGGCCTATTCAGGTGCAAGGAAATCTCCTCCCAACACTCTAAATGCAGCCCAGGTCTATTCAGCCCAACCCTGACTCATCCAGGAAAGGCAGGACACACCTCAACTGCCCCAGTGGCTGTATACAGTGAATGCACATCCCCTGCCCCTGTCACTCCAAAGCCAGACAGTCAATCCACAACCCAGCAGAGGCACACAGGATCGTTAAGCAAGAAAATGCCTTCTTTCTAAAAGTGCTTTGTTCGCCCTAAGTTGGCAGGGTATGCCCAGACGTGGGTTCCTTGTTCACTTTTCCACTGGAATCAAGCTAGCCTGGCTGATGAGGGGTGTCACTCTGAAACCGGTCCCATGATGCTTGTTTCCAGTCCAGGGAAGACCTGGCTTGGCAGTTCAGGCTGGACTGTTCACATGAGGCACAGGGTCAAGACTGATTTGCATATAGCTGGGTCTGAACTGGGGTGGCGAAGTGAGCTAAAGAACAACAATGGATTCAACCCAGGTCTGTGACGGGGGAGAGTGTCAGAAAAGTTTCAGCGCTCTGTCCATCGTGTCTTTGTGTTTACTTTCTTAAAGTGGCATTTTCAAACACACAATTTAAAAACCATCTTCACTAAAAGATGTATTTTTAAATTCTGTGTTCAGGCATACTAAACCCCATTCTCCTATTGTGTCCCAATGAAAAGTTATACTTGTAACATGTTACAAAATATCTCCCATTCTATCCTATTGGACAGATAGCCTTTCAAATAGTGAAAAAAACGAAATACACTGTATTTCACTATAGGGACATGTCACACACACCAGTACATGTTCTACCTTTCACCTACAGTGCACCCTGCCCATGGGGGGCACCCTGGCCTACCTGAGGGGTGCCTTACATGTAAGAAAAGGGAAGGTTAGGGTCTGGCAAGTTGGTGCACTTGCCAGGTCGACATAACAGTTAATAACTAGAAGGGAGACAGTGCAGTGGCAGGTCTGAGAGACACTTACATGGTTACTTCTGTAGGTGGCAGAACCAGTGCTGCAGGCCCACTAGTAGCATTTAATTGACAGAACCTGGGCCCACACAGTGCACCATGCTATGGTCTTAGCAGTAAATCAAATAGACAATCATGGAAAGACCAATCCATAACACAATTTATCTTAGGAGCACTTGCACTTTAACACTGAACAGCAGTGAGAAAGTGTGCAGAGATACTAAACCAGCAAAAAAAGAGTCAAAACCAGGAGGTCGAAAAGCAAAAAGAAAGGGGAAACATGCCAAAAGATGCCAGGTGTAACACACATATATACCACTGATTGTCAAACTAATGGCAGTGCTTCATTTAGTAGCCATAGGTACCTTCCAATACACTGTGGCACTTTCTGGTGGAATGTCACAAGCAACTGTCAGTGGTGTGCTACAAGAAGGGCTTTCTTCAATGATGAGACACATCCACACCTTTATCCAGTTCCCATGACAAGAGGATTTAGCCAATGTGAAGGGGGTTTTCTACGGATTTGGTCACATACCACATGTGGTTTGAGCCATTGATGGCACCCATATTGCCTTGGTAAAAGTTTACCGGAATAGGAGGAACTTCCATTCTATCAATGTGTAAGTTGTCTGCTTACTGGATTGTGCCTGGTTCCCTGGATCGGACCATAATTCTTTTATACTGCAGAACAGCACCCTACCCTGCTGATGTCACAACTTCTCATGGAGAGGGCCTGGCTTATTGGTATGTATGATCTGTCCTAAGTTTGAATGTGCAATGTCAAATGGCATGATGTAAAAAAGTGCAACATATTGTGGCACTTCTGTTTGTCTTCCATCTAGGAGACTCAGCTTATCCCAACCAACCACGGTTGTTGGCACTGCTGAGGAATCCAACAGCACCAGGGGAAGTCCGCTTCAATGAGGTTCATGGTAGAACAAGGCAGCAAGTGGATTGGGCTTTTTTGGCTCCTGAAGGCCAGATTTAGATGTGTGGACAAAACTGGTGGAGCCCTCCTCTAATCACCCGAAAAGCTGGGTCAAATCACCATGGCGTGTTTCACGCTTTACAACATCACCCTGCGATGGAACATCCCGTACATCACAGAGGAAGGAGAGCATGAAGAGCCACCAGGTGAGGATACTGAAATGCCAAATGAAGATGATAGTGGTGAAAAGCAACTAATTGACTTGTGTCAAGATCTCATCCACAACTTCTTCTCATGAGTGCCAGTATTTTATGACTTTCTCTGTTAAAGCAAATATTCTCTGTTAAAGCAAATATTTATGTGATCATGAGAGAAGTATGTTGTGGTAATTTGTTAACCCTTTCGCCGCTAGGTCTCCCCCCCCCCCGTCGGGCTAAGCCTTTTTTGTGCTATTTGGGGTAGTTCGCGCTTAGGCCCCTGTAGCTTTTTGTCCACAAAGGTATCCACACCAAATTTGCGTTCTTTTCTTCCAACATCATGGGGATTTTAAAGGTACCCAGGGTTTGTGGAATCCCCTGGAGTAGACCCAGTAATTAGCCAAAATACAGCTAATTGTTTGGGGGGAAAAATGGGGAAAAAGTGCTGCAGAAGAAAGCGTCTGTTTTTTTCCCTGCAAATGGTATCAACAAAGGATTTGTGGTGCTGAAAGCACCATCTTCCCAGCTTTCAGGGACAGGCTTTTGTCAGAAAACCAACATTTTTTAAACAGTTTTGGCATTTTACTGGGACATAGCCTATTTGTGCTACTTTTGGTCTTTCAACCTCCTTCCAGTTAGTGGTAGAAATGGGTGTGAAAGCAATAATGGTTCCCAGGAAAACTATACATTTCTGTAAGGGGTCATTTTTGTAGATCCTTCAAGGTTTTCTTTATAGAAACAAACAGTTGAAATTAAGAAAAATTGAAAATGAGTTGAAAAAAACAGCAATTTGAGCCAACATTTTCACGTGTAACTTCTTCTAAGTATGACAGATGTTTGAAAGCAATATACCATTAAATTTGCTAGACACTTCTGGTTGTGGGGATATATAGGACTTGTAGGTTCACCAAGAACCCAGAGCCAATCACTGAGCAGGGTATTGCAATGGTTTTTCATTTTGTACTGGGTACATAGCAATTTAGTTGGTAAAATATAAAGAGTGAAAACTAGGTATCAAAGACACCTATGTATTTCTGAAATGGGCTCAAAATCTAGGGCCACATGTATCAAAATTGGAATTGAGATCACCTACATGTGATTTTCTGAGAATAGCAATCGGAATTTCCAATGTATGAAACTCCATGAGTTTCATATATTGATTCGTGGTGGATCGCAAACCGACCTGCCTCATTAATATTAATGAGGTAAATCGCAATTTGCGACCCCCTAGCACTCCCTAGGAATCACAAAAATCACTGGGATGGTGGCCTGCTGGTGTCAGCAGACCACCATGTCTGTGATTGTTTTTAAATAAAGCAATCTTTTTTTGTAAAGCAGCCCATTTTCCTTAAAGGAAAACAGGCTGCTTTACAAAAAAAAATGAAAAGTTTTACTTTCATTTTTTAAGAGCAGGCAGTGGTCCCACAGACCACTGCCTGCTCTTGAAAATGCTTTTACAAACATTTACAAAGGAGACGAGGTCCCTTGGGGACCCCTTCCCATTTGCAAATGGGTTACCACCTACTTGAAGTAGGTGGTAACATGCAAATGTTTTGCGACCGCATTCACGGTCACAAAACATTCATACATACCATTAGGATTTGCTATTTGGAAGGGACGCCCTAACACGCCTCTTCAAAATAGCGAATCACAAACCCATTTTGGGTAGGCACACACTGGAGGAAATTAAGTGTGGCGCTTCTTGCTGTTGGCAGTTGAGGTCTTGCTATCCATGACTCTTGAAGAATTGTGTGGATGTCTCCTACTGCAGGAGGGGGGTGGGAATCCACAGTTGCAAAGTCTGGGGTGACTGCAGGTGGGTCTTCCTCTGGCATGGCCTCTCTTACTGTGGCTATGGCAGATGTAGAAGGGCTTGATGTTGCTGGAAGAGGTAGATGGTGTAAATGCCCTGCAGCACCCCAATAAGGGAGCCCATGTTGTATTATGGTTCTCCATCTGATGGTTTAGGTCCCCATGTAACTGTTTCAACTCCCGGATTTCTGTGAGTACCTGGCCCATCATGGCGTGGCCGTCCTGATGGACTCTCAAAACTTGGAGTATGGTGGCCTGGTTGTCAGTGACCCCAGTGGCCTCACTCTGCAGGCCCACAGAATGCCTCCGATGACCCCTACCCCAACGAAACAGTCCCCTTGGCCCAGGGAGCCCTATTCCACTGGGTACTGTCTGTAATGTACCTGTTGGTGTGGTTCTCTCAACACTGTCCTGAACTAGGAGGCACACAATAGGTGTTTCTGTGCTAGGTACGCAGAGTGTGGGAACTTCTGTAGGGTGAGTTGTTGCAGCTGGGGTGCGAGGTGTCATTGTTGGCTGACTGAGACTCACTGTAGCCATCTGCCCAGGCTGGCCAGATGGACCAGCATCATCCTCCTCATCCAGATCACCAGGAGTGTTGTCCTCACTGAATGCTTGCTCCTGGAGTGGAGTGGTGGTCTCTACAGTGGCAGAGCTCTGGCCAAGTGCCTAGGCAGATAGGCCTGTTGAAAAATGGAGCACATTGTTGTTAGTGTAGAATACACATCCAAATCTTTAGCAACAAAGAAAGTAGTAGTGTAGAAGAAACAAAAAGGCAGAGATTAATATGGCGATAGTTTTCAGTGGTATTTAACATATTAACCAGACATGTTGGCATTTCAAACAGAATTACATCTAATGAGCAGGTCATAAGATGCCCTGCAATATAAAGTTTTTGATTATGAATTATGCCACATCTCCCAAACATTCAGCCCAACACATTGGAGAGGTGACATGTGTATTTGACCATTACAAGGCCTAGCTGAGTACAAAACAAACAATTACACAACTAGGTTGGGTGTTTACCATTAGTTATTGTAGGAATCTGGCTCTCTATATAGTGTACTAAAATGAATTACACTGTGCATAGAGTCCAGTGGATCCTCAACTGGTAAACAGTGGTAAAATTAGATAATTCTAATGCACTTTTTTTGGTAGTGTAGGCGAGCAGTTAGACTTATCAGAGGGTAGTGCTAAGCATTTGTTGTACTCACACAGGCAATTAATGAGACACACACTCAAGAATATATCAGAGCCCAATTTATAAAAATGGTATCGATTTTTATGTCATTTTTAAGACCAAAAACTTCAATCTACAGTAAGTTCTTTTGTAGTTTTCAAAGTTCGGAAAATATATAACTTTTGTGTGCAATTACACACTTTTGAAGTCAATGGGATAAAGCATTAAAATGCATAGAATAGCAGGCAATGCTTTCACAAAGTTCACCTTCTTGTTGCAGGTCGATAACGGGACCAGGTCTAATGTTCCAGCAGCAGAAGTTCAGGAGCGTCCCAGATTTGCCCGGGAGCATGGTGCTGAAGGTGATGGAAGCTGGTGAGCTATGACAAAGGGGCCATTTTAAAACACACTGCACAGGCAGACTTCAAGGTAAGTCTGAGGGGTCTCCTTCAAGGGGAGAGGTCACAAGGGCCTCAGGGTCATGGGAGCACAGCTGGTTCATCTTTACTAGGGCAGGTAGGGCTGGGTGCAGAGTAGATAGGACAGCCGGGCGTCGTGTGCTGAGAGGTCCTCGCAATCAGGAGCAGGCAACTTGGAGAGGTCATTCCAAAACTGCTGAGCTTCTCTGGAAGTGGTTCTCAGGGGTCTCGATTTCTCTCAATGGATGCTAACTTCTAGTGTTGTGGGAGTCCAGAGTGGACTCTTCTTCTCACGCTTTGCAGGTGGGGATGCGGTACCGAAGGTATTGGTACGGTGCGGCTCTGGTAGGTCCTGGTATCTCCAAACTTAGTGGAGAGTCAGATCTGACCATTTGGAGCTCTTATACCAACATTGGTGTAGCTGCTGATTCGGGATCGCCGGGAAGCAGCAAGTCGACAAACTGGACTTCTTGGGATGGGTGCCTGTAGTGTGCCGGGGAGTGAGACCTTTACTCCAAGGGAGATTCTTTGTGCTTTTTTAAAGTATGGAGGAGCTCCGGGGCTCTTGGAGTCTTCACAAGTTCAGGATGACACAGCACACAGCCATGGTTGAAGTCCTAGAAGCAGCAGGCAGGGTTTGGAGCCAATGTTCTTCTATAGCAGGGCTTCAGTTCTGGTGCAGCGGGTTTTCTTTGTCCTTTTGTTCTTCTTGTCCACCAAATCTCCGTTTCAGGATCTAGGGATGCCACCTAAATGCTTAATTTAGGGGCATTACAGGGCTAGACATGTAGTAGCCAATGGGTTACCTACCTTGAGGGTGCCTACACTCTGTAAGTGAACACTTTCTGTGGGAAGAGGTACTACCCTAGCCCTGAAAGGTTATTTCTCCACCTTCCGAAGATGGTGGATTTTCAGGAGAGGGGTTCACATGGCTTGCCCCACCCTAGCTGAGCAGGGGCCCTCCTCCTAATCTACCTAATTTTCCTGCCTGTCCTCCCACCAAATGTGGAGCCGGAAAGGGGGGGGGTTGACATCCTCCACTATCTGGAGAATGCTGGGCTGAACTTCAAAGGTGTCAATGCCTTTGAAGCTTCCCGCTCTGGAAGGCCATTCTGACCTGGAGGAGTTGTGAGGCACCTCTGCCCAGAGCAGGCTTTGTTTCTTGCCTCTGAGAGTGTAGGCTCCCACCCCATGAGGTCAGAAACATGTCTGGTGGTGGCAGACTAGCTATGATTAGTCGGAGACCACACCAGTGCCTGGTAGGTTTTCAGGGAACCCTCTAAAGGGTCTCCTGAGTGCATTTATTAATAAATCTCTCACTGGCATCAGTGAGGATTTATTAAGACAAGATGTTTGGTACCAAACATCTTAGGGTACAGTGAAGCCATCATGGAGCTATAAAACTTGTAATGACAAGTATCTAGCCCATGCACTCTTAATGGCTTCCCTGTGCACTTAAAATATCCAAGAATGGCTCTGATATTGACAGGTCATATCTACTCATGCAGATATGTCCACACATGGGATATAGTGTGCCCTGCCTGCAGTAGGGGTGACTTATCTATATCTCGTTTAGTGTCTGTGGGCATGGCACACAGGGCGGTGTGCCATGTCGACTCTTCAGATTTTCCGCACCAAGACACACAGCCTGCAGTGGCAGTTTGCATGGCCTTGTTGAGGGATCTCTGGAGTGGCACAATTCATGCTTCAGCCCCAGTGGATCCTCTTCAGTACCCATGCACTCTGTACCAAGGGTACCATTTACCAGGGACTTACAAGGTTGGTTGAAGGTGTGCTAATTGTGGTACAGTTTTGGGAAAGATATCTGGCACTGGGAACCTGGTTAGCAGGGAGCCAATGCACTTACAGTTTGCACCGCATTAGGCAAACAGTGGGGGCTAACCATGTCAAAAGTGACACTTTCCTGCAATTATCATGTGAGCAGTGCAGAGTCAATATTTCAGCTGCCTGTTCTAATCAGCAGAGTAATATGAATGGCTTACAATATTTGTAGGGGTGGGCGGAATTTGCGTAGTCGCGCTACGCAAAGCTCCGCGAAACGGTAAAAAATCTCCGCGAGCACGCAAAAGTTCAGCGAACACGCAGAATTGCTTGTTCCGCCCGTTCGCGATGCTTTTTTCCTGTGTGCGAACGCTGTTTGCGTGCTCGGGGAGAAATATCTTGCGAACACGCATTTTGAAAGCGCGAACAAGCAAAAAATTCCGCAAAGCCGCGGATCGCGGAATGTTTGGTAATTCCGCGTTCTCCGCGGAACGCGAAATTACCCAAATTCCTTAAATTCCGCAAGCGGAACGGAATTTACCACCCAGGCCTAAATATTTGGCTGAACACACTTTGTATAGTGCCACTCATGCCATCATTTCAATCATTTGGGGAGAAATGGACAACATAAAGGAAACAAGCCAGACATTTCTCAGAGGAGGAAATGTATAGCAATTGTTCAGTATATGAGTATTGACATTCAGTTGGAATATGTCAGACAAGAGACAATGAGCAAAACCACATAGCACATTTGTTTTGAGTAACAGAAACAGGGCATCACTGTAGTTGTAGTCATTTGAAAGTAAACTTTCCAACACTAGCAAAATGGTTAGCGGAAGATTCCTGTTGAGAATATGCACTTGAAATGGGCCATGCATTTACAATAGGACACACATATAAATACTGTGTTAGTTCTTGTTGCAACACCTACAGGCAACATACAATCATTTGCCATTTAATGAAGATTGGCACCTTTAATCTTATATGTAACACAAAACATTCTCACAGACAATCCTAAATCTCAGAAACTGATACTTTGAGTTTCCTATGTTAGAAAGTATTATGTGCATTACGCATTGACAACAGCTGAGTTGTACACAAAGAGGGAATTGAGGTCTAGTGAAAGTTGGTGAGGTGTAACCTACCAGACTCTACTCCAACAGGTATTCCTGTGAAGCCTTCAGTATGCTGGATCTGCAAGACCTTGTCCTCCCAGGGAAATAGATGCAATGGGGGGTTGGGAGAGCCACCACCAGTCCTCTGGGCCTGCAGGTGATGCTTGGAGGCCAGGGAATGAACCTTCCCCCGCAGGTCATTCCACCTCTTCCTAATTTCCTCCTGTGTGTGCAGGTTGTTAGCTACAACATTTGCCCTGTCAACTATTCTGGCCCACATTTGCCTTTTCTGACTGTTAGTTGTATTTTGAATTTAGTCTCCAAACAATTGTGGCTCTAATTTAATGATTTCATCCACCATGACTGACAACTCTCTCTCTGAGAAACGTGGAATTTTAATCCTTGCCATATTCCTAAATTAAACTAAGTAGCAGCACAACAAAATAAATTACACCCATAAATTGAGGATAAAAAAAGTGAGTGGTGAGTGGAAAAGCGAGAAACAAAAAAAATCCTGCCTTCTCTGACCAAACGTTCTTGTTCCATATGTTGTGGTGCAGTGGAATGGCAAAGGATCATGGTCTGAAATGGTGTGTGTTTATAGTGTGATATGGAGGTGTTTCCACTTGGCCAACGGACATCAGGTGTGTTGTATTTATATCCACCCAATGGCCACTGTTATGGTGCTTTGTTGAGCGCCTACCACGATGGACTCAATCGGAGAACCACGGTAAGGAGACCCCCAGTGCGACTGTGATTTCCTAATATGCTCAGCGGGAAGCCACGAACATGGCGGTAACGGAGTACTATTCGCCAGCATTGCAGTCCGCTGCGTCGCAGGTGGCCCAAACTCCATCGATGCGGTTGGTGGTTCAGGCTGCATGCATCTAAATATGACGGGAGGAAGACCAACGATTTGATGGAGTACTTCGGATCGCCACCAGGGCAGGACAGTGGTAAGACCGCCAAACTCATAATCAGGCCCTAAATCTTTGTTAGTTTCCTGTTCTCAAAAAAGAATGTGGTTATTATTTCACATTTGTATCTGTTGATCTGTTCCTTCTTCTTTTATCATCAAGGTTGTTTATATGGTATTATCGTATCGTTAGCAGTTTTCAGGTCTGTTATGGTCTTGCATCTTTGTAGTGTATCCAAGGTTAGAAAAAAAGTTTAAACATATATTCTACTTTCTGTGCTTTTGTGAAAGGTATGTGTTTAGTATTGATTTTTAAGTTGCTTACCTTTCTTTTGGTGCTTTTCTTTTCCTATGCCTTGATAATATTAGGGCTTTTTTTGGTTTGTATAAATGTTTTTCTCTTTCAAAGTTTTGTTGTTTTCTTTGATGTTCTAAAAAAACCTTAAATGTACACCCTCTTCAATGTCCCACACTTTCCTTGAAGTAACACTTGGTGGAGTTAGAATAGTAAATCTTACCCCAAGCCACTGCCCAGCACCTTCCCTGAGGTAAGCGCTTGGCGGAATTAAAATAATAAATGTGCTCCCACAGCCACTGTTAAGCACCTTCCCTAAGGTAAGCACTTGGCAGAGTAAGAACAGTAAATCTTCCCCCCCAGTCACTGTACAGCACCTTCCCTGAGTAGATTGGAGGTTGTCAAAATATTTTATTTGAACATTGTTACTGTTGAGGAAAGACTAAAATTAAAAAAAGAAAACATGGTTGTATTTTAGCTTACAATTATATGTAATTTGAAAAGCTTCACAATTAGAGTATTCTCACAAGTTGCACAATGCCTGAAAAAGTGAATAACTATTTTTAAAATTCGATTCTATGATATACCAAGCTATTTCTATGCATATTAAATGTGTAAGTTATACTTACTTGGATAGATAGATGGCAGTGTTTTGTCCTTTCTCTCATCTACTCTCTTCTTCATTCTGGTGCATGTTATCACTTCTGAAGGCAGTGTACCTCTAACCACAAAATGGTCGATGCTTGTTTTTAATGTTTTTAAGGGTTAACCATAAATTACAGTAAAGTTAGTGTTGGAAACCACTTTTTTCCTGAAGTGAAACGTAAGTAAAGCTATAATTATGTTTGTGGTGAAATGTAATGCGTATTTGACATTCTTCACAGACTTTGTCAGCCATCTTGGTTGGGGACAGGGTGTTTGCTTATGTAGAACTTAAAGAAAATCAGAATGTTCAGTGTAAAACGTGGTTTACTATTCTAGAACACATTTGTGCCATGTTGTGGTGTGTCTCTTTCTTTTATATTTATTTTTGGGAAACATTTGTGAAAGGTTGCGATATTTTGCATTGTGTAGCACTGATTTGCGTAGTATTGCGTTGTGTTGCATGGTAGTATCATCTTCAAAATATGTGCGTAGGGTTGTTATGCATTGCATAGAATTGCATTGTGTTGCATTGTGTTGTGTTATGTGACGTGGTGATGCACTTTGCAAACGTTTTTTTTAATAAAAATGTTTAAAAAAATATGACCTTTCACCATATAATTATATTGTCTATGTAGATATCATTTTAATTGTTTAATCCATATTTATTAACATTTTTTTATATGAAAAAAGTTGCGTGGTAAAAATCTGCATGTTAATGGTATTTGTGGAAATGGTTCACATACTGTTTTTCTATGTATGTTTGTGGTCAAGACGTTTGATAAAGATGTGCGTGGTATTGGTATATTGGTGGTAAAGACTGTGTGGCAAAGGCATGCGTAGTATATGCATGTATTGTAACGTAAAAAAAACACAATATGTACTATTAATTTACTGAAAATGTATTACTTCCTAATAAGCAGTTCAGTAGTACTAGCTCATCACTACCACAAAAAAGTTACACTAAACAAAGCAAATGTGCTCACAGAGCCGCAGAGTGCTTATAGGCAGACTCATCCCTCAGGTCACCTACGATTGTGTGACTTTCTGTAGCAATTCTTCTCTAGTCACTGGGGACAAGTGGAGTGGTTCTTCATGTTCTGAGTCTAAATCACTGAACTCTTCAGGCTCGCTGGGGAATCCTAAACAGACAAGTTCAGCTGCAGCGATGGCCATCAGAGATTCACCATGGCTTCAAGCTAATTACAAAACTACTGGAAAAGGGCAGCACAAAGCTTTATGTTAAAGTTCTGCAGTGTGGTCTTCACAAGGTTCTATCAATGGAAATCTTCTCTTTGATGAAACCCAGTGCCAGTGCATCTGCAGAGTTTCAAAACATAACAAGTCAGATTTGTACTGAATTTTTTCCAAGAGTATGCTGGGTTGACATCTTCCCAGAATGCACTGTAAGGGCCGGGAGCAATGGTACATGACACAGGTATATTCGGCCGTCGTCTTCTCTGGCACTAAGCTTTGTGTTTTACAGCTAAAGTGTCACAGATGACAAAGGAAACAAGGAGTAAAACGCATTGGGGATGAGCTGAACCAGCCTTTTCTCTGTAGTAAGCAGCAAACTCTAACTTGAATTCACCTTTCGCAGAAAAAGAAGCTCACAAACTTCTTAGTGTAATGTTAACGGCAGCTTCTCCACCTATACTTGTTTCCTTGTTCACAATCATTATTGGAAATGCAATCTAGATTATACACTCAGGAACAGTACCATTCTTTAAAAACACACATAATGAGGGTCCATTTAACGGAGGTGCCTGGAAGGCCAGTAAGAATCACTGCTGGATGCAGGGAATGCCCCTCAAAAGCTGCACATATTTTGCCGCTAGCCTTGGCCTCAATAGAATTGTGGAAATCAGTGCTTAATTTGGAAAAAAATAAGTGTCAGGTCCTTCGTCAGGAGGCCACTGCAGCTCGCACCACCCATGACAGCAGCAACAGAACTACTAACCATGACACTCCTACAAGTGTGACAGTTCAGACTATTCCATGCCCCCAGAACTATAAACAAGCATTGGCATAGCCAATAGGTCTCGCCTTTGGGACCTTATAAGTGTTTAGCCAGAGCTTTTGGCTTTGCCAATGTTTTTAAGCTATGTAGACTCCAACACAGCACTTGGGGCAAACCTGAAGGGGATGCACAGCACATCCACACAAATGTGCACAGAAAGGGTAATACGGGACATCGGGTAAAACAACTGGGGCTTCAAAGGACAAAAAAAGGAGACGGTAGAGGCCAGTACAATCTTGCACTACTCTGAACTAGTAAAGCGTAAAGGGTGACTCTGGCTGGAAGCAGTTCAGACAAGTCCAAAAAGGACTTTCCACCCACTTCATCAAAGGTACTCTAGAAAAATAGTGGTTGATGAAGCCACATTCCAGCGTGATGGTGTCTACAGCTGTAAAATTCGTTTTAATAAATACAAGTCGACAAAGAGGCCAAAGTCTGAATGGGTATGAAAATGCAACTCTTCTCTTACCCCACAGAATTCCTGCAATCATCGGCCTGCAGAGCTAAACATGCAGCGACAGACGTGCTTCTAACCAAACTTCACCCACAAACGACTTTAAATTAAAACAGTATTCAGAACAACAGCACAGTGTAACATTTTTCCCTGGCACCCTAGGAAATCCCACATTACTATCTTGTGTCAGAAGCCCTTGGGCCGACCTGCCAAGCTTTCAAACGTCACTGTGTTTATTTTCTGGCTTCACACATTATCAAAAATGCAAAGACAAAAGAATGCAGTGTGCAATGGAAAACGTGTTCTCCCCGACAGACGAAGGAAGGAAAATCACAACGCTGCTCCTCTGATCACCTGGCAGGCTGACAACACCGCCAGGGGCTGGAAAAACGAGAAGTAATGGAATAATAAATAAAATCTATGAAAATTAGGGGGGGTGAAGGCGTACATCTGAGTTTACAAACATAATGCTACTGCACGTAACATTACGTTACTAGATGATGCACGTCTCTGCATATGTCATGTAGGTGGAATTATACATGATAGCCTACACATAAGCTGCATACCATTCTGAATTTAGGAAGATAGGAAATCAGTCACAAATGACCACAATCGCACAGCAGACAGCAATAACAATAAAAGCACTTACATGCAAGCTATACTTGGGGTCTGGTGCTCTTCCTTTTGTGCTACCCATCGTCTTGAGGTCAGACTGCCTTTACTCTAGGCGCAGACTGTTCCACGCGAGAGTAAGAGAAACTTAACCGAGGAGGAGGCAGGCATTGTATTCATCTTAATAATTCACCACTATGGTGGACTGTATTGTCTTCCCACACGTTCGGTGACACGGCGGAGGTCAGGTTGCCACTGTGAATGCATTGGGGTTGGAGATATGAACTACGGGGACATTAAAAACATGGGGGGAGGTGGGAGACTTCAGGGTGGAGGTGAAGAGGACTGGGAAACAGAGACGAGAGCGGACAGACGCGAGACACTTTACTGCGGTCGCGCAAGTGAAAGCGACGTAACCCGATACTGGAATGCAGCTAATTCGAAGGAAATAAAAATGAAACAGGAGAGGCAGCCGGGGGAGGGGAGAGAGGAGGGGGCCTGCGCCTGTTTCCCTTGCGGGAGCGAGCAGGAACCATCTGTTAATTACAAACAGATGGTTTTAAAGCTCGCTCCCGCAAGGGTATCGCCAAACGTGCACACGTTGCCATTGAAAGCAATGCAACATGTGCACGTTTTTGGGACACAAACTAAATCGATTACTAAAGGTCTTCCTAAGCAGCGCATGCGCGCTGCGTAGGCGAGACCTAAAAATGTCTTGGGCAGCAGACATTAGCCATTTTTAATGTTTATTTCATTTAAAAAAAAAACTGTTGTTGTGCTCATATCTAAGTTAGACAAACAGTGCCACCATGTGACAGACGGTCATAAGTGCCGGTGTTAACAATTAAGCGCCGGAGCCCAACACCGAAAAACCACCGCTCAAATTAAGCACAAATTGAAATGCTTGAGCTCAGCAGCACTACAAGATGCGAGAGACGTTTAAGGTCTATGGCACATCAAGAGTCCCCCTAGCGAAAGCTAGAGATGAATTTGGGGGATTTCCTTGGGATTAAGACACCTATGTATTTTTCGAAGATACAATGCAAGCGAAATGTCTTTGGGGACAAAGAAGAAGTGGCCGGGATGAGACAGCTGTACATTCAGTCTGTACTCTATCAACTCTATCGTCTGAAAAGATCTTGAACTATCAAAGGGTTTAGGATTGATAAACAAAAGTAGTATTTCTGATAATTGCTCATGGGCAGCAAATACTTTGAAGAGACGGGCTTCTCTTTCTCTGTAATCTGCTATTCACAGTGATTTACATCATATTGTGAATGTAAGAAAACACTCAAGGACAACAGAAGACAAGCGTATGTTTATTTTAATTTCTTTGAGTTTGAGTATGTTACATATTCATAAAAGTTACATGATCATACTAGATGCTGTACAAACCGTTCATTATAGTGCTGATGGCTCAATGCACAGAGAGTAAGTGAGTGGATGGACACATATTCACTTTGTATTTGTGCTAGTAGTGTCCAAACTGAATGTAGTTTAGTGTGAAGAGATGCCTAGTGCGGTCAACTCAGTCGGGTGCATTAAAAATGTTAGTGCTTCGAACTTCGTAGAAATTAATCAGCGGGGTCATCCAGACAGAAAAAAAGAGGGAGTCATCATCCTACATCCTATAATCGAGGCTAGCATACGTCAGCATTAAGTCCATTGTGACTTCAGGGCCGGCCTTAGCACAGGCGAGCTGGGCCCACGCCCACGGCGTTGACATTGGTAGGGGGGAGGGAGCTGCCTGCATGCCGATCATGCAGCAGTCCCCCTCTGAAAAAGCTCCTGAAATTCAGCCCACACTGTGTTTAATCTTGCTTTTTTCTTGTACAGGCCGCAGACGCCCCATTGACATTCTCTCGCCTTCCCATCTTCTTAACACCCTCTACCCCTGAGGTGAGGGTGGTTCAGGAGAAAATGGGTGAGGAGTAGCCAAGTTTGTGTCATCAGCCAAAGCCTGACAATAGCCCTCCGCCTCCCCTCCCTGGCAAATTTTACTTGGTAGAAACAGCAAGGAACGACGAGACCACCGCAGACAGCAGAGGCTGAAGAGCCCGGACACGACAGAAGACAGCCGGGCAGGAAGGTCTCAGTTTGAGCTACTGAACCTCTATAAAACTACATTCTATTTATTGCTTTCTACACATGAAACATCTTACAAACTTCTGGTCACGTTGTTTCAAATTCAAAACTACTGTGTTACTCGATTACTGGTATTTTAGTAAGTTTATTAAGGTAGAGAGTGTGGCATTATGAAATCGGAACTGGGGAACCAGGTTCGAGTCCCAGAGTCGGATTAACATCTCGTGTTTCTGGGCAAATTACCAATGCTTACCTGAATCTGACCTTGTGTAATGTAACTGGTGCTCATGTAAAGGGGGCAAGTTTGTGTTACATAGAAATGTTGAAAAAAATTCTACCATTTCTCTTTGCTTTCTAGTACTTGCAGTTTTGCTTCTCTGTAAATATACGACTAGAAGTACCAGGATGCAAAGAAAAGATATATTTGCTAAGTTAATGGAGATAATGGTTTGCTCTTTGTATATCTTAAACTGCAGGCTACAACTAGGATGAAAAGCGGAGGACTAAGGGGTGCAAAATTTGGTTCTGCCCATGGCTCTATCAGCGCAAAGGCTGGCCCGGGTGCCACCTTTTATTAAATGCGCTTAGACAGCAGAGATCTATTACCCTAGACGCAACATGGAATGGCATATTCTGAGTTAAGTGTCAGCTAATGTTATTTTTTTATTTTTATTTCAAGATAGAATTTATTAGGGTTTTACATCAGTAAAGTACAGATACAGTAAAGATATAAAGAGGAAAGAAGGACAAGTTCCTGTGGGGGTAATATAAAAGGCAGTTCAAATCAATACTATAGTTTATGGTGGGGAAAATAAAAAACGGTATGTACCGTAGATAGTGTGTGTAGTTGTAGACAGTATGTTGTAGAGGTACGTTTTTTAATAGTGTTTGTATGGAGGATTACAAGGAACTGACTGGCAGGTGGCAATCAGAAAAACTCCTGGTGCAAGGAAGTAGAGCCTCTACTACTAAAGAGGTTCTAAGGTGATTTGGCGAAGGCTGGAGGGGTTCCAGGATTCTTGGAGTCCTCAAAGTTGCAGGACAAGACAGCACAACCATGAATATCGAGTCCTTGAGGTTTGGGGCCAATTTATCTGCAGCAGGGCTTTAGTTCTCCGGCAGCAGCTCTTTTTGTCCATAGAATCTAAAGTTCACGGTCCAGGGATGCCCCCTAAATACCGACTTTAGGGCCGTTAAATGTGTAGACAGGTAGTAGCCAATAGGCTACCTACCTTTAGTGTGCCTACACCCTCTTAGTGACCACTTCCTGCGGAAAGGGGCATTACCCTAGCCCTGATAGGTTGCTTTCCCACCATCTCAAGATGGTGGATTTTCAAAAGTGGGGTCTGCATTGCCTGCCACACCTTAAGGGTGTTGCTGGCTGGCTGTGAGCACACCTCCTCATCTAAAATATGTTTCCGCCTTTCCTCCCACCAAACGTGAAGCAGGAAATGGGGGTTGGCACCCTCCACTATCCGGAGAAGCCTGGGTTGCCTTTCAAAGGTGTCTTCGCCTTTGAAACTTACCAGCTCGGAAGGCCATCTTGTCCTGAGGGAGATGTGAAGCACCCCAGCCCAGAGCAGGCTTTGTACCTGGCCTCTGAGAGTGCTGGCCCTCACCCCTTGAGGTCAGAAGCATGCCTGGTGGAGGCAGCCTGGCTTAAGATAGACAGAGACCACACCAGTGCTTGGTAGGTTTTCAGGGGACCCTCTAAAGGGTCTCCTGTGTGCATTTATTAATAAATCCAACACTGGAATCAGTGAGGATTTAATAAGACAAGATGTTTGGTACCAAGCATCTTAGGATACAGGGAAGGCATCATGGAGAAAGGAAACTCATAATGACCAGTATCCAGCCCATGTACTCTCTATGGCTTCCCTGTGCACTTACAATTTCAAGGAATGGACTTGATATTGTAGGGTCATATCTGCTCAGGCAGATATGTCCACACATGGGATATAGTGCACCCTGCCTTAGGGCTGTAAGGTCTGCCATAGGGGTGACTTACCTATACACCATGCAGTGTCTATGGGCCCGGCACACAGGGCTCTGTGCTATGTTGACTCTTCGGTTTTCTCTGAACCAAGACACACAGCCTGCAGTGGAAGTTTGCATGGTCTAGGTGAGCAGCCTCTGGGGTGGCATCATTTTTGCTGCAGCCCCAGTGGACCCTCTTACAGTACCCATGCTCTAGGTACCAGGGGTGCCATTTACTAGGGACTTACAGGGGTGGCTGAAGTTGTGCCAAGTGTGCTGCAGTTTTGGGAAAGAGATCTGGCACTGAGAACCTAGTTAGCGGCATGGTTATGCCCAGGTGTGTGGGCATAGTTTGGAAAGGTCTTTCCATTCAGATAGAATGACTTTGAGACCAGTTGATACAAGAATATCCCAAAGAAGGGGATCTTCTTTGCATAACTTATAGTGCATGCCAGGGGGAAGGATACCCAGGGATATAGAGGCTAGAGTTGGTGTCAATGTCAAGTTCAGAATTTGTTATATGGTTTTACCGATTTTAGCCCAGACATTTTGAGAATAGGTGCTTTCTAGTTGCATATGACTGAGGTATCCTGGTCCTTTCTCTCAGCTCTAGCATGTGTTGGACATACGGAGGTCTAGTTTAAATACTTTAGCAAGGGTCCAGTGGGTCATATGTAGGCCTGGGAAATGAACTTCACTGAGTTTGCAGAGTTTTCCACACTCTGCGTTCTGCAGAGGACACAGAATTCTGAAAAACGTTAAGTTGGCGAGCATGAGCGAGGAAATTAAAACACAAGACCACCTCCCAGTGAGATTTCTCAATGCGGGCAGTCAAGAATGGTTGTGACCGCTTCTGCTGAGAAACCACCTATTCACATATAAGAAGAAGCTGGTGCCCAAGTAGAAAATCTACTCGAGCAGCAGAAAGGAGCATAGTGCCGTTTGCGCTGATTTTCCAGTGTGGGACAAACACCCAACACAAAAAATCAGTGCAAACGGCACAACTTAACACACTCCGAGCCTTGCGGAACTCCACGTAGCACAGCAGAGTTTTTTGGTCCCTTCACAGAGTTCCAAATAGTGGAACTCCGCCCAGGCCTAGTCACATGCGCCACCCAGTATCTAGTCTGAGCTAAGGAAGGTGTGATTTTGTGGTAAGGTTCACCCAGATGTGTGGCCAGTTCAATTGTGTTGCTGTAGGGTTGTTAGTGTCATAGAGGAGTGAGTCCCATTTGTATTGGTTTTGTTAGTGCAGAGCTGGCGGGTGATCAGAGGGAGTAAAGTTTAGAGGATAACCGGCCTCCTTTAGAGTATGATCATAGAGTAGTAGGCAGATCAGCATTCACTGGGGTTTTATGCCTGGAGATAATAACTTTAATTTTTTTAAAGTGATATGTCTAAGTTATTTAAGTAAAATTTAGCTTTGAATTGAGAGAAGGGCATAGGATTGTCGGGGGAACCTGGGTTTCCTACGTATAGTATGCCCTTTCATGCCCAGTTCTTTAAGAGTAACTGTTTCCCATTTATTTTCAGGTGAGCGTTGTGCCATAATGAGGCCAGAGTGGAATATCGCATTTTGTTTGGGAGTTTGATGTCAGTTTTGGGGAATGCTTGTGCATGTGAGGATGCTTTTTGAGGGTTCCACTATTATTTTCTTAGTAGTAATAAGAGAGATAAGAGAGAGGAGTTCTGCTAGCACCTTGTCAATCTTGAGCCATGAGGGGAAGATGGTGTTGGAGGGAGAGAACCAGAGGCTACCTTGTTTAGCTAGGAATGCGTGCTGGTATCTCTTGTAGTTCGGCAAGTTTGGGCCACCCAGTGATTTGGGCAGTCTTAGGGGGTCATTACGATGATGCCATCGTATCATATTTGGGACCGCCTGCCTACAAGGCAGCAGTCCCACAGGCCAAATAATGATACGACCGCCACCATGGCTGTCGCATTTGCCACCTTTTACATTGCGGTGGGTGCTGCTGGCTACAGCACCCGCCGGAATGTAAAACAGGGATGTTTTGCATATCCCTGTACTACGTGACAGGCACCATGCTGTGCTTGTCACTTGGTTCAGGGATATGTAGGGGGGCAACACCCAAAGAAATGTGCCTGGGGGAAGGAGCCCGCTACAGGCCCCCAATGTCCATCCCAGCCAGCCTTTTCATGGCGGGTAAACCGCCATGGAAAGGCTGGAGAGCAGGAACATCCTAATCCCTACGGTGGTGCCTGGTAGTCCCTGCCACCAATGCAGGAACTGGGAGGCCCTCTGCCGTACCGGCTGGCTCTAGGAGCCCGTCGGATGAGTGGCGGTCGGAGTTTTAGGCTGCCATGGAACCACCAGACATCGTAATCTGATGTTCAGGTCTCGGGGTGCCACCTAAATACTGAATTTAGGGGCAGTACAAGGGGAGACAGGTAATTGCCAATGGCCTATCTACCTTTAGGGTGTTTACACCCTCTTGTGACCACTTCCTGTAGAAAAGCACTACCCTCACCATGATAGGTTGTTTTTCCACAATCCCAATTTTCCTCCATCCCAATGTCAGGAGAGTGGTTTATATTGCCTGCCCCGCCCTATGGGTGGTGTAGGCTAAGTGGTGGCCCTCCTCCTAATCTAACTAATTTTCCCACATTTCCTCCCACCAAAAGTGGAGCAGGAAAGGGTGTTTTGCTTCCCCCACTATCTGGAGGTTCCTGGGTTGGATTTCAAAGGGGGCATCACCTTTGAAGCTTCCCGCCCAGGAAGGCCATCCGGTCCTGGAGGAGGTGTGAAGAACATCCGCCCAAGCAGACTTTGTCTCTGTCCTCTGAGAGCCCTGGGTCTCACCCCATGAGGTCAGAAACATGTCTGGTAGTGGCATGCTGGCATAATCAAGTCAGAAATCACACCAGTGCTTGGTAGATTTTCTGGGGACCCTCTAAAATGGTCACCTGTGTGAATTTATTAATAAATCCTACTTCGGCATCAGTGAGGATTTATTAAGGCAAGATGTTTGGTACCAAACATCCTAGAAATGCCATCATGGAGTTAGGAAACTCATGTTAACAAGTATCCATCCCATGTATTCTTCATGGCTTCCCTGTGCACTTACAACATCTCAGAAGAAAATGGACATTGTAGGGGAATATCTGCTCATGCCGATATTCCCTTACATAGGATATAGTGCACCCTGCCTTAGGGCTATAGTCCTTCAGTAGGGGTGACAAAGCTATATCTTATGCGGTGTATGGGTGGGATGGCACACAGGGCTGTATGCCATATCGACTCTTCGGATTTCTCTGCACCAAGACACACAGCCTTCAATGGCAGGGTGCATAGTCTTGGTAAGGGGTTCCTGGGGTGGCACAACCAGTGCTGCAGCCCCAGAGGACACTCTTCAGTACCCATGCCCTAGGTACCAGGGTTACCATTTACTAAGGACTTACAAGGGGAGCTGAAGTTGTGCCAATCCTGGTACAGTGTTTGGGAAAGAGCCCTTGCACTGGAAACCTGGTTAGCACTTATAGTTCAAAATCACATCAAGCATCATGCAAAAAGTGGGGGCTAACCATGCAAAAAGAGGCACTTTCCTACATGTTGGAAGGATCTTTCCCTTCTTTGGGAATAACTATTATCATTCCTTCTGCTGATGTACTTTTAATGGCACCAGAGGAGGAAAAATGGGCGAAGAGGTCCATGAGAGGGGTGACTAAAGAGGATGTCCACGTTTGGTAGAAGGAGGCTGGGAAGCCTTCCGGGCCTGTGGCTTTTCTAGGTTTGAGTTTTTTAATTACATATGGGATTTCTTGTTGAGAAATAGAGGTTTCTAGGGAGAATTTGATGTCCTCATCTACTTTTTTGTATAATAATAACTTTAAGTTAGTATAAGCACGATTCATATAAAGAGTCACTACTATTTGCATTGAGTCTGTGTTAGAAGTCCTCAAAAGTGGTTAGAATGTATTTTTTTTTGTTGGAGGATATACCATGTTTGTTCGTTATAGAAGTTATCCGAGATTTACGGTAGTTTTGTTTTAAATAAGAGGCTAGTATTCTACCCGCTTTGTTTTGATCGCTAACTTTGAAGCCTTTATTTCTTTGAATTAGAAGGTGGGCTTTCCTTCGTAGGATTTTGTTGAATTCATACTTTACTTTAGTCAGTTGATTTAGTTGCGACATCTCTGAAATTTTAAGGGGATTTTTTCTAATGACTTTATTTAGAGTTCCAGTTGTTCTAAGGCTTCATTAACTTTCTTGTTTTTTTAGACATTGGTTTAATCATATGGCTGCAAATTGTGGCCTTCAATGTATTCCACATTTTTTGACGATTAGAGACTGAGTCTTTGTTGATTTCTATGTATTGTTCAATTTCTTTTTTTATTAACTCTTTAAATAGGGGGTCTTTTGAAAGGAGGTCATTCATTTTCCACATTTTGGTTGTATACATGGCACAAGAGATATCGTAGAGTAAGGAAATGCAGGTATGATCTGATACTAAGATTGGTTCAATGGTGGGCTTTGAGGAAGCTGCAACATGTGGATCATCTACTAAGACATAATCGATATGTGAGAAGGAGTTGTGGGGGGTGGGAGAAGAATGAGTAAACCATGCCTGTAGGGTCACAGAGTCTCAAAACGTCATTTAGTTTATGTGTTTTACAGAGGTTTAGCATTTGTTTGTGAGACTTATTAGGTTTAAAAGGGGAAGCAGAGTTTCTGTAAAGTATGCCGTCCCATGGGAGGTTGAAATCACCACCCATAATGAGTCGATAATGTGTAGGCTGAAGTGATAGTTTTTTGCCAAGCTTAGTCCAAAAGGTAGTGTTATCACTATTGGGAGCATAGATATTCACTATCACAAGGTCAGTATTGTCTTTGTGTAACTTAGTGATAAGCCATCTGCCTTCCGGTTCAGCTTCAGATGAGGTAATTGTGAGACCAGAGGAGATAGAGATTAGAGTAATTAGGCCATTTTTCCTGTTGCTTGCAGGAGTAGAGAAATGGTCACCCACTCAGGCTTTCCTTAATAGGAGAGCTTCTTTTAGAGTGACTTTTGTCTCTTGTACGAGTACTACATCACCCTTGAGTTTATGTGTGTGTTCTTGTATTTTATGTCTTTTTGTCGGTTGATTTAAGCTCTTAAAATTAAGAGAAAGAATCTTTCAATTATGCATGAGAGGGCATTGTGGATTATTTTTATACTTTACCGGGTAGCAGGGGGCAGGGATGAAGTATGGGGAGGGGGAGTAGGGAGAAGGGTGTGGGTGAAGATTGAAGATTGAAGGAGGGATTGGGTGGCATGAGGGATGAAAGAGGGAAGCATAGGGTAGGAGGTAAGAGTGTGAAAGAAGGTGGAGATGAGAAAGAGTTATAGAGGAAGGAAGAAAGAGAGAGATAAGTAGGAAAGAGGAGGTAGACACTAGAAGTAGTGTCAAAGGATGTAACATATTGCTGGGTGACCAGAGGAGGTACCAAGCGGGCTCAAAGTAATATGTTACCAGTGTCAGCTAAAGGTTTGTGAAAAATCATAAGTCAGTAGGTACATAAAGTTTTTAGAGAGTCTCAGCCACTGTCGAAAGACTGCAGAGTGAAGGGTTATCTTGAGTGAATCATCTATGTGTTGTTGTGAAGAAACAAATTCAAAAATATAACCCTCAATCGCCGTAGTACATTGAAATTATCAATTTAAAAAGGAAGGCTGGTGGTTTACCAAAATACGAAAGTATTTAAAGGGTAGGTTTGCTTCTCTTTCTCCAAGGGGACGATCTCATTCCGCATACATACATGCCAACATTCCTGATTTAGGTGGGAGACTACCGATTTCAAGGCCAGTCTCTCGCCTCCCGATTCCTGCATGCAGAAACCCAATTCCTCTGTGGGCTTCAACTGACAGGGACTGGTCTTGTGTGACTGACAGCATGCACTGCCAGTAACCTGTTTCTGCAAGCCAGCGCACAATATTTTTATCACGCTCTCTCTGCATGCCATAGCTTTTTGTCTGTGCTCCTGACAGGTAAGAAAAACAAAAACATATATTTGCATTTCAAATATCCAATCCTGCAGCAGCACACTTGCACTTCCCATACACAACAATAACCCGATTTAGGCCTCAATAGAAGTCAATAAGGGAAATATATTTTCCCGACTATTTTTTTAAATCTCCCACTTTTCTTTTCTAAATGTTGGCATGTATGCGCATACTGAAACAAAGTTATGGAGAGCCAGAACAAGCCCTCATATGAATGTTGGTATCCACAACGTGACGCTAAAAATGCAGTAGTATAGTTCACAGTGTTATACATACCAACATTTTGGAATAGGAAAGAGGAGCTTTTCTAAAAATAATCAGGAGAATGTATTTCTCCTATTGACTTTTATTGTAGCTTGCATCGGGTCAACCAGCATGTATGGGACTTGCAAGTGTGCTGCTTCAGGATTGGATATCAGAAATTAAAATATTCATTTTTCCAAACCTGGCAAGAGCAAAGAGAAATCGCAATGGCAGGCAGAGACAGCGTGACAAAACAAGTGTACACTGTACGAAAGCAGGTTAATACAGTGCATAATCCGAGTCACATAAGATCATCCCCTGCCATCTGAAGCCCACCAAGAAATCGGGAGGCGGGTGACTAGCCTTGTAATCTGTAGTCTCCCGCCTGAATCGGGAGAGTTAGCATGTATGCAGTTGGAGTCGGAATTGTCAGGAGAACGGTCTGATATAAAGAGTGCCCTCTCCAAATTCAAGTAGTGTGTAGTGGGACTGGTCAAAAGTATAAGGCATTTCCCCATTTTCTTTTCTGTGTAAGTGCACAGTCTTGCGGTCCTTCTGGATATGATGAAGGTGCTACTGTTGTGTCTTTGCAAGTCAATTGGGACACTGATAAGCACTATACACAAGTGTTGCTCGGTCTAAACTGTATTCCACATGTTAAGGCCTGGACTGACAGTGAAGCTGTTGCCAGAGCGTATCTGATCTACCTAAAAAGAGCCTTTAGGAGTATTGCAGAGTGAAGGACTTTGGCACTACCCAAATGTTGGTTGATCGGAGAGCAGCTTTTAATTCTGAAAAAGTGTGGCTTCTATAGAGCAAGTGATTCTATTGCTCTGTATCATAGAGCAAGTGATTCTATTGCTCTGTATCATAGAGCAAGTAATTATATTGCTCTGTATCGGCTATAGAAGGTTTCCACTCACCCAACATGGCCCCTGCATTCACATAATAACAGGCATGGTGTGCAAGGAGTAAATCCTTCACCATGCTGTAATCTCATTGGCTGAAAGGGTTTTCCCCAACTTGCCACAACCATATATTTCATCTTCTATACATCAAAAGGTTTCTGTGCCAGATTTCTCTTGCTCAAGTTGGCCAGTCAGGAGAATGCATTCAACTGGACGTGTCTGAGATTTTTCTGTGCATTTTCCCAAAACATAGTAAATCCTTTTTAGTCTTCCTCAAGCAGAACCTTATTTGGAAATATCTTGATCAGAATCAGTGTTTTCCTCGCAGGAGTGCGAGGAAGCGTACAAGGCATGTGTGGGAAGGCAGAATTATACATCATTTATTTAATCTATATTACTTTACTTTTATCATCATCCTGTGTTGGGAAAAATACTTTTTGAAAAACATTTCTCAAAGTTACTAACTTGAGGTACAAATAACCATTATCCCTAAGCTCAGATTTGTGGATAGGTTATAAAAGTGCACAGATTCATCACCCATTTCAATACAAACATAATAAATCACTGCTTAGGTGTTGGCCCTTGCTGAATTCACTTTTCAGAAATGTAAAGCTTTCTGTGACCCCCCATGGGCTTCGCATGTGTGTTTCACACAAAGTGCAAGGTGTTGGTGCTGACCCTTTCTCCAGGGTCATCCCGAAACGTTTTGTTTTCCTCCTCACTTTTTTCTGTACTCATTTATACGGGCTTTAGTACTCTGCACACTTTAGCACTGATAACCAATGCTAAAGTAACCAGTGCTAAAGTGCATGTGTTCTCTCCCTATAAACATGGCAACATTGGATCATGCCCAATTGGTATATTTAATTTACCTATCTGTCACTAGGAAAGAGCACTACCTGTGCCCAGTGCCTGAAAATTAAGTGCTATTTGTGGGCATGTAGCACTGCTTGTGCCACCCACCTAAGTAGCCACCTAGCCATGTCTCAGGCCTGCCACTGCAGGGCCAGAGTGCACTTTACTGCTACTTGGACTTGGCATTTAAACCTACTTGCCAAGCCTTAAACTCCCCTTTTATTACACCTAAGTCACCCCTAAGGTAGGCCCTAGGCAGCCCCATGCAGGGGAGGCTCCTCCACTAGGGCGGAGGAGCATCCCCTACTCCTTTTGTGCAGTGTGCGAAGCAAAAGCATAAACTGGTAAAACTACCATTTTATGTTTCTGCTTCTCGCACTGTGAGAAAGCAGAAGTGTTTTGTTGTGGGTGGGCGGGGCTGCCCTACGAGCAGGGCTGGACAGGGGAGGAGTGGTGTGCCCACTTCTGAGTGAGCATGACTGTTTTGTTCGGCCCTCTGGGGCCACCCAAACCAGTCATGCACAATCTGCCCTTTCTCCATGCAGGCTGCAATGCAGCCTACATGGAGAAAACGGCCTTCCCATAGGCGCCTGGCTGGGCGCCGTCCCGACCAATCACAACACCGCCATTGCAGCGTTTTGATTGGCTTAGGGGAGGGGAGGGAGGCTGCCTACTTCCTGTTCCTGCCGGAGGCATTAGCAGGAGTTCAGAAAACACGGGACCCGGCCGGCCAGCGGACAGGTACGTTTTTAAAATGTATTATTACATTTACCACCCCCCTCCCCGCGCGACCCCCCCACCCATCCCACCCGCGATGAATGCCGGCCGCAGAGGGTGGCTGTGTAACTAAAAGGTAGGACATGTACTTGCATGTTTTGCATGTCCTGGTAGTGACAACAGCTACATTTGCTTTCACTGCTGTGAGGCCTACTCCTCTCATAGGCTAACATAGGGAAATCCTTAAAATATCTTTAAGCTGTAATTCCTGATGAAAGGTGTAGCTGCAGCATGTTTCATATCTTTGGAATGGTAATGATAAATCCTCTTTCCTGGTAAAGTTGGAGTTAACATCACTATTTTAGAATATCAAATTTAGAAAGTGGGCATTTCTCTGCTCTTACTGCTCTGTGTGCTTTGCAGCCCGTCTCCAACAAAAGTCTGAGCTGGGTGGCAGTTCCACTTTGTGCATCCCCATCTACCTACATTTGAATTCTAATGGCCCTTCCTGGACAGGAAGGGAGGAAGAGGCCCACACTTACACTTCAAAGGGTAGTGGTCTGACCCCACACAAAGGACTGATTACCTCCTACAACTAGCCTGACAGATAGGACTGGGTTGAAAGGGATGCTGGTGCACTTCAAAGTCATTCTTTGAAGTCTCCCCCACTTCAAAGCCATATTTGGGTAAAGGTACTGGGTCTCTGACTCCAGCAAATCAGTCACTTCTTGGCTTTCACTTGAACCTCCATCAGAAGATCTGCTCTGCTGCTCAAAGGACTCAACTGGCTTGCTGATCTGGAAGGTCTGCTTTTCTGTTTGTTGCCCTGCTGCTCTCTGACTCTGCTGAAGGAGAGCTGAACTCTGCCTTCTTCCAAGTGATCTCTAAGGGCTTGCCTCCTGCGGCTTGAGACTCAGGGATATCAAAGTCTCTACCCCTGTTCCTGACTCACTGGAAGGGACCCAGGTACATGCAGCACAGGTTTTGACTCATCTCCTGTCTGCATGTAGGAGAACCAGAACATTGACCTGGTTGAAGGAGTAAATTAAGTGCATCTCTTCAGAACTATTTTTTTGCCTCCAGAAATCGACACATTGGACATCAAATCGCTGCTACTGCAGCTTGGTGAAATTGACACAACCCCTTGAATGCGTGGTAGAAACCGGTGCATCACTCGATGCCTCTCGACTTCCGCACCCTTCTTTGGAACTGACGCCTCACCTTCACTGCTTTGAGAAGATCAAGGCATCTTGCTACTTGCGACCAGGAAAGATTCTTTGTTCAACGGGGCCTGCGTGTGTCCTGTAGTCAGCCAGCGCTCCATCGCGGTCAGCCCGAACTATGACTTTGCCCTGGTCCAGCATGACCTAAAGTAACCTTTATTGAAATACTGGCTTCTAACATCTTTACTGCATTTATTTCTTCAAAATTCAATATCTCATCTTCTACGCATTGGATTTTTGTTGTTTTGGACTTATTTAATTTATAATGTCGTACTTTATTTTCTAAACTGTTGTGGAATCTTTTTGTGGTGTTTTCACTGTGTTACTGTATGAGTTATTGCACAAATACTTTACATATTGCCTTCTAAGATAAGCCTGTCTGCTCTGTGCCAAAATACCAAAGGGTGAGTACACGATAATTTAGGTTATGTTGTGACTTACCCTCACTAGGATTGTGGTCCGTACTTGGACAGAGTGCATACCTCTTCCAACTAGAGACCCGATTTCTAAAACAAGGCATATAGCACATAAATTGGAAATACTGGAGGTCATTTAAAATCTGCCAGAGTATGTGAACTACTAGCATTGGATCAATATATATAAAGGTCCAGCTCTTAGGAGTCCAGCACACCACAGAACAACTGTTGCCTACCTTACCAAAATTCACCATAAAAAACTTGTTACTGTTTCAGAGTGACCCTTTATCAGATCAACATAACACAGCTGCCCTATGTTCACCCCTAGTGCTTCCTGTGATGGAGACACCGGATATTGAACAAGCCTCCAACGCACCTGGAATAAATATTGCAACAGTAAATCGCATATGGCCCCAGGATGTATTACCTAAAGAAATGAGTCAGATAAACACACTCATAAACACAACTAAATGCACAGCAGAGGGACTGCATTCCACCCAAGAATACGATACCAGAGCAGCCTGTCAGTTGCATTCATCAGAAAAAGCCCAAACAATGCCTAGTAGTAAGCATCACCCTAGATAACACACATGATACACCCAGCCAGCTGGTCCACCTCAGAGTGTGACCTCCAGTTGGTATTTATGGCCTCTTCTATCAGAGTGGGATCAAGCATCTAAACACGCAATTTATGACCCACTGTACCAGTATTTCCTGCCCAAAGGGGTACAAGCTTGACTTTATTGCACCCACTGTACAGTATAAAGCATGCCATGTATGTAATGCAAGTTGAATTCCAGTATGCAACTGTAAGATATGTGGCTGCTATTCCTGGTCGTCATTGTTTCATTAAACTAAAACTGTTCCTGATTGCCAAGCCTCGCTGCTCCCCTGTTTGATAATCAGAACCTGCTTCAACAGAACAATAGTAAACTATTAGGGGTATATTCACAAGAACGTGCGATAACTACCGCAAGAGTAGCGTAACGCAACTTTCAATATCGCAGCCTATTGCGGGAAAATAACCCTGTGTCAACGTGGAATTCACAACAAGGCGGTAGCAAGCGATTGTCTGCCGAAACCGCAGACAATGTCTGCGATACAACCACCACGATGGAGATAAAAATACAAACCACAACACCAAAATACACGCGATGGGCCAAAGCGCGATGAGGAAATCAGCGACAAGCAGCGCCAGGCCTGCAACACACACCTGGCAGGCGTAAAAAATCACCATAAAAGTAGAAAAAACACCCACACACAAACTTACCAACACCCAAGCACCATGGAGGCAGCCGGAGCAGGCGCAGAGGACGAGCGCAACCCCACAAGCACCCCGGACGACCAGCCTGGGACCTCGGGGACAGGGAAGGGCAAGGACAAGAAGACGAGGAAGACCAAGTTCAGTCCGCAGGCGAACAGGATCATAGTCACGGAGGTGATGGAACACCATCAGCAACTCTTCATCACCTCCAACGTGTCATTGGGCACCAAAAATGGAATATGGCGGGAAATCGTCGACAAGGTGAATGCCGTCGGAGAGCACAAGCGGACAATGGACGAGGTCAAGAGGCGATGGAATGACATCAAGCGGAAGACCAAGGAGAAACTCACCGCCAACCAGAAGGCAGCAACACAGACCGGAGGTGGGGGCCCAGCACCACAGCTGGAGCTGGATGACATGGAGGAGCTGGTGTCGACAGTCATCAGTGTGGAGACTGTGGCTGGAGTCGGGGGACCGACACTGCTCGACAGGACACAACACAACCTCAACAGGGTGAGTGACCACCAGGTACTGGGGGGATGGGTGGAGATGGCCACAATGGCACACATGCACAAGCAAGCAGGGCACAGTGCACACCCACAATGACCCTGGGTACTCGCCCAGACCCACAGACTGTCACAATGTACAATGCCATGCTGTCTGAATGTCAACCTGTACCATGCGGCTACATACATGTGGACACATTGTAATACACCATCTCCCCTTCACATCGCAGGGGCATCGTCAACACCTCCTGCAGAGCACTCACAGCCACTCTTCACTGATGACGAGGAGGACAACACCCGCATCGACACCCAAACAATCCTAGACATCATTGACCTCATCCGCCACTCACTTCCAGGATCAGGGCAGCCCAGCTACATCGATGAGACCCCACCCACCACCCAAACCACTCAGCAGGAGGCACCCACAGCCCCGGCAACCTCCCAAGTCCCCCAGGAACAAAAAATGGCCTTCCAACTCCGTGTGCTGGAGGGCCAGAGGAAGACGGCCGAGCAGCTGCGGGTGGGGTTCGACTTCATGGCTACCAAACTGGACGCCATCCTTGGGTGTCTATGTCCGACCCATGGTCTCCAACGAGCCCTGCCTGACATCTCTGGAGTCATGACGCGGAGGGAAGAACAGCTGTCTGCTCAGAGTGGCCCCAGCGATGCCAGCAGTGAGCTGGCACACATGCGAAAGCTCATGGAGGACATGGTGCGGATGGATGCGGAAAGGATGGCAGCCACCGCTGCACACCATCGAAGTGTAGCAGGGATCTACAATGCCCTGCAGTACCTGATCATGGCATTGCTGCCACAAGGCATGGCGCTGATGAATGCTGCTGCCCCCACACCATCCACATCCCCGCCCCCTGGTGTGTCAGTGCCTCCCAGTGCGGCAGGCGTATCCACTCAGGCACCTGATGTGTCAGTGGCACACAGTGCTGCCGACAATCCCCCTCCGGCCCCTGATGTGTCAGTGGCACACAGTGCCGTAGCCGGTACTGCAACACCCACAGGTGGGGCAGAGCACACATCCGAGGACGTGGATGGGTTGGCTCTCAGAAAGAGGCACTAGCATACATTTCCGCCACCTGATCTGTTTCTGCTTGGTCCCGCACATGGCATCATGATCTTCCACTGACCCCCGATACACTCCGATGCACTCACCTTGGACAGCGACATGGACTGCCACATCCTGTTTGAGGACCAATGACACGGCGGCCAGACTGCAGACTGTACCCTTCCTCTTCCGCAGTACATGTCATCCCCGGATGGACTCTGGCTGGCCCTCCACGTGCCCATATTGTGTAGTGTGCTCGGCATTGCCCTGTACCGCTCCAGCTGCATAACTGCACTGGATGTGCAATAAACATCCAGTGATGCACTGCTGTGTAATGTCTTTCATCATTCATGTGTGAATGTGTGGATGAATGTAGGGACAGTGACTTCCCTTGTGTCACTGATGTTCATCCTGTGGGATGCCAGTCAGAGGGTGCTACATTGCATTTTGTGTACCGGGTCCTGTGAACACTACAACAGGGACACATGCATCAGTCACTTCCTTGTCCGGACATGGACTGAACCATGCCCAGAGCCCATGAGTCATTGTTGCAAGCCCTGCGCTGGTCCGGCGTACGGCAGGCCAGACCACTCCGCTAACGCTCCGAAGGGGGGCCCTCATTGCTACCCATCGCAGGCTTACTCGCTGGTGGTGTGCAGGTCACTGGTCTAGTTGTCAGCATGTCACAGCCACTCCCTGAGGGCAGGTTTGCACGCACACCACACCCATCTGGCACAGGCGTCACAGGCCATGTGACTCCGCCAACATAAGGGGCCGACGACGTCACATTCCCCTCTGCCGGTGGTGACTGGATGACGGACGCGCCACGGTTCTCAATCATTAAAGGCACATGAGTTTTTGCGCACAGGTTTAGTGGCACACGAGGCCTTGTGGACGGCACGGGCCTACCACCACGTGGCGCAGACTGGGGTTGCACAGGGTTAGTGGCACACGAGGCCTTTTGGACGGCACGGGCCTACCACCACGTGGTGCAGACTGGGGTTGCACAGGGTTAGTGGCACACGAGGCCTTGTGGACGGCACGGGCCTACCACCACATGGTGCAGACTGGGGTTGCACAGGGTTAGTGGCACACGAGGCCTTGTGGACGGCATGGGCCTACCACCACGTGGCGCAGACTGGGGTTGCACAGGGTTAGTGGCACACGGGGCCTTGCGGACAGCACAGGCACCCCGCCACGGGACGGTGACTTTGGGTGCACTGAGTCAGTGGCACCTTAAGCTGCTGAGCGGGTGTGAAGCCTGCGATGATGCCCCATCCCGGTGGTCCGGACAGCTCATGTTTTGTGTGCCCTGCTGGACCGCAGTGTAGGCCAGAGCCAGCGGGCAGCGTGGGCCTTCCGCTACGTGGCGTCGCTTCCGGGATCCCAGAGTTGGTGGCACCCATTGGGCTGAGCGGGTGTGCAGCCTGCGATGGTGCCGGGTGCACTGGTATGTCCTATGCCATGGAGTAATCAAGACCCAGCACCAAACGTGAGACCTGGTGGCCTGCGGAGCGGGGCTGCATGATGTGGAGGGTGCCATGTCCGCGGGCCCCGGGCTTGTGGCTTGCAGCAGCATGTGGTGGGACCTCCTGTCTACGCGCCGGTGGCGGAAGGTGAGCATTGAGGCCTGGGTGTGCATGGGCGGGCATGCTCCGATGGGTGGCAGGAGGGATTGGGGTGCCTCTGCCTGGGTGTGCATGGGCGGGCAGGTGATGTTGTCTTGTGCAAGTGTGTGTACTGTGCCAGTCATGTATCTGGACTCTGTTTCAGCTGACGGCTCTGACTCAGATGTGTGACCTGGTGTCCTGCTATACATACCGGCACGTGGTTGGAGACACACCGTTGGCAGCAGGTGAGCAGTGTGGCCTGGGTGCGCAGTGGCGGCACTCTCTCTCTCTCTCTCCCTCTCTACCTCTCTCTCTCCTCTTCTTTCTCTGTCTCTCTCTCTCCCTCTCTTCCTCTCTCTCTCCCTCCCTCTCTTCCTCTCTCTCTCCTTCGCTCTCTCTCTGTCCTCTGATGTGTGCAGGACACACCTTCTCATCATGTTTTTTGCCTTACAGGCTGTGACCTATGTATTGTCCCGAGGGGAGCGGCCATGTGTCTTCATTTCATTTTGGTGTTCATTTTAATAAAGTTTCATTTGTTGCTTCGAAAGTGAATGTGTGCAGCTCATTTCTGTGACGATACATGCATGTCACCAGTTGTGATTGTGTGACATCAAGCGGAATATTTTGTACATGTTTAGGTGTGGCTGATGTGGCATGTCTTTGGTCGGGGGGGTGCCAGGGAGGGGTGGTCCTGGGGGTGGTGGCGGTGGGTGTTGTGGCCCTCTTGGGTGTCCGGGCCGCATGATGGGCAGCTCCATGGCATCTGTTGCCCTTCCGATATAGCTCTGGGCTGTGCTCCCTTTTAGTTTGCAGGCTGCCGTCCGACTTTACACCAGGTCAGAGCAGGTGTAGATTTCCTGGTGCTAACGCGCCTTATCGCCTGTTTTGTGTTTTTATCGCCGATGTGGCTAGTCGTTGAGAATGTTGAGGTGTGATGTTGTCGCGCCTTTTGGCACGGGAACGCCCACTCTGCATCTCATTAGCGATAGTTGCGCGATGTTTTTTGCGGCTGCTATCGCGGGTAAACTGGTGCTGTGGACTGTTTACACCAGCTTGTGAATGGGGAGGTATATTTATCACGACTTTGGCTGCGATAAAGTGCCGTTAATTCAGCGATAGCTCCTTATGAATATGCCTCTTAGTTCTTCCATGTCCTCAAACTCACTGCTCTCCTCACCCTATTTTGAAGTTTAGGCAGCACCAGGTTTGCACAAGCTGAATCCTTCAATGACTGCTGATGGAAACCATTGAACTACCATCAATGCAACACAAGTCTGCCAGGTCAAAGTGATAGTCACCCCATCTTATTTGAGGTAGCGCAATGCCACTAAATTCCCCTGGCCCGGGCTGCCAATGCAAAGAATCATGGTCCTGGACAGGAACATCTATTAATTACCAGACTCACTGGGACCTACAGCCTTCAAGTCTGGGCTATGAATTTTTTACTTATTCCCAACGTATCACTGGAATTTGAAAAAAAGAATACATCCAAAAAGCACCTGCATCATCTCTGGGACACTCACACACAGCCAGTTCCTTTCACAAAGGACTGACCTCCATGTGAGAATATGGATCGGCCCACTTGCATTAGCAAGGAGCCAGACACACTTAGGGGCCAATTCCGATCTCGGCCGGTAGTGCTCCGAATCGGATTCGGATTTACCGGATCCGATTCGGAGCCCTGTTTCCCGACCGAATCGTACGCGGGTCCGGCCGAGCGAGTACGATGCAGGCACCCGTGAAATCTACGACCGACTCGAACGCGGCTTCAACACGCTCCGACCGACTCGCATGGACACGACTCGCACCGCGCTATGGAGACGTTTCCCGGCCGGGTAAGTACGATGTGCGCCGCGAGCAGTCCGATCGACTCGCGCCGTCCGGCTCGAAAAAGCTGTCGGAGCCGGACTTTGGGGGTCCGCGTCGGACCCCCTGTACGCGTAGGCATGCGAGTCGCACACAGGGGGACCCATGGGTCCCCCTACCTGTCGTGCATGCGCGCGATGCGCATCGACGCATACCTGCTGTAGGGGCGCCCTTGTCCGCCTCGCACCCATTGAGTCAATGGGAGCCCGCGTACGCGTTGTACGACCGGCTCCCATTGACTTCAATGGGAGTCCGACCGACTCGAGTCCGATGGCATGCGTGCGCATCGTACTCGTTCGGTCGGACTGCCAGAGTCCGATTCGGTCGGAAATCTCTCCGGGTCCGGCTCGGTCAGAGAGATTTCCGTCCCGAATCGGAATCGGCCCCTTAGTCAACAATTGAACAAGGCAGTGAGGACAGGTGGGCAGGAGCTATTCTAGTTCTTCCTCTATGAATTACCATCACCTGGTTTATTTCTTTATTGGTTGGGTGGAGGGATCATGAGATAGAGGGAGTGGTATGTAGTGCTATTGCATCCTCACTCTCTGCTTTTACCATGTACAGCAGCCGTTATCCCCCAGCATAGCCCAGCTCATTTGCTTGATCCTGGTAAAGGAATTCAAGAGGCTGGAGAATTATTCACAGTCCATCTAATGTAGAATGTGAAGACATATGTGATGTTGCACACACAGTGCTTGATTTGTAAAATATTAAGTGCCAGGGCTCTTGACCAGGAGCAGTCGCGGCTCGCTGAGGGAGTGCTGCGGGTCGGGGGGTAGTGGAGTCCGACATACGACGGACAGGAGTAAGGTAAGTAATGAAATACATAAAACAATTTACCTTGCGCGCGCTGCATCACCAACTCACCAACTACACCCTATCCATTCACCAAAATTACACTAATATGAATTGGGTTGTTAGATGACTGCGGAGTGAGACTTGGTCATGCAGCAGCCACAATCTTTGTCAGGGTAAGGCAAACAAACCCCAAATTAACCTGTGCTTAACCTACTGGTACCTTGGCACAGAGCAGTCAGGCTTAATTTAGAGGCAATCTGTAAAGTATTTGTGCGACACTTCTAACAGTAATAAAGTGAAACGCACTACATAAAAAGGATACCACACCAAAATAGAAAACTAGAGTTATTTTGGAATTTTAAAACAAGACCAAAATGACAAAATCCTATCAGTAGAGCTGAAGATATGCAAGCTTAAAGAGTTCAGTTAAAACCGTGCCAACTTCAGATATCTGGTCACACTGGACCGAGAAAAATCACAATTTCAGGCTGACCACGAAGGAGCAAATGCCAGTTACAGGGACCCAGTTAGGCCTGCTGAACAAAGGACCTTGAATCCTGGTTTGCAGAGCATTGCGAGGATCTGCATCAAAGATTTCTTGCACACCGTAGGAAATGCGTCAGTTCCGAGGTGCAGCGAGGCTTCAATTTTAGGCCCTGTATCATTGTCGAAAATCCCGTTGATAAGGGCTTGCAATGGAAAGTCCGTTATCGAGGATGCGTTGCACAATCAGGGAGATGTGTCAGTTCCGAGGAGCTGTGATGCAGAGTGTGTCATTGAGGCTGCACTCGAAGAGGGATACGAAGGCCGGTAAACAGTCAGAATATCGAGTAGGAAATATCGACTTGCACTAATATCGAGTTCAAAATATCGTGATGCAGAAATATTGACTGCCAGAATATTGTGGTCAAGAATATCGAGTTTAAGGTAAGAAATATCCTTTTCCAAAAAATCGAAGTCATTAATATCGTTGCAAAAATATAGTTGTTAAAAATATCGTTTTTTAGTTAGTGTTATGTATTTTAGTATGTATTTTAAATGTATGTGCTATATTTTTTGTCTAAGTATTGCATTTTTTTAATGTATGTGTTACATTTTTAGAAGTTATTAATTTTATTTTAATAAAATTTTGCGTTTTAGTTCCGTAGCGGGTTATGGGTTTATAGGGGAATAGGGTGGGAAGTAATTTAATTATAATACATTGAATATTAATTTTTATTTATTAGTATTTATTTAATTTTGATTTTATAGTGTTAATTATGGTAATTAATTTATTATTAATTAATTAATAATTAGCTGTTAATTTTTATTGATTAATTAATTGGTAAATATGTTAATTGTGTCATTTGTTTAGGAGTGGGTTGTGGGTTTATAGGGGATAGGGTGGGAAGAAATTTAATTAAAATTAAATTATTAATATTTTTCATAATTAAGATGTATTTATTTAATATTTTATATTATTAACTGTGGGAAATAAAGTAATATTAATTATTTATTAATTTGTTATTAATTATTATTAATTAATTGGTAATTATGTTAATTGTGTGATTTTTTTATGAGTGGGTTGGTGGGTTAATAGGGGAGTAGGGTGGGATGTAATTTAAATTTTATAATAGTTTTTATATAATATTTATTAATTATTATTTTATAGTGTTAATTGTGTGAATTACTTTATTAATCATTATTTATATTTTATTGTCAATTGTTATTAATTAATTAATTAACTGTTAATTAATCTCCTCCGCTATCTAACACTTTCCCTACTGTTGCACTCATTGGAGTGGGAATAGTAAATTATTCCCCTCCGTTAACCAACACTTTCCCTACTGTTGCACTCGCTGGAGTGGGAATAGTAAATTATTCCCCTCCGCTATCCGACACTTTCCCTACTGTTGCACTTGCTGGAGTGGTAATAGTAATTTTTATCCCTACGCTATTCAACACTTTCCCTACTGTTGCAATCGCTGGGGTGGGAATAGTAAATTATTCCCCTCCGCTATCCAACACTTTCTCTACTGTTGCAGTTATTCCGCTATCCAACACTTTCCCTACTCTTGCACTCGCTGGAGTGGGAATAGTAATTTTTTCTCCGCAGCTATCCAATACTGTCCCTACTGTTGCAGTCAATGTAGAGTAAAGTGTAGGTTTAAAAAATATTACATATTTTAATATTATTATTTATAATATAATTTTTTTTTTATGTTACAGGTGTATGTATATATATATATATTTATTTATAGATTTTAATTTATTTCTAACATTTTATAATTAATTAAAATTATTATTTATTCATTATTTTTAAGTAAATATATATATATTACATTTTAAATATGTATGTTTAATTTATTTTTACATTACATTTATTACTTATAATTGTTAAAATATACAAATAAATCTAAATATTCTTTTTAAGTTAAATGTATTATTTAATTTATTTTACATTATTTTTTATACATATAAGAAAAACAATATTTTCTACTTCGATATTTTTAACAACAATTTTTTTTTCTCGATATTTTTGTACTTACCATTATGAAGATAGGAGGTCGATATTTTTACAACGATATTTTTGTCACAATATTTTTGTAGGTCAATATTTCTGTTGTCGATATTCTGTCAGTGATCCACGAAGGCCTGTGCTGCGAATGCGTCACACAGCAACAGCTTTGAATAGGCTACAGGGTGCAAGGTGATGCATGTCTTTGCGACAAGTCTGATTCAAGCAGCAGTGGCAGCGATGCATTGGTTCTGCTCATGGTTGCACCATGCAGCAGAAGAGATGCATCGTTGCTCGGGTTCAACAGAGGCTGGCAGAGCATGCTAGGCCCTCTTCTAGTGGTACGGGACTAGGGTAACTCCCCTTTTCAAAGTAGACCCACAGATGACTAGGTGCTGGGTTCATAGGTGTTAGAGTCTTCTACCCCTGACACTCAAGTCAGGAAGCCAGCCAACTAGCCCTTAGAGTCACTCTGAGATCTTGGGTTCAACAGATGCAGGTCCATCTGTTCTCACCCAGGCAAGAGGGCAGCAGGGCAGTACAGCAGACCCACAGTCCTTCAGAGCAGCAGACCAACAGCATGGCAGTCCTTTCAACAGCACAGCAGTCCTCCTTCCTGGCAGAGTATCCACCAGTCCAAAAGTGTATTGAAAGGTAGGTGTCTGAGGTCCAGAATTTATACCAAGTTATGCCCATGAAGTGGGGAGAAGATTCTAGAGGCATGCCTCTGAGGTTCACAGGTGCCCTGTCTTCCTTGCCCTGGCTAAAGACAAATGACAGGGGGTATGCAGCACTTGGTGTGGAGGCAGGACACAACCTATTTAAGTGTCAGTGCAGCTGTGCCCAGCTCCTCCCTCCCATTCTACAAGTAATGGCACAACCAGACCTATCTAAGGGGCTCATTACAATGGCGGGCGGACATAAGTCCACCCGCCATCGTAGCGGTGCTGGGACCACCCGCCAGACGTGCGGCGGTCCCACCACACATATTAGGATGCGCCCGCCATACTGGCGGGTGCATCCTGGGCTTTTGACATTGCGGGCGGTGTGGCTGGCTGCAGCACCGCACGCAATGTCCAAAGTGAGTGCACAGCATTTCCCTGCACTAGGTGGCAGGCACCACGCGGTGCCTGCCACTTGGTGCATGGAAATGAGGGGGGTACCATGGGTACCCCCCAGTGCAGGACACCCCCAACACAAGGGGGGCCCGCAACGGGCCCCCAAACCCAATCCCCACCAGTCTTTCCATGGCGGCATCGCCGCCATGTAAAGTCCTCTTCAAACCCACTTCCTAATATGGCGGACGGTGCCTACTAGGCACCGCCACCATATTAGTGGCCCTGCTCCGTCCGCCAGGCAATCGGTGCGATTGCCTCTGGCGGAAAAGCGGCGGACGGACTTTTCGTCCGCCGCGGTACCCACCGCCATCCTAATTTGGCGGTGGGTAAATCACTGTGTGATGGCGGAAGGACCTCCGGCCCGGTGGTGGGGGTCATTCAGCCATCATAATGAGCCCCTAAGCTCTCTATTGTGTGTGGCTTTCTAGAAGGAATACACAAAGCCCAATTGTCAACTACACCGAGTCAGGCGACCAAGAGACAGGCTTCAGGCACCAAATGGTTAAGGCAGGAAAATTCCAACTTTCTGAAAGTGGCATATTCAAAATTTTTATTTAAAATCCAACTTCACCATGTGTTACAATTTTTCATTTCAATTCAAAAGACACCAAACATGAACTGCTGACTTGCTGCCATTTGGAAATTTCATTTTATTGGATATAATGAGGTAACTGCAATGTTATCCTACAGGAGAGGTAGGCATTGCAGTAGTGAAAAATGAATTTAAGAGTTTTTAACTACCGGGACATGTAGGGCCTGTTTCACAAAGGTAAACTTAGACCAAAGTTTAAGTTTAGACCTGAAGTGTAAGTTTAGACCTAAAGTCTAACTCTACTACTAGTAAAGTTAGGCTTTTGGGGCCAGATGCATCAAGCTATTTTGCAATCGCAAACAGTGCGATTCGCAAAAAATGGGCGTTTGTGATCGCAAAATAGCAATAAGCAATGCATCAAGCAAAATTCGCAGAATCTCCCCGGAATTCGCAAATTATTGTGATTACCTATTTTGCGATTTCCAAATCTGCGAATCCTTATTTGCGAATCACAATTTTGAAGTCGCAAAGCTATGCATGAAGAATAGCAAATTGCGAATATGTAACAAATCGCAATTTTGCAGTAGTAAAATACCACCAAATCAAACTAGGTGGTAACCAGGTGAAAACAATCAAATCAGGTGGGAAACATTTGGGAAAGTATTTAAACAGGCCCAGAAGGCCTCAGAATGTTTCACAATGGCAGCACTCTACGTCATAGTGAGGAGGATAAGGCTAAGAGCAGCAGCACAGAGGAGAAGGAGGATACAGGAGTGTTACTCTGTTGGGGCAGACAGAGGAGAAAATCTATGACAAGTATAGATTAAATGCAGCAATGATACAAGATCTGATTGCAGAATAAGACCCACTACTGCGGTGTCAGACTCGCAGGACACATGCCATCCCCACCCATGTGCAGATCCTGTGTTCCCTGCACAGGTAGCTTCCAGGGGGTAATAGCTGCAGCTGGAGATGTATCCCAGAGTTCACTATTGCGTTTCTTTAACGCGTTCCTGGACGCTATGTTGCTGAGGATGCACCACCACATAAGATTCCCAAATACCCCACAGGAATTGCTTGAAACTATAATGGACTTTTACCAGATAGCCAACATTCCCCATGTAATTGGTTGCATAGATGGGACACATGTAGCTATATGCCCCCCCTCAGTGAATGAGTAAATTTTCAGGAATAGGAAGTATTATCATTCACTGAACATACAAGTGATATGCAATGCTAAGAACATCATCACAGACATAGTGGTAAGATACCCAGGGAGTAAGCATGATTCCTACATCTTCAATCACAGCGGCGTACATAGACGTCTCCTTGGGGGTGAATTTGGTGAAGGATTCCTGCTTGGTAAACACATGTCACTCTCTTACGCAGATAATCATTTCCATGTGAGACATAGCAGTGACTAATCTATTGGCTGTTTCTCCATAGGTGACAGCGCATATTCTATGCGCCCATTCATCTTAACACCATACCTAAATCCAAGTACACCAAGTGAACAACGGTTCAATGCAGCACACAGGACAACGCGCAATGTGATTGAGAGGACCTTTGGACTACTGAAAAGTCGATTTCGCTGCCTACATAAAACAGGCGGCGCATTGCAGTACAGGCCAGACACCTGCTGTAAAATAGTCGCCACTTGCGCCATGTTGCATAACATAGCAACTGCCAGAGGTGTACCACTTGAACTGTCGGATAGTGATCCCGACGAGGACAAGGAGACATTACAACCACAACAAGCAGGAAGTGCATCGAGGGCAGCTGAAGGAAGACAGCGACGTGCAGAAATTACACAGAATTATTTTTGAGGTGGGTATTTATCAAATCCGACACAACATTGTTGCTTTGACAACTAGATTTATTAAACCCAAAATCAAACAGTAGTGTTATTGCACACATGCAAGGCCTAAAAATTATGATGGGTAGATATAGATGTTTTTTATGGTATTTTACATCAGTCCAGACAAATATAGTTTCTGGCTGCTTCACCAAAAACGAATTCTGGGGACATGTCCACACTATTTTCTGTGTCCTCGCACTCCTATTGCCCGTTCTGGGTGCTCAGACACATCCCTTTGAGGGCTCACTGATGCTGGCGTATTACGTGTGCTGCGCCTCCTGCTTTCCGTCACTGGTGCCAAGCTGCTACTGCGGCGGGGGCATCCTCACTATCCCCCCCATGATACTACTGGCAGCAACAGAATTGGTTAGCATCTGCTCCACGGCATTTGTGACTTGGATCAGTCCCCTGGCGACATCTCCGCAGCAATGGCTCATTTCCAACTGCATGCCTATTGCACGTCGGGATAGTTGTGCAGTTGCTGTGCAAAGCCGGTTGATGGCCCTAGGGTACCCATCCAAGCGTCCAAGTAATTGGTGGTGTCTTTTGCGATGGGACACCTGATCATCTTTCAACACTTTGCATAGGCCCCTGAGTGCAACAGTCATCTCACCAAATTGTTTATTGCTTTCCCTGCGACCTTCCTGCACAGCTGCTGTGAGATGTTTGATACTGTCACTCATCTCCCCCATGTTGCTTGCAAGAGTGGAAAGGTTTGACTGCATTAACCGCATGTGTTTTACTTGCAGGCGCTGTACCCTTAACATGGCATTCTCTAGACCAGCCTAGGATGTGGAACTCTCGCCTTCGTCAGCTCTCATCATTGCAGCTGCCCTGCGGCTCCTGATTCTCATGTTCCTAGGTTGCAGTTGTACACGTGGTCTTGCTGTGGGTGTATTCACAGGCTGTGCTATTGTAGGCTCAGGTTGTCCCTCATCCCCTGTTTCAAGTGCAGGCAATGGGGCCACTGTGATCCTGCGTCTTTTTGGAGCTGGAGTTGTGGGTGCTGGTGAGACTGCTATGTCTTCTCCTGACTGGGACTCACTCTCTGGGGGTGCATGTCCTTCACTGTCCTCTGACTCCTGCTGACGTTCATCTGTGAAATTGAACAGTGCAGAACTAGTTAGCATATTTGGACATGTTTTCACTTTTGTCCATTGTATTGTTGAATAAAGTTTTCTTTTACACATGCAGTGTGTGGAGACTTCTTTGTCTGTCACAATTGATTGAAACTATTCTGTTTTGCTACCCACCGGCCTTCCATTGTGGTATTGCTGACTGCAATTCCCATAATGCATTTGTGTGTTAGAAGTAAAAAATGGTCTGGAATACTATGTTCTACACTAAGCCAGATCAGACTTACGCAGTTTGTTTGTTAAAACTAAAATGTGGATGTTGATTTGCATGCGTCTTACCTTGGGAGGTACTGGGTGGTGCTGAGGAATCTATTGTAGTCACTCCAACAACTGCCTCTGGCTGCAGGGTAGACTCCACATGGTCCTCCATGGCTGTGGGTGATGTTTGGGTGGATGGCCCGCCTCCTGTTTTTTTGGCTTCAGCAAGCCTTTCTGCAACCCTTTCTTTGGCATGACTCCGCAGGTCATACCATCTTTTGCGCAAATCCGCAATGCTGCGCTGTGAAACTCCCATTGCATTTATTTTTCTTTGCATTCCCAGCCACAATTTTCGTTTTTCAGACTCTGGGACCTGCAGTGACTGTTTCCCAAACAGTTTTTCATGGCTCCTCACCACTTCTTCTATCAGTATCTCCAACTCCTTTTCACTAAATTTAATTTTCCTTTTGCGCTCCTTCTGTGGTGTTTCTGAAGCCATGCTGGTAACTGCACCAGTTTTAAAGTTCCAAAGTTTTCTGAAATGCTGTTCTCCAAAAGTCTGCTTCCTCCTCCTCACTCTCAGCACACAGGTAACAGCATGGGTGTGGTCACTTCCTGATTCTGATATCATCATGCTGAATGGTATTATGGGAATCGCTATTTGCGACTCGCTAATAGCGTATTTGCAAAAACTGCGAGTCGGTAATTCAGAATCGCAAACAGTGATTGCGAATATTACCGACTCGCCAAATAATAGCGATTTTTTTTATGCATTCCAATTTGCGACCCGCAAAGTGCGATTCGGTAAAAATCGCAATTTGGGAATCACAAATCGCAATGTTGATGCATATGGCCCTTGGTCATCTAAGTTTAGACCAAAAGTCTAACTTAGACCAAAAGTCTAACTTTACTACTACTAAAGTTAGACTTTTGGTCTAAGTTTAGACCAAAAGTCTAACTTAGACCAAAAGTCTAACTTTAGTAGTAGTAAAGTTAGATTTTTCGTGTAAGTTTAGACCAAAAGTCTAACTTGACTAGTAGTAAAGTTAGACTTTTAGTCTGTTAGACTATTGGTCTAAACTTAGACCAAAAGTCTAACTTTAGTAGTAGTAAGTTAGACTTTTGGTCTAGGTTGAACTTTTGGTCTAAACGTAGACCAAAAGTCTAACTTTACTAGTAGTAAACTTAGACTTCAGGTCTAAACTTAGACTTATGGTCTAAGTTTACCTTTGTGAATCAGGCCCGTAAAATTTAAAATAAAATGTCCTACATTTGAAATGCATTACACCCTGCTCTCTGGCTGTCTATGTCCTGCAATAGGAGATATGTATTAAAAAGGAAGGTTTGGGGGCCTGGCAAAAGGTTTATTATGCCAGGTCGAAATGGCAGTTTAAAACTGCACACACAGACTGCAATGGCAAGCCTGCAACATGTTTAATGTGCTACTTAAATGGGTGTCACAATCAGTGCTGCAGGCCCACTAGTAGCATTTAATATACAGGTCCAGGACACAGGTTGGGCCACCTTAACTAGGGACTTACAAGCAAATTAAATATATCAATAGGGTATAAACCAATCTTACCATGTAGCACTTTAGTGCTGGTTAGCAGTGGTAAAGTATGCATAATCCTAAAGCCAGCAAAAATGGCATCAGCAAAAGAGGAAGTTTGATAGCAAAAAGTTAGGGGAAAAACCATGCCAAGGATGCCAGGTCTAATATGCCTCTTGCAAAAATGTGGTTATTAGTTGCAAAGGATGTGAGTCTTATTCATCAGGACCAGGTATCCCATTGTAGTCCTTGACGCTCTCACAGTAGGGAAGAAAAGCAGTCCAATGTCTACTCAAGTGAGTTGGTGTGGGCTAGTGTGCACAGAAAATTCCCCCTTTTTTGTGACCACGCCCATTTTTGTTGAATTGTATATCTGTTTTTTAGACACTGTACACTGGAACACTGCTATCCAGTTGCTAGTGTATGCACTCTAATACAATAAAACATTTACAATTTGACTGGTCTCTGATTGGCATATTTAAGCCTCCTGTAATGCCATAATATATGGTGTAGAAAGTACACCCATGGCATGGAAAGTTAAATGTCACCTGCGGACTCCAGAGATTATTGTGCCATTTATTAGTGTGACAACTGAAAACATGGCTTCAGGCCTACCTTGTTTAGCCTGACAGCGGCAGCCAAAACCCTGCTGCATATACAGACCTGTCAAAATCACCATTTTAACAGGTCGCAAAACCAGATTCTAAATATCAAATGTCACTCCTAAGCGCAAGTTGCTGACCACAAGGTAGGGTACATAATATTTAAGAGTGCAATATGCATGGCATTAGAAATGGCATATTCCCCCAGTGAGTGGTACAAAACTACATTGTCAGTGGTCAGGCTGCAACTGGCACATAGGACATTTTGACCTGTACCAACTACAGACTGCTTCCAAAGACTTATTTTTATGTTTAATAAATATCAAATCTAATATTAAAGGTTGATTTTTATTAAATATATGAGAAATGTAACTTTTAAAACGTTACCTTTACACTGCCTGAAGAAACTGGAGGTTAATCTATGTCTCCAACCACTGCCCAGCCTATGATTGGTGAAAACAGTTCCAGAGCCGGGTCAATGGCCTTGAAGTAGGGAGATGTTTTCTACCCCTTTCAGGAAGAATAGTTGGGCAGGGCCTAGGAACTTAATTTACTTGAAAGAGCGGTGTCCTGTCACAAGTAAATGTTAGGTGTCCCCTTAATCAGGCTGGCAATAAACTCAGCAGGAGTAAAGCTATCCCCCAGAACCTGTTTTGAGAGACCATTAGGAGTGACCACAGAGAAGGGGACTGCTCATTACCATGGCTCTGCCATCTCTGGATGGGCACAAAGGCTCTGCACAAGGGGTAAAGGGCTTCCCCATCTTTAATTTTAATAGTAATGGCCCTGGGGTATTGTTGGCATAGTGCAAACAGGAACTGATGGAAAAATGGGCATGGTTGCTCCTGGGAAGTTTTACTCAATTGGTTAGGGAGTGGCCAAGAGTCACCCCCGCACTAGCTTATGCCAGCAATAGATATGACATCCCCAGCCACCATCCTCAGAACACTATCTGGACCTGTGGAGGAAGAGAAGAGCACTGTGCTTGCTGTTTGAGATCTGTGCAAAGACATGAAGGGCTGGACCATTGAAAACTCAGTGGTGACATCACCAATATGCAATACATGCAATAACTTGCTCCACTGAGACAATTTTCAACATGGAGTGAGAAGGTGGCTGAGGCTTCCACTGCACCGTGCTGGTAGTGCATTGAGTCCGGCCCGCCAGAGAGGTCAGCAGAGGAGACACAGGATACCATGGAAGAAAGATGCTGACAAAACTGCAATACCGCTCTGGGCCTAAAGCCACAGTAACTTTTCACTATGAGTGGATAACCTGTATGACGCAGGTGTGCCTGAGCCCAGAGGGGACTACACAGGGACTGTGGGCCCATACCAGGGTATTGTTGAAATGGCTCCTGTGAGGAAATGCTGTGTATTGCATGGTGTGGTTGTGCAACCTCACCGTGTAATACACTTACCAACCCCTTTAGGTCAGTAGACTTCATCTGTCAAATCCTCAGCTCAACCCTGGGTAGCTGTGAAACTGAGCAGCAAGGCTTACACAGAGGAACTAGTGTAAAGCATTTAAACAGTACCAAAACAATTGAAGAAGAAAACAATACGACACTCAAGAAATCTGGCATCAATTTATAAAAATAGATTGTATTTTTATGAGAATTTAAACAATAGAGCAAAAAAGATGCACTAGAGGGTTAGAGAGATATTGATTTTACAAGTAATCATAAATCAGAGCATCTTCACTCAATTGTGCACAAACCTTGGCAAATTCAATTAATTTGACACTTAGAAACTTTTCAAGGAATACTTAGGTAAGTGTCAATGCGGTTGGGTAAAAATACTTGAGGAGACCAACTCCAGCAGGAAGCAAGTCAGAGGGACCAGTGAGGTACTTAGAAACAGTTACGTCCACAGATGAAGCAGTTCTCCAGCAGTTCCAGGCACTTTAGCAGCATTGCGGTGGATTCCTATGGAGCAGACATGATGCATGATGTTTGGTTTTGCTATGATGCAAGGGATGACAAATGCTGAAGATGCTCTAAGAATTCTGTGGATGCGACATGGTCGACAGGGGTCTTCCTGCATGAACTCCTCAATCTACGAAGATTGTGTGGGGGTCCTGGATGCAGGGTAAACGTCCCACTAAGTCCTTTCCGGTCTGGCCAAAGTCCAGTCGCCTCTGGAAAACCAGTTGCCCAGTGTTGCGTTCACAAGCCAATCCTTTCTGTGTTGATCGCTGGCCTTTTGAGGGTCCCAGCAGTTCTCCAACAGCACTCTCGGAATTGATAAACTTGGGTGCACCTCTGTACATCGTGTTTTAATCCCTGGTGCTGCAAGGCAGAGTTGGTAGCGGCTTGAAGACTTTGGGCTACCAACTTGGCCCAGCAGGTTTCTTCAGCTGTTGGTTCCCTGTGCAGTGAACAGGAGACCACTCGACTGATCCTTGGAGTCTCTTGGCTTTGCTGGGCTCTGGAGACAGCTTCTCCCTGAGCAGGACTCAGCAGACACAGTCCCTTCCTTGGCTAGCCACCAGGGGTAGCAGGTGCAGTCTTCTTCAGGGCATCCTCTCTCTGCTGAGCCCTTGGTGCAGCATGGCAGTCTTCCTTTGGGCCTTCTTAAGAGTCATTAGAGATATGCATTATGAGTGCCAGGGGCACCCCCCTTTATGCTTGGCAAATGCCCTTAGGGCAGGATGTGGTTGATACCCAATGGGCTACCAGGTTACCTCCCACCTGGTGACCACTTACTGTGGAGTGTGGCTTCTGGCTATCCCAGGATGCACCATTCTGTCCACACCCAAGATGGTGACACCGCTCTCTCAGTGTCCAGACCTCGCTAGCCCATGCCTAGGGTTTGGCTACCTAAGGGGTACATACCGCTGGGGAAACTGGTTTTGCAACTGGTTTCCCCTCTCTGCTACCCTTGTCAGCCTGTGTGCCTGATCATCTGCCCTTCAAAGGCGGCTTCTCCTTTGAAGCCTACCTCTTGAGGCTAAGACCCAAGTGGAAACTCCTCACTGTTCTCCTTCCTGGGAGTCGTTGGAATGTCTTTCCAGGAGGGCAGAAAGCTATCTCTTGGAACACGCTTCTGGTGTGACCAGAAATGCACAGGAGTTTTAATGGGAAAAAAGTGGCAGCTATGAAAAAGCTGCACACTGCAACAAGTTACATTAATTTTGACTTGGTATACAAGTTGGGCTTAATGTAATGAGTTGTTTGATACCTCGTAGTGCCAACTTTGGTCATACCATTTAAGAGTTATCACAGCTGAGAGGTCAGCGTGCAATCCTGAATGCGCCAATTGGGCAATCAAGTCTTTCCACAATAAAAATGGTAGTTTTGTGGGTTTACTGTCAGGACTTGTCAGTTACATGTCCTGCTCATGTCATATGTTGCACCCTGCCTTAGGACTCGGTAGGCCTGCCAGAGGGGTGACTTACATAGATGTACAGGGGAAGTAGTGGCTCTGTTATTCCTTTCAATGACAAATATGGGCTAGTAGTGCATGACAGCTCTGGAAGACTGCAATGGTGGACGGGGGAACCTGTTTTACTTGAGGGACCTCTAAGGCGGCACAACCAGTGCTGCAAGCCCTGGGGAACCCCTCTAACTTACATGCCCTGGGTTGCAGGGTACCATATACTAGTAACATTCAGGTAAGTTAGCCATTCCCAATTGGGTAAAGCCAACTTGACATATACTTTAGGGTCAAGGCACTGTCTCTAAGGTCTGATTAGCAGGCCTCAGTGCACTCTCAGAGTCAAAAAATCAGCAGCATTCATCGAAAAACTTGATTGTAGCCATACAAAAAGACATTTCCTTACAGCTCCCTAGTCCAAGATGGAAGTAAGTGCTTGCCCAATGCATTAAGGAAGGGTGACGGAGTGGCTTACTCGTTGGAGAGGAGATGCAAGAGCTATCATGAGAGAACAATGTGGGACATCGATGTGATGCCATGTGCCTGCGACGTAAGGGAGGATCATGAGATTACCAGTGCAGTAAATCTGCAGTGGTAAGGGGTGTGCTATCCACAATGGGAGCACAATGGGAAATGCAGTGACTGCAGCCCATAGTTGTTTTGTTCCCTTGTGGTTGACAGTGGCTCTGTGGGCAAAAACGCCCTGACAAAGACAGAGCATTTCTGTTACCAGACCGGAAGTTCTAGGTGGCCACTACTGCACAATCTGTTAGTGAGAGCTAGTAGCCCCTTTGGTGATCTAAATGGCCTGTTGAGATTTCTCGTGATGTCATCATAATTAGTTCTTCATGACCAAGGATTAACTCTAGCCCTGTAATTAGGGACCCAATTGAGTTTGTGGGTTTGTGACGTGGAGGTTCTAGTAAAATGTAAGCGGACAGATGATTCAATGATCAGACAGCATGGTGAAGCTAAAAAACTCAAAAACCATGGATATGGGTCCATCAAGTACTAAAAAAGCTACAGACACACAAGTGAACTCAATGGAACAGACACTGCATGAACACTCTGGAAAATCGGAAAAACAATTTCAGGCTTTATTAGATATTTAAACCTGGCTTGTGCCCAAGAACAATTCACTTGTAATAAAGTGGGACTGCTGAGAGAGGAAGCTGAGGGAATGAGTGAGCAAGAATGAATCTACATTAGCAACGCTGAGGCCATCACTGATGGAAGCCTAAACACAAATCAAAGCTTTACAGGAAGAGGTTCAGTTCTTGAGGCAGAAAGCGGACGATGCGGAAGACCACTTACGCCGCAATAACATAAGGGTTGGCGGCCTACCAGATTGTATCAAGGGACTGAGTATGGATCTATACATGGAAGACAAGCCATCCTAAATGATACATGGTGGTTAGACATTCATATTGGGGAAACATGCGCACAGGGTTCCTGGGCATCCCACAACTCCAGACGCTCCACCTTGACCATGAGTGGCTCACCTATATAAGTACTGTGACAGAAATAATACACAGCACATCTCAAGGGCAAAGGGACCCTAGCTAGAGTGATTATTTTCGCTGACAACATGGCTGAAGTTCAAAACCAAAGAGGAGCATTCGTTTTGGCAAAGGCTTTGTCAGTTGAACATAAAATACACTCTGATGTTCCTGGCAAAACTGAAGGTGCTTGATGGAGAAACTGCTTTGTTTTTGTCAACACCACAGGAAGCATGAACATGGCAGGAAACCAAAGGAGAGGTGACCCTGCCTGACTCTGGAGGTCTTGGACTCACATCAGCGGTGGACCTCACTTTTCCAGGAAACTACGCAACAGACCCACAAAAGAGTAAGCATTTAGAGAAAGGGCATTAGTGGTGGCAGAACTGGAGAGAAATGACTGCAGTGGATATGACAGGCTTTTTTAATAACCGCACATATGTTTGCTGTTTTGGGTGAGATTGTGGAGGGCTGTGACTATGATTCTGAGATCTCCCGCTGAAGACACTAGGGCCAGTTCGATATACTAAGGATTCCCTAATGTAATGGGTATAGACAAATATTGTATACTGACTTGGAATGTTAGAGGCATGACCACCCACACAAACACGTACAAGATATATACATAGTTGATGCAATGCCACATTGTTAGACTGGGGGTGAGTGTTTGATTTGCTCTAACGCTCCGTCCATCATCCCCTTTGGTATCGCTTTGTTCGCCCTAAGTTGGCAGGGTATGCCCAGACGTGGGTCCCTTGCTCACTTTGCCACTGGATTCAAGATAGCCTGGCTGATGAGGGTTTTGAACCCGAAACCGGTCCCAGGATGCTTGTTTCCGGTCCAGGGAAGACATGGCTTGGCAGTTCGGGCTGGACTGTTCCCATGAGGCACAGGGTCAGACTGATTTGCATATGGCCATGTCTGAACTGGGGTGGTGGAGTGAGCTAAAGAATGATGATGGATTAAACCCAGATCAGTTGACTGGGGGTGAGTGTTTGATTTGCTCTAACGCTCCGTCCATCATCCCCTTTGGTATCGCTTTGTTCGCCCTAAGTTGGCAGGGTATGCCCAGACGTGGGTCCCTTGCTCACTTTGCCACTGGATTCAAGATAGCCTGGCTGATGAGGGTTTTGAACCCGAAGCCGGTCCCCAGGATGCTTGTTTCCGGTCCAGGGAAGACATGGCTTGGCAGTTCGGGCTGGACTGTTCCCATGAGGCACAGGGTCAGACTGATTTGCATATGGCCATGTCTGAACTGGGGTGGTGGAGTGAGCTAAAGAATGATGATGGATTAAACCCAGATCAGTTGACTGGGGGTGAGTGTTTGATTTGCTCTAACGCTCCGTCCATCATCCCCTTTGGTATCGCTTTGTTCGCCCTAAGTTGGCAGGGTATGCCCAGACGTGGGTCCCTTGCTCACTTTGCCACTGGATTCAAGATAGCCTGGCTGATGAGGGTTTTGAACCCGAAACCGGTCCCAGGATGCTTGTTTCCGGTCCAGGAAGACATGGCTTGGCAGTTCGGGCTGGACTGTTCCCATGAGGCACAGGGTCAGACTGATTTGCATATGGCCATGTCTGAACTGGGGTGGTGGAGTGAGCTAAAGAATGATGATGGATTAAACCCAGATCAGTTGACTGGGGGTGAGTGTTTGATTTGCTCTAACGCTCCGTCCATCATCCCCTTTGGTATACGCTTTGTTACGCCCTAAGTTGGCAGGGTATGCCCAGACGTGGGTCCCTTGGTCACTTTGCCACTGGATTCAAGATAGCCTGGCTGATGAGGGTTTTGAACCCGAAACCTGACCCAGGATGCTTGTTTCCGGTCCAGGGAAGACATGGCTTGGCAGTTCGGGCTGGACTGTTCCCATGAGGCACAGGGTCAGACTGATTTGCATATGGCCATGTCTGAACTGGGGTGGTGGAGTGAGCTAAAGAATGATGATGGATTAAACCCAGATCAGTTGACTGGGGGTGAGTGTTTGATTTGCTCTAACGCTCCGTCCATCATCCCCCTTGGTATCGCTTTGTTCGCCCTAAGTTGGCAGGGTATGCCCAGACGTGGGTCCCTTGCTCACTTTGCCACTGGATTCAAGATAGCCTGGCTGATGAGGGTTTTGAACCCGAAACCGGTCCCAGGATGCTTGTTTCCGGTCCAGGGAAGACATGGCTTGGCAGTTCGGGCTGGACTGTTCCCATGAGGCACAGGGTCAGACTGATTTGCATATGGCCATGTCTGAACTGGGGTGGTGGAGTGAGCTAAAGAATGATGATGGATTAAACCCAGATCAGTTGACTGGGGGTGAGTGTTTGATTTGCTCTAACGCTCCGTCCATCATCCCCTTTGGTATCACATTGTTAGACCTGGCATCTTTTGGTGTGTTTCCCCTGTCTTTTTGCTTTCTGACCTCCCAGTTATGACTCTGTTTTTGCTGGTTTAGTGTCTCTGCACACTTACTCACTACTGGTCAGTGTTAAAGTGCAAGTGCTCCTATTGTAAATTGGATTATGGATTGGTGTTTCCATGATTTACACATTTGATTTACTGGTAAGTCCCTAGAAAAGTGCTCTGAGAGTGCCAGGGCCTGTAAATCAAATGCTGCTAGTGAGCCTGCAGCACTGATTGTGCCACCCACACAAGCAGCCTTTAAAAGGGTTCTCAGGCCTGCCACTGCAGTTTCTGCACACAGATTTTACTGCCATGTCAAATTGGCAAGTGCACCCACTTGCCAAGATTTAACCTTCCCTTTTATTACATATAAGTCACCCCTATTGGCAGGGTGCAATGTATTTGAAAGGTAGGACATGTACTAGTGTGTGTGACGTCCTGATAGTGTACTACAGAGTGATTTTTTTCACTGTTGAAGGGCTATCTGTCCGGTAGGATAGAATAGGGAATGCTCTGTAACATTTTACAAGTATATCTTCCAAATGGGACAAGATAGAGGAATGGAGTTTAGTATGAACTCAGAATGTAGAAATGCATCTTTTAGTGAAGATGATTTTTATGTTCTGTGTTTGAATATACCACTTTTAGAAAGTATGTATTTTCTTGCTTATCCATCCTGTGTGCCTCTGCTAGGTTGTGTATTGACTGTCTGGCTTTGGCGAGACAGGGGCTGAGGATGTGCATTCTCTTCAGACAGCCACTGGGGGAGTCAAGGTGTGTCCTGCCTTTCCTGTGTGAGACAGGGCTGGGCTGAATAGAACTGGGCCGCATTTAGAGTAGTGGGAGGAGATTTCCTTGCACCTGAATGGGCCTGGTCTGCCTTGGACAATGCTGTCTCCACCTCCTACTGGGAAGCTGGGCCAAAGAGGACCAAATTAAGCACAGAATCTCTCTGCCCAAGAGAACAAAGAGAAATGCAGTGTAAATATTGGGGCCAAGACTCCAGAACTTTAGAACTCTCTTGGATCAAGGAACCTGCCAAGAAGAAAAGCTGGAAGAACTGCTAGGAGGAGTACTGCCCCATTGCTGTGTTGTTGCTTTGTTAGGTTGACCTGCAGTTGCTGCTTCTGCCTTGGGCAGTGAAAGGACTGGACTGAACTTTCTTCACTTGTCGCTGAGAATCTCCAAGGGCTTGAGATAGAGCTTGCCTCCTGCTCACAAAGTCTCAGGCACAGCAAACACTTCACTTACCTCTGGGTACCGCCTCTGGAACCATGGGTTTCAGTTGCCACAGAGGGGGAAAGCAGCTGACCCTGTCACCGACACCGTTGCAGGTTCTTTGACCTGAAGGCACCGCAGAAGGCACCACCGCCTTTCGCACCGCAACCCTGGTGTCACCGATGGTGACGACCGCCACTGCCACCGAGCCCCTGCTTGCACCGCGACCTGTGGGCACAGCACTCCGCACCGCCTCGCTTCACTTTGCTGCCCTGGACCCACCGATGCCGCTGGACGACTGTCACCAAGCCGCTGCCTGCACAGCGACTTGAGGGCACCGCACGCCACACCGCTACTCTTCACCTCGCAACAATGACAGTTGCCAAGACCGTTGACTGCACCGACACGGTCGGCCCAAACCAAAGGTACCTTTTATGAGTCTTCTGATACTAGAGCCAGTAAGCACCAACACGGTCAGCTGGAACTGTTAGATTCTGTTGTTTTCAGCACCGGACGGAGCTACCGACTTCAAGGAACTGAATTTTTAAGTCATACATGCAAAGTGCCTATTTTTGATTACTGTATGTTGGCCTTTTATCGTTTTGGTCTTGTTTGCACAGGTAAATATTGGTTATTTTTCTAAAACTGGTTTGGTGTCCTTTTGTGGTGTTTTCACTGTATTACTGTTGGTTATGTGCAAATGCTTAACACACTGCCTCTGAGATAAGCCTGACTGCTCGTGCCAAGCTACCAAGGGGGTGAGCAGGGGTTATTTTAGGAGTGTATCCCCCTCATCCTGACTAGAAGGAAGGGCCCCTATTTGTACAAAGGTGCAAACCATTGCCAACTAGAGACCCCCATTTCTAACACACATTCATTTGCATGCTTACAGAAGATTCATCTGTTGGCTAGGGAATTGCATAAGCTCTGTAGAAGAGGGCAAAGCACAAAATACTAAGGGTTCGCAAGGGGGGCTTATAAGCATTGCTCTTGGGGTGCCATTTTTATTACAACACTGTATTACAGCACATTGCAGTTGACCCAGAGGGTAGATAAATGGAAAGTGAGGGAGCTCTAGATGCTCTGCATTTTACACCCTGAACGCAAATCGGACCACATTATTTACCACGGTAACACCAATAATCCCTCAAAACCTTATGTGCCTGCCATGTAGTTTCGGAACTTTAATTGTGTGCTGTACCTAGTTCAGACAAGATCAACCCCTCCACCTTTTGGTGCCCAGTCATTTTTAAACACAAGCCAGGTCCAGCAGCGGGCTATTAAAACACAGGTAACAGACAAAAGGAGATCGCTACACCCATAAATTAAAAAGTACTTATTTTACTCTGGAGTAAAAGCACTGCATACCAGAATTGATGCTGCTCACAATACTGAAGAGGCTAGCTTAAAGGTTATAGATGCAGAATTGTCAGGTGACCTTTCTAGCCAATGTGGATGAGGCTATAGAACATTACTTAATTGAAAATATAAGTACAGCCACTGATACTGCAATAAAGTGGGACTTCTAGAAGGTGATAGTTAGAGGGATCTGTATGAAAATGATGTATGGGAGAAGAAAGATGCTACAGGATCTTCTAGTGGCCAAGTAATGGAGCATACACAAACTAGAGACTGTCAATATTACTGATGGACAGGCTGCACTAGCACTTGGCAAACCTAGGCTAAAATAATGGGAGACGCTGGCTAGATTGTGCCACCTAGACCAGAAGGAGTGCACTGCTCGCCAACACGCACAGGGTGATAAATCAGGTTACTTGTTGGTGTGGTGACTATTGTCTGAGGTATATAGAAAATCTATTAATGCTATCTACACTCAAGAGGACATATAGGTTAATTCCCAATCAAACATTTACAAGGTATTCAAAGAGGTATGATAGGGGCCTGCATAGTGCCCTTGCAGATACTGATGTAAATTCTATTGTGGAATATATAGGCCAATTTAAACTTCAGACTGTACAATTGTTGCAGCAACAGGAATTGGATTCTACTATTAAAATAGAAGAGATACATTTAGCACTTAGACAAAAAGTGTGTGGTAAACCCCTGGAACAGATGTCTTTCCAATAGAGTTTTATGCGGCCTACAAATCCAATCTTGCCTGTGCCTATTGCAGGTGTATATATCTGCCATGAGAAAGGGATTATTACCAGAATCACTAAGGGAGGCAATGATTGTAGCCCTTCAAACCCAGACAGATACCTGTTAAATGTCAGTTCATACCATCCCTTGTCTCTCCTATGCCTGGATTACAATGTGCTTGGAAAAATGCTAGCGAATCATCTGATACCCATAGCACAGAATATAATTGTGCCAGATGGGTTTATTCCTGGTAGGGACACATTCCTTAATTTGAGATTACTCTTTTGAATAATGTATTGGGCCAAGCGTGGTGGTGTCGAAGCCTGGGTGGCTTCTCTTGATATCTAAAAATCCTTTGACACACTGAGCTGGGTCTACCTGATGGTGGTGTTGAAGTGGCTAGGAATGGGTTGAGAATATCTGAGTTGTGTGGAACTGCTTTACACAGATCAAAAACATAGAGTACTGAAACGGAATAGTAATTTCAGAACCTATTCAGATACAAAGAGATACCAGACAGGGTTGTCCATTGTCCTGTATTATTGTTTCTTTAGCTAGAGGGCTGTTGGCCTGTATGTTACAAACAAAGGGACTGAGCTGGGGATGAGGGTAGGGCATTGCACTCACATCATATCCCTATATGCTGATCTCGTATTAATATATCTTCAAGCTGACGATGATTACATTGTCCCACTTTTGTTAAAACTACTTGCCAAGTTTGGTTGACTGTCAGGACTAAAAATTAATTGGAATAAAACGTGTCTGTTCCCTTTAATTTACTTAACAGAGGAACACAGTTGGGCATTATGTTTCACTCCAATCCAATGGGAAGTCAATACTATAAAATATTTGGGAGTCAATATTTTTAATACCAAAAATGACCTTAATAAGCAAACTCATCCATACCTTAGTACCCACAGTTTTAATGTCAGATACTGTTGTCACCAATGGGCAGGGTGACGACTTCAAAAAAGCTGACTCTACCCAGAATGTTAAATTTTTTTGGCAGCCCTACTGATAATCTTTAAGAAATTTTTCTTTATGGATTTACAAACTTTATTGTCTGCCTGAATATGGAGACAAGGCAGACAGAGAGTTGTGTTTGTGTATTTATATGCTTCGCTAATATCAGAAGGTCTGGGACATGTATTTATGAACTTTATTGTGCTGTAATGTCTGGTGAGATGTTTGGGAGACAGAAATAACCCATATCTGGATGACATTTTGGCAGGACTCGAGGGACATAACATGTTGAACTAGCTTTTGTGCTCCTTGCAACCCCAAAAACCAAACATTATGCTCTTTATAGTGTCTGAATAGTGCTGGAAGGCACATGTACATGTAGATTCCTGGTATAACAAAGCCTCCTATATCTTCCCTACTTAAATGTAGGATTTTGAAGTCTCTATACCACACAGACACACGGTCAGAGTTGGGATTGGAGGTCTTGGGAGGTCTGGTAGAAGATGGCCAACTGAGGTCCTTTGACAATTTTACTGGAACACGGTATAGGACCAGGGGAATTCCTATTAAACATGGCACTGACCCATCTGGTGCGGCAGATGTGGAGAGTGATGAGGGATATGCCCAGTGCTACATCCACGTTGTTGGTATTAGTGACTCATGGACAGGGAAGAAAAGCGATACTATGTCTGTGCCAGGCACAACTACAAAAAAAGATCTAACGGCCTGATTACGAGTTTGGTGGTCTTACTGCCATACCACCTCATCGGCAGTACCAAGAAGACTGCTGAGCCGGCAGTCTTCCACCCGCCGCATTGCGATGCGTGCAGCCTGAACGCCAACCACTGTCGATGGAGTGGTTCCAACCTGGGCTGCAGAAGTCTTCAATGTTGGTGATGCGTACTCCAATGCCATTAGGGCAGCAGTTTCCTGCCAATTATGAAAACACAGTTGTACTGGCAGTCCCCTAGCGGCGACTTCCCGATGGCGGTAGGCCGCCAATGAACGCTCCTAGCAAAGCAACAGAACAGTGCCCATTGGATGGATTTAAAAACAACACAGCTGAAGTCCATTTGCCAAGTGGACACACTTACAAGTCACACTATAAAACACAACTCATCCCAGACTATGATCCTTTGCCTCTCCACTGCAGGACAGCAAGATAGCAAGACAGCGAGCACACATTTTTTGCAGTCATTAGGCAGCCCTTTTTCCTCTTTCATACCCTCCACACACTTTTTTTTGCATTTTTTGCTATTATCACTTGGTGTTTATTATTTACCTTAATTTCTAGTTATGTTACGCCCAAAGAATCCATTATCTTTAGAGACTGAGTTGAAAGTCATGGTGGATGAAATCATAAGAGTAGAGCCACAATTGTTTGGAGCCCAAGTTCAAAATACTCCTCTCAGTAGAAAAATGAAATTGTGGTCCAGGATAGTTGACAAAGTGAATGCTGTAAGTACCACCCTGCGCACAAAGGAGGAAATTAGGAAGAGGTGTCACAACCTGAGGTTGAAGGTCTGTTCTCTGGTCTCCAAGCATCACCTGGAAGCCCAGAAGACTGGTGGTGGTCCTCCCAGGACACAACACCTTATTGTGTCCATGAGCACTCTGGAAACTGTTGAGGCACGGTCCTTTTAATTGATAGGTCGTCCTCCTTAACGGCAGGGATAATTCCTGCATGAGATTTAAGTGGTAGGTAGGTTCACACCTCACCACCGGGTGTAGATAATGTTTCACTAAGGTCCTGAAGAATCGCCATTGATCCTCCAGACAGATAGGCGAGAAACATGTCGACCCCATAGGAGCAGAACGCCGGTATCCTGACAAATTACAGTCTGATAGCCGCCTCCTCTTATTGTTTTTAGTCAGGCAGGGACCCTTCTAGAATAAAGTTGTCTTACAGGACTCCCTTACCTGTTTTAATAATTCTTTTGCACTTACACTCCACATCTACACATACTAGACCCCTTACACCCACGGCACCCAACGGCGAGGAACAAAAGATCTCCGATAAAGAGCCCCATATTGGGAGCCCGCCGGGTATTGCAGCGCCAACCTGACGAGGAGCAGGCCCATATGATGAAGCATGACACCTAGCTTGCTGGGTGTGTGAGGGCCCTAGTTCCGACAAGAGGAATCTCCTTCCTTTTTTGCTGTACCACTAGGTAGTCTTACATCGTGGTACCCATTTATATAGCTCTCGCACATACTTTCAGACCCACTGAGGAACTACGTACTTTCTTTTGTTGATACTCTTGGGTATGTACGTTGGACCTTGTCAAAAGCCCACTGTCCCTTATTTTTTAGCCCGGTCCTCCCAGGACCCCATTACAACTCTTTCCCTGAGAGGAAAAGGTCTTGGCCATCCTGCATTCTGAGGGCTTGACAGGAATAGCTGGTGGAGTGAAGTCTGGTATGTTACACCTCACTAACTGTCACAAAATTTCAATGTTCTGTATGCTCTCATCTCATCTAAGCTTTTACTATTGTGTTCTCTATATACTTTCCTAAAATGCAGTACACAAAGTATCAGAGATGTTTTATTGTCAGTTTCAATGTGTATTGTTGTGTATAAGAACACATGTATCAATCTCCATTACATGCCACATGTTAGAATGTTGTCTGTAAGTGCATTACTGATGAAATGATCATCCCAGTACCCATTATATGTGTCAAAATGTAAATATATGGTCCAGCCTAACTGCATTTTGTCAACAGGTAGGTAAGATGAGCCATTTTTCAAGTGTTGGCAAGTAGAGATTGAAATGACTGCAACTATCATGAGGCACTGTTTCTCTAACTCTAAACAAGATGCTATAGTGAGTTTGCCCATTTTCTCTTGTCTCACCTGTTGCAATTGATTTCCACTTCTCATGAACTTCACACTTTTGTCAAGTGTTGGCCAGTAGAGATTGAAAGGACTACAGCTGCCATGACGCCCTGCTTCTCTAACTCTATACAAGATGCTATAGTGAGTTTGCCCATTTTCACTTCTTTCATGTTACAACTGATTTTCACTTCTCATCTACTTAACCATTTGTCAAGTGTTGGCAAGTAGAGATTGAAATGACTCCAACTACCACGAAGCCCTGTTTCTCTAGCTCTAAACAAGATGCTATAGTGAGTTTGCCCAATTTCACTTCTCTCATGATATAAATGATTTCCACTTCTCATGCACTGAGCATTATTCATTCAATCCTCTACTCAGAGTAACGTCTGCCTACTTAGCTTGATGTTGTCCTGGTCTCTTCAACTGAAACTATTGATGGTATGAGTTACACCATACCAAGTGTGTACCTCAAATATTTGTAAAGCATTAAGGTAACTCCGCTAATTAGAAGTGGCAGGTGACACATTGACTCTGCACTGCTTACATGATGACTAATGCTAAAGATACAACCAAGTTGTGTGATCGCCTGTATTGTACGCAACTAGGCCTTGGAATGGTCAAATACACAAGTTACTTCTCCACTGGGTTGTCCTACATGTTTGGGAGATGTCATGTTCATTCCAAAATCCAAAATGCAACATACCAGCACATCAAATGAGCTGCTCAATTCTAGTACATGAATTGAATGTCTCCAAATGTTTTCATAACAAGTTCAATACCATGGAAATATATCACAATAGTAATCTCTACCTATTTTGTTTTTCCTATGTCTCTACATACTGTGACACAAAATATTTGGTTGTATATAATACACTTCCACCAATAACAATGTTCTCTATTTCTCAACAGGTCGATCAGGCACAGCACCTGGGCAGAGCTTGGCCACCGAAAAGACTCCCACTCCATCCCCCAATGAAGCTCTCAGTGATGACATCACTCCTGATGCTGTGGATGTAGATGACCTTCCTGGCACATCTGGTCAGAGTGGGCAGACAGTAACAGCGAGTCTCACTGTGCCCACAGCACCTCCCACCCCGCTGTAATACTTCAGCCAACCCCTCTCCCCCCAACCTGTGAACCTAGCACAGTCAACACCATCTTGTGCCCCCCAGTCCTGGATCCTGAGGTAACAATCACCAACCCAGTCACTGAAGAACCTGAAACCAGAGTCAGAGTGTAGCCTCGGCCAAGGGCACATGCCCGTGGGAATGGGGTTTGTGGCAATGTAACTGTGGGCCCGCTGAGTGAAGCCACTGGTCCCACTCACACCCAGGCCACCATCAACAAAGTCTTGAGAGCCTATCAGGAGTCCAAAGACATGATGGGTCAGATACTTTTGGAAATCTGGGAGATGAAGCAGCTGCAGAGGGAAACCAGGAGCTGGCCACCCACAACACCAACATGGGCCAGCTCGTTGGGGTGCTACAGGACATTCACGCCACCTTCTGCAGGGTTTTTTCACCACCATCTACCTTGTCCTGTGGTCCAACTACATCCAGTCCATCTATATCTATGGCAGCCACAGGAAGGGAGTCCCTGTCAGAGGAAGACATGTCTGCAGACACCCCTGTCTCAGCAGCAGCTGATCCCTCCGCACTAGCAAGCAGGGATATTCACACAACAATCCAGGAGGTACGAATGGCAAGACACCCACCAATGGCAGTAAGAAATCTCACACCTAATTTTCTCCAGTGTGTGTAACACATTCACTTTGTTTACTATTTCTGGACACTTTTCCCTTTCTGATGGGAGTAGAACTTTGGACTTTGGACTTCAAACAATTTGGCATCCACAACTATGGTTTCATTCACCGTGACTAACTTCTTCACTTTTGGTTTACCCTGCTTGGTTTTGCACAATGTTTATTTTCTCCTTGTTCACGGCAATAAATACACTAGTCAGAAACACATTGCCTGTGTAGTATCTCCCACATCTAGCAATGTGCATATGTGCTCCCAAGTGAACTTTACAATGCCAAAACAAGCTACTTGTGCAAGCATGGCTAGGTTGCATGTACACAATGTTTAGCTCAGGATCACACCCATGTCACACCAACACATACATACAAGTGTCTGTTCTGATAGTATCTTTATTCCAGTGTTCCAATTATAGGCTGCCGGTCAGAAGCATAGCAAATCATACATGACTCTCAAAGTCTGTGTCAGTGATCACATTTTCAGTTGCAGACCTTAACAACATGGAAGGAGGGGATACATCTGGCAATTTCCTATTGAATAGGCACAATAAAGTTGGTCTACGTCATCAGCTGGAGACATTTTGCCTAGCTTACAAAAGGAACGCCACATCAATTAAAACACTGAACAGACACATGGCAGTACAACAGTTTCTGATTTCAGGGTCATTCCAATTCAGTGCAGCACCATCTGGTGTTATGTCATGAACAAATATCAGTAATGTGCCACAAACACTTTGGCCTACAATTAGGAGACACATCAACAGCTATATACATTTTCCATAACTGAGGATTTAGCCAATGTGAAATGCGACTTGCATGATTTGGCACCACAATAACATTTTGTTGGAGCACATGATGCCACACATATTGCATTAGGACCACCACATAACAAACAACAAGTCCAATGGAATTCTCTTAACTTTCATCCTATCGCTGTGCAAGTTGTCATGGTACAGGATTTATACACCCAAAGCCTGTGACAGTCATTCACAGGAACAATACATGTCCACTTCATACACCTAAAGAGCATCATATACCTGCTAATGTCACAAATCTGAAATGTCAAATTGAAGATGACATGACGAAGTACCAAAAACAGACCAAAACAAAGATATCAGCTATGAAGCCAGATATATGACACAAATCACATAGTCAGCTTCTGGAGTTCACTGTCTATGACAAAAATCTAATCTAAACAAAGCAACACCAACAAAATGAGCATGTGTCAAAACCTTTCTCCACAAACACCTTTCAGCAGATTTTGCCAGAGCTTTAGCTTTCTGATATTTTCCCTAAACATACTCTTCACACCATCACAACAAGAGTTGCTTTAATAGTCAAAGTCATGACATCTCACAACATACTTACACCCATCAAAAGAAGTTGTCAATGAGATCTTGACGCAAGTCAGCTCCTTCCTCTTCACCACAATCCTCATTTTTTTACATTTCAGGATCCTTACCTGGTGGCACTTCATGGTCTCTATCCTCTGCAATATAAGGGATGTTCCGTCGCAGGGCAATTGTTGTGGAGCATGCAACAGGCCACTGTGATTTTACACACCTTCCCAGGTGAGTAAAGGAGGAGTTCCCCAGTCTTGTCCAGACATCTGAATCTGGCTTTCTGGAGTTCAAAAGCCCGCTCCCCGGGATGCTGTGTTCTTCCATGGACTTCATTGAAGCGGACTTCCCCTGACGTATTTGGATTCCTTAACAGTGCCAACAACCATGGAAGGTTGGGATACGGTGTGTCTCCTAGATGGAAGACAGACAAAGGTGCAAAAATAAGTGAAAGACTTTGTGATTATACAACCTGACATCATCCAGACAAAGTTAGGGCAGACAAAGCTTACCAACAAGCCCTCTTCGGTAGTAGTTGTGACATCAGCTAGGGTATGTTGCTGTTCCGCAGTACAAAGGAATCATGGTCTGATCCTGGAAACCGGGCACATCCGGTAAGCAGACAACTTGCACATAGATAGAATGGAAGTGCTTCCTGTTACGGTAAACTTGTTTCCTGGCTTGCAGTGGCACTAAAGCAATATGGGAGCCACCAATGGCCCCAACCACATTTGGGATGTGACCAAATTCATAGAAATCCCCCTTCACATTAACTAAATCATCACTTCTGTGGAAGTGGATGTAGCTGTCCATGTGTATCATCATTGTTGTAAGCACTTCTTCTAGTACACCACTAAACTTTGATTATGACATACCACCAGATGTAGTTACATTGTACTGGAAGAAACTTGTGACCAAAAAAATGCAATACTGCCATAAATCTCACAATAGGTGGAATACATGTGGGATTAGTGTTTTGAGAAAGGAGATCAGGCTCCAACTGATGACATAAATCCTGCGTTGTTTGCCTAGTTAAACAAAACTTGTTAATGACATGCCTTTCGTTAATGATCTGAGGGCCTGGAAATGGGCTGTACACTGGAGGCTGTCTTCTCCTCCCTTTCCCAGGGTACCTATGTGTGGAGTGGAAACAATTTAGAACGTTGATCACAGTGTCCAGAGTAACAAATATGTAGAGTAAGCCAAAAAGAATGGGACAAAACATAATTGGTTCAGAAAACATTACACATAATTCACATAACAAGTGCCTTCTGTCCAACATCCACCCATAATCCCCATTGTGGTCTTCATATGTGCCTGTTAAAGAAATGTACACATTATACATCCTAACATGTATCGTGAGAACCCTTATATTGTACATTTTGAATTGTACTCACAAACGTCCGTCACCATCGGTGTACAGTGCACCGCAGTATTATAGCATTTATGCACAGTAATACAGTACACTGATGTTTGTATAAAGCAAATTATAGAGCAATGAAGTAAAACATAATTTAAACATGTTACAACACATTTGTGGTCTTGGTGATGCACTTAACAGTCACCAATACTGTGGTTCCAACCACTAAAATGGCAGATGCCTGACCTAGCATAGAGTACATTCTGCAGTTCCTGTCGCCGGCAGAAGTCCATAGCGTGGTGGGAGGTTTCATCCACGGTGGACACAGCCATAGGATATTAATGGTCGCAGCCCAGTGGCTTTTTCCATCTATTCTGATGACCTCCTACGTGGCATACATCTACGCCCCTGTATGAAAAATAACTCACTTGCCGCCTGACACTTCCGCTATCAACACCACCTCCATTTTAGCTGTTGCTTGTTACCTTTGGGAGCAATCATGCATGGCCAAGCAGGTGTGAAGGCCCCTGCCTTCTCTCCAGAGGAGCTGGAGAAACTTGTAGAGGAGGAAATTCCCCTGGCCAGCTCTTTGGCTCACCAGAGGAGCAGGTAACTATATCACGTACCTATTTTACTCTGTTCATCTCCATCCTTTCCATTCCCACAGGCTACTATGTGCCTCTGAGTGCCAGAGTGCATTCAGATTACTGTTATAACATATTTTGACCCCTACATAGGACAATCATGTAATGGAGTGCGTATCTAGTGTACTTTGTGTACTTAACATCACAATTGTGGTGTGTGTTGTGTGTTAAGCCCTAGATTTTACTTGTGGTGCATGCACTTATCTATGCATGTATACTATTCATGGTACCTATGATATATTTGCTAATCAGATCATGGTAAATGTGCCACAAAATGTATAGGATTTACAGCATGAGCTGTGTATGTATACTGTAAGAAGCAGTTGAGCACATGATGTTATTTATGAGTACAATCCCACATACCACTCAGCCCAGATCAGGGCTAGCCAAACTGTTGTCTGGGAGCTACCTATACCTCGAGTCCGCTTTTGGAGTGCCCCACTGCCTTGAGGTCACTTATTGGATTGCCTCAAGATGTACATTAATGTATTAAAGTGTTGGAAATGTGATGTTCATGTGAGAGCAGTGTGCTCAGCCTGCAGAGAGCAAGGCCTGAAAATGAGTTGTGCCCTTAAGGGGCCATGGCCCGGGCTGGGGCAGAGTTACTGTGGCAATACAGCTGATGCACACAGTAGTTTCCCTGTAGACCTACAGGTCCTTGGATGTTCCCAAAATGAGTTTTCTAAACCAATAGTAGCCCTGATTACTTTTACATGGACTATAATTTGAATGCTGACTGAGGTAACCCCCTGACCTGATACTTCTTTCCATTGACCCTCATTGTTAATGTGTGTCATTTACATATGACGGGCCCCTACTCCCATAGGTCTGTTGTCACTTTTCCATAAGTAATGCTTGCATTGTACAGGCATATTGCATATGTGACACATTAACAGTGCAGATAGTTGGTTACTTTAAAAAAGATTTTGATAAGTGAATCACCAGCTTTGTTCGAATCAACCAATCAAATAAGATATACAATGGTATGTTGAATGTCATCCCTGTAACAGTGCCACATATAGCAAAAGTTGTGTCCTGTGATGGCAGTACTTTCCACAAAACTCAATCAGAACATACCACACAAACTCAATTAGACTTAGTATGATATCCCATTAGGTGGTTGACATGTCCACGCACCCCAGAGAGGAAGCTTTCACTGACACACATGCCAGCCCTTTCTATGTAACCTACATCTTATGGACCCTATGCATCAAGTTCATGGGCCTGGCTATAAAGGTGTCATTACAGTCATGCACAAGGAGTTTTCGCTTTGGCAGGTAATATTGGTGTGTTATGTTTCATAGTAGCTCACATAACAGTACATGTTGTTAGTGGACTGGCTTCGGCAGTGTAGGTAATGACCAGCGTTTATGATAGTCAGCAGATGACTACAAAAGTGTGTATTCATGTCTTTGTAGTGCTTTGCATGTGAGAATGACACATGCAGTGTGTTAACTATTTTTTGATGTTTGTGCTAGATCTATACAAAATGTGTGTCAACCAAACAGATATCCTAAAACTTGCGGTTATAATATGTGTATTCATCTATTGGATCCATACAGGTCAATGCACATCAGAAGCAGTCCATTTGGAAAGCCATTGCCCAGAAGGTGTGGGCCCTGGGCGTCCATTGCCATAAGAGGTGGGAGAACCTGAGGTGCTGGACTCGGAAGATCACTGAGGTCCAGCTGGGGCTGTGCTCCCAAACGTGGACGGGGCACACGCCCGACCCTGACCTCCCTAATGGCCTGCGTACTGGCGGTGGCCTACCCGGAGCTTGATGGGCAATTGAGGGCCCAACAGCAGTGACAAGGGGATGAATCCTGGCCAGAGTCATACATGTTGCAGTGGCAACTTTGTGTGCTACATGCAGGCATTTCCCCATCATTATTGGGGGTGGCCAATGTGCGACACACTAAAAAGATGCTGTTTGTGTAGGTCTGGTAGTAGGTGCATGCTGATGTGCGGTACCTATTGTCTTTCTGACCAGGAACACAGCAGAGTCCAGTCCACAACCAATTTACTGTCTTGAGCAGACACATTGCTGAGTAAAGTGATTAATCAGCTCATGATGTTTGGTGTTGTAGGTGACAATTGTAGCAAAGAGGCCACTTGGCTTCTTTGTGTGAGGAGTGCTGTTCCCTCACTACTATCTCTCCTGTGATGCTGGCCCTATTACATTTGACATGGCATACAGTGCACCCTTTATGCTGGGACTGGACAACACTTACCATTGGTAAGTTGGGATTCAACAGTGACATGAGTGTACAAATATCACTGGTGCCATCAGCAATTGTGCCAACAGGTTGCTGAGTGTACATTTCCCTGTTGTTAGTTCATCCACAATAGTGTTTCAAGATTCATTCACTGACTGGTGACATGCATCAGGAGTGAGATGTAGAAATGTAGAGATCATATGTGAGTGTCTACACTCATCCTACAAGGCAATTTGTGTTTGCCATACCAAATATTGCTGTGATGTGTCATCCCATTAGGACTATAGTGATCCCACCACTTCATGTCATAGATTTTCACTGACAAGCAACAACCTTCAAAGGTGTATTGGCATGTAGGAATGCAATCTATAATTGATGTTATCACCTGTACCAAGCAGGATTGAGGCTGTTCATATGGCTATAAGAAGTCTTATGCTGTGTGCATTTGGAGTATCCATTTCTCAAAACTTTGGCTCTCAATGTCTCCAGGCTACGTTTCTATACTACTTGTGTTACATAGCTAAACAACTTCAGCACAGCTTTCATTTGACTTTTTAGAAAGTGGATACAAGATGAAGTTTTAAGTCAAAAATGTCATCAGTATGCAATGAGCATTTGCATATGACATGCTACAGCACATACTGATGATATCTTCAAATGGACCTTCATGACATCATGATGTGTTGAAAGGAAAATGAACATTTGGTGAAATCTGGGCCTTTCGTGAACATTGTGGAAATGTATATTTTGTAGCCGTCCTATTTGGTAACATCATTTTACTACGGTGTGTTACAAGGGCCAAAGTACACAAGGTGATCAACTATCCTAGTATGGACATAAGAAAGGAGTGTAGACAAGTTCATCAATGCATTTCGAGCTGTCTGGGGTTATGACATAACTTGGACCAACTATTTCCAGATTATGTAGGCTGCATGCATGTGCTCATGCTAATGTCGAAGCCTATATAGTGAACCATGAAGGTGGTGTGATATGTGCACTTCATAAATATTTTCTGTTAATATGTGATGGTCAGGTGTGGAAACGCAGTTGCAATAAACCAATTTTACATGTAATTTCAGATTCATCCCGGGCAAGCGAAGGAGAAGGGGCCAACAGTGTTTGGGACACAGCTGGTCACAGCTGGTCTGGACATTACAGTTAGGACCTGGAGGGACCCAGTGACCAGGAGGGTGTGGGCAGTGCCACAGAGGACACAACCTTGAGTTCTTTAGAGTCAGAGTCATCCTCTAGTGCACACTCCTGAGCAGTTGTGGACCCCAAAGGACTAGTTCCACCTTCATCCTTGTTCGCCACCCCCAGTTCCATTGCCACCCTCCCTGCTGTTCCCCAAGCAGTTGAACAGGCCCACTCCCCTAAGAGTGGAGCTATCTTCTTCATTTTGGGTACCTCAGCCCCTGCCCCCGTTGCACTGAGTGAGGAGGCTATTGACCACCTGAGAAACATCTCTGTCGGTCAGACTTCACTCCTGAATGCCATCCAGGGGCAACACACCCATCTGCAGCAGATGGTGGCCTACCTGGAAGGCATTCACAGGCCCATGTCGATCTTACAGAGATCTTTTCAGGCTCTGGCCTCCTCACTTACCGCAGCCTCCCGTCCACCCCAACCTTATGTTCCTCCCCCTGGCCTGTACCAATCCAAATACCCTATTCCCAAACCTGCCCAAAGCACACACACACATTGCCATACATCCACCCATACAGGGTCAAGCAGCACACACAAGCACACCCACAAAAAAGAAATAACATGCATCCAAAAGCACAGACACCACATCCAACACTGACAACACCACAGCCACATGCTCACACCACTCCCCCATCACTTGTCTGCACAGCATAGGAGACACCACACACACATGCACACACCACACCCACACCACCACATCCTCACCCAGCACAGACAGCTTAACACCCACATGCACCACCACAACCACCATCACATCCATACAGACAACACAGACATCCACACCTGCTGTCACCACCACATCATCAGTCACAACATACACACCCTGCATATCCACTGCAGCAATATCCACAGACAGATCACTCACACTATACACACCTATGAAACTCAGACATAAACAATAATGCACCCAACAGAGGCCTGAGAAAGAAGACACACCCATACTTTAGCACATACACCTGACACACATGCATCTGTACCTGCAACAGTCTCAACCACATCAGACACTGACACTCCCACTACCTCCAAGACCCCACACCCTCTGAAAGCCCTTCCCAAGTTCCCCACTGAGGATCCAACTTTTCAGCTGGCCTGCCCTGCCAACCCACCTACCACTGTTTCCCAAAGGTTTCTACCCCTATTCTTGCCACACCCAAACCCAAACCTTCCACCTCCAAATCCACCCCTAGTCCAGACCCATCCACACTTTCCAAAGGGTCCCCCATCAAAACATTGTTCAACCCCTTCTGATTCCCAACCCCCCAACTAAACTTCAGTCCACCCCTTCTTCTTCCAACCCCTCACCTTCCAAACCCAAGGACACCCCTCCCAAACTCAAACGTCCCCTCCCAAGTAACATCTTCAAGGTGCCTGCCATGCCCGATGGATTCCCCTTTGTGAGGAGGTTCCCTGGCAGTGTCATGAAGGGCATGTTTAGTGGTACAGCAGCGTGCTGTACCACACCATGTGAAAATGGACTGGCCATTGGCCTTTGGTTTACTAGCTGAAATTGATTTTTTTTCGAAATAAAGCATTTGTTCCTGCCATTACTTTTCTACCTATTTGATATTATTGGATACTTTGTGATGTGTGACGCCAGTTGTGTTTGTTTCACCCTGATTGCTGATGCATTTGAAGTGGTTAATATGATCTGACCTTGGAACCAGTACTGGAGTCACACAGGACAAGGGCAAATGTTCAATGGATGGATATGTGGGATGAAATCTGATTGGGTCTGACATTGCAGTGGGTGGTAGTTCATATGGTATGTATTTCAGCTAAGCTTGGCCAATGTCAACATCATTTAGCATGCACTTTTCCCTATGATGTAGGTTGGAGATGTGTTTGATATGTGCAAGTTAGTTATTTGTCCATCCACACATGGGTTGTGTTGAATTGTCATACCTTATTAGGAATTTTTATTGACATGTGTTCATTTCTGTGCATGTACCTTACACCTACTTTATATTATTGTGGGACAAATACTGTTACTACTTTGTTTGCTTTTGTGGCTTGCACTTACACATTACCCACATATGCATGGCACTTGGTTATGGTATTGGTTGTCCCATATATACTTCAAGCCACAGGTCTTTACATTGTGCTCTTTGAATGCTTCTCACACTGATTATTTGGAATCCCATTTTATAATGTGGGTGATGTGTGAGAGTCCATTACATACATTTAGGGGAGGTGTGTTTCAGTTTCATGACACATCCATATATATGTATCTTTGATATCAAAACAGGACCTAGAAAGTGAGCAGTGTGAGGGTATCACAGAGATTAATAGGTGTGATATTGATGAGGAGGTGCTGTTGTGTGACACAATTTAATGCACACATCACTATCCCTGATTATGGGATGTTAACACATGTCCACTTTGGTAGAGTGTGACTGTGCAGTGTCAGTTACTTGGCCAAAGAGGGCATCATTTTTTTTTGATTGAACCGTATATTGTGAACAACTCTGAACAGGGCCCACAAAATATTTCTGGCCCAAAGACCCCAAATGCCCAAGTCCATGAAGCGGCATCTATTTGCTAAGGAGTCTATGTAATGGGTAAGAGTGTGGCTTACCATCAGTTGCATCCACGATGGTGTGGTTTTGGACCTGATCAAGCATCAGCGGCAATACATGTACGATTGCCTCTGTGGCAGCAAAGGAAGTGTGGAGGTGAGTACAGATAAGTTTCAGCCTTATATGCCTCCCTTTCCGCCAGCTTAGATGTGATGGTTGGACCTCCTCAGTCACACTGTCGGAAAGACACATTGTAATTAGGCCGGCAGAAACACTGGCAGTCCCCCCTCCGACAGAGGCACTGACCTATCCCGCCACAGTCAAGAATTCCTGTTGGTGGTGGCAGGACCACGGTGGTCTTTCATCTATGAAACCACATGCATCGTAATATGGCAGCCAACAGTGTGGTGGTGAATCCGACGCAATGGCAGTCTGAAATCCTGCAAAGTCATAAGCAGGCCCTAAATTAGGGCCGCTCAAAAACTGGTGGGAGACTAGCTTAGGATGAGAATTGCCATTGGACGAATGGTAAATAAGCCAGGGTTTCATGAAACAGATCTCGAAAAATGCTGGACTGCGATATACACAGTTTAATTTCATACACCATACAGTTCTTCAACAATGAAACGTATGGGGGAAATGTATCCAAATGTCACTAGTACATGCGCCAGATGAATAGAACCTGTAGCAGAATTCTACTATATGTTGCGGAAATGGCTAATAATTACTGTGTTTTGGAGGGAAGTATTGAGTTGTGTGACGACTGTGAACAGTACTCTTCTCCCCCATAACTCACTTACTTGTTTAATGGATGTTCGAATCACTACAAAAAAAAAACACATTGGCTCTGTCCATGGTATTGGTGAAGCGCTGAATAGCTATGGCATGAAAATCTTCCACTGCTTCCATGGTCTCAGCACAAAGTCTTCATAAAATGGTTGCAGGCAGAGATAGGTAGACATAGAAAGTGGGATGACTATTTGGATAAACTAGAGTCCAAAATCGATTAATGCCCCCATGACAATATAACAAGGCACTTGGTGGTTTGTTCTCACAGGTTGGTTCAGAAGGCTCTGGATGGGTGACCACATGCTCCTCTGTGTTTAAGAGATTACTTTAAAGGTATAATGCCCCATATTACACAAGTGACAGAACTTCCTGGTCATTTGAACAATAGCAAATAACACAAGCTTTTGTCCTCAGTCTGGGAAAAGGTCATAAAACATACAGTTACCAGTCAATTTTGTATTGTTTTTAAAGATTATGTTGCTTAATGTTAATGTTAATTGGTTCTTAAGGTATCACTAACTTAAAGATTAGCATAGAGTAGCAGGATATCATGTCAGATTAGGCGTAAAATGTGGTGTTGTACTTATTACACTGTGACAGTGTAATGCGTGTACAAGAGCTAAACATATGTTGAATAAAACAGTTTTTGTGAAAATTAAGTAAAGAAATATTTGAAAAATAGAAGCCAAGGGGGTATCACCGATATTCAATAGCATTCATTATACTTTACAAACTTGATTGGTCAACCATATACTCCTTCTATAAAGCATTGTATTGAATTACATTTGTCCCAGAGTCTTCCTTTTACTTTTGCTATGCTGCTACTGCAGTTTTAGGACAGCCAACAAGGATCTGTGCACTTCAGAGCACAGGCTCTTCAGGAAGCTTTGAAACAACACAAAATGTATGTGCTCATAAGTATAAGGCTGCAGGACACTCTGGGTGACTTTGAAAAGTATTTCTGGCAGGGAGGTTGGGCGCTTCACTCCCTGCAGCCCTCACATTCCCTAAATCCATGTGGGTGGTGCCTCTACCCTCTCTGGAGCACCACAAAGAGCACTGGCTAATTTTCTGAGTTTCGCAGAGGATGCTGGTATTTTTATGAGTGGCTCTTTTGCCAAAGGCAGTTAAATTTTACACAGTTTTTTCAATGTCAAAGTAGCCTCCCACCCCACTTTTCACATTTTTAGTTGGTGCCCAGGTCCAACTCAGGGCACCTACTGGCCTTTGTTGATGGGACAACCCCTGGTCGGCCGATCCCTTTTCTGGTGCCAGGAGCTGATTTCTCCTACCAGTGTTCTTGTGAGTGGGAAGCAGATAGGGTGTTGTATGGTATGATCTCCCCTGACAGGATTATTACCTCAGCATTGGATGGAGTCCTCTGTAGAGAATGTCAATATGGGGAGGGGTCCACAGGCACATCCACTTCCCGTTAAAATATAAAAAACTGAGGTTGCACTGACCCCTTGGGGATTGGCCCTTTCTGGGGGAATTGGAGGGATTTGCCATGAAGTGCATTGTGCTTCATTCTCTGCCTGGCCCCCCTGGGACCAACCTTCTCAAGGTCATTTCTTCTACATATTGGCCAATTTTCGCAAGTTGAAGAAGGTGTTCTTTGGCTCCTGGTGGAGAGCAGGGGCATCCAGCTCAGGCCTCCTGGCCTCTAAGTTAGGCTTTTTATTTGGGGTGCTTGATTTTTATGCTTTTTTGCCAGACATGTCCTCTACTTAGGCTCCTTGTGCTCTCTTCTACTTAGGGTTATCTTCCACATCCCCTCCACAGCCATCCAGCAGAACACCCATCATGCTGCACTTCACAGATCCCACAGCCTCCTAGCTTCTTGAAGGGCACTTTTGTGTCAGTGGAGTCAAGGGTTAATCTACAGAATCCCAAGGGGTCCCCAAGTTGTTCCTTGTGATCAAGCTTTGGACTTGGAGAGTCAAGTTGTTGACTGCTTTAAATAGTTCTTGGATCTGATCCATCTTTAAATTCCATTGGCATCAGAACCTGACAAGAGCATGTCTTCTTGGCAACTGATATAGCTCTTCTTCATGCATAGGAACATCCTACTATCTCAGAAAACAATCACGGATGGCAACTGGGAATCTAGTTTTGCTCTAGAAAATAATATCCAACAGGAAGGGAAAACTGGAGCCCAGGAAAATATTCCAGCTGACCAGGACATTCAGCAAGGTAAAGAGCAAAACAAGATGCAGGAGCTGGAGGAGGATGAGAATCCACGGAATCCAGTGAGTGAGCAATATAGCAGAAGCAATTGTGATGCAACTGGATTCAAATCGGCCCACCTTTTATAGTGTTAAACAGGAAGCAATGAAATTTAGAAGTGGTTCTGCTATCTAGGGCTGGGAGTGATTTAAACATAAACTTGATAAAACATTATTCAAAATACATAAGAGTACTTAATACATCATTGTAGTACAGATCAAAATGTGCCAGAAAGATATGTGTGAAAAGGTTCAGGAAATATTGTAAACATTATGAATTACCTGTATTTATTTTAGATACGCTTTCATGCAGGAACAAAAAGTACCTAAAATTCACTACATGTGCTCAATCAAAGCAGTCTGTGCAAAGAATGGGAAATGACCTCTAAAACAACACCACTGCATCTCCGAAGCCTGATTGAGACCTGGGTGACAAGAGGTGGCAGATTCCGACATCCCAACAGAGATCGGGAAACCCACCCTCGAGCACAAACCAGGTAAGTGGTAAACCCTTACAAATTGTGTCCAAATTCCACAGTTAGTCTGGTGTCTTCAACCATCAAATCCTTCTGCTTTCCATCACTCTTTGTAACCCTATGAAGTGATCCTGAAGATAACTCTTCACTTTTCCCTATATTAACATGTCCTTTTTTGATTTTTTGATCCATTTAGAGCATAAAGAGTAAGTGTAGATGGTTGTTTTATACATGTGACACCTAAGACTCTGTCAGATAGATTGAAAATACTACACAAGGTATGACTGTTAATCTATAGTAGTACAACACCTGTAAAGAGCCATTAAAGGTTTTGCAATCGGAATAGAGATTTTCAAATTAAATCGGAAAACAGGGATGTGCATAAGAAGGGACTAATGACCAAATGTACTAAGCACTTCTATGTTCACACACACCTGTGAATCGATATTTGCAACCATAAAATGTTTTTAGCTGTTTTCATCCCATTTTAGGAGTTGGAAAACTTTTTCTCACTCCTGAAATGGATTGCAAATGGATACCAATATGGTACTTAGAAGGGACGTGTTGTAGACGTTCCTTCTTTATACCAAATTGATGTTAGAAATGAAGGTCTCTAGTTGGCGCAGGAATATACCCCGACCAAGTAGGAACCCTTCCTTACAGTCAGGGCAAGGGGATTACTTAGCTAAATTAATCCCTGCTCTCCCCCTGGGCAGCTTGGCATGAGTAGTCAGACTTATCTCAGAGGCAATGTGTAAAGCATTTGCACAAAACACACAGTAACACAGTGAAAACACTAGAAAATAAATAGCAAATATTTATCAAATCAAAACAAGACAAAAACAACAAAAATCCAACATACACGAGCAAAGATATACATTTCTTAAGACACAGAAAAGCCCAGTTATTTACCTCTCCAAAGCAGAAGCAGCAACTGCAGGCCAACCCAGAAAATCAGCATACAGCACAGGGGCAGTACTCCTCCTTTCAGATTTTCAGCCCTTCTCCTTGCCAAATCTCCTCTTGTTCTAGAGGTGATCTAAAAGTCTGGGGTTTTAGGTCCAATACTTATACCCCTTTTGGACTTTGAAGTAGGCATTCTTCAAAGGATTGTCTTTGTAGTGCACAGGTTCTTGTTCTGACTGGTCTTGGCTTCAGACACACTCCAGGGGGGTGAAGTCAGCATTATGAGAGGCCAGACAAAGCCCTATTCAGGTGTGACAACTCTTCCTACCACTCTAGCTCAGGAAGTCACATCAGCTGAGTCATGAGCAATCAGGATATGCAGGGCACACCTCAACTCCCTTTTGCGTGACTGTCTAGAGTGAATGCACAAACAGGCCACTGTCAGTCTATACCATACATTGATTCCACAGGCCGACAGAGGCAAAGGATAGCTAAGCAAGAAAATGCCCACTTTCTAATAGTGCATTTTCAACCAAAACATTTAAAAACCACTTTCACTTAAAGATGTTTTTAAATTCTGAGCTCAGAGAGGCCAAACTTCAAGTCTCTAGCTGATCCCAGCTGAAGTTACACTTGTAAAACGTTACAAGACGGATCCAATGATAGGCTATAGGAGAACTAATCCTCACAATAGTGAAAAACAAAATTGGCAGTATTTCTTTACCAGGACATATAAAACACACTGTACATGTCCTACCTTTCACATACATTGTACCCTACCCATGGGGGTACCTTTGGCCTAACATAGGGGTGCCTTACATGTAGTAAAAGGAAGGTTTTGGGCCTGGTAAGTGGGGGCACTTGCCAGGTCGATATGGCAGTTTAAAACTGCACTCAAAGACACCGCAATGGCAGGACCGAGACAAGTTTGCAGGGCGGTAGGTGGCACAACCAGTACTGCAGGCCCACTAGTAGCATTTGATTTACAGGCCCCGGGCACACCAAGTGAACTTTACTAGGGACTTACCAGTAAATCAAATATGCCAGTCATGGATAAGCAATCAGAATCAAAATTTACACAGCGAGCACTTGCACTTTAGCACTGATCAGCAGTGGTAATGTGCCCAGAGTACTTGAACAAGCAAAACCGAAGTCCAGCATAGCATCAAACATACAGGGGGTAGAGGCAAAAAGACAGAGGAGACCACACCAAGGATGTCAGGTATAACAATTGGTATGCTATGTATCAACCTTTTGCACCCAAACTCTGTCCACCAAAACACTGAAATGTTTTTGAGACCTCTACGGAGAAGGTAATCCATTCACAAAAAAGAATGGGTCCCCCTGGAATCATTTCTCCTATCTGAATTTAATATTTTTGGAGCAGAATAGCCAACTTTTAAACAAATAAACAAAAATAAAGTTTTCTTTTTAAATATAGCCTTGGTTACTTTAACAGAAACAGGTTGCATTCAAAAATGAAATGCTTGTTTTTTTCAAGATCAATCATGCACATGCTGGTCTGCTGATCACTGAGGACAATCATGCATGTGATAGACTCCAATAATAGTAAGTTGCAATGTGTAACCTTCCTCAATAAAATTCAAGAGGTTGATTGGTTTGCATCCCACTTCTATTTGACATTTTATGAAATGACCTATTAGTACATAGGTTGGTTATTAAAATACTTTACTGGTTGCAAAAATATTGGTTACAATGGTGACCAGTATTTTGCGACTAGTGATTCATATATCTGTCACAGGTGTCCAGGGGTGGCTGGTAGACTTAATAAGTGGTGAGGCAAGTGAATTGCCCCAACGCTACCCAAAAGCCTAAATTAAACAACCACTCCCTCCAAAAGCTAAAACAAACTAACCCCTCCCTCCAAAGGCCCAAATTAAAAACAGCCCCTCCACCTAAATCCCCTAAGTAAAACATAACCACTAACTTAATCACTACAATTACATGCATTACACATTTCTGATAAATAAATTAAATAAATTGATACTTACCCATGGGCTCCACATCCTCTTCTGTGTTCCTCTCAGTCTGATGCAAGAAGGATGACCTCCTAACCAATCCAGATGCTGCTCTCATGGTGCTATCCAGCATGAGAAAAGCACCAGGATTGGATGGAGCGGGTTGGCTGAACGTTCCTTCAGGCCCTGGAGGCCTGTGCTTATTCTCCACCCAGCTGTCTAAGACAGCTAGGTGGGAGCTTCAAAGTGAGCATGTCACTTTAACCGGCGCAAGACAGCTGGCCAAAGTGACACGCGCACTTGGAGCGTACAATCATGCCACTGTTCCAGTCCTCTATGCTGACAATCAGCAATAGAGGACACGCCCCCATTTCTCCTGGCTCAGGGGCAGGTTGGCGGCTACGGGGCTCCTCGGTTCAGAATAAAATGTCAATGAAATCATTTCATTGCCTTTTTATTTTTTACGTTTAGCGAGGCTCGCAGCGGGCGGGGGGCAACGCTCCCCTGCCCTCATGAAGAAACTGCTGCTGCAGGTGTTCCTATTTATCCAGTACACTTCTCTCCTTAGTAGAACTTTATCTCTATTCTAGCTGCTAAACAGTGTCAGTGTTATCCCTTTTTTTTAAGTGAAATTGTTGCAAATCATGCTTAAATTCTTTCAAACGATTTGATGCCATACTTTTTGATGTTTCATACTTTGGGCCCGATTACTATGGCGGGCAGACGTACCCTTTCGGGGATTAGGACCGCCCGACAGGCTGTTGGCGTTCCCGACATAGGTATTTTGATGCGACCACCACCACTGCTGGCTGCAGCACCCTCCGGAATGCAAAAAAGGGCAATTTAAATATCCCTGCACTACATGGCAGGCACCATGTGGTGCCTGCCACATGGTGGAGAGATCTATAGGGGGGCACCCTAGGTGCCCCCCAGGTCCCATGTCTAGGGGCCAGGGGGAAAGGGGGGCCACTATGGGCCCCCAAAGTCCCTTTCCGCCAGCCTTTTCATGGCAGGTTGACCGCCATGAAAAGGCCGGTGGAAAGGGACATTGTAATACCTGCAGCGGTGCCTAGCAGGCACTGCCTACTTGGTAGGGACTACAAACCCCTCCATCGCACCCGTTGGATGCGTGGCGGTCAGACTTTCTGACCGCCATCACCCCGCCCACCATTGTAATATGGCGGGTGGGAAACATGTCCCAGACCGTAACTAACAGCCTGTCAGTGGCAGTCTCCCCGCCATCATAATCTGCCCATTGGTACGCATATAATGCTTTCATATTCCAACCTTTTACCTACATTATCCAAACCACACGTGCACTTGATTAAATAAGCAGAATATTTTGTGTCACTTGTTGGAAAATCTTAAAACAGTAGCTTTTTTTCCGAATGAAGATCAAAATGTCGATTGACCACCATGGATATTTGTGCAAGCTTGTGGAATTTGCTTAACCTTTTGCATGTCAACATCATTATTATGTTTTAATGATAGAAAATTGCTCTTTTAAGTTCTTATTCCTTGAGTATGAGAAAGCAGTTTTTATCCGAATAACATAATCAATTCTCTATTCATTTTTATCAGTTATCATTTTTCTTCATATTTCTTTTTATTCACTTACTCTCTACACAGTCTTTGACAAGATCAATTTCTCTTCCTCATCAACTTTTTTCTTCAGTAATTTTTCTCTTGTATATGTCATTGATTTCAATATTACATTTGTGATAGCCTCCTCAACATAGGTTGACTATTTAATATATTTTAGTCTTATGTTATATTTATGTACAGTTTCCTTCAATATGACACATTTTAAAGGCAATATCTGTGCCAATGGTAGGTATTGCTTACAGGGGTCTAAAACATCAGCTCATGCAAAACATGATTGCAATGAATGTCAAAAAATGAATCTATGACTCGTTGACCTCATAAATGAATATAATTTAACCATGTTTGGAGTTCAAACAAATAATATTATCTTCTAAACATTCTCTTGTGACTGCCCTTACCAAAATGTATAATATATATTTGGCTAAGAACTAAGAGCCTGATATATTAAAACACTGGTTGCAAAAAGTTTTTTTTCTCAATTAGTCTTTACATGTTCATTGCACTGTTAGGTCATATATCAAATTGTCCAGTCCCAAAAAGGACCTGTTTAATGAATATTAATCAGGCAGGTTGCTATTTCACTTTATTATATGGTCGAATTAGAATAGAAATCTTGCCTGCAACTCTCAAGGACTCACCCGGTTTCACCACTTATGTACTTAGCGTGAGGAAATGTCCTGATTACTTACCGGTAATCCTCATTACTCTTAGTCCTACTTGTCATTGACCCAGTCATAAACACATGAGGTAGTATCATATTGCAGACAGGAAACAAAACAGGAAACCCTTGCTAACCCACCTACCCTCCTGCTAAGGGCTATAATACACTAGCAATACCTTAGCACTTCCTGAAATACCAAGCATACCAAGGCCTGAGACCGGGAGGGTGGGTGGGAAGTATGACTCAGTCAAGGATGAGTAGGTCTAAGAGTAAGGAGGAATCACGACATTACCTCTATGTCCCTCATCCTTGACCCAGTCATAAACACATAAGGCATACCAAAGCAGACCCCCAAAAATGAAGGCCTTTGGAACACCGTCAGAAACAAAAGCTGACACCACACAGGACAGATGCGCACCACAGTGAATTTAATGTCATGTCAAAATGTATCACACAGGAGCAGGAAGCTCCACAGCCCGCAAAACACAACTCCCAAAATTCAAATGGTCATTCAGAGCGCAGTTCAAATGGTAATATCTGATAAATGTAAATTCAGAAGCCTATGTCCCAGCACAACAGATTTAATCCAAAGCCACTCCATTGAAGGCAGCCCAGAAAGTCAAGACACCTCGAATGGACTGGGCCTGGACATTAGAAGGACATGGCAAGCCAGAGACCTTATATGGCAAAGAAATGGTGTCCTTCATCCAACACCCAAAGTCATCTGAGAAGACGCCTTTCCATGTCCTGCAAGACCAAAAGTCACAAGCAGACTATCAGAAGAACGAAATGCAGCAAACCTGTCCACATAAACAGATAAAGCACTTTTATTGTCGAGAGTGTGCAACAATTGTTCCTCAGGAGAAGGACAGAAAAAAGGCATCACCAACTCCTGAAGAGTATGAAATTTAGAATTAATCTGAGGAATAAACCCAGAATCCAAGCACAACACCACAGCATCCTCCATGAACCTCAGAAAGGTAGGGGAACACTGCAAAACAGAAAGCTACTCCAACTCCTGGCCAATGTGATAGCCACCAGGAAAGCCACCATGAAAGACAAAAACTTCACATCCACAGTTGATGAAGGCTCAAAAGGAGAGGACTGAAGAGCATGCAGGACAAGAGAAAGATCCCATAAAGGAACAGAAAAACAGACAGTAGGGGGGGGAGAGTGAGAAACTCCAAAACAATGGGGAAACCAAGGGCCCATCCTCAGAGGAAAAGGAAGCAGGATCCCTGAATGCCCTGATAGCTGCAGCCTGGCTATTTAAAGTAGATAGAGCAAAGCCGTTACTGAAACCATCCAAAAAGAACTGAACAACAGCAGAGATAGAACAAGAAGTAGAAGGCAGATCATCAGGAGAACACCACCTGTTGAAAGCAGACCTATGGGAACTCTGCACCACAGAGATAATGTGGTCTGGCAAACCTTGCCCTTCTGGAGTCCGCCGTTCAAATTCCAGACTGCTAAGGTTAGAGGGACCAGCGGGTGAGGAGTGGAAGACCGCAGAGGAGAGGGACTCCATGGCAAGATCCAAGGAGGACCCACCGCCAAACTCATCAACGACAGGAACCACGACCTCCGGGGCCAGTACGGCAACACTGCCACCACCTGCGCCTTCACCTGTTGAACTTTCAACAGAAATGCCTGAATGAGAGAAAAGGGAGGGAAGGCATACAATAACCACGGAGGCCACATGAGGGACAAGGCTTCCACACCCCATGCCCCCCTCCCCAGACTCCTGGAAAAAAGATGGGCAGGAGAGCATTGGTCCTGGAGGCAAACAAATCCATCTCTAGCAGCTCATGCGGAACACCCTGGGTGACAGTCACAAAGTCTGAGAGTATGGAAACTTGTAGCTAAGGGCATCCGCCACCACATTTTTCACACCCCTGATGTGTTGAGCAGAAATGGCCTGGAGATGAAGCCCTGCCCAACTCGCCATGGCACACAGGACACATGATTCCACAATTGACTGTGAGTGCTGCCCTGATGATTTACATAAGCCAAAGTCACCTCACAGAACATTGCAACCGGACAGGTGAGACAGTAAGTATCAAAGGGCCATCTCCACCTCTGACAGTTCCTTCCAGTTGGAGGAGCGTCTGGTCTCCAACCCGTGCCAATGAGCCTGAATGGACCACTGACACAGAGTCACGCCCCAACCCAGAGCACTGGCATCCGTCGTCTGCACCAGTGGAGGTGAAGGATTCATCCACATGAACCTGGAGACATTCGAGGAGTCCAGCCACCACTGTAGGCTGTGCACAACGAATATATGACTTCACAACACATACTTTTGCAAGGCGGATTTTACAACAGGACTGCCATTACAATGCATGCTTTTACAACGCAAGCCATTACAGAGCATGTTACTAGAAATACATAAAAAGTGCCATTACACCTCCAACTATTACAATGCACACTAATACAATGACTATAGTATAAAAAAGATACACCAAAAATATGTGCGTAAACACTAAAAAAAGAATTTGAAAACAAGATTACTTCCGAATTTCTTTTTTTAACTTGAAATATTTCTAAATATGGATCCTATTTTAATTTTTTTTTTAAAGTGTACACTGATTATCAAACCCAACATATACATACAAAGCATAAAAACGGGATGTACTTCCACTATTTCTACAGTAACATGCAAAACATAATGTACTCTTCAAAAAGGGTGTTCTTCCACCATTTCTACTACATCCAGCTAACCACATTGTACCCAAAATGGCTGCCATTCTAAACGGAAATGTTAAGAACAACATTTTACACACAAAATAAAAAATACACATTCTCTCACGTTCTACATCATGCAGAAAATTAAATTCCAAAGCATATTTTGCTTTAAATTTTCAGTAAGCATCAAACAAACATTTAATTTAAGCCGACCACCATTTTGTGTTCAGTGGTACACTGCCTTCTGGAGTAAACACACGCATCTTTAGTACGAGAAAATATTTGTGAGCCTCAACGCTACACACTGCCATCTACTCTCTAAAGTAAGTACAACTACAAGTTTCAAATGAAAGACATTTACATCAAAAATAATTATTTGGCAAACATAAAGTAAAATTATTTAACAAATGTAAGTTTACAGATCTGCCAAATACAGCTAGAGCCAAACAGCGAAGCAGTACTCATCTACTATCAAAAGTAAGTTAATGTTTTACAAAATATTAATTTACTATAAAAGTTTTTAAAAACTCCCGCTATAACATATAATTTTTTATTTTTAAATACATTTAAAGATTTTAAACAGAATATACAACAATCAACTTAAAAACAAATCATTTTAAAAATCCATGAGTATGTTTACTCAATAGTATAAAAACTTTTCATTTTGAAATTAAATAATGTATTTTCTGTCAGTTTAGAATAAATACTATAAGGCAAAATAACACTACTAACTGTACAGAGTGTTTTCCTCAATGAAGGTGTTGATCAATGGTGAAGTGAAAAATTACTATTTAATTCTCCCGGCTGTTTCCCTCATTAAAAGAGTTGGTCAGTGGAGGAGGGCAAAATTAGCATTCTAACTGCCTTGTGCTTTGTTCCTCCTGACTGTGTGAACGAATACTACACATCAATTACTGAATCTGACTATTTTACTACAAATGAAGACAAATTGAGGGCCCTACTAAATTACTTTGAGGACACATGGATTGGCCATCTAAGCAGGTTGGGTCACAGAAGAAATCCAAGGTTTCCTGTGAAGTGGTGGAACTGTTACATGACCTGCTTAGAAGGAGGAGCAAAGACCAATAATGCCATAGAGGGATGGCACAACTCCTTCAATAAATCATTCGGTAAACCTCACCCCAACTTTTATCATTTTTTGGAAATTTTGAAGAAGAAGCAAAGTGTTCAAGAAATGAGAATAGCGTAATCCTTGACTGGTAGTCTGAACCCACGACTTTCCAAAAGAACAAAAGAAATGTCCTAGAGGCTATTACAACAAATTCAACAGTTTTCGTTTATGGTGGCTTCAGACTACTTAGACAATATTGCACACATTCTACATTTTTAACTATAACTAACACCTATTCTATCTTACTTGCCTATTTTGCAAAATTTTATCTAGAAATAATTTGGCATTTTTCAAAATCTTTTTGCACAGCCATCAAAAAAATCGGTCTTCCTACCTTAAGCTGTCTTCTTTCTTCAACTCTTCTTCTTTTGAAAAATTCCATAGTTCACCCAAAGTCTCCAGCTCACCAAATATCCAAAGCAGAAAAGCCATAATCCACTTTCAAATGCAAAGACTGTGCAAAACTAACAAAAGAGACACAGATTGGCATAGCCATAATTTACAGCAAACACAGTGCTGCAAAATATACTGTGTAAACTAAAAAAAACACATCCCCCCCAAAAAAATCCCGAATAATGTAAAAGGTTTGACAAAAATCGCAACAAGAAATCCATTGTTGCAATCCTCTCTGCATTGATTTTCTTCCCAAAGTGATACAGAATTCAATATCCAAATTTAAACTCCCTGAAATTTTCCTGCAATAAGTTATAATCATTAGCAAAATTTCCAAAATATCCAATATATCCGTTCACCTTTCCATGCCATCTGTGTTCTCCAAAATTGCATGTGGTCTAACATCCATGGATACGATCTTCTATTTTGGAAAAACGTGATGCAGCAAAAACTGTAAAAAAAACTATTTGCTTGCTTTACACTTTGATTTAAAAAAAAAAAAAAGAATACTAATAAATGTATCCACATGCTATCTTTTGTTTAATCCAAAACTGTAAAAAAGCAATCACCCATACGTGGGCCTAGATCCGTTACCTGTATAGGAATAAAATTGTTTTTAAAAAACACAAAACATACTTCCAAACAGTAACATCTATCTAACAACATCCCTCCTCTCTCTTTACAATAAACTATGCCACCTATAAAATCTATTAAATAAATAAAATTTGTCTTACATGACCAGGGCTCTTCCTTCCTTCTGATCTTGACCGTGACGCTCCACCGACTGTAGAAACAAACGCACAACCGCATGTCATCTGTAAAATCTAACAAAAAAAAATGGACAATTTTACCCATTTACTACACTGGGAAGACGTGAGAACTATCTAAAAAACATGCTTTAAAGAATGTTAAAGTACTATTTTAAAAAGATAATATTTAAAAAAATATATATATACGTTAACATGTTTACATTTATTGTTTAACTAAATATGCTTCATTGCTATATATTTTTTAAAATAAGAAATATTTTTTACAAAATACTTTTAAGTGTCCTATTTATTTATTTTACTTACAAATTATAAATAAATGTGTCTTTAATAATAACATGCTTATTTTTTTAATTAAAATATTTTAAGTGTACAAATGACCATATTATCTTTTAAAAATATTTTATTTTATTATTATATATCAATTATACTCTAATAATTAATCTATTTTAAAAACTACTCGCTCCTACACCCAAAGTGTTTTTCTTTTTGATATTATCACACTCCCCCACCCATCTCACCTATTTCACTTGCATCCCATGCCAGTGAATGCTTGTCACACACTGATAGGTGTTATTTTTAATTAATATTACATTACTTTAAAATAATATTAATATCAATATGTATTAATACCCAAGTCTTAAAATTAATACCTGAGTATTTACACACTTTCCCACCCAAAACCCCTAATTCCCTTGCATCCCGTGCCAGTGAATTAGGATCACAACCTCATAACTAGTATTTATAAATATCAATAAATCACTTAAAATTCAAATTAAAATCAATATGTATTAATATCCAAGTATTACAATTAATACCTGAGTATTAAAACACTTCCCCACCCAAAACCCTTAATGCCCTTTCATCCCGTGCCAGTAAGAAAGTTGCACACCCTCATTATTATTATTTACATATATTTATAGATGTTTTAAAAAATATAATTGTAATCATTATGTATTAATGCCCAAGCATTAAAATGAATACCTGAACATTAATACACTTCCCCACCCCAAAAAACTAATTTCCTTGCATCCCATGCCTGTGAATTAGAGTGACACCCTCATAAGTACTATTTTTAAACATTAATAAGAAATTAAAAATAAAATTAATATCAATATTTATTAATACCCAAGTATTGAAATTAGCACCTCAGTATTAAAGCACGTCCCCACCCAAAACCCCTAATTCCCTTCCACCCCATGCCAATTAAAAAGTGTCACACCCTCATTATTATTATTTATCTATATTTATAAATGTTTTAAAAAATAATATTGCAAGCAATATGTATTAATGCCCAAGTATTAAAATTAATGCCTGAGCATTAATACACGTCCCCACCCAAAACCCCTAATTCCCTGGCATCCAGTGCCAGTGATTTACGGTTACAAACTAATTAGTGCTATTTTTAAACTTTAATAAAGAACTTAAAAATAAAATAAAAATCAATATATCTTAATATCCTTGTATTAAAATGAATACCTGCATATTAAAATCCCCCACACAAAACCTCTAATTCCCTTGCATGCCATGCCAGTGAATTAGGATCACACCCTCTTAAGTACTATTTTTTAACTTTAATAATGAACTTAAACATAACATTAAAATCAATGTGAATTAATACCCAAGTATTCAAATGAGTACCTGAGTATTAAAACACTTCCCCACCCAAAACCCCTAATGCCCTTGCATCTCATGCTAGAGAAAGAAGGTCACACCCTCATAATTATTATTTTTAAATATTATTAAAGCACTAAAAAACTAATATTGTATTCAATATATAATAATACACCAGTCTTAGAATTAATAAATAAGTATTAATAAACTACCCCACCCAAAACCCTAAACAAAATATTACTCACCTAAATATTTACATTAATTCTCGATGTAATAGCATGCGAAGTAATGGCATGTGCATTTTAATAGCATGCGTTGTAATGGCATGTACATTTCAATAGCATGCGTTGTAAAGGCACTGTCGTTGTAATTGCTGCGTTGAAAAGGCATTACGGTGTAATACCAGCATTGCAATGGATGTTTCTCATGCACAACCTCCGGAGACACTGGGATCTCCAAGGTCAAATCCTGAAGTGGGAAACAAACAAATCATGAAGGTGCTACAGTAAAGGGCGCAGTTGCAACCTGGCCCATGCTACCGTGAAAACAGAGGCTGCCATATGCCCCCGTACCTCCATCCAATGAAGCAGAGGAGCAGAGTCCCAAAACAACAGAGCAGTCAACAAGACCTCCTGGTTAATGGCTGAAGACTGCATTTCTGAAAATTCTAAGGAAAACCGTGGCTTCTAGTGTATGTATGGTCAAGTCCATATGCAGCTGCATCACCAGAGCAGACGGGGCCTGGAACAGCCAGGCATGCAGGTATGGAAATTCAGAGATCCCTGGAGGTAATGGTGAGAGACCAGAGGAGCCAATACTTTGGTGAAGACTCTGGGTGAGGAATGCAAGCCGGAAGGAAGAGCACAAAACTGCCAATGACGACCCTTCAGAGAGAGCCACAGATACCTTTGGAACCTCAATGCCATAGGAACAAGGAGATATGCATCCTGAAAATCCAATGTAATCATCACAAAGCCTGCGGAATCAATGGAATAATTTGTTGCAGGGTATCTATCTTGAAATGGATCTTCCGTAGATACCGGTTCAAGGGCTTGAGGTTGATTACTATCCGGAAAGCCCCCGTAACTTTCGGGACCAGAAAGATGATCGAACAAGTCCCTTGACCTATCTCCAACCTCGAAATTGGGACAATTGCCTTCTTCTGGAGCAGCAACTGAAAACCCTCCAACAGCGCCGTCCTCCTTAGAGCATATTTTGGAATCACGTCCAAACAGTTCCAGACTAAGGGGGGAGACAAGAAGTCAATCTGGTAACCCCTCTCCAGAACATACAGAACCCATTTGTCTGAGGTCGTGTGCAGACATGTTGCCAGGGAATGTTGCAGCCTCCCACCGACCTCCGGTACCACACCAGTTGGTACCTGGGAGGCGGCATAGTCAGGAATGCAGATTACCAATTCCCAGATCCGGATGAGATTTCCTCTGAGATTTGCCTTGAAACCCTTCCCCTGGGCTTTTGACCCCCTGAAGGTATTCCTCTGTCTCCGAGAAGGCTGATGAAAAATTTTTGCTGAAGAAAAGATGGATTGTTTATGCATGCTTCTGTTGCGTCCTAAAGGAAAAAGAATGTTGCTGCTCCTGCCCAATAAGTCTTGGACCTGTAAAAGGCAACATAAAAGTCATCAACCTCTGTGCAGCATCCGTGTTCCACCCCTTCAGCAACAAGTTGCACCTGGCCGCAGCGGAAGCACCACAGGACAAGACCTAAGCTCTGACCAAATCAAAAACAATGTCAGAAAGAACCTCAGTCTAGCATTCCATGTACTCCAAAAACTCTGGACAATGCCCACCCTCCTGCATAGTAGTAAACAAAGTCTTGAAGTCATATAACGACTGTGCAACATATGCTCCATATACCTCAGAGTGTATGGCAGAATGAGACCCCGCATAATCCTTCTTCAATGAGGAGTCAATTTTCCTAACTGCTCTTTCTTTAAGGACATCATCCTCTGCCAAGGACAGGCGCACATGCAAGACTAGCCACAATAGAGTCAACATGGACCGTTTCTGGGATTGCGTCCTTCATATCCCTTGACCAATACAGTTTGGACATGAAGCGAGGCATCAAGATACGCTCAAGAACTTTCTACTCATTTAAAAGGACATCCATCACAAACGGATGAATGGGCAGTGCTTTGTAGATTGCTTCCTAAATTGTGGCAACAGCATATCTTTAGATGTGCTGGCAACTTCTTCATCAGGGAACACCATGTTGTCACTAACATAGGTCAGAATGTCCGGCAACATATCTTTAGATATATATTTCCCTTTATAGTCCATCAAGTTCAAAGAGGACACATCAGATGAATTGGAACTGGAAATGTCTGAATAAAGTTCCTGCCTACCTCCTGACTGAGCACTATTCATCTTCTTCCTCCTCTTCTTCTTCAAGGCAGACAAAGTCTACAAAATCATCTTTTTCAGCCGCTCCTCTTCACACACTTTATTCTTTTTAGAGGGATGGGCCGAATCAGGACTCCCCATTGAGGATGAAGAGGAAGAGGATGGGGAACAATGCCTCCGTTTACCAGCATGCTTCCCCATTCTGAAACAACAAGAGCCTATCAAAGCAGCAAACGCAGCCGAATGAGAGCCACCAAAACAAGCGACCAATATATAATCACTGCAAAAATGTAGTAAAAAGCACATCAGATCTAACCGAGCATGTGATAGACAGCATACCAACATAAAAACTGCGGTCAATCGCCGCCTGGAATGTAAGGAATGCAGGGGAGGAGCAGTGCACATCAGCGCTTAGCAGCCAGCTGGCAACGCACTCACTATGAGCTACTTGCCCAGCATGCAGCCATAACCCATAGGCAGGTAAGGTACAAGAAGCCTTTGACAAACCATAGGCCCCCCCTCTCTCTGCCCTATGGGCCCATGAGAGAGAGACCACGTCAGCTCCCACAGGTCCCAGAACTAAAAGCCGGCAAAGCCCACAGGCAGACCCAGCGCTGCACTCTAGTGCGAGTACACCCAAAGCAGAGGGCTGCTCACAACCCGACCAGTTATCAGACATGGCAGTAGCAAGCCCACCGCCAAGTCCCGATCACTCGCTTCCAGTAGCGGCCCGTGTTGGGAGTGCTGCCGGGCGGTGACGTGGGGCGGGGGAGGGGAAGGGTGGGGGGTAGTAAACTACGGAATTCGGCGGAATAGAGGTAAGTAAACATATAGATAAATAAAACGAATTTCGTTGCGCGCACTGCAGAGCATTTGGCGATGCAGCGCGCACAACGAAATTCGTTTTATTTATTTATATGTTTACTTACCTCTATTCCGCCGAATTGCATAGTTTACTACCCCCCACCCTGCCCCTCCCCCGCCCGGCAGCACTCCCACCACGGGCCGCTACTGCTCGCTTCCCATAATTCCGGGAGACCAAGCAAGCAGGCCTCCCGGCAGCAAAGATTACTCACGGAGTCAAGGAGTCCACCTGAACGCCTCCTGATGCTTCCACGACAGCCCCAGGTGCTCCCAAAGCCTAGAAGAGGGAGAGAACTGGAGGCAAACCACATTGGAGGCAAAAGCCTGGAATTACCCCAGCGCCCCCCATCACGTCACAGACAGGAAACAAAACAGGAAGTGCTATGGCATGGCTAGTGTATTGTATTATAGCCCTTAGGAGGAGGGGAGGTCGGGTTAGCAGGTGTTTCCTGTTTTGTTTCCTGTCTGGGACTAGATACCACCTCATGTGTTTATGACTGGGTCGAGGATGAGGGATGTAGAGGTAATGGCTCCCTCTGAAATTCATCAATGTCTCCTTCTTTTTCACCTCCTTTGTTGCCCTAATGCCAAATGTATTATACAATTGCACACAGTGGTGGCTAGTAGGGAATGGTGGCGGGGGGAGGTTTAGGGAAAAAAAAGCCTTACCATGTCGTCGCCGGTCACCAGCCGCTGGTTCTCCTCCGATGCAGGAACAAGAACAGGAAGCGTCCAGACTCCCACACTCCCTAGCCAATTACGACGCTGCCTTACAGCAGCGTCGTGATTGGTCTGAGTACTGTGGTTCAGTGCTCAGATGGGGACTGGGAGGCTGTGCATGTTCTCCACCCAGGCTGTACAATATAGCTGGCGGAGAACATGCAAAGTGCGCATGACAGTTTGGCCGGCCCAAGACGGCCGGCCAAACCGTCATGCGCACTTAAGGTCCAGCAGCAACCACTCCTCCTCCCTCTCCCAGGCTGTGACACGCCCAGCCCCTCCCGCCCCTACCTGGCTGGCTCATGACAGAAGAAGAAAATGATAATAACGTAACGTTATTAACGTTGTGTGATTGTCATTTTCTTTTACTTTTTAAACTTAGTGGGTCGACGCTCCTCCACCTTAGCAGAGGAGCCGCCCCTGATTTGCAGGTGTGCATGTTTTTATACTGTGCTACCTGTTATATTGATTTCGTCTCTTTACGGATTTTATTATTTAACATACATTTTTAACAACAGTTGTGCACAGTGTCACACTTTGGCTTGAGACTAGAATTAAGATGTACTAGGTGTTGAATGTTTATCTTAGCAGGTGTTTCAATACCTTCAGTTTTCACATAATTGTCTTCCGTACAAAGAAATGCAAGGATTACATAGATATATAAAATCAAAAGCGACGTTATCAATTTATTTTACTCTTTCTTATACCTCAATATTAATACATTTATTTCAGTTATGCCTCAGTTGCACATAGCTATAGCATTCAAAAGTTTTGTTACGCACGTTAAAAGGATGAACACACCTCATTCCGTAGAATGTTCTTTATATGCTGTATGCAAAGTAACTCAGCCGCAATCTCCATTAATTTTTCAATTTACCATAAGTGAGACATCTGCCTGGCTTCATCTTCATTCATGCACTTTGTAACAAACAAAAGCTCTTCTTGGCAATCAAAAAAGTTCTGTGCACGGTATTATGAAAGACATCTGCTCAGAAAAGAACATTCTTTGCAGGGTCTTGCAGGGCCTTACTTCAGTCATAGCGACAATGGACTGAATGTAATTATTTAAAATTACAATCTACTGCCTTCCTCTATTTAAAACTTAAGGGGTGCGTGCAGTCTACTGCAGGTGTCCTAGCGCACCCTGTGAATTTTATGTTTACATTGTAATGTGTATTATGAAGGCATGCATAAATGCCACTTGTTGAGGCATTAAATAAAAAGGGCATTGCGTGCGAGGAATCTATTTCCTGTGACAAACAAAAGAGCATAGAGGAACAGGGAGTTTCCTTTTAACACTTTTAAACTAATATCATGTCATTAGGAAGAATGGCCGTTTCCACTAATGGTCTATTCAGTGTGCCACTCTGATAATAGACAATCACTGACAAAGTGTTCTGATGTAGCTACTTTGCAGATTATAACGAGCAAAAATAAGCAGGAGGAAAGCGTAAGGCACATGATTTAGGCTGGATCACTTCCTGCTGTGCATTCAGATTATGATGTGCGTATATTTTATGACTTTGTCCTGTGATACAACTCAAATTTGCTTTTTATCTTCTGTCAATAGGCAATCCACATGCAGTTCCCAACATTTTGCAAAATCTTTCTTTTAACAATTTGCTGGCCACCGTGTATCATCACTGACATGAAGTTCATTTTTCAAATGCTATTTAACAAGAGATTACCTTTCTTCAGTACAAATGAGATCTGAGACGTATCTGTATGGCGGCAATATGATAGTGGGAGCAGTTTAGAGAGAAAGTAAGGGGGGTAAAAATAGAAACATAAGGGGTTAGCGGATTCTCTAGCGAGACCGGAGTTTCAATAGTGACTTTTCTTGTTTACTGAAAACCCTTTAATACAAAAATAATGTTATAAATATTTACAGCATGAATATTATAAAATACAAATATCTCGATACTATTGTCAAATACGCAATTATATTACGTGGCATTCGATTGGCCAACAGCCCAGTTGGTAGCTCCAGCCTATAGCCACTCCTTTCTTCGTAGATGCTCTAACAGATGACGTTCTTCCCATTCATTCGTATACTGCAAACTGTTATCATTTGCTGTTTCTGTTTTGCAAGCACTTGCCTGCTATTTCTATTTTTTGGTTCGACTGTTTTGTAAGCGGTGCCTTTGTAAAAAGTGTGGGTCTCCCCATGCAGCCTTTTCATATTGCTCTTACATCGTGGTATCTGTGTTTAGTGTGTGTGGGTGGGTCTCTGCGGTTAGGGGGTTTCAGTGAGTGAAGTGAGGTGGTGCTCAGTGCCATTAGGGTTCATATAGTAATGCATGTCAAGAAATGCCCAATGAAGGAAACGAGAAGGGGGCACTATACCATGCGAGGTTCACCGCAGCTCATTTCACCACGAGGAACCTTTGTAGAGTAATATGAATAATAACGTGCATGTGATGACACATCGGATAAGAGAAGCGTTACCACACATGGAAAATCATAATGCCGGCAAGAACATCTCATATTGGAGGCCATTCAAGTAATAAATCACAAAACAAGTGCGCACGCGCTCGGTCACTCTTCCCAGTGAGTGTTTGTCTCTTCTATTGAGATGGTTGCCTAGGAGACACATAATGCAGATTAATAGCAAAGGATCCACCTTGTTCGCGCTTAACCTTAGGCAACGGTGTGAAGCCCCGCATCCCTATTATGTCTTATTCACAGTAAGAGCTTGAGTTGTTACAACATGTAGAACAGGGAAATCACATGTGTGATATTATTCAGAAACAATATCGAGAGTTATTATTCAGGCCACCAAAAGCTTCTGTCCTTAGCAATGCCTGGGCTTTGGAGAGCGTGTCAAGCAAGATCAACCTTTTTGCATTTGTAAATGCTTGTTGGCATTGAAACAGTATTTCGTGTTAAGTCCTGAAGGGACATTTTGGTTCCCTCACAGAGTCCGATATTTACAAGCCTTAGATGCACCGTTCTGTCAGCCGGCCCTTTCTAGTGATGTCATCCACCATAATGCAGTCTTTCAAACACACTAAGGAGAGCTTTTCTCTCGCATTGGAACACAGAGTACAGACCCAGGACCACAATGGTGAACCATTTGCAGTGGATAAAAATGTAAACATGAAAAATCCACTTTAAGGGCCTCATTGACAAAGAATTGGTATAGGGCATCCCCGCAAGTCATTTTGCTGCGCTGCCCTACCCAATTCAAAAGGGCTGGAATGTACTATATTTACAAGGTACTGTGCATTCCTGTCCTTTCAGCCAGCGCTCCAATTTGCAGCCAAGCACCAATGCTGGCACCCTTGCACCATGGTGCAAGAGTGTCTGTGATGTTGGCTTGAAGGGGCACCTTCCTGCATAAAAAAACAATTATGAGAGGCATTTTCCTCATTCTATGTGTGCTGCAGAATGCATTGTTAATATGGAAAATAATAGTGTTACTATGGAAAATTATAAATTCATTTTTGAAAATAAAATCACGTCCATATTAACGAAATTGCCCGTTGTGAACTCCACATCAACCCTGACTTGCAAATCCATAGTCAGGCAACCGCTGAGACCCAGGCCCGGGGTTACTGATTTATAGGTGACAGGTGGGATGGCACGTAGCTGGCAGATAATCCCATTAAGAGGAATCCCTAGATCAATCCCACACATAGGGGCAGCAACATTACAATGGTCAAGGGAGAAGGACCACAATAAAGCAAACATGGCCGGAAAGGGTATGCGTGCTCCTAAAAATACCATAAAAGTCAGATGCCACATGAATTAGGAACATATAGCCAATCAGAACACAGCACATACAGTGATCACGTGCTCCCTGTGCTGGACATCTAAACACATTACCCACTGTTAATGTTAATGTTAAATTAACTTATATAGCACTCGAATACCCGAGGGTGTCATGGGGCTGGCTACTGATTGACGTGAAGGAAAGAAGAAAATTATAAGGAGTTAAATAGCCTAGTCTTGAAATATTTTTTGAAGATTAATAGATTAATTAAGGATTGTATGTGGAATAGAATCTTGTTCCAGGCAGTGGAGGCACCCAGCACCAAGCTGAGACCTCCCCAAGATGCACATTTGATGCACAAAAGATGCACATCCAGATTTGGCTGTGGAAGATCTTAGTGGTCTGTTGGGAGTGTACCAATTGAAACTGTTTTTCAGGAAAGAGGGACATTGATCATGTAGAGACTTGTAGGTGATGCAAAGAGCTTGGCAGGTAATTCTGTGCCTGATAGGCAGCCAGTGAAGCTTTTTCATATGTTTTGACACCAATTCATATTTTGGGATCTTAAGGAGAAGGCGGGTCACAGCATTTTGTAAAGTTTGTAGCTTGTTAAGAGTATGTTGATGTGCATTGAGATAAAGGGCATTGCAGTAATTAAGTTTGGAAATCGCGAGAGAGGTAATTACTGATTTCTGAAGCTGTGAATAAATGAAAGGAAGACACTTTTTTTACCACATTGTATCTCCACAAGGTTGAGGCCCACCTGTTGTAACCATTTGACCATTAATATATGTCTCTAAGGGAGCAACCAACATTCCTCACCATATATGATTCGTCAGAGAACTTTACAACCTGGTGAAAATTGTATTTAAAAAGTATGCCAACTGAATGTAAATTGAGACAGTCCTCAGACCCTGTAACTGTTCTCCCAGACACTGCGTTTAATTAAATAAACTATTCCTGCTTTGCCAAAAGCCTCTTGTCTCTAAGGTATTTTGTACTCCAGTAACAGCAGCACACATGGAAAGAGGAAAAAACGAGGAGAAATGTAAAGATTTCTCCTCGTTATGCCTGCTCTGGGGAGGCATACATTTTTGGTGCTGCCCCAGATTTACGTGATGTTGTAAATCTGGGGCAGTGTCAAAATCCATGGGTGTTGAATGGAAGCCCTCACATTGGCAACCTCGACGACGATGCAGGACTCTGCATCGCCAGCCCCGCAGCATTTTTGGAATCAATCGGTGTGTGATGCATCCTCAATGCAGGACTTCGCATCGCAAGCTCCCTCGTCAACAGTTTCCTCAACAACAATGCAGGACCTTTCATTTCAGCATTGCAGCTCCCCAGAACCACTGCTGTGTGGCACATATCCAACCAGGACCTCTCATTGCCTGAGACTCAAAGTGGAAAGAGACAAATATTTGAGGTTGAGAGTCCACAGGAAGAGCCACAAAGGCAGGTAGCATTCTTCAGTCCATCATCCCAGTTGGCTCCAACTTTCAAAACAAGGAAACTCAACTGGTGGGAAATTTCTGCAGGTACACGAGTAACCGGCGGAAATAGCAAAATCCTACTTCATACAGCCTACATGTTTCCATTACTGTCAAGGTTCTACTACTCTCATTACTATTTCAACAGGTGTGATTCTCAGGTTTTATGGATCTAATGACCAAGTCCATGATTTAGAGCTTTGGAGGACAGGGCTAATGCTATAAATTAGCGTCCTTCCACCCTCACCAAACCCACCGTTTCCCCACCTCCTTTGGAGATGGGGAAAACAGCTGAGGTACCAATGACAGAGCCTATGCTGGCTCTGCCAATTGTAACCCCTCACCCAGGGGCACATTCCCCATGTGTTCACTGTATCATAGGGAAGGACATTCTGCACTATTGATTTGTGGGATGATCATAACTCATTTTCCTTGCCTGTGTCTGCCATGCAACATTTTCAGATTTCGGTAAAGGGAAGGAATGCTTCTGCTGGTCAATTCACTCACTACACTAACTGAACAGGCTCTGAGGTGTTGCTAGATACAAATGGAAGTTACAAATTCTTCTCAGCACAGGGCATGTGCCATTAAACATCTGAACCAGCATATCTACTGGTCCACATCCAGTGGTACAGAGTAGAGTGCTTACTTCTGCAACTGTGCCGTAAGGCTTGTAGGTCTACCATCCATCTCATAGGTTTTCAGATTTTGTCTCTTAAGTGGTAGAGCTACATCATGCTCACTTTCATGATTTACCATGGCCATGCCAGTTCCTGGAACCACCTACATCAAGTTCCTGAGATAATCTGCCTCTGTTGCCCTCTGCACTTTTCCTGAGACCAGGTTCTCTTTTCTTACTGCACAATTAAATATTTGTATATGAATAGTATGCTATGAACCTGGTCTAATGAAATGTTACGTCATTAACTGGCCCGGCATCAAAACACCATCATAACCTGTACAATGGGGAAGAGGACGTGGAGGTGCCTTTCTCCATCTTCCAGAAAGAGAGAGAGACCAAAGAGAGAAAAGTGAGCATTTGTATAATATATGATTGTCTGTATTCAGATTCGTTTTCATTCCTTGTTAAGAGCAGCATTTATATGCTGATGTTGGATGAAATCACTGTGGTCAATTGACCACAGAAGCACTGACAACTATATATCACTCTTCCCAGACATTATTAATCCACATATCTGAGTTAATGTTTAGGCAATAGCCAAATACTTTTATATTATACAACACATCATATGCCTGTCTATAATATCCCACTGATGTATAAGAAAGTGATAGATAGAATGCCTGAATGAGTCTCAGCCACTGGTAATTATTCGGGCCGTATCCCTGTCCCTCGTCAATGTGCACACCATGCCAAGTCAGTTTGGACCCAGCCATATGCAAATCAGTCCTGAGTGTGCTCCAGTAGGAACAGTTCAGCTGAAAGTGCCAGGCCAGATCCTCCCTGAACCCTGAAACAAGCAACCCAAGACTGGTTTTTCCCTTATTAGAACTCATTAGTCAGGTATATCTTGGTTCCAGTGGCACAGTGTGCACAGGCCCCACATCTGGGCATACTGGAAGCACTTAGGGCATTGCACTGAAGTATCCAAAACACTTATAGACTGTGACTTAGATTAATTTAAGCATTCCATCGATCACTGTTTGTATACTTCAATCTTTAATATCCCATGATCGAACTGTCTGCATAAGCTTATATGATCATATAATCAGAAATAGATTTACTAACTAACAGCACTCAAGACTTATCAGTTGAAGATGCTCGTTCACATAATTGCTATGAAGAATGAAGGTTCCGATCACAACTAAGCATAGTCCCTCCCTTTGCCTCAGACAACTTATGTACCCTCTCGATCGCAAGTGCATTCCCTCTTACTTTTAATGCAGTCAACCACTAGACTAAAGCTTGCAGCTGTCGTTTCACAGGTGTCAGTCTTTAAGACTTCATGTTTGGATCGGCACCAAGGTTTTGACACACACAGTAATACTTTTGCATGTCATAGCCGTGGTAGACTGGTAATATACTGTTTGATATTTATACATCTTCATAATTATCTGATGTGCATATTGTACACCGATGATTTATATTTTTATATGCACAATGAAAAATGTATACAACGTGTGATGCCTATTCTTGACCACACGAAGGATAAAACAGACAGTAGATAACTCCTACAGTTTTATATCGTGTTTCACTAATTCGAGAGATATAAACCGTGCCATATTTCAACACCGGCATATTTTAGCCACTGGCTCAGTGATGAACACGACATCATATCTGGCAGCATTTGTTAAAATGAGCATCTGAGTGAGTAGAATAGCAATGGTGGCTGCTGTGGCCTTTTCCTCTGTAAGAAATGTGTTTTATTAGTTGAGAGAGGTGGAAGCCCCACTCAAAAAATAAACACAGTCCTTGTCAGAGTGAACCACAAAATTCACCAAATTAACCTTTGCTTAACTCTCTGGTAGCTTGCCACAAAGCAGTCAGGCTTATCTATGAGGCAATGTGTGAGGTATTTATGCAGCACACACACAGTAATAAAGTGAAAACAAAACACAACAAAATCCCAAACCAATTTAGAAGAATAGAGTAAATTATAATAAATAAAATGACAGCAAAGTGATAAAATTACAATCAGCAGAACCAGACATATTATTTTTTAAATTTTAGACAAAAATATTGCCAAGAAGCACAAAGCATAATTTGCAGTTATCTGGTTGCGCTAGACCATTGAAAAGTCACAAGTTTAGGCAGACCGCGATGGAGTGTGGGTCAGATACAGGGGCCAGATTAGTCCTGCTGGAGAGTTAACCTATTCAAGTCCAGCACGAAGGGTGCCATACACGTTGGCAGGGGCCAAAAGAAGGAGGTTTCCAGGAGCTGTTTGTGCGTTGTGACGGTCGCTGATCTAGCACGAAGAGCCGGTTGTCACTGGAATTTCGCATAAGTTGATTGTCGTGGACAGTCATTGTCAGCGTGAAGTGCAGTCTTGAGTTGCCAAACGTGGTCACTGTTGGTCCAAAGAGCAGGTCCTGCTGGAGTTTCCTGCCGGCTGTCGTCTCGGGCTGTTGATTCTCGGTACAAAGAGATCACTTTGCAGTCACGAAGATCCTAAAACTTATGTAACTTTGTCTTTTCTTTAAAAGGAGTTCTCAGTGATGCCAGGATCTGGGGGGCATTCTTAGGAATCAGGACTCACTCCAGCAGAGGCCAGCAGCAGGACTCAGGTAGGTCAAGGCAGGTCCAGGTGGTGCTGGTCAGCTAGGCAGTTGCACAAGGACCTCTGGAAGCTTGTTGGGTCCCTGTAGCTCATACAGGAGGTCAGCCAACTGACCCCTGGAGTCACTCTGATTAGCCTGGGTTCAAGACAAGCAGATCCAATCTTCCTTCTTCAGTCAGCAGGACAGTCCCGATTTCACAGACAGCAAGGCAGTCTTTCTTCTAAATCTTCCACAGGTCCAAGTGTGCTCTGATGGGTGATTTTAAAGGTCCCCCTTTTATACCTGGTGCTGGCCATTGTGTGGGGAAATTCCCTGACCTACCCTCAAAACTGGTACTGGTTACTTCTTCCCCTTTCCTTGGTTCTGGCTCAAAACTGTTTAGGGTGACAACGGCAGGGGCAGGCCTGGTTTTAGGTTCCTTTGTGTGTGCTGCTGGCAGGACCCTTTGAAGTGCAAACAGAGCAGGGTACAACTCTTCCGCAGCCTCCTATCAGGAAGACCCTCTCCCCTCACACCTAGACTTCCTTTGTCTCAGTGTCTAGATGGAATACACAACCCAGAGGAGGGTCATTCACAGTCATGTGACCCTGGACCCAGGCAAAAGGCACATTTGGTTTAGGGCAGGAAAATTGCAACTTTCTAAAAGTGTCATTTTCGGAATTGTAACTTGAAATTCAACCTTACCATTAAAGAGGATTTTTAAATTACAATTCTTTGGAGTGTAAACCACATATCTCTATCCGGACCCAAGCTAAAGTTAGCACTTATTAAATCTAATAAGGTAACCCAGTGTTAGTCTATTAGAGAGATAGCCTTACAGCAGTTTTTTACTGCCAGGACGTGCAAAAACTAAACACACTTGTCTTACTTTTTAAATATCATGCAACCTGACCTAGGATCTTGTATGGCCTAACTTTGGGTGCCTTATAAGTATTAAAAAGGAATATTTAGGCCTTGCAAAATGTTTATTTTACCGGGTCGATATGGCAGTTTAAAACTGCACTACAGCCTGCAGAGGCAGGCCTGTGGCATTTTTAAAAGGCTACTTTAGTAGGTGGCACAATAAGTGCTGCAGCCCACTAATAGCATTTAATTTACAGATCCTGGGTACATGTAGTACCATTTACTATGGACATACATGTAAATTAAATGTACCAATCAGGTGTTGGGCAATTTTACTATGGTATATGGAGAGAGAACAAGTACTTTATCACTGGTTAGCAGAGAAAAAATACACAGACTCCTAATGCCAACAAAACGGAATTCAGAAAACAGGTGGGGTGAAGGCAAAACATTTGGGGGGACCACACAAAATGACAGGTCTAACACATGTCCCCCTCAGCTGAAAGTAGGGAGAACTACCCACCCTCATGGGAGTTCTAATCACTAAGATGGAAGGACCCGGAAAGACCATCAGCATGAAAGTGGTCATTCCCAGGATGGAGTTTCACCATAAAGTTCATTTGCTGTAGGGATATAGACCCCCTCAACAGTTTGGAACTTCACCCTTCATCTGCATTAATCATCTGATGGGCCTGTGGTCTGCATGTACCCAGAAGTGAGTCCTAAACAAGCATGGTCTCAGCTTCTTCTGTGCCCAGACCATAGCAAAAGCTTCTCTGTGCTCCCTGGGCAGTAACCTCCTTTTGATGAAGGCTACATGTTGATCTAGGCCCTCTTCATTTAGATGTGAGAGCACAGCCCCTATCCCATGCTTTGAAGCATCTGTTTGGACTATAAACTCCTTGGAGAAGTTATGTGCCTTGAGTAGTAATGACACATGACCTCTTTCGGGGTATCAAAGGCATTCTGGCAGGCCTCTGTCCAGATCACCTTCTTGGGCTGCATCTTTGAAGTAATCTTAGTCCAGAGGGTAACAATGGTGCCAAAGCCCTTAACAAATGCCCTTTAATATCCAGTGAGTTCTGGGAAGACCCTCACTTCAGTCTGCATTTTGGCAGGTTCCCAAGGCAGAATAGTCTTAATCTTGGCTTGGAGGGGCTGTACCTTGTCCCCACCCTCTAGGTATCCCAGATACACCACAGATCCCTGCCCTATCTGGCACTTGCTGCCCTTGCTATTAAGGCCAGCTGGATGCAGGGCCTGAAGCAATTCATGAAAGTGGAACAGATGATTTTCCCAACTGGAAATGTGAAGTGCAATGCCATCTAGGTAGGCAGTACTGAAATGATTTATCTCAGAGGCAGGTGGCAGAGGCAATCCTTAACCAAAAAGGTATTACTTTAAATTGAAAGTGGCTCTCTGGGGTGGAGAATGCAGACTTCTCCTTAGATCCCTCAGTCACTGCAATCTGCCAGTAGCATGATGTTAAATCAAAGTTACTCCGGAACGTGGCAGCTCTGCACCTGTCTATTGGCTCATCAACTATGGGAATAGGGTGAGCATCAGTTTTTGTAGCTGAGTTGAGCCCTCAATAATCCGTACAAAATCTGAGTTCTGGGGAGGCACCCAATGGGTCTATTTGGGTATCAGCACCAGTGGGTTGGACCAAGGGCTTTCGGAGTGTTCAATCACTGAAGGAAGTGACCCGTTTAGGGTCACTCGGGTCACTCTCGACCTCCTCTAGCCTTCCATGCAATGAAGAGTCGATGACGGAGTAGAGAATGCAAACAAGCTAGTTTATTCGGAAAATACACTGCAGTGGAGTCCAGTCTAACCAGCCTCTACTAATGGCTGACGAGGGACTGACTTGAACAAGCATAAAGTTACATTATGTAGGTTGCAGAGCCCACTAAGACCCACCTATTATGGAAAAGTACTGGTAGCTGTCGTAATACAATGGGGGTACAGAGTATGAGTTTCAGTTCCACAGCCTGGCACACGCTATCTGCTGCCTAAGGTCGTCTAGCTTATCCTCCCCACCAGACAAGTGGGAGAAGGCCTTGATGTAGCAGTAGAAGAATGTACTAACGAGCAAAATCTTAGCATTGAAGAAACAAAACTTACCAAGGACTATTTCTCAGAAAGAACAAACAGAACAGTTTCGTTCTGTTTATAAAATGGCGTCTAACAAGACAAAATGGCAGTGCACATGTCAATCGGACGAATATAATGCCGGCATCCACTGACTACATATTTCACACAGTATACGTAATAATGCATTAGTTATATCAATGCTAACATTACTTTGATCATCAAATCAAAAAATGGCTTTATTCGATTTAGAACATAAATCATAAAAGCACAGCAATAAATAAAAATCTCATGATAAAAGGAACATTTTACACAATATAAAGTACACAATAAAAGAGAATTCATACATCGTCCATAATCATAAGCATTTCCTGTAATTCACAACACATTTTAAGAAAGAGGAAACCCCATAAATAATTAAGTCATCGTCTAGGATTTGTAGCACTAATAAGGCAGGTCGGCATTGTCTAAGCCCCAATTTTTTAAAATCAGTTTTAAAAATCTATTTCTTGAATACATATAAAATTTGCAGAAGAAGATCACGTGTAATGTTGATTGGTTAGAGGTGCCATCACATGGACATGCAACTAGATTTCTTGACCAATCATTGATGTTTGGGAAAGTTACCAGTCTATGGAAGATCCCCAAGCGAAATCGTGTCAGAAGCATCCTTTCATAAGATTCGAGTGCAGCGTGTTAAATACGGTTGGATAGCATAGCATGATAACATCATTTGGTTCTCCATAACTGATTTTTTTGTAATCTCTGACGCGAGCCTAATTGCCTGGAGGTGTGCTAAACAGGTTGCTTTAAGAGACTTTCTACTCAATTTGGTAAGGCTATCTGGTTGCTCAAAATATTCTAAATGGCCAATATCAAACATAAAGTTTTTAATGTAGTTTAGCCATGGGATGCTCAACATCCTAGTCAAACCCAAACAATCCTTGATGACCTCACGATTAAAAGTAGTCTCCTCTGTTACCCACACCTTGTGCCATAATAAAATTGGCTCTATTTTAATCAAATCTGTTACATATTGTAACCCAAGTTCAGAGTGACAGACGAAATTTGCTACGCTAGTAGGAGCAGACAGTAGGTATTTTAAAACGAATTTTCTATTATCTGGATGGAGCTCACATCCTTATATCCCCAGATACCAGCTCCGTACATAGCTGTAGTTATACATTTAGCTTTATATATCACAATCAGTTCTGGGATTGGTCTTCTGCCTAGCCTCCTAGCAAAATTAGTAAGTGCACCAATCATCTTTATGAATAACAGTTTTCTTCCCATCATCTGCATTAATCATCTGATGGGCCTGTGGTCTGCATGTACCCAGAAGTGAGTCCTAAACAAGCATGGTCTCAGCTTCTTCTGTGCCCAGACCATAGCAAAAGCTTCTCTGTGCTCCCTGGGCAGTAACCTCCTTTTGATGAAGGCTACATGTTGATCTAGGCCCTCTTCATTTAGATGTGAGAGCACAGCCCCTATCCCATGCTTTGAAGCATCTGTTTGGACTATAAACTCCTTGGAGAAGTTATGTGCCTTGAGTAGTAATGACACATGACCTCTTTCGGGGTATCAAAGGCATTCTGGCAGGCCTCTGTCCAGATCACCTTCTTGGGCTGCATCTTTGAAGTAATCTTAGTCCAGAGGGTAACAATGGTGCCATAGCCCTTAACAAATGCCCTTTAATATCCAGTGAGTTCTGGGAAGACCCTCACTTCAGTCTGCATTTTGGCAGGTTCCCAAGGCAGAATAGTCTTAATCTTGGCTTGGAGGGGCTGTACCTTGTCCCCACCCTCTAGGTATCCCAGATACACCACAGATCCCTGCCCTATCTGGCACTTGCTGCCCTTGCTATTAAGGCCAGCTGGATGCAGGGCCTGAAGCAATTCATGAAAGTGGAACAGATGATTTTCCCAACTGGAAATGTGAAGTGCAATGCCATCTAGGTAGGCAGTACTGAAATGATTTATCTCAGAGGCAGGTGGCAGAGGCAATCCTTAACCAAAAGGTATTACTTTAAATTGAAAGTGGCTCTCTGGGGTGGAGAATGCAGACTTCTCCTTAGATCCCTCAGTCACTGCAATCTGCCAGTAGCATGATGTTAAATCAAAGTTACTCCGGAACGTGGCAGCTCTGCACCTGTCTATTGGCTCATCAACTATGGGAATAGGGTGAGCATCAGTTTTTGTAGCTGAGTTGAGCCCTCAATAATCCGTACAAAATCTGAGTTCTGGGGAGGCACCCAATGGGTCTATTTGGGTATCAGCACCAGTGGGTTGGACCAAGGGCTTTCGGAGTGTTCAATCACTGAAGGAAGTGACCCGTTTAGGGTCACTCGGGTCACTCTCGACCTCCTCTAGCCTTCCATGCAATGAAGAGTCGATGACGGAGTAGAGAATGCAAACAAGCTAGTTTATTCGGAAAATACACTGCAGTGGAGTCCAGTCTAACCAGCCTCTACTAATGGCTGACGAGGGACTGACTTGAACAAGCATAAAGTTACATTATGTAGGTTGCAGAGCCCACTAAGACCCACCTATTATGGAAAAGTACTGGTAGCTGTCGTAATACAATGGGGGTACAGAGTATGAGTTTCAGTTCCACAGCCTGGCACACGCTATCTGCTGCCTAAGGTCGTCTAGCTTATCCTCCCCACCAGACAAGTGGGAGAAGGCCTTGATGTAGCAGTAGAAGAATGTACTAACGAGCAAAATCTTAGCATTGAAGAAACAAAACTTACCAAGGACTATTTCTCAGAAAGAACAAACAGAACAGTTTCGTTCTGTTTATAAAATGGCGTCTAACAAGACAAAATGGCAGTGCACATGTCAATCGGACGAATATAATGCCGGCATCCACTGACTACATATTTCACACAGTATACGTAATAATGCATTAGTTATATCAATGCTAACATTACTTTGATCATAATACGAATAATATAGTCATTTTCAGTTCTATTCTAACAGACCCTCCTTTTAGCATTGATTGCTAATGACAATAGTCTTTATTAGTGCCATCAGGTAAGGGTCTTTACAATTCTAAACAAAGAGTAGATATATATTTATGTGCTTGTATATATACTAACAAACAAAAGATAGAACCAAAACTTATATTTAGTCAACAAAAGAAACTTTGGGGACAGACTCAACAATAGAAGGTGAAGAACCAAAAATCTCGTCGTCCATGTTCATTAGATGATCGACCTCCTGTTGGAGCATGATCTTTGTATTGGTGTCACGGATTGAGAATTTCTTAGGAGTTAAATAGGCAGTACAATAGGAGCAACATAAGGGAAGGCACTGAATCAAAACACAACAGCAGATCAGGATAGCTATAAAATATATTATTTTCTCTAAAGTCCAACCCCAACCTCCAAACAGGGACCAGGTCCAATTACCACTCTGCATGCCTTGAACATTTTCTATAATGTCTAAAATATGTTTGGTAATATTTTTCTCCATATTAGTGATACCTACTACACACTGATCTCCTATTACTGAGCATGCAACACCGTTTTTAGCTAAAATAAAATCAACTGCATATCTAATCTGTTCAGAAAATATTCTCATGCTCTCTAATTGAATGGTGATGTCACGCAATGCTGCCACGGTAGTATTGAACAATATCTGTAATTTACAGCCAAAATATTCCCTGGCCTTTTCAGTCCTACTCATAGCCATGCCCCCTAAAATGAAAATAGCAGACAGAATATAACCAAAAGTGATGCCATTACTGTAATTATTTATTTCTATTTCTGTTACTCCTTCGCAAAATTCTTTCGTAAGTGTTCTTTTTACCCATTTGATTTGTCTTTGAGTATATTTGCAAGGGACTCCCAGAGGTAGCACCATACCAAGGGCTACATCGTTGGTACCATTATGAACATTTGAATATGTTCCGTTTGTGAGGAAAAATAATCCAGGGTGAGCATATATTGGTCTGTCATAATCCACAGCTGCATAACGAGAATTACCGACAACAGTTGTAAAACCCCTCACACTCTTTAAAGGAAAAGTCTGTTTAGACATAATTACTCCGGAGCAATTGATGTACAAAATAGAGTCAGTACTATTTAGAATGGGGCAACAAGCAGGATAATAACCAGCTTTTTGGGGAACTATCACTTGTTTGTAATGCCAGCCCACTAATGTGATGTTTTGCTCTTCAAAATAAAAATGATCACAATAGGTATTATTGTCACAACCGGGGTATCCTGTTCCTGTGGGCTCACAATGATACAAACATGGCCCTGGGTAGCCAAAGCCGAATTCCCCTTTTACCTCAACGGAATTTGTCGGCTTGGAATATGTATAATTTATTAAAGACAGAGGATAAGCAGTCCATAGGCTAGTAACAGAGTCTGTAGGATAACAAGCAACACCATTACTGAAAAATCTCTTATGCGTGTCTAGAAAAACATTATTGGAGAGCATTCATTTTCGTCTTGGTGTGGAAGAAACATTATTACTAGAATAAGATGAATCACTTGCATGTTCTAACACCCAGAGAATCCCACCAAATATGATCATCAACAAAATAGCAAGCAAAAGGAAATGTATCCTCCGCTGTCTTATCCAGAATAGTCGAGGGAAAACAACAAATAATAATGGCTGTTCTTCATCCCTCATCGGCCTACCAAAAGGATACATGACAACTTTATTCACTACAAATGAAAAGTTTCAGAAAAAGACTACTGAATGGAACCCACCGTGGAAAGGACACAAAAAAAATAAGATCAAAAACAAGGAAAAGAAATGTATCAATCAATCAATCAATCACAAGATTTGTAAAGCGCACTACTTACCCGCGAGGGAGAGGAGGGGGGGTGTTGCCGCTACTGGTCGAATAGCCAGGTCTTGAGTCGTCTCCTGAAGGTCAGCAGGTCTTGGGTCTGTCGTAGGTTGAGGGGAAGGGTGTTCCAGATCTTGGCGGCACGGTGAGAGAAGGATCTGCCTCCGGTGGTGGTTTTCCGGATGCCCGGGACGGTGGCCAGGGAGAGGTCGGCGGAGCGGAGCTGACGGTTGGGAACATAGAAGGAGAGTTGACTGTTGAGGTAGGCTGGGCTGGTTTTGTGGAGTGCCTTGTGTGCGTGGATCAGGAGTTTGAAGGAGATTCTCTTGTCGACGTGGAGCCAGTGCAGGTTTTTCAGGTGGGGGGTGATGTGGCTGTGGCGTGGAATGTCGAGGATCAGGCGTGCAGAGGCGTTTTGGATTCTTTGCAGTCGTTTGATGAGCTTGGTCGGGGTTCCTGCGTAGAGGGTGTTTCCGTAGTCGAGTCTGCTGCTGACGAGGGCCTGGGTGACTGTTCTTCTCGTGTCTGTCGGGATCCACCTGTAGATCTTGCGGAGCATGCGGAGGGTGTTGAAGCAGGAGGAGGAGACTGCGTTGACTTGCTTGGTCATGGTGAGCGTTGAGTCGAGGATGACTCCCAGGTTGTGTGCATGGTCGGTTGGTGTCGGGGGTGCCCATAGTGATGAGGGCCACCAGGAGTCGTCCCAGGCTGATGGGTTGGAGCCGAGGATGAGGATCTCCGTCTTGTCTGTGTTCAGCTTAAGTCGGCTGCACTTCATCCAGTTGGCGACGGCTTTCATTCCTTCGTGGAGGTTGGATTTGGCGGTGAGGGGGTCCTTGGTGAGGGAGAGGATCAGTTGAGGGTCCGTTACAAGCCTCCCTGGCAGGCTTCTATTGTTCAATCCTCGTTGGTGCTATGACGCACGGGTCGGTGGAGTCACACTGCTGCAACTCGTCTGCAAATGTTCACGAACCTCAGGATAGGGTACTCTTCCCCCCCCAGGGAAAACACCCTCAACTTATCCTGTCCAGTGTCACTGACAGTTCACCAATTATTCCGATCCTAACTGAAAGAAGCACACAATCAAAGGAACATGTTGCTAATTTTTATCCACGAAGTCCATCCCTGCTACACTTCACTAATCCTTTGGTGCACTATCCTTCAGTCGAAGGCGCAAATGGTACCTTTTTACTCCAGGAACTGTTTCATCTTGCAACAGGATTTGAAATTCAGGTGTCGGAGAACGAGGCTCAGGTTCCTGTCGATCAGGTGAAGAGGAACTCTGTGCAGCTTTAATTTCTGGGGGAACTGCCTCATTCAAAATGGCCTCACTCTCGTCTTCAGTGTTCGCCCAAGTCAGCTGAGCGTCAGAAAAAGGTACGAAACGGGGGACATGCTCTGTTTCATGGTCCCCTATTCCTTCTTGTACCCAACGATCATAAGGGAGGGGGAGCGGAACCCGTCTGCAGTGTGTAGTGTGGATCCAGTGTTTCCGACCTTCCAATCTCACCGCCATCCTTGTCTTAAGGAGGACCAAGAAGGGTCCCTTCCACCGGTGTTCCAAACAGTTCTTTCGCTGAAAGTACTTGATAAAGACATACTCCCCGGGCTGTATAAGGGACCAGGTCCTTCTGGTGCTGGAGGCAGTGTCTCGTGTATCTGTTGATGAATAGAACTTAGACTTTTAGTAAGGTCATACAGATAATCAATCAACAAAGGGTGCTCTATCTCAGAGTATTTCTTGGGTCTAGGGACGCCCCACACATTCGCAGGACAACCAAAAACCACCTCATATGGGGATAGCCCTGTCCTAGTGTGTGCAGTCATTCTAGTAGACAATAGAGCAAGGGGTAATGCATCTGGCCACTGTAACCCGGTACTTTCTGTTATCTTAGCCAATTTTAACTTAAGGGTGCCATTGTATTTTTCAACCAGGCCCGCTGATTGAGGATGATTCGCTGCATGAAATTTCTGTTTAATGTGCAGACCTTCACACACCAATTGAATCAATCTGGCGTTGAAGTGACTGCCGCTTTCACTCCAGATCAAGCGGGGCAAGCCGTAGCGTGAGAATAACTCTTTTAGAAAAGCCTTCGCCGTGGCCATGGCTGTATTTTCCTTTGTTGAGAAAGCCTCAACCCATTTGCTAAATGTGCAAACCACTACCAATACATATTTCAAATTGTTAACCCGTTGCATCTCTATATAATCCATCTGAAGCACCTCAAAGGGAAAAGAAGGTGGTGCAAAATTTCCAGAAGGTGTAGGGGTAACTCTTCCAGGATTGTGTCTCATACATATAATGCTGTCCCTTACAAGGTGGGCAGCAACTTTCAAAATATTATCATTCTGCCATACTGGATCTAATACTTTACAAATTCCCCTTGCGCTAATATGAGCTTGGCCATGCTAACTACAGGAAAAACATATGCATTAGGTAACATCCATCTTTGCTTCACCCCTTTTTCAGTCCAGCACCCTTCATCATCTAACCGCCCTGTACTTTCCTGCCATACAGCCAACTCTTCAAGTGTCGCTTCAGACTGTATTTCCCTGACACTGTCCAGTGTATTTTCGAACATGGTAACATCCGGTACCCATCTAGCAGGGCCTGCCACAAACATTTTTGTCATCTTTGATCTAGCTGTCTCTTTTGCTGTTTGATCTGTAAAGGCATTTCCTCTCCCTAGATTGTCAGTGATTGCTTTATGGGCACTACATTTCACTATTGCCAATCATTTAGGAAGGGTCAAAGCTGTCAAAAGTCTTTCTATCAATGGACCATGCTGTATCTTGGTCCCATGCGAAGTCAAAAATCCTCTCTCTGCCCAGTGGCGTCCAAAGTTATGGGCCACCCCGAAGGCGTACTGTCTCTCAGTATAAATATTGACAGCCAGTCCTTCGCTTAATTCGCATGCGCGCTAAAGAGCTATCAGCTCCGCAGCCTGAGCAGATTGGTAGAGAACGCGCACTGTCTCAACTATAGGGCGTAGCGTAGTAATAGCATACGCCGCTGAAGTGATGCCATCTGACAATTTGAAACAAGAGCCATCGAAATTTAGTTCCCCTTGCGGGTCAGATAAAGGAACATCAGTCAAGTCTACCCGTCCCTTCGTCTCTTCTTCAGTACGAAACAAACAATCATGGACATCCTGGTCCTTTTCGTCTGAAGGGAGGGGTAGTAACGTGGCTGGATTCAGACTGGCACATCGTTTGATGACAATATGTGGTGCAAATAACGTTAACTCATATCCAGTAAGACGAGCACTGGTAAGGTGCTGCGTCTTTGTCTTGTTCAAAAGTATATCCACAGCATGGGGTACCATTACAGTGAGATCATGATTGAGGACGAGCCCTGCCGACTGTTGTATAGAGAACGCAGCAGCAGCCGTGGCTCTTAAACAACTCGGGAGAGCTCTGACAACAGGATCAAACGTAGCAGAAAAATAAGCACACGGCCTCTGCTTACCACCAAAGGCTTGTGTTAACACCGAAAGTGCTCACCCAGCCATCTCGTGTACGTACAGCACGAAAGGCTTCTGATAGTCAGGCGTACCAAGCACAGGTGTAGAGCAAAGCGCAATCTTTAATTGTTCAAAAGCATGCTGGCATTGATGCGTCCAAGGTAAAGGTACATGCACATCTTTAGTAATCAAATGAAGTAAAGGCTGTATAAGTAAAGAATAAGCAGGAATACAGTGTAGACAATACGAGGTGATGCCAATGAAAGCATGCACATCTCTCTGTGTCACAGGGACAATGTTGGAAATGGCCCTTTTTGCAGGGTTATCCCCAAACTTTTTGCTTTTTCCTCCTATTTTTCCCTGACCTGTTTGTGTTGGTTTTAGGACTCTGGGCACTTTACCACTGCTAATCAGTGCTAAAGTGCATATGCTCTCTGTGTAAATTGTGTTATGGATTGGTGTTCCCATGATTGGATATTTGATTTACCTGTTAGCCCCAAGTAAAGTGCACTGCGTGTGCCAGGGCCGGTGAATCAAATGCTACCCGGGGCCTGCAGCACTGGTTGTGCCACCCCGTGAGTAGCCCTGAAAACAGTAACTCAGACCTGCCATTGCAGAGTCTGCGCGCAGTTTGTAACTGCCATGTCGACTTTGCCAGTGCACACACTGGCCGGTCCCTAACCTTCCCTTTTCTTACATGTCAGACATCCCTCAGGTAGGCCCAAGCTACCCCTGTGGGCAGGGTGCAATATGTGAAAGGTAGGACATGCCCTGGTGTGTGTGGCATGTCCTAATAGGGAATTACAGCCAATTTCGTTTTTCACTATTGCAAGGCTACCAGTTTCCCATAGGACAGAATGGGAGGTTTGTTTATAACATCTTATAAACATAACTGGCCCAGGGAATTCGGTAAGAAAATAAAATTTAGTATGCCTGAACTCAGAATCTAAAGATGCATCTTTTAGTGAAGGTCTGTGTTTGAAAATACCACTTTTAGAAAGTGGGTATTTTCTGGCTCAGTCATTCCGTGTGCCTCTGCTGGAATGTGGATTGCCTGTCTGGGTTTTGGATGACAGAAGGCTGGGGGAGCGGGAGGGGCGCCAGATGGTCTAGGTAGGTCAGGAAAGGGCTGAAGAGACCTGAGCTGCGATGGGGGACGGGGGAGGAGATTTCCTTGCACCTCAAAGGGCCTGCTCTGTCTCTGACAAATGCCGTCTCCACCTCCTGCAAGGAATTCACACCAGAGAAGGCAGAACTGGCCTGACCGGGCACAGGCCCTCTCTGCCTAAGAGATCAAAGGATTTTCGGACATAAATGCTGGGTCCCAGACCCCTGAACCTTAGAACTCATCTGGAACAAGAAGACTGCCAAGAAGAAGAGCCGGAGAAGCTGCGAAAAGGAACGACTGCTTTGCTGGGTGCTTTGCTGGGCTGACCTGCAGTGGCTGCTTCTGTCTTGGGCAGTGAAAGGCCTGGACTGGACTTTCTGCAACCTAATTTGTGAGTCTCTCCAAGGGCTTGAGGTAGAGCTTGCCCCCTGGTCACGAAGTCTCAGGAACAGCAAAGACTTCAAGTTCTTTGACCCGCAGCACTGGGGACTGGGTGTTTTGTGTTTTGTGCTGCCACCCGAAGAACACCAACTCGACGACGTCTATGACGCCACTGCCAACTCCGTGTCCTGAAGGCACTGCAGAGGGCACCGCCGCAACGCCGCACCGCAACCCTGGTCTCACCGACGACGCCTGTTGACACCGCCACCGAGCCGCTGCTTGCACCGCGACCTATGGGCACTGCACTCTGCACCGCCTCGCTTCAAGCTGAAGCTTTGGCACCGCAGAGGGCACCGCCACAACGCCGCACCGCAACCCTGGTCTCACCGACGATGCCGCCACTGAGCCGCTGCTTGCACTGCGACCTGTGGGCACCGCACTGCCTCGCTTCACGCCGAAGCTTTGGCACTGCAGTGGGCACCGCCGCAATGCCGCAACGCGACCCTGGTCTCACCGACGCTGCCTGTTGACGCCGCCACCGAGCCGCTGCTCGCACCGTGACCTGTGGGCACCACACTCCGCACCGCCTTGCTTCACGAGGACACCTTGGCCTGCCTGACGCCACCACTTCCCGCCGAAATCGATGCTGCTGCTTGCACCGTGGTTCGAGGGCACCGCTCGTAAGTCACACGACGCACCGCCCTCATCCTGTACCGCAGCCTTGGCCTACCGGCACCAGCGCCATCGACTCTAGTTCATCAGCCGATGACAGCGCTTCAGCAACGACCATGCCGCTACTTGCACTGTGGCCTGCTAGCACCGTGGCGAGCACCGCCTTCATCTCGCACCGCGACCCTGGTCTCACCAACGATGCCATCTGACGCCGCCACCGAGCCGCTGCTCGCACTGCGACCTGGGGGCACTACACGCCGCACCGCTGCACTTCGCACCGCAGCACCTGGCGCCTGCCGGCGCCAGCGCTCCTGATTCCACCAGAGAGGAGCTCGACCTGCAACGCGAGTGACTTCAAGGGCCTCATCGCCCTGCATTTCTCACAGGTACTGTTTTGCGGGTCTTACCGACACCGTGGCTGGCCCGCGAACAGCCAGAACTGTTGGATTTGTTGTTCATGATGCCGTGGTAGCCCGGACGGAGCTATCCTCACAAGGAACTCTTTTTAATCAGCGTATTTTTGGAACTGTGAACTTTTAAGTATAAGTATTGTTGATTCTTATCGTTTTTGGTCTTGTCTTAATTATATAAAAATATTGGATATTTTTCTAAACTGGTGTGGTGTCCTTTTGGGGTGTGAACACTGTATTACTGTCGGTTATGTGCAAATGCTTTACACACTGCCTCTAAGATAAGCCTGGCTGCTCGTGCCAAGCTACCAAGGGGGTGAGCAGGTGTTATTTTAGACGTGTAACTCCCTTATCCTGACTAGAGTGGTGGTTTTTGCCTGGCTTTGGCCCAAGCCTACCAAAAATCCCATTTCTAACATTGGTTGTCAGCTGTGAGAATAGGACTTGTGTTTGCACTTGACTTACAGTGATTGGTGTGCACTACTACCATATCGCAGACCATTACGTACCACATACTGTTTTTTTTGGGTCTATTTTTGCCTTTCCATTGGTTTTGAACTTGAACTTTCCAGTACAACATGCCTGAATCAATTGCATCATCTGTTGCATCCTTGGAAGTGGCCTTTGAGGAGGAGAGGTTAGAAACCTACAATGTGAAGGAATTGAAGGCGATCTGCAAAAACCTCAAAATCCAAATCAGGGGCCTCACCAGAAGAGAGAAGCTACAAAAGGCGCTGAGGGCCTGGGTAGCAGCCAGACGTGCTAGTGAGCTGTCTGGGGATCTTGGCATGGAGGCAGAGGAGCCTATTCCTAGGGTAGATGTGCTTTTGGGGGGGGCACCCTCTAAACCAGGCAGCAGCAGGTTGTCCCCAGAGGAGCTAGAGGACAGGCGGGAAGCAAGGAGAATTGCTGTGGAACTGGAGAAGCTTAAGTTAGCCATGGAGGAGAAAAGGATGATGTTAGACCATGAGTTTAAAATGAGAGAGCTGGACTGGGAAGCCAGTATGGCTAGGCCCAGCACAGATGGTGGCAGCGAAAGTGTTAGGTCCAGTACTGAGGATGAGGTACACACACACATCCATTTGGGGCCCTGCTTCAAGGAGGGGGTTGACATACACCCAGGGGTTCAGGATTATGAGAGTACTCCAGTGGTGCGCAGTGTCCCTGAGGTGGATTGGGGAACGGGCACAGGGGATTCTTTTCTTGGTAGTGGGAGGGACACTCTACTGACTCTAGATGAGAGGTACAGGGAGAGGGGTTCCCCCATGATAGAAGCCCTAGTAAGTGGTTATGGAGACCAGCCAGAAGAGTATGGGTTAAGAGACAGCATCAGTCAGACACTGTCTCGCCAGTCTTGTGAGAATGATGTGGGGTACTTTTCTGAGTCACTGGAGGGTTGGGTGAAGGGTAGTTTGGTTAACACCTGTGTGGGGCTGTGTGATTCAATTGTTGGAGAGCATATTTTAAGTCCCTGTTTTCCAGAGCTATGCCAACACCCGGTGGATTGTGAGTTCTCTGACCCCAGGGAGCTTGCACTGGAGGCAGACCTTTTGGTGGATTCCAGAGGGTCTGGAGAAGCATCTGGGGGTGACCCGGAAGGAAGTTGCTTAGGTATTTCCCAACCAAGGGTGGTGGGAAAGGTTCGTGGTAGCCCAGATAGGTCCCGGTGTCGTGGGAAGGGTGTAGGGACTAACGTCCTGTCTCTGCGGAGAAGGAGTGGGAATGGGCTGCGGCCCAAGGTGCCCGAAACACGGTCCCAGAGCCTAGGTGGTTCCAGGAGGGAACACCAGGTGGGGAGCCTAGGCTGTACTGGTAGGCCGTCTGTTGAGGGGGATCTCCTAGTGGCAGGGGGGCGTGGAGTGTCTGTAAACAGAGCTCCAGCGGTCCTGGTGTCTGGCAGTACCGCTCCTAAGTGGAGGGTGCAGAAGTCCGGACGGAGGGGTGAGAGGGGGATGCGTTCCCTAGTGGGAAAACCAGTGGGTCAGGGGCCAGCCAGAAGGGCTGAGCCTCCTAGGAGTGACCATGGTGACACCACTTCTGTCCTGGGGGATCTTCGCGCACTGTCGGATGGACAGGGGTCGGGAGATCTGTGCCAGGCAGACTGTCACACAACACAGGAGTCCTGTGTTACCCTCAGGGGGGGCATGCGTGCTCCCAAGGAAGTCCTGGTGCGCCAGGCAGGTGCTCAGCTGCAGGGGTTAGTCCCTGGGTTGGGAGGCCAGGTTCAGGTCCTGCCTGACCTGGAGGGAAGGACGTTTGTAAGCAGTGTCCTGACCGGTTTGTCTTCTAGGGGTACCACTCCCGGGGGGAGGGTGCGGAACTCTGGAAGGGGGTGCAGAGGGAGGGAGTCCTCGCCTCTGACCCCGGTTCAACCTGAGGGTTTCGATCCGAGGGTGGTGGATCAGTTGCAGGGTCGAGGCCCTGCACTGGTGGAAGAATTGTTTGGGAGGACTGGTTACAGCGTCCTGACAGTCTTTGGTTCTGAGGGTGTTTCTCCTGGGAGGAGAGCCTCTGGTCAGCCTCAGGGTACAGACCCTTGGCTGGTGTACCAGTTGCCGGATAGCACCCCTGAACTGGGGGGAGAATTGAACAGGACACCTGCCACAGGTGCCCTAACAATTTTGGAAGGGGGTACCGCTCCAGGTGGGAGGGTACCGAACCCCGGGAAGAAGGAGAGGGTGTGGGAGAGCCCACCCCAGTCTCCTGTCCAGCCACAGGGTACAGACCCTGGGCTGGTGGGCCAGTGTCAGGAGGCTGTACCTGACTTGGTGGGGGAGAGAGTGGAGAAAGGGTGCCAGGCACCTGGGGCTACTGGCCCCCACTTTCTGATGCCACAGCGGTTGGAGTGGCCTGAAAGGCATAAGGCCTGGCTCTCATCACTGACATTTGTCAGTGGCCACTGTGGCTGGCGGTCCTGGTGGACAGAGTTGCCCCTGGGAGGGGGACAGGAGTCACACCCCGGGGGTGGGCTGGGCCACACCACTGTGTTGGCCATGTGGGTACTGTCTGCCTGTTGGGACACATCTGTGAGCCAAGTAAGTTTAGGTGCTGCACAGATGGGGTCCACAGGTGAGGAGAGGGGTCCCCCAAGGGTCAGCTTAGTGGGCCCTGAGAGTATGGATAGAGGGATCCAACTAGGTTCAGGAAGGCGTAGAACGGGAAGGAAACCCTGCTGTTGCTGGCCAGGTTCCGTGTTCTATTGCCTCAAGCAGGGAAGCCCATCGGGGTATGGATTGGTCTCCCCTGGCTTTAGGCTGGAAGGGGGTTGTGTTGGAAATGGCCCTTTTTGCAGGGTTATCCCCAAACGTTTTGCTTTTTCCCCCTATTTTTCCATGACCTGTTTGTGTTGGTTTTAGGACTCTGGGCACTTTACCACTGCTAATCAGTGCTAAAGTGCATATGCTCTCTGTGTAAATTGTGCTATGGATTGGTGTTTCCATGATTGGATATTTGATTTACCTGTTAGCCCCTAGTAAAGTGCACTGCGTGTGCCAGGGCCGGTGAATCAAATGCTACCCGGGGGCCTGCAGCACTGGTTGTGCCACCCCCGTGAGTAGCCCTGAAAACGGTAACTCAGACCTGCCATTGCAGAGTCTGCGCGCAGTTTGTAACTGCCATGTCGACTTGGCCAGTGCACACACTGGCCGGTCCCTAACCTTCCCTTTTCTTACATGTCAGACATCTCTCAGGTAGGCCCAAGGTACCCCTGTGGGCAGGGTGCAATGTATGTGAAAGGTAGGACATGCCCTGGTGTGTGTGGCATGTCCTAATAGGGAATTACAGCCAATTTCGTTTTTCACTATTGCAAGGCTACCAGTTCCCCATAGGACAGAATGGGAGGTTTGTTTATAACATCTTATAAACATAACTGGCCCAGGGAATTCGGTAAGAAAATAAAATTTTGTAAGCCCGAACTCAGAATCTAAAGATGCATCTTTTAGTGAAGGTGATTTTTACATTCTGTGTTTAAAAATACCACTTTTATAAAGTGGGTATTTTCTGGCTCAGTCATTCCGTGTGCCTCTGCTGGAATGTGGATTGCCTGTCTGGGTTTTGGATGACAGAAGGCTGGGGGAGCGGGAGGGGCGCCAGATGGTCTAGGTAGGTCAGGAAAGGGCTGAAGAGACCTGAGCTGCGATGGGGGAAGGGGGAGGAGATTTCCTTGCACCTCAAAGGGCCTGCTCTGTCTCTGACAAATGCTGTCTCCACCTCCTGCCAGGAATTCACACCAGAGAAGGCAGAACTGGCCTGACCGGGCACAGGCCCTCTCTGCCTAAGAGATCAAAGGATTTTCGGACATAAATGCTGGGTTCCAGACCCCTGAAGTTTAGAACTCATCTGGAACAAGAAGACTGCCAAGAAGAAGAGCCGGAGAAGCTGCGAAAAGGAACGACTGCTTTGCTGGGTGCTTTGCTGGGCTGACCTGCAGTGGCTGCTTCTGTCTTGGGCAGTGAAAGGCCTAGACTGGACTTTCTGCAACCTAATTTGTGAGTCTCTCCAAGGGCTTGAGGTAGAGCTTGCCCCCTGTTCACGAAGTCTCAGGAACAGCAAAGACTTCAAGTTCTTCGACCCGCAGCACTGGGGACTGTGTGTTTTGTGCTGCCACCCGAAGAACACCAACTCGACGACGTCTACGACGCCACTGCCAACTCCGTGTCCTGAAGGCACTGCAGAGGGCACCGCCGCAACGCCGCACCGCAACACTGGTCTCACTGATGACACCTGTTGACGCCGCCACTGAGCCGCTGCTTGCACCGCACTCCGCACCGCCTCGCTTCATGCTGAAGCTTTGGCACCGCAGAGGGCACCGCCGCAACGCCGCACCGCAACCCTGGTCTCACCGACGACGCCTGTTGATACCGCCACCGAGCCGCTGCTTGCACCGCGACCTGTGGGCACTGCACTCCACAGCGCCTCGCTTCACACCGAAGCTTTGGCACCGCAGAGGGCACCGCCGCACCGCAACCCTGGTCTCACCGACGACGCCTGTTGATGCCGCCACCGAGCCGCTGCTTGCACTGCGACCTGTGGGCACCGCACTCCGCATCGCCTCGCTTCACGCCGAAGCTTTGGCACCGCAGAGGGCACTGCCGCAACGCCACAACGCAACCCTGGTCTCACCGATGACGCCTGTTGACGCTGCCACCGAGCCGCTGCTCGCACCGCGACCTGTGGGCACCACACTTCGCACCGCCTTGATTCACGAGGACGCCTTGGCCTGCCTGACGCCGCCACTTCCCGCCGAAATCGACGCCGCTGCTTGCACCGTGGTTCGAGGGCACCGCTCGTCACACGACGCACCACCCTCATCCTGCACCTCAGCCTTGGCCTACCGACGCCGGCGCCATCGACTCCAGTTCATCAGCCGACGACAGCACTTCAGCAACGACGACGCCGCTGCTTGCACTGTGGCCTGCTAGCACCGTGGCGAGCACCGCCTTCATCTCGCACCGCGACCCTGGTCTCACCGACGACGCCATCTGACACCGCCACCGAGCCGCTGCTCGCACCGCGACCTGGGGGCACCGCACGACGCACCGCTGCACTTTGCACCGCAGCACCCGACGCCTGCGAGCGCCAGCGCTCCTGATTCCACCAGAGAGGAGCTCGACCTGCAACGCGAGTGACTTCATGGGCCTCATCGCCCTGCATTTCTCACAGGTACTGTTTTGAGGGTCTTCGCGACACCGTAGCTGGCCCGCGACCAGCCAGAACTGTTGGATTTGTTGTTCACGACGCCGTGGTAGCCCGGACGAAGCTATCCACACAAGGAACTCTTTTTAATCAGCGTATTTTTGGAACTGTGAACTTTTAAGTGTAAGTATTGTGGATTCTTATCGTTTTTGGTCTTGTCTTAATTATATAAAAATATTGGATATTTTTCTAAACTGGTGTGGTGTCCTTTTGGGGTGCGAACACTGTATTACTGTTAGTTATGTGCAAATGCTTTACACACTGCCTCTAAGATAAGCCTGGCTGCTCGTGCCAAGCTACCAAGGGGGTGAGCAGGGGTTATTTTAGACGTGTAACTCCCTTATCCTGACTAGAGTGGTAGTTTTTGCCTGGCTTTGGCCCACGCCCAAGCCTACCAAAAATCCCATTTCTAACAGACAGGCATCTTAAGTTAACTATGGCATCAACTCGTTCGGGTGTTAACCTCCTACCCTCCTTCGACAGCAGGTGACCTAAGTAGGTGAACTGCTGTTGACAATATTGGAATTTGGGAAGAGACACTTTATGCCCCGCACCAGCCAAATGTTTCAACAAGATAACGGTAGCCTCCCTACAACCCTGTTCAGTATCGGAGGCGATCAGGAGGTCATCCACATATTGCAATAATACATTACCTGCGGGAAGAGAGAGAGAATCCAATTGACTTTTTAAAGCCTGACTATAAATACTAGGACTTTCAGTATACCCTTTAGGAGCCCTGCATAATTGGAAACTCTTTCCAGCTAGGGCAAAACCGAAAAGGTGCCTGCTGTTGGAGTGAATAGGAATACTAAAGAAAGCATTCTTTAAATCAATTACAGAAAAGAACTGAGCTGTGGAAGGAACCATCGTTAAAAGAACAGTGATGTCTGGCACCACCGGGAACTGTGGAAGAACTACTTTGTTGACCTCCCGGAGGTCAATTACGAAACGATAGACATGAGGGTGGGTATCAGGAGAATCTAACGGTGCCTTCTTAAGAATAGGGAGTATAGGGCTATTGCATATGTTTCCTGCTGTCTCCTCAACCACCCCTGATTTAATCAGGTCCTGTATAATCTGCATCAGAGCCTGTTCTCCTGCCTGTGATATCTTATACTGGGGAATACGACAGAGCACAGCATCCTCCTTAACCTTTATAGAAACTGGTGGTATGGGTAACAGCCCTACATCTGTATCCCCTTTTGCCCACAATGAGGATGGTACGTCTTTAAATTCAACTGGAAGGGGTGCATCTTTTGACAAACACTGTTTTGCCTTGGCCACATTAGGTCCAATAGTCATATACACACCATCTGGGGAACAGGAAATGGTATCATGTAACTTTTTCAACAAATCCAATCCCATCAGATTCCTGCCACAATTAGACGTCAACAAAAATGGAGAGTCCACAGTAAAAGGACCCGATGTTAAAGCAAGGGGTGTGGAAATGGGACTCACAACCGGCATGCCTGAAAAGCCTACCGAAACATTATTACGGCCAGACAGAGTTTCCCCAGGGACCAGTTTATGTGAAACAGAGCTTTTCATCGCACCTGTGTCCACCAGAAATTTCAATATAGAACCATGCAAATCTGCTGTGACATAAGGACCACACTGATCAACAGGAATTTGGACTGGACCCTTACCCTGCCCTTGGCTGTCCTAGCCATACAACAGTCCTGCAGCATCATCCATAGCATAATCATCATGATAGTATTGTCATCCCCGGGGATCATCAAAATAATTCAAATCAGAACGATCCCCTAAAGGTACACGCACTTGCGCTTCTTCCCTATTAGCCTCATAACGGCCTCTTCCTCGCGAACCTCGCCCTCCAGGAACCGCAAGCTTTTGTAACAAATCTGGGCACTCACTCCGCCAGTGTCCCTCCTTTTTACAGTAGGCACACTGGTTTAACCCCAAAGGTGCACCACCTCTACCAAAACCTCGGCCCCTTTGAGTCAGACCGCCACCACGTCCCCTTCCAGACCCTCTAGAAACTTGCTGCAACAATACTTTTGATTTCAAATCCTTACTCTTCTTCTCTACCTTGTCTTTTTCTTCATTTTCACGATGCTCGTAATACTGAGCCATACTCAATATTACTGAAGGGGAGGAGGTAGTCCAAGTACTCTCTGAGGCCTGTAGCCGGGCCGCAATTTCCGGAAGCAAATTTGTAACAAACCTATTAACAAACAAACGAACTGACAAGTCCTGCCCACTGAAATCCAAGAAAACCCCTTCAAACCTAGTAAAAAAAATCTTACACACTTTCCTCTTTCTTCTGTCTACATGCTGTTAGCTTGTCCCAGTCAACCCGTCGAGCTGGGATAAGGGAATGCATATACGTAATATTACGACTCGGCAAAGCCAGAATCTCAGCCCTAGGTCTTTCACCGGGCTTTCGCTCTGCATCCCACCCTTTAATCTCGTCCCACGTACCGCCTAGCTCCACCCTATGGTCTTGAGTATGTACCTGTATCCATATATCCACCGGTACTAGTAACCCGAAGAAAATTTCTATGTCTGCAAGAGTCATAACTGACGAGGAGGCTGCCTCTGTCAGCTCCTTATAGTACGCTGTGGGATTCTTTTTTGGGTTTGGTAATTGACCCTTAAGGGCCAATACCTCACTCCTTTTCCATGGAGTATAAACCCACTGTTCCTGAAAGCGAGCCTCCACCCGTTGTTGGACCACCTAATTTCTTTGGTTCCTCTGCTCTGGGATCTCAGGATGAAAAATATGTTGCACCTCCCTCATCGAAAACTGGGATTTCCCAACCTGAGTATTACTTTGTAATTTCTCCCGATAGCCTATCAATGTCCCCACATTACCAAAAACCTCCCTGGGGGCCATGCCAGCTGAATATACTCGATCTCGAATATCATAAATTATTTGAGGGGCTATGCCCCCAATACACTGTTCCCATAAATTGATCAAAGTAGCTGACATATGTTGGAGGGCATGCTGCTGTACAAACGGATCAAAATCTTTCATTACACTCCATATATCCTCCACACTATAGATCGGACTCCGAGCCCACTGCGCTGCTTGATTCGCCACCATCCTCTTCTCTTCCTCAGCTACATTCAATCGAGTTAACACCTGTTCCATTCGCTCTTGTACTGTCGCCCAATTCCCTCTATCCGGCCCCCTTATTGCTGTCTGAACACTACTTAACACAGTAGGTAACAACCCTGGGGAAGACATAAGTGACACGGGTAAAGGAGACCATGTCATCAGTGGCTGTGTAGTGGGGGCAAGGGAAGGAGGGGAAACAAAAGCAGACATAACAGACGTCACAGGGGTGCCCGCAGTCACCACACTCGTAATCGGTAAGGCAGAAAGGGTGGCAGGCAAAACAGGGGCCGAAGCCATCGAACTCACAGGAACACTTAAAGAAGGTGAAGGAACATCTGAAGGAATATCGGGATATATTCTCGGTAGGGCATACGGAGGTGGAGGACAGGTCTCCAATAGTTCCTCCACAAATTTATCCCCCTCCTCTCTAACCACACATGACTTATCACACGTTTTCAAACGCCCCGTATCACGAGGGTCCGCAGACCTACCAAATTAATCAAGACGGCGCCGCACTTACCAAAGCTCACCTGGTGCACACAGGTCAAACAAGATTATTCTCTACTGCCGACTCTTCAGACCTAAACAGTCAGATCCAAGGGTTTTGCCTCTTCAGGACCCCAGCCGAGATGGCCACTAGATGAGGAGCCGCCCGATCAGACATACGGGGCAGCTGTGAGAACTAACGCTCGATCGTGTGGGGTACCCCGATCCGCCTATCTGACCAGACGCAACCCCAACCTCTGCAACCCGTCTACGGGCCAGATGGGTCACCTGGTGGAGTCCCTGTTCGGGCGCCAACTAAAGGAAGTGACCCATTTAGAGTCACTCGGGTCACTCTAGACCTCCGATGGCCTTCCATGCAATGAAGAGTCGATTACGCAGTAGAGAATGCAAACAAGCTAGTTTATTCAGAAAATACACAGCAGTGGAGTCCAGTCTAACCAGCCTCTACTAATGGCTGACGAGGGACTGACTTGAACAAGCATAATGTGACCCGAATCGGGTATCAGAGCGCTTTACATAGCACCAGTTAAGTTACATTAGGACACACATTCATTTTTGTTAGGCACGGGGAGATTAAGTGATTTGCCCAGAATCACAGGATGTTCAGCGTCATTGTCGAGACTCGAACCCAGTTCCCCAGGTTCGAGGTCAGACGCCCTAGCCATTAGGCCAACTCCTCTCAGACAGTCTAGAAATGTTGTCGTTTACATGCATGCTGTCGCCAATGCCAATATCATGGGTAGACAGATGTGTGAGCCTGGGGTCAATGAGAATAAAGAGGCAAACTGCCCCAGTAAGTGGAGACAATCCCTCTGCTGTTCTAGGGTCAGGGTAGGGGAGAGGTTGACACCTTCCACTAACCCATCCTGCTCCTTAGAAGATAGGATGTTGAGGAGTGGTTCACTCTCTACTTTCCATTTCCATCCCATCTTCTGTCACCAGAAGCATAGTGACTTTAGACCTCCATAGTGGGCTTTGATGTGGTTCATATGAGGACCTTTAATGGGTTCCTGGGGGTCTTGAGGTCCACCAGGAAAATTGACTTCCTCTTTCTCTCCTTCACTTCATAAGGCCCAGACCAGCGGTCTTGTAAAGCCCTGGGCTCTACTGGCTCCACCACTCAAACTTTTTGGTCAGGCTGAACCTCAATCAGAGTGAACTTCTGGTCATGCTAGAGCCTCCTTGTTTGCTTCTGGGTTCTGAGTGGCCTTCTTCCAGAAGCTCTTCTTCTGTTGTAGATGACTACATCCTGGGAGTACTTCTTGGGAGGTTGCTCCCATCCCTCCTTTACAAGACTGAGAGGTCCCCTAACATGGTGGCCACACAGGAGTTCAAAAGGACTGAACTCAACTCCTTCTTGGGCACCTCCCTGCAGGCAAAGAGAAGGCATGGTAAGAGGTTGTTCCACTTCATGAGCAATAACAGGCCCATAATCAAGCCTTTATGGATCTTGTTGAACCTTTCACCAATCCAATTGGTCTGGGGGTGATAGGGTGTAGAGAACGTGCAAGCAACTCCATACTCATCCCACATTGACTTCATGTAGGCTGACATGAAGTTTGTACCCTTGTCACACACTAATGCTTTGGGGAACCCCACCCGGGAGAAAATCCCTATCGGGGCCCTGGCCACTGAAGGTGCAGCCAAAGTGCTCAGAGGTATTACCTTTGGGTATCTGCAGACATAGTCCACCAAGACCAGGATCAACCTGCTGCCTAGGGCAGTCTTGGGGTCCAGGGGCCCAACAATGTTGATGTCTACCCAATCAAAGGGGGTGCCATTGAAATGAAATTAAATGAAATGAAGAATTTATATAGCGCTACATATACCCGGAGGTGTCTAGGCCCTTAATGAGCACACAGGCAGAGGTATTAAAGAGGAGGTGCACTAATATAGCCAGGTTTTTAGACCCTTCCTGAATTTAAGCAAGTTGGGTTCTTTTTTTAGGGAAATAGGAAGGGAGTTCCAGAGTTTGGTGGTGGTATAGGCAAAGCTTTTTCCTGCCCATTTTACTTTGTGTGCTTTGGGAATAATCATATTGCCACTATCTGCCGATCTAAGTGGTCTGGCTGGAATGTAGGATTTAAAAAATTGCGACAATTGCCACGGGCCAAGGCCATGTCTAGCTTTGAAAGCTATGCGGAGCGCTTTGAATTGAAACACTGTGACCACTGTTTTCCTTAACTCAAAAGGGATGAACAGAAGTACTTTTTTCAAAATGTTCAGAATATAAAAGCATGCCGATGTGGTATGATTGATCTGAGTATCAAATGACAGCTTAGAGTCGAAGAAGACCCAGAGATGTTTTACTTTGTTTGCTGGTGTCAGAAGGGGGCCCATATGAGTGGGCCACCAGCTGTCTGACCAAATCAGGGAAGGATTGCCAAAGAGCATGACTTCCGTTTTAGATTAATTAAGTTTTAAACAGTAATCCTGCATCCATTTTCCTATGTGGCCCATGCAGTATTGGAAACGGGATGCAGTATCGGTAGACGAGCTATTGATTGACACTATAATCTGTGTGTCGTCCGCATAGGACACCAGGGTGAAACCGTAGCTTCTTATTAACTTAGCCAGGGGAGTGACATACAGGTTAAAAAGAGTGGGGCTCAACGACGAACCCTGCGGGACTTCACATGGGAGTGAAAAAGCTGGGGAAACAAATGCATTGTGAGCCACCATTTGAGATCTATTTGACAGGAAGGAACAGAGCAGGAGGAGCGCCTTATCCCTGATTCCCAGCGAGGTGAGGTGGTCAACCAACACATCGTAGTTGACCGTATCAAACGCTGCTGAGAGATCCAAAAGGATGAGCGCGGCGCTCCCCCCCTTATCGAGTGTTTGCCTAAGCTCCTCTGTGGCTGATAGTAGTGCTTTTTCGGTGCTGTGATGGGCCCGGAATCTAAATTGTGAGGGGTCCAAAATGTCACCTTCCAACACAAAAGTGGATAATTCTTCATTTAAAAACTTTTCTATTATTTTTGCAGGGAAAGGCAACCTTGAGATGGGTCTGTAATTTGAGGGGTCACTGGGATCCAGATTGGATTTTTTCAAAAGTGGCAGAATGAAAGCTTTCTTCCATTCAATGGGAAAGCGCCCTGAAGAGATCATACGATTAAATATAGGCAAAAGTGAAGAGGCTATGATCTCAGAGACTGAATGAAGAATTTTCGGTGGGCATGGGTCGAGGGGAGATCCGGATATTACTAGGGTGATTAATTTAATAATCTGATCTAGAGTAATGGGTGAGAAGGAGGGAAAAATAGGTGTGACAGAGCCATCAGGGTTTGAGTGAGATCCGTGACTATCAACCGAGTACTTGTGAAGCAACGAAGATTGGGGCCAGAATGCATCAAAGACCTGTTTAACCTTTTGTTCCACTGGGCCGAAATCAGTCCAGTGAAGGGGGCCTACGCATCCCCTTCCCTAAAAATGTTTTATACTACCACTCTGCAAAATGCTCCTCCTGGCTCAGTGGTGGTTGGGGAAAGAAGTTTTTCTTTGAGTGCTGATGGACTTTGTGGGCCAATAAGCCCTCCTGTTACTTCAGTAAGTCCCAGACAGCGGGATTGCTGAGAGGACTTGGAGGCCATGCCCCCTTTCTCCACCACTCTGCAAAAGCACCTCCTGGCACACTTCTAGTTGGGGAATGAATTCCACTTTACTCCTGAGGGCCTCAGGACTAAATTGGCCTACCTCCCCCAAATAGTAGTGTGCCAGAAGGTGCATTTGCAGAGTGGTGGAGAAAGGGGGCATGGCTTTTTTCAACTTCTGAGCAATCCATCTGTGTGCGTATTACTGAAGGTGACTAGAGGGGTAGCTGGCCACCAAGGACCCTCAAGAGCCAAGGGGACTTCTCCCCCCAACTAGTAGCGCACCAGGAGGCGCCTTTGCAGAGTGGTGGAGAAAGGGGGCGTGGCCACTGAATACCTCTCAGCAAACCCACTGTGTGGACCTACTGGAGACAGCAGGAGGGGTAGTATATATAAACTGACTCCGTTTACAACTTGAACTATGCAATTTCGAGTTTATCGTGGACACAGTTTTGATTCTGTTTTCATGCTCTATTAAAACAATGTACTTTGTCCCTCATCACTATCGACTAATATATTTTTTTTTAAATGAGACCAATGAGTGGTCACTGTGTTAAGGCATATAATTAAGACTCACCTGAGTCGAAACGTGTTATGATACCTTTTTGCCCAAATAAAGGTCTTGTTAGTGAGGACAGTGGTTGGGCTTGATTGCCCTTTCCAGGAGCCGGAGTGTGAATTTCGTGCGATATATAAGGATAAATGCTACCCAACAAGCACTGGTCCAATAGAGTGGGCATCCTGATGCGTTGTCGTTCTTTTGAATATATAATTGAACGGGATGCCTGCTGGCTGAATGAAGAAGTGGAAAAGAAGTTTGAGGCAGGGCCACCGCAGGAAAGCTGGCCCGCCCAATACATTTTAGAAACCTTGAATTACAGCCAGGATGTGTAGGGGTACATACCCTTGGACACCGTGCCACTTTGATTTCAATGAAGGCAAAGGAGTTTGAAACCAAACAATATCAAGGTTTTACTATTAATGTGGCACAATCTTGGATCAGGACATAATGCTGTTAACTCAGCCACAAACGGAATTGATTCCTTTAAAGGGAAAAATGAGGGTATGTAATTATGTCCGAAATCAGTGAGAATAGAGGAAAGTTGAAATATGCTAGGATTGGGGCATTGACTGAAGGAAGTGACCCGATTAGGGCCACCCGGGTCACTCTCGACCTCCTCTAGCCTTCCATTCAATGAAGAGTCGGTGACGCAGTAGAGAACACAAGCAAACTAGTTTATTCACAAAGTACACTGCAGTGGAGTCCAGTCTGACCAGCCTCCTAAGATGGCTGAGGAGGGACTGACTCTAACAAACATACAGTTACATTATGTAGGTTGCGGAGCTCACAAAGACCTGCTTATTATGGAAAAATACTGGTAGCTGTCGTAATACAATGGGGGTAGAGAGCACAAGTTTCGATTCTGCAGCCTGGCACAAGCTATCTACTGCCCAAGGTCGCTTGGCTTATCCTCCCTACTAGACAGGTGGGAGTAGGCCTCCATGTAATAGAAAAGGAATGCATTAATGAGCAAGATTCGACATTGAAGAAACGAAACTTAGCAAGGGCCATTTCTCGTAAATGATCAAGTAACAGTTTCGATTATAATACAAAATGGCGTCTTTGAAAGCTAAAATGGTGGCACAGTTTCAACCTAACTAACATAACATCTACACTTTCTGATTACGTATGCACACAGCGAGAATATATAATGAATTAGCTACATAAATGCTAATATAGTATCGAATAAAATGCGAGTAATATGGTACTAATGCATTTCAATTCTAACAGACCCTCCTTTTAGCATTTATAAGCTAATACGGACATCTTTATTCGTGCTATCAAGTAAGGGTCTTTACAATTCTAAAAGCAGAGAAAATAAAAAGGTAATAATATGTCAAATGCGGATGTATACACTTATATATGTATAGCCAAACATATGGAAGGAAATAACACTAATCATCATTAGCCCAAGGAACATCAGGAACAGAACCTGCAAGAGAAGTGGTTGAACCAAATACACCCTCACCTATTTGCATGATAGTATCAAGCTCCTGTTGGAGCATTATCTTTGCCTTAGTGTTGTGAATTGAAATTCTTTTGGGAGACAGATAGGTAGCACAGTATGAGCAGCATAAGGGAAGACACTGAATCAAGACACAGCAACATATTAAAAAGACATTGAAATATATCACCTTTTCTAGAATCCAACCCTAACCACCAAATAATGACCAGCTCCAGTTGCCACTCTCCATTCCTCGAACATTTTCCAAAATGTCTAAAATATGTTGAGTGATATTTCTCTCCATATTCGTGATACCGACTACACACTGCACTCCACTTACCGCGCATGCACCACCGCTCTTGGCTAAAATAAAATCAACCGCATATCTCGTTTGCTCAGAGTATATGCGCATACTTTCTAACTGGGTGGTGATGTCACGTAAAGCTGCCACTGTAGAATTGGACAGAATCTGCAGTTTGCACTAAAAATACTCTCTAGCTCGTTCATCCCTGGCCATAGCAGTGCCACCAAAAGTGATGATAGAGGAAAGTATATATCCAAAAGTGATACCATTACTGTAATTGTTGACTTCCAAATCAGTAACTCCCTCACAAGATTCTTTAGTCAGCGTTCTTTTCACCCATCTCGTATGTGGTTTACTATATTTGCAAGGTACTCCAAGAGGTAACACCATTTCCAGGGCCACATCCTCTGTGCCGTTGTACATATTAGAATAGGTGCCGTTGGACAAAAAATAAAAACCTGGGTGTGCATAAAGCGGACCTTGATAATCCAATGGAGCATATCTAGTATTCATACCCTCCATACTAGGGTCATCCTTCTTTCCTAAAATCAATATATTTGTATACACTATTGATCCAGAGTAATTGAGGTACAAATAAGCATCAGTGCTAACCCTGGGCGTAGTTTGCGTAGTCGCGCTACGCGTAGCTACGCGAAGTGTATTTTGCACTACGCGCACTACGCGTAGCTACGCGAACTGCGTAGTGCGGTAGGGAAATGCTGTTCGCAATGATTGCACAGTGCCGGATGCTTGTCCGCACTGTGCAATCATTGCGAACGGCATCATGCACAGTGCAGCGGTCGTTTTCTGCCGCTCGAGTAGATTTGTACTCGAGCGGCAGCTTCTCAACGCGGACTGGTAGTTTCTCATCGCGAGCGGTCGCGAGCATACGCGACCACTCGCAATGAGAAAACTGACCTCCCCACGTTGAGAATCTCGCCAGGAGGTTTATTTTCCACGCTCGCGATCGGCAACTTGATGTTGCCGATCGCGAACGAGGAAAAAGTCTCGCCGGGATGTTGATTTTGCTCGCTCGCGGTCGCCAACTTGACGTTGAGGACCGGGAGCGAGCAAAAAATGCCTGCTACGCTACGCGTTTTTGCACTGTGCTACGTGCGATTCGCGTAGCGCGAAGTTGCACAAACTACGCACACTCCGCGAGCGTAGCGTAGTTTTCCGCCCAGGCCTAATCAGTACTATTTACTATTGGGCAACACGCAGGATAAATACCTGCCTCTTGAGTGACTGTCAGATCTTGATAATGCCAACCTGTCAGAGTGATATTTCTTTTATCGATATACAAATTATTGCAATACATTTCAGGCATGCAGCCTGGGTACCCTTTCCCTCTCGGTTTTCTGTAATACAAACAAGGGCCTGGATATCCCATACCAAATTCACCTTTTGCCACTGTAAAATGGGGAGGACGAACATATGTATATTTCACCAATGATAATGGGTAAGCCGTCCATAAACCTGTTACAGAATCAGTGGGATAACAAGCTGTGTTATCTCTGAAAAAACTTCCTGTGCGTATCTAAGAAGGCATTACTTCGTATATCTCTTTTGCTACGATCTGAAGAGACACATGATATAAAGCACATGATGGTGTATCACCAGAACACTCCAGAACCCAGAACATCCCCCCTCCCACCAATAAAAACAGTAATATGAAAGTAACACAAAACACCTTCTTTCTGAGCAACCAATCAAAACCAAGCTGCCCCGGTCGCAGAGCAGCAAAAGGCTGCTCATCTTCTACAATAGGACGACCAAACAGATACATTTTTACTATGAATTTTTAAAAAGATAGAATCACCAGAGAAAGAGATGTCACGTAATGGAACCAATGATGGAAAGGACACAAAAAAGGAAAAAATCAAACATTGAGAAAAATTCAGGGTCCGTTCCAAGCCTCCCTGGCAGGTTTCTATTGTCCAATCCTCGATGGTGCTATTGAGCACTATACGGTGGAGCCACACTGTTGCAGTTCATCAGCAAATGTTCACGGTCCTCAGGATAGGGCACTCTCCCTCCTGGGAAAATACCCTCAACTTATCCTGTCCTGCGTCACAGGCAGTGCACCAATTTTCTAATCCCTAGTCTAACAGGAAAAGCAAAAACAAAAGACCTTTACTAATCTTATCCAAGAAGTCCATCCCTGCTACACTTACTTCTCTTTTGGTGCACTATCCTTCCGTCGAGGACGCAAATCATACCTTGCTACTCCTGGCACTGTCTCATCTTGTAAAATAATCTGAAACTCAGGGGGTGTCAGAGAGCGAGGCTCAAGCTCCTGTTGGTCAGGTGAAAAGGAAGCCTGGGCAGCCTTAATTCCTGGGGGAACTGCCTCGTTCAGAATCACCTCACTCTCTTCCTCCGTCTGCGCCCAAGTCAGCTGGGTGTCAGAAAAGGGAACAAAACATGGAACCTTCTCCGTCTCGTGGTCCCCTATCCCCTGGCGAATCCATGCATCATAGGGGAGGGAAGCGGCACTCGTCGACAATGAGAGGTGTGAACCCAATGCTTCCGACCATCCACTCTTACTGCCGTCCTTGTTGTGATAAGAACCAAATATGGTCCTTTCCATCTGGGTTCCAGACTGTCTTGTCTCTGGAAATTCTTTATAAGGACGTAGTCTCCAGGCTGTATGCTGGAGGCAAAGCTTCATGTATCTGTTGATGAATAGAATGTAAACGTTTAGTAAGATCATATAAATAATCAACTAACAAAGGATAATCAATTTCAGAAAACTTTTTCGGTCTAGGGACACCCCACACATTTGCGAGACCACCTCATATGGCGATAATCCTGTTCTAGAATGGGCTGTCATTCTGGTGGACAATAGAGCAAGGGGTAATGCATCTGGCCATTGCAACCCAGTACTTTCCTTAATCTTAGCCAATTTTAGCTTGAGAGTACCATTGTACTTCTCAACTAAACCTGCTGACTGGGGATGATTTGCTGCATGAAATTTTTGCTTGATGTGCAGATTATCGCACACCAATTGGATCACTTTTGCATTAAAGTGACTTCTGTTGTCACTCCAAATCAAACGGGGAAAGCCGTAGCGTGGGAAAAACTCTTTAATAAGAGCCTTCGCCGTCGCCATGGCTGTATTTTCTTTCGTTGGGTAGGCCTCAATCCACTTACTAAATGCACAAACAACCACTAGCACATATTTCCAATTATTAACTCGCTGCATCTCAATATAGTCCATCTGGAGTACCTCAAAAGGGAGAGAAGGTGGTGCAAAATTACTAGAAGGTGTAGGGGTACCCTTTCCAGGATTATGCTTCATACAAATCATACAATGTTTCACAAGATGAGCAGCAACCTTTGGAATATTGCCATTTTGCCACACAGGATCCAATAGCCTACAGATTCCATTCGCGCTAATATGAGCCGGACCATGTGCCATTGTAACTACAGGCAAAACATATGCATCAGGTAACATCCATCTCTGCTTCTCGCTTTTATCAGTCCAGCACCCTTCTTCATCTAAACGCCCTGTACTCTCCTGCCACACTGCCAGCTCCTCAACTGTTGCCTCAGACTGTATTTCCCTGACACTTTCTAGTGAATTTTCAAACATGGTAACATCTGGTACCCATCTAGCAGGTCCTGCCACAAACATTTTCGTAATTTTTGATCTGGCTGTCTCTTTTGCTGTCTGATCTGCAAAGGCATTTCCTTTCCCTACATCATCAGTGATTGCTTTATGGGCACTACACTTCACTATTGCCAATCGTTTGGGAAGGGTCAAAGCTGTCAAAAGTCTTTCTATCCGCGGACCATTCTGAATGTTAGTACCATATGAAGTCAAGAATCCTCTCAACGCCCAGAGGCGTCCAAAATTATGGGCCACCCCAAAGGCCTACTGGCTGTCAGTGTAGATATTGACAGTCAGTCCTTCACTTAATTCACATGCTCGCAAAAGAGCTATCAACTCCGCAGCTTGAGCAGATTGGTAAGGAATACGTAATGTCTCGACTACAGTGCGCAGTGTGGTAATAGCATACGCCGCTGTAGTAGTGTCATCTGACAATTTAAAACAAGAACCATCGATAAATAGTTCCCCTTGTGGGTCAGATAAGGGAACATCAGTCAAGTCTACCCATCCCTTCGTCTCCTCCTCCATGCGAAACAAACAATCATGGACATCTAGGTCCTTTTCTTCCGAAGGGAGGGGTAGTAACGTGGCTGGGTTCAGAATGGCACATCTTTTGATAGTAATATGGGGTGCAAATAAAGTCAATTCATAACCAGTCAGACGAGCACTGGTAAGGTGCTGCGTCTTTGTCTTGTTCAAAAGTACATCCACAGCATGAGGTACCATTACTGTGAGATCATGATTAAGAACGAGCCCTGACGATTGTCGAATAGAGTCCGCCGCAGCCGCCGTGGCTCTTAAACAACTCAGGAGGGCTCTGGCGACAGGGTCAAGCATAGCAGAAAAATAAGCACACGGCCTCTGCTTACCTCCGAAGGCTTGTGTTAACACTGAAAGCGCACACCCAGCCGTTTCGTGTACATACAACACGAAAGGCTTCTTATAATCAGGCGTACCAAGCACAGGTGCAGAGCAAAGCGCAACTTTCAATTGCTCAAAAGCATGCTGGCATTAATGCGTCCAGTGCAAGGGTTCATGCACATCTTTAGTTGTTATGCGAAGCAAGGGCTGTATTAATAAAGAATATGCGGGAATCCAGTGTCGACAATACGAGGTGATGCCTATAAAGGCACGCACATCCCTCTGAGTCACAGGGATAGACATCTTAACATGGGATCAACTCGTTCAGGTGTTAGCCTCCGACCCTCCTTCAACAGCAGGTGACCTAAATAGGTAACCTGCTGTTTACAATATTGAAATTTAGAAAGGGACACTTTATGCCCTTTGTTTGCCAAATGCTTCAATAATTTAACAGTAGCTTCCCGACAACCCTCTTCGGTATCGGAGGCTATCAAAATGTCGTCCACATACTGCAATAATACATTACCTGCGGGAAGAGAGAGAGAGTCCAATTGACTTTTCAAAGCCTGACTGTAAATACTGGGACTTTCAGTGTACCCCTGAGGAGCTTGACAGAATTGGAAACTCCTACCAGCCAAGGCGAAGCCAAAAAGATACCTACTGTCTGGATGAATAGGGATACTAAAAAAAGCATTTTTCAAATCAATCACAGAAAAGAACTTGGCTGTGGAAGAAATCATTGTCAAGAGAACAGTAATATCTGGGACCACCGGGAACTGAGGAACTACAATCTTATTAATTTCCCGGAGATCAATCACAAAACGATAAACATCAGGATGTGCATCAGGGGAATCCAAGGGTGCCTTCTTAAGAATAGGAAGAATGGGGCTATTGCATTCATTTGCTACTGTCTCCTCAACCACCCCTGATTTAATCAGGTCCTGTATAATCTGCATCAAAGCCTGTTCCCCAGCTTGTCATATTTCTATACTGGGGAATACGAGGGAGAACAGCGTTCTCCTTGACCTTTATGGAAACCGGTGGTATCTGTAACAACCCCACATCTGTATCCCCTGTGGCCCACAATGAGGACAGCACATCTTTGAATTCAACAGGAAGCAGCGCATCCTTTGCCAGACACTGCTTTGTGCTAACCACATTAGGTCCAAGCGTCATATAAACACCATCGGGGAACAATAAATGGTAGCATATAACTTTTTCAACAAATCCAATCCTAATAAATTTTCCCCACAATTCGCCGTTAATAAAAATGGAGAATCCACATTAAATGGACCAACAGTCAAAGCAAGAGGTTTGGAAATGGGGCTCACAAATGGTACTCCTGAAAAACATACCGAATGAGAAACAGAGCTGTTCATTGCACCTGTATCCACCCAAACGTTCTGTGCCGAACCATACAAATCTGCTGTAACATAAGGACCACGCTGATCCACAGAAATTTGGACTGGTCCCTTTCCCTGTCCCTGGCTGTCCTAACCATAGGACAACCCTGCAGCGTCACCCATATCATAATCATCATGATAGTACTGCCTTCCCTGGGGGTCATCAAAATAGTTCTGATCAGAACGACCCCCCGAGGATGCATCTGCTTGAGCCTCATCCCAACCAACCTCATAACGGCCCCTTCCACTTGAACCACGCCCTCTAGGTACTGCAATTTTCTGTAACAAATCTGGACACTCGCTTCGCCAATGTCCCTCCTTTTTACAATACGCACACTGATTCGGCCCTAGGGGTGCACCACCTCTACCAGCACCCCATGACCTTTGAGCCGGACCAGTGCACCTTCCCCTCCCAGAACCCCTGGCAACCTGCTGTAGCAACACCCTTGTCTTCAAATCCTTACTCTTCTCTACCTTGTCTTTTTCTTCATTTTGTCAATGCTCATAGTGCTGTGCCATACTCAATATCGCTGAAGGGGAAGAGGTAGTCCAAGTGCTCTCTGAAGCCTGTAACCGAGCTGCAATCTCCGGGAGCAAATTTGTGACAAACCTATTAACAAACAAACGAACACCACCTTCAACTGACAAATCCTGTCCACTGAAATCCAAGAACACCCCTTCAAACCGAGTAAAAAAATCAGACACACTTTCCTCTTTCTTTTGACGACACGCCGTCAGCTTGTCTCAATCTACTCGTCTAGGTGGGATAAGAGAATGCATATAAGTGATAATACGACTTGGCAAAGCCAGAATATCAGCCCTAGGTTTTTCACTGGGCTTTCGCTCCTTATCCCACGCCTTAATCTCATCCCAAGAGCCACCCAACTCCACCCTGTGATCCTGAGTATGCACCAGCCTCCATATATCCACCAGCACCAACAGCCCGAAAAACAACTCAGTATCTGCTAATGTCATAACTGACGAGGAGGCGGCCTCTGTTAACTCTTTATAATACTCCGTAGGGTTTTTTCTAGGATCCGGTAACTGACTCTTAAGAGCTAGCAACTCCCTTCTTTTCCACGGGGTATAAACCCACTGCTCCTGAAAATGAGACGCCACCCGTTGTTGAACCACTTCTCCCCTCTGGTTACGCTGCTCTGGGATCTCAGGATGAAAAATAGGATGCACCGCCCTCATCGGAAATTGGGACACACTAGTTGGGGTACGGTGATGTAATCCCTCTCGATAACCAAGTAGCGTCCCAACATTACTAAGAACTTCTGTAGGGGCCATACCAGCTGAATATACACGATCTCGAAAATCATAAATAATTTGAGGAGCTATGCCTCCAATACACTGTTCCCACAAACTAATCAATGTAGCCGACATATGCTGAAGGGCATGCTGTTGTACAAACGGATCAAAATCTTTCATCACACTCCATATATCCTCCACACTATAGATCGGAGCCCGAGCCCATTGTGCTGCCTGATTTGCAACCATCCTTTTCTCCTCTTCACCTACATCAGATCGAATCATTACCCGCTCCATTCGCTCTCACGCTGCCGCCCAATTCCCGCCATCTGATTCTCGCACCGGTGTCCCAACACTGGACAACAATACAGATGGAACATCTGGAGAAGACATAAGGGATACAGACGCAGGTGACAGTGTCAATAATGACTGTGTGGTAGGTGTAAGAGAAGGAGGAGAAACATGAACAGAAACCGCAGACACTGTAGGGGTGCCCACAGTCACCACACTCGCAGGTTGCGAAACCGGAGAGGAGACAGATAGGGCTGAAGCCGAAGCCATTGAGTCTTCAGAAAAACCAGAGGAAGGCGAAAGAACAACGGAGGACTGAGACGGCGGAACAACAGGATATATTCTCTGCAGGTCATAGGGAGGTGGGGGGTGAGTTTCCAGCAGATCCTCCACAAAAGGATCCTCATCCTCTCGAACAATATAAGACTTATTACATTGTAATCAAAACTTCCTATCTGCACACTCAATACCCTTTTCTGTTTGTTCTTTATCATAAGCTACCGCTTTCTGAACCACTGTTTGCATCGCCTTCTTCCTAGACTCCTTCTTGGCTCGTATACGCCTCTGCTTAGCTTCCTGCTGCCATACCTGAAAAGTGTCAAACATCTACTGCCTACTTCTTCTAGCGAATAATTTGTCCTGCAAATAATTCAATTTTTGTTCATCAAAAGTACCATCCAGTGGCTACTGAAGCTCAGCATTGTCCCTCGTATATTTGTGCCATAATGTACGAAAGATAATAGGGCCAAAACCGTGCTTCACATACATCTCAAAACTTGGAGTGCCTTCTGGCTGCCTTTCCTCCAGTCGATGCTCAGCAGAGCAACAGCTACACCCCAAGCACCGCATTTTACTCCAACAAGACATCTTAGCATCAGACACATTCTCTTTCCACTCAATCAACACACACACACACGCAATAAAAAACACACAAACAAAGAGCTCTCAAAAGCAGTCCGTAAACTGCACCAAGACAAGTCAGTCCTCAGACTACATCAAAACAAGATAGGCTCTAGCCCCAGGCCTTTTCAAGAATAAACCAAATTCAACAAGTGGCCTGGCAGAAAGTTCACAAACGCTCCGTATAACAAGGGTCCACAGACCCACCAAGTTAATCAAGACGGTGCCGCTCTTACCAGAGATCACAATGAACTCACCTGGTGCACACAGGTCAAACAAGATTATTTTCCACTGCCGACTCTTCAGACCAAAACGGTCAGATCCAAGGGTTTCGCCTTTTCAGGACCCCAGCCAAGATGACCACTAGACGAGGAGCCGCCCGATCAGACAGGTGGGGCAGCCATGAGATCAAAGCTCTATCATATGGGGATCCCGATCCGCCCATCCGACCAGACACAACCCTGACCCCACAACCCGACTACGGGCGGGATGGGTCACCTGGTGGAGTCCCTGTTCGGGCGCCAACTGAAGGAAGTTACCCGATTAGGGCCACGCGGGTCACTCTCGACCTCCTCTAGCCTTCCATTCAATGAAGAGTCGGTGACACAGTAGAGAACACAAGCAAACTAGTTTATTCACAAAGTACACTGCAGTGGAGTCCAGTCTGACTAGCCTCCTATGATGGCTGACGAGGGACTGACTCTAAGAAACATACAGTTACATTATGTAGGTTGCGGAGCCCACAAAGACCCGCCTACTATGGAAAAATACTGGTAGCTGTCGTAATACAATGGGGGTACAGAGCACAAGTTTCGATTCTGCAGCCTGGCACAAGCTATCTACTGCCCAAGGTTGTCTGGCTTATCCTCCCTACTAGACAGGTGGGAGAAGGCCTCCATGTAATAGAAAAGGCATGCGTTAATGAGCAAGATTCGACACTGAAGAAACAAAACTTAGCAAGGGCCATTTCTCGTAAATGATCAAGTAACAGTTTCGATTATTATATAAAATGGCGTCTTTGAAAGTTAAAATGGTGGCACAGATGTCAACCTAACTAACATAACGTCTTCACTTTCTGATTACGTATGCACACAGCGAGAATATATAATGAATTGGCTACATAAATGCTAATATAGTATCGAATAAAATGCAAGTAATATGGTACTAAGGCATTTCAATTCTAAAATTGACATTGTTGCATATAACAGTGCTGCATTGTGTGTAATGTGGTTCTTAACTCGTGAAAAAAAGGTCAGTGTGCCCCAAGTGGAGATGCTAAAAGTGGAATTGTTTTGGACTTATCAATGCATCGTCTATTATTAAAAGCCACTGACTCCATTTACAACATGAGCTTCGCAATTGCAAGGTGATCATGGACACAATTTTGAATCTGTTTTCATGCTCCATTGAAACAAGTTACTTTGTCCCTCATCACTGTTGACTAATACTTTTTTTAAATGAGACCAATAAGTGACCACTGTGTTAAGGCATATGATTAAGACTCACCTGAGTCAATTCACGCTATACTACCTGTTTGCCCAAAAAGAGGTCTTGTTACTGAGGATGGTGGTTGGGTTTGATTGCAGTTTCCAGGAGTGGTTCTCTCATTGTCTGCATAGCCCCTGTGCCAATAACGGAACTGTTCCATCATCTGCACATGAGCAAGAAATCCGTCCACCCAGTAGAGAGATTTCCTTTCAGTAAACACAGCCTCGGGAGCTAGTAAAGAGCTTTCACATCTCTAGGCTGTTTTTGTTTTTAGTGACATGACGATCAGCTCGCACGGTGTGCTATCATCATTTCCCTCAAAACGAGAGTGTAATGAGAGATTTGCTCTTTCCTTTCACTGCCTAGGTGTTTGTTGGTCTATCTCAGCCCCCTGAGCACCTAGGCAGACAGGAGAGGTATCATTGGAAAGGGGTGAATATCTCTTTCCAATGGCACCCCTGCCTAGTGGATCCCTGCATGTGGAACGCTGCAGGAGGGCGATCCCCAAGCAGGCATCCACTCCACTAGGCATCAGGAATGGGGGAACAGCCCCTTGGGCAAGGGCTTTTGCTCCCCCATATTTTTTGTGTGTTGGCCAGATTAGTCTTTTTGCCCTCCCTGGGGGCAGATGGGGGCACTAGCCCCCAATTTTCCCTTCTGGGGCAGAAAGCTGACTAGGCACCAGACATTATTTTTGTGTAATGCGTAGGGATGGGGGCTGCCCACAATAGGCATGACAATGCCCCAACCCATATAGATCAATGGCAACAGTATTTCTGCCCTCCTAGGGGGCAGAGAGCCCACTAGGCACCTGGGAGTATTTTTATTTGTATATTAGGGGTGGGGCTACCCAGAAAGGGCACATCAATGCCCCGACCCTCCAAAAAATAGCCACAGTCTTTCTGCCCCCTCAAGGGGGCATATAGGGGCACCAGTCCCTGATCTGCCCCCTGGGGGGGCAGAACACCTACTAGGCACCAGGGAGTATTTTGTTTTAGCCAGTCAGGTGGGGACTGCCCAGAATGGGCATGCCAATGACCCCACCCCCTCAAAAATAAATGGGCAGTATTTCTGCAGTCCTGGGGGGCATATTGGGTAATAGCCCCCAATCTGCTTCCCCGGGGGGCTGAAAGCCCACTAGGCATCAGGGACTATTTTTTTCTTGGGTACGGGTGGGGGCTGCCCAGAATGGGCATACCAATGCCTCGGCTCCACCAAAACAATTGGGCATTGTTTCTCTGCCCACCGGGGGGGCAGATGGGACAATAGCCCCCGATCTGCCCCTGGGGGCAGAAATCCCCCTAGGCACCAGGGATATGATTATGGGCATGTCAGGGAGCGGCCCCTTAGGCAACGGTCACTTCACTTTTTTTCTGGACACACATTTTGGCCCGTTTCTGCCACCCCCGGGGACAGATCAGTGATATTTTTACACTAATCTGCTCCCCAGTTGGGCAAAACACCACTATACCCTAGGGAAAGTTTCTGTGTTTTTGTGAATTGGAACATGGCTGACAGTCTGTGTTTGGCTGGCAGTGTGCGTACTGGCATTTTGCTGGTGGTGTGTGCAGACTAGCGCTTGGCTGGCAGTGTGCAAGGACTGCCAAATGGTTAGCGGTCTGTGTGGATGGTGCTTGGCTGGCAGGGTGTGTGGACTGTCGCTTGGCTGGCGATTTGCATGGATGGGGCTTGGCTGGTGGTGTGCATAGACTGTAGCTTGGCTAGTGGTCTGCTGCTGATGGTGTGTATGGATGGCGCTTGGATGGCAGTGTGTGTGGATTGCACTTGGCTGACGGTATGCGTGGATGGCGCTTGGCTGGCTGTGTGCATGGATGGTGCTTTGCTGGTGTGTGTGTGAATGGCTGTTGGCTGGCATTGTGCTGGTGGTGTGCGTGGATGATGCTTGGCTGGCAGTGTGCGTGGTTGGTGCTTGGCTGGCTGTGTGCATGGGCTGGCACTTAGCTCGCAGTGTGCTGGTGATGTGCATGGTTGTCGCTTGGCTGGCTGTGTGCATGGATAGCCCTTGGCTGACAGTGTGCATGGACAGTTACTTGGCTGGCAATGGGCTGGTGGTGTGAGTGGATGGCTTGGCAGGCAGTGTGCGTGGATGGCACTTGACTGGCGGTGTGCATGGATGGCGCATGGCAGCAGTGTGCATTGAATGTTGCTTGGCTGGCTGTGTGTGTGGATGGCGCTTGGCTGGCGGTGTGCTGGTGGTGTGTATGCATTGCGCTTGGCTGGCAGTGTGCATGGATAGTACTTGGCTGGCAGTGTGCATGGATGGCGATTGGCTGGTGGTGTGTATGGACTAGCACTTGGCTGGCGGTCTGGCTTGTGCGGATCCCCCAGTGTTTTAGTACACATAATCTCCTGCAAACCTCAAACTTAAATTAAATGTCACACTTTCCTCACATTTCCATGTGGAAAAGTTGTGGTATCACTGCGCTGGCACAAATTTCCTACCACCCAGTATTCCTTTAGTCTCCTGATAAAAGTGATACCTCAATTGTGTGGGTGCCCAAAGCTGAATCCGCCTGAAAATGTATAAAATTAAAACCTGAGGGGCAACGAAAGAAGATCCAAAGGGGCAGTTTTTCTTAATAGGTTTTTAGGCTAACTCTGCTTTGGGCACCCACACAAGTAAAATATCATTTTTATCAGGAGGCCAAGTGGAAACCTGGGTGGTGGGAAATTTGTGCCAGTGCCATGATCCCACACTTTACTCCCTTGCAAAAACAGGTTGTTTTGTGATAGATAAGGGGGCACCTGCGCTTTTAGTCCTGGGCTCAGTGGCCATCTAGGGAAACCAACTAAACCCAGACATTTCTGAAAACTAGACACTTGAGAGAATCGTGGTAGATGTGGCTGCAAACCTTAAATTTAGCTAAAAAGTCATATTTTCCTCACATTTCTGGGTGGGAAAGTTTTGAGATCAGCGGGCTGGAACAAATGTCCTACTACCCAGCATTCCCCCACATATATACACATATGCTGGTGCCCTGAGATAACTATAACTTGAACTCCGCCATGCACAGTTTTTTTCTCATCAATAATTTGATTGCAAATGTTCCAGTGATATTATCAATGATGTCATAGAAGATGTCATGAGTGATGTAATATGTGGGGTAGTTAGCAGTGCATGGCGAGGACATGAGTTATAGTTACCTGAGGGCATGAGTTGTAGTTATCAGAGCTAAGTATAACTAGTGAATTTCAGTGGATTTGTACATTTAAAACATTACGTTTCACTGGAATTCTCACTAAACTATAATGTTACTGTTTCCTTTGTTTTTTTCAGTGACTTTCCAGGGTATTTTTAACATAAAGTAATATTTTGGGACCTGCGTCTCCACCAGGCAGTTAACGGGTACAATTCACATGGCTGCAGTAGGTTGACCGCAGGGCCTGGCCACAGGCCAACCTAGCAGGCAGCCAAGCCCATGCTGGGCATGGCCTTTGGCTGCAGCTAACATCCTGAGCCAAAAGAGGTCCATGGAACCCAGTCACCCGGTACCACATGCCCTTAAAATGGGGAGAGAGGCACCGTGGCCCCCCTACCTATGCTGTATTAGGTCAGGGGACCAGATCCTGGGGACAAATTCCATAATTAAGGGGAGGGAGGCATGCAGCCCTTCTCACCGACCCTGCTTGGGCCCCTTGGATCCAATACCCAGGGCCACTGTTGGGTGCCCCGATGCCCATTCGGGACACCCACAAACCTCAAGTTGGGGGCAAGGGGAGCTCCAGGGCCCCCATGGCCCCAGCTGTCTCCCTGCATAGTGCTGGCGCAGCTCTCTTTGCATGCTCCCACCAGTGAGGAGCAATATATTTTCTGTTTCAAGGCAGGGTAACAGAAGTCTGCTCCCACCCGGCAGAAGCATGTTTAAATCTCCAACTGGCTGGAAGCACACATGCCTTCCCCACCCGTGCTGCTGCAGGCAGTGGAGGCATGTTTGCTCCCACCTGCTGCCCTATTTAAAAATGATCCCACTAGGCAGGAGCAAACATATGTTTCCTTGCCCACACTGATGCGGGCAAGGAAACTACTCTGTCTGGGTGGTGGGCTACCCAGGACAGAGTGATTTTTGCTTCCCCAGAGGATGGGCTCCCTGGGGCCTATTAGGGCTTTGGGAGGGGGTGCATTGCCGCCTACCCTTTTAATGTACATTTGTCCCTGGGAAATTGGGTCCCCAATGCCTAAAAAGGCTCGAGGGAGGGGGCATGCATCCCCATCCCCTTTTTAGCACATTTTGCCCAAGGGGGAAGGGGTCCCTGGGAACACGTAGAGGCTTGAGGAAGGGGTACAATGCACCCCCCTCCCTTTTCACAAAGATGTTGGCCCAGGGGATGGGATCCTCTTGGCCTCTTTAGGCTCAGAGAAGGGAGTTCATGCACCCCTTCACCTAAAATCACCTGTGCACCAGTGCCTTGGCCCACACCAAGGGGTCTTTTTACCACAAATCTGCAAAAAGATTAAGATAAAAATGTTTTTGGCCCCAGACGGGGTCCCTCTGGGACCCAACACCAGACCTAGGGGGTCAGGCTATCCCTCTCCTCTATGTCTTTATTCTGGCTTTTGTTTAGGACTCGGGATTAGGGCTGAATCGTAAGATGGCTGCCACCACTTCCTGGTTGATGTGGTGGCAGCCAATCAGATCTCAGCAGGAGATCTCTCAGGTCAGTGGAGCCTCTACCGCAAATATACAACATATTTGAGCACTAAATGTTCAAAATACTACTCAATGGATTTACACAAAATCACAAAAAGCACACTTTCCAGCCAAAGATCTAGCTTTCTGCCTAATTTGGTGTAAATCTGTTAAGCAGTTTGGGCTGTAGCTGTGTCTAAAGTTCATAAGGAAAAATGAATGGGGAAAATGTTCTTTGGGACTCCAATTTTTTTCTCGCCCCCGCTTTACGCATACATAAAGAGTAGCGGCTGATTAATAGGTCATAAGTGATGCAATATGTGATGTATTTAGCAGTTCATGGCAAGAGTGTGAGATATACTTATTGTAGGGCAAGAGATATAGTTACTTGGGAGAACTATAACTGGTGAATTTCAGTTGTTTTGTTAATTTTAATTAGTGTGATTTACCAGACATTTTCACCTAACTAACTAAAAGTCATCCTTTTTGCCCTGATCACCCCCATTTTTGGTCTGACACTGGTGGCTACTGATTGTGCCCTGGTCTCTGCTAACCAAGCCCACTTCTAGTGCTTTGTTTAAAAGTTATATGGTAATTAGGTGCAATTACAATTGGTTCTCGCGTCCTACCTCTAAGTCCCTAGTATATGGTGAGGCATGTAGGTTTAAAGACCTCAGTGAATTTATTGTACTTAAGTGTACCCTGCTGTGGTGTCTGCTGTCATTTTAAAGGCAGCCCTGCTTTGCAGGCTGCTTTTAAAATTAAACTATGTCCAAATTCGACTTTGGAATTAAAAGCACTTCCAGTCTTAAACTATCATTTTTACATATAAGTCATCCCTAAGGTCTGCCCTAGGTACCCCAAGGGTAGGGTGCATTGTGGTAACAAGCAGGGACATTATAAAATATATTTTATACACCCTGGTGCGGGGAAAACTACCAATTTAATTTTTCCCCATTGTAGATTGCTAGCTCCATAGGCTAACATAGGAAGGCTTTTCTAAACATTAATAAAGCCTAACATTTGACAGGAGTGAGCTAAAAATATAACTCAAAATATTAAAATAATAGTTACAATTAATCCAGCAACTTGCCAAGGTTTGATTTATTATAACTATTACAGGAAGGATGTTACAGAACTGGTTTCCAGCTAAGCTCCCTTGAAGTGTGAAGTGGCCTGGGCTGAAACAAAGAGATCATCTGGTGGAAGGAGATCTGCAGCTACAAATGCCAGGACAGGAAGGGGGCTGGGTAGCCAAACTGGTCTTCAAAGGGTAAAAGAGAGTTAGGACAGGACCCAGGCCCACCCAACTTCCTGCCCCCTCATAATTGAATAGGGAGAGGGGCTGGAAGGGGTGTGTAGGGAAAGGTTAGCCACACCTATGGGTTGGATTAGCCAGACCTGAACCTCTGGGAGAGATGTTCTCCATTTTGATTTTTGTTGGAAAGTGCTCTCTGGAACAAAAATATGCCACACTTCTAAGGAAGTTGTCATCACAGAGGGTGGCACCTTGAACCTCATTGGTCAGGGATGCCCCCCTCTTGCCAGCCCGCAAACTAGAATAAATATGGGAGAGCTGTCCAGCAACTCAGATCCCTGCCAGGAAATATAAAGAGAAGAAGGACTGCCCTGCTGAACCCTTGGTCTGCACCAAGAGAGGACTGCACTCACAAAGACTGCACCTGCTGCACATTCTGGGCTTTACAAAAGAGGACTTTACCTTGCTTCAGAAGATTAAGGAGTCGACTCCCTGAAAGCAACAGTTAGTAAAGAGCTTTAAGAAGTCACATGCATCAACTCCACTAAGACAAGCACAGTTGACCAGCTTCACCTGGGCTTTATAGGATTTGACCAGGCACATTGTGGGAATTATAGTCCCAAACTTCCAAGAGGCAACTCAGAGCTTCTGGACTGTTGGCTTGTGCTGTGGAGACTCAAAGTCCTAAAGGAAACTTTCTGGAAGAACATCTAGAAGTTTGGAAACATTTGGATAATTTTTGGTAAAAAGCTTCATAAGTTGACCAAATCCGACAACAAGAGTGAAGCTGGTGACGTCAAACCGCGACTCGGCCTAAAATCCAAGTTTGCCCGCTGAAAGCTCTGGAACTTTTCGCCATCAACAATGAAGACAAATACCTCCATGAGTCACTGAGGTATTGCGCTAAAGCAGACCACTGTAGTCGAACTGCAACCTGTCTAGCTGAGGAGGATCGCTCAATGTCGAGGGAAAAAGAAGCAAAAAAGTGACATAGGGGCTCATTACGATGACAGACGGACTTCAGTTCATCCGCCATCATCTCCTATCTGGGACCGCAACCGTGAGGGTCACATCACCAATGTTTAACATTGCGGCAGGTGCTGTTGCCTGCAGCACCCGTCGCAATGTTAAAAAGGGATATTTTACATATAACTGTACTACGTGACAGGCACCATGCAGGGCCTGTCACTTGGTACAGGGATATGTAAGGGGGCCCAACACCCAAAGAAATGGGCCAGGGATGAAGGGGGGCCCGCTACAGGCCCCCAATGTCCATCCCTGCCAGCCTTTTCATGGCGGTTGAACCGGCATGGAGAGGCTGGTGGGGAGAGACCATCCTAATCCCTACTGCAGTACCTGGCAGGCACCACCACCATTGTAGAGATTGGGAGGCCCTCCGCTGCACCAGTGGGCTCCAGGAGCCCATCGGATTTGTGGCGGTCGGGCTTTCCACCCGCCAGCACACCGCCCGCCAACACAATCTGGTGGGCAGAGAAGATGCTGAGAATGGCGGGGAGACTGCCACTGACAGCCTGTCAGTGGGGGTCTCCCTGCCATCCTAATCAGCCCCTAGTGTGAAGGCAAAGTTTTGACTAGCACCAACCACCAAAACATATCCGACCCACGCCCCATCGCGGTCAGCCTGAAGTTTTGACTTCGTACCAGTCAAGTGCGACCAGATAGCCTCAGTTGCTGCTTTTCACTTTTTGGCACTAGAAAGCACATTTTTACATTTCATCTTTAAATATTCATATCTGTGGTTCCTTACATTGCTTGTTTGTCATTTTGGTGTCATTTTAATCATAACAATATTCTCTATTTTCATAAATTGGGGTTTGATTTTTATTGTGTGTTTTGTTTTACTTATTTATTGTTTTGGTGTTATTAAATGCATGACACACCAGTCTCCTAAGTTAAGCCTGACTGCTTGTGAGCCAGGCTCCCAAAGTTTGAGCAAGGATTAATTTATTGAGACTTGACTGGACCTTATTTGTGATTGTGGTGTTATCACTAGTTGTAGGTACCTACCTGCACCTACTAAAAAGCCACCTTCCAAAAGTTCATTTAGGCTTTGTTTTTTTCATTGTGTTTCTACGCTTTTTGATGTAAAGGTACACATTATTGCAATTTGTAACTATAACATAAATGTAACCTTTGTTTTATTCTGTAACTTTTTCAGTGACCTGCAGCCAAGCCCTCCACTAACCCCCACCATGCATGCCCAATCCCTGCAGTGCAATAGTCTTTAGCCGTGTGCATCATGGGGTTGGGCCCTGCATCCAACACCAAGCTGACATACATCTGACTATGGGTCTGAATTAGAGTTTGGTGGATGGGTTACTTCATCACACATGTGACGGATATCCTGTCTGCGGAACTACAAGTGTATTATATCCAATAGCACTTGTAATTTGGCAGCAGGATATCCGTCATGCTTGTGATGCAGTAACCCGTCAGCCGAATTCTAAATCAGGCCCTATGTCATGTAACAATATAAAGGGTGTCATTTTAAGTAAGGCAGACCTATTGGCTTTGTCAAAGGGTAAACATGCCAACATCTAAAAAGCGGTAGGCCTTTGTCAAAGGGTCAGCACATCAACTTACATAAAGCAGACCTTTTGTCTTTGTCAGAAAGTCACCAATAACTAGAATCAAATGTATATGTCATAAATTCACACATTGCAATGTTTAATAATAGTAATGGTCTCAAATAATTTTGAAGAATGAATAAAAAAATATTAAACATCTGAGTTTTCTAAAATATTTTTCAAGTCGCAAAGCGCAGCCATAGAACCAACCACAAGGGGGACCTGCACTCCAGCTGAAGAGCATACAGTTCTAGCTTGGAGTGCTTTAAAAAGTATGGTAAGCTCTCCAGGGGTCTTGGATTTATTGACCCAGGAGACTTAACTGCGTTTTTCTTAATGTTCCTGAAGGGCTGCTGTGCTCACAGCATTCTCCCAAAACATGAAAAGAAATGGTTGGTGGTGACTCTGGCCCTTCTAGGGGCACCGCCAGGAAGAAAAAATGTAATTTAAAAAAGTTGTTGCAGGGCATTGTGGAGCTTTCCTTGCAGGAGAAATGAATAATAAAAGTGGCTCCTGTCGCTCACACTTTTATTTCTAGTTGGGGGCTGCATGGGGAGCCAGAAGTCCCCTGTGGCCGCTGCCGGCTCCCCAGACAGCACCCACAGTGAGTGCCCATGGGTACTGTCTATTTCTTCAAAGTGGGTGCCCTGGTGCCCACCCAGGGTACCACAACAGCTGGCCGTATCCATCTCCATTTCTTTGCTTCCTCCTTACATCCTACAGCACACGACCATCTCCCTGAGGAGGTCTGTGCGGCGAGGCCTCTCCTCACCATACCTTACAGCGCATGCCTGTCACCCTGGTGGGTGCTCTATGTGGAGAGGCTGCATGGAGAGACCACTTTGTCTCCACACTCTACAGTGCATACCCATTACCCTGGGTAGAGGTGTGTGTGCAGAGGCCATTCCCTCCCCACATCCTACTGTGCCCACCTCTCACTCTAGCCACTCTTTGTGGAGAGCCCACTCCCTCTCCATGCCCCACAGTGCACAACTGTTGGTCGAGGTGGTCTATACGGAGAGGCCACTCCCTCCGCATACCCTACAGCACATGTGCCTTGCCCAAGTGAGTTATCTGTGCAGAGAAGTTACTCCCTACCCACACCCTACAACACATGTCCATCACCCTGGGAAGGTCTGTGTGGAGTGGGCACTACCTCCTCACATCCCACAGTGGATGCCTGCCTTCCTGGGGTGGTCTATGTGGAGAAGCCACTCCCTTACCACACCTTATAGGGTGCAGAAGTTGCCTTGTGGAGGGGTCTGTGCAGATAGGCTCCTCTCTCCCCACAATCTACAGTACATGCCTGTCACCATGGGTGGGTTCTCTGCAGAGAGGCCACTAACTCCCTACATTCTATAGTGGTCTCCCACACCTAGAAGGTTGCCCACAAGTGCAAAAAGTATTTTTAAAACAGATTTTAAATGAAGATATGTTCAGCATTGGGATGTAGGGTGGCTCTGAGAAGAGTTGTTGTGTTAATTTTTTTTATTTTTTTTTAGTCCTCATTTGCCATTATGTGTTAGGTATCAAAAACTCCAAGCAGCTGTGACTGAGTAGGAAGATCTCGGCCTCTCCTGAAAAAGAGGGGTGTTTTGGAAAAAAATCACATGCTGAGTCTCACATTGTACTGCCAGCTCGGAAACCGATGCCTTTTGACAGGTGCTGGCCACTCAAGCTA